>JAWWTY010000123.1:63265581-63352796 GCA_035222235.1 Margarornis squamiger
GAAAGCACATCATTACTGCTTACATGTTTCCCTCTTGCTCTACTGATGTACTGTGTACTCTAAGAATGGATTTTTGGATTTGTTCCAAATCCAAAATTGTTTTTTTAAAGATATTGAAAAGTGAAGCCAGCAGCACAATTTATTATTGAAGTCAGAAGTTATGCAGCTGCCTATGCATACCTTTTTTCTTCCAAGTGACTGAGTGATGCATTTCCTGATTTAGAGCAGGACATCCTTTAGCCAGTAGGGTTTTAAATAGTAATCCTGTGAGCCTTGTGTTAGGTTGTTTCAGCTCTGAAAGGCGAAGAACCAGCAAAATTAGATATTGGGCAACAAATCCACTTGCTTTCAGTCCTGTAAACAAATTTATCTTGTATTTTAACATCAGTGCACTTGACAAAATGAGACTAAAGAATATAGTGTTTTGGAAGAGTACCACAGACTGTTATCAATTCCCTTCCTGCTGATGGAATGGAATTCCAATGTAATGTATTTCAATGTAACAAGGTGTACATTTGCTGCCATTCTGTTCTTTCTTGTAGCACATTGGACTGGCTGCTAGAATATTAAACTAATGGAGCTTTGGTCCGACCCAGTTTGTATCTCGTTACACTCTAATCTGCCTGGTGTTAATTCAAAAAACCCAAAAACAAACAACCAAACCAAACAAAAAAAAAAACCAAAAAAAACAACGCAAGTTCTTTGGCAAAGGTTTGTAGTAATTCTGGATATGAGGCACACACTGAGAGAGCTGTTATATAGCTGTAATTAGGCTCTTCTTGGTGGGGGCAAATGATAGTGCTTTTCTCCTCCTTATCTCCTCCATCTTTCTTTAGCTTTTTCTTTCTAAATGTCTGTAGTAAAACAAAAAGGTTCCTCATTACCAGTGATTATTTTCTAGACTCTGCCTCTTTAGAAATGAGGCTTCCTAATGAATGAAGCTACACATGGTATGTAGCCACATTCCCACAGGGTGATTTATTGACAGCATTAGTTTGCAGCCTTTTATTCCTGCTCACTCCTGTGGAGTGCAAAGCTAAAAGGCAGCCAGGTGCAATCTCTACTCCTTGCATCACCTGTAGCATGCAATTTTGGATAAGTTGTACAGAAATGCTACCCCTGGCTGTCCTTTTGTCTACAAGAGTTATTATATTAATTCAGTTACAGTGGTTATTTCATCATTTTCAAATGTTACTGAAGGCATATTAGATAATGTGATCCTAGATTATTGTGTGTGATGGATCAACTTGTAGGGTTACATTAAAAAGAAAATGTACACATGATAAAGAATAATTGAAGGAGCCACAAGGGAGCCATACAATTCAGGTTTTTTCAGCTGTTTTTGAAAAAAGTTGCATTACAGGAGAATACTTATATTTGCTGACAGTAACAAAGCCCACAGCTTCCAGATAGCTTGTATGACAAATAATTAGTGTTCATTTTGTTTACTAGAATGTGATCAAGTACTCACAATGTATGGGTTATTTACCCAGTATAAAATGGCTAATAAATAATTGCAGCCCTCGAGGATGGGATTTTTTCTGGTCCAGTCTGGGGTTTCTTTCTGGGCATTTTAATGCAAGTATCTCATCTAGGGTTCTTCATTATCTTCTGCTGACCCCACTTCATCTTTTACTTGTACATCTGCTAGAATGTCTTTAATAGGTGTCTGCCTATCTGTTTCTTTTATATGCTTTACCTTTTTTTTCTGCACCCTATTTCTTCTTATGTTACATGTGTGAAAGGGGAATAATTCCCAAATACTTGTTTGAAGAAAGGAAGAAATAGAAAGTGTAAGTATTAATTGACTGTCCAACAGGAGCACACCCTTGAAATATGTGACTGTACACAAGGGACATGTCCTCGAAATTGTATTAAGTGCTGCCAATGTGAACCAGTCACAAATTTGATAGAGGCATATTTGCAGAATGGACATTCTAATGTATATTTCTAGATTGGTTATCACTGTGACTCCTCATAGAGTTAAGAGCTTCACATGTTGCACTACATGTTCTTCATGCCTTTTTTCCCCCCAACAACAAATAGTATGCATTTAAGTTTTAATCAGAAACATATATTATATAGCAGTAATTTCTGTATTTCAGTAACTGCTGCTGGTAGACACTGCGGGGCCATCTGAACTGTGCTTCTTGCTACCAACTAGTACAGAATATTGTTTGGCTGTTTAATCAGAAATGTAGCAATCAGCAATTAATGTGTCACAGCAGAAAACCTGCTCAGAAAATAAGTTTGTAAGGTAAAAATTGCTTTTCTAAGACTACTGGAGAACAACCCCCAAACTGTTGTGGAAAATAAGTGCTCTGAGAGCTAAGATTAAAATCCAAAGAAAATCAATAAAAGGTGCTTTTGAATTTCCTTGTGTTCCTCTGTCTTGAGTAGCTGCTGGACTGTTCATCAGAGTAACTGAGCACTGCACACTATTGAAATGTCTTCTTTCCCATACCATCTTATTATTAATGTGAATCTTTTCCCTTCTTGATTGAGAGATACTAATCTCCCAATTTTAGATTAGGGAACTCAGTCAAGGAGTTGAAAATGATGTGTTGACATCACAGTCTAAGGCAGAAGGTAGATCTGCAGTATTTGCAGTAAAGTATTTGCAGTATTTACAGAAAGAATCAGGTGTATATTTACATAGGCCACAGGACAAATGAAATAGAAAATGCTAACAGCAGGGATGGGGTATTTTGAAGCTGCCATTTTTTTACACACCATAATTTTATATTATGTTGGTTTTGTTAGGCTAATGCACTACTCTGAACATCATACTTCTGAACTTGCTCCAAAGGTAGATGCCTGAGACCTATTTATTATTTCAAGGAGACTTTCTGCCTTTTATTCAAAATTCAACTGCTGTGAAATGCTGGTCAGCTTTTATCTTTTAAAGCAGCAGTGAGAGAAGTTAACTGAGGCATTGGAAGAAATGTTTTCATAACCTTTCAGTGCTTGATAGATTCAAACACTTATGTCCCATACTCCAGAGAGAAGTTACCTAGAGCTTGGTTAGATTAGAGATGGGAGTGAGAATGGTGAAAAATTTTAGCCTGACTCCCATTTGATGAATACGTGGAATGATTAAATATTCATTAAACAAGGATAAGTGGGGGAGAAGAGAGAGAGGAAACAAAGATATTCATGATGCAGCACTGTTTTGCCATCCACAAATGAAGAGGAAAACATCAGTTGCAGTCCCTGATTTAATTATTGTTTAAATATTTAATATTGTGTTCACTGGAAGAAAGACATGTACAGAAATTTTACCCCAAGTCTGCCTTCCCACGTAAATGTTTGCACTGCCAGGCTTTTTACGGCCGTGCTGTATTTCAAAGCTAAAATATGTAAGAAAACCCCAGCAAGGTAAAAATGCTGTAAAAGTAAAGAAAGCAGGTTCCTCATTTCTTCCCTTCTTTTCCTTTTCTCACCTGCACTGCTAAGTAGTTGACTTGGAGGTGGTTCTGAGCTTCCAGCATCTTGGATAAGCAAGATGGGTAAGCCAACCACATATGTATAGGGTTTAAAGAAGAGAGCTCATGAGAGAGCATGGTCTTAAAATGCCCATACAGAATTTTGTTATATAAACTTAAATGTATTTCCAAGTTCTAAGCTGTTACAATAAACAGCAGAACATTTTTATTCTCTGTAGGTTTGGATCAGTTCCAATATTTATAAACAGTGAGTATCAAATCTGCAGCCTGATAGTAGGGGTGCCTTCTCTTCACCCTGATTGCAGACTTCTGTTAGATGGAGTTAATAACTGCTAGTTGGAAAAAAAAGGAAACAATAAATATTTAAAATAAAACCCAAAAGTTCAGGAACGCATCATGTCATCAAGAGGCAAGTATTCCTGATGATTCAAATTGCTGACTATCTTGTGCATTTATTTGTAATGAATGCTTCAGTTTTGTTAAGTGTCAGTACCCAACAAGATTAGCAAACTGTATTGTGCTGTAAATGGTATACGAGTTGATATATATTGTGCAGAATTTCTCAAAAATTCAGGAAGTCTCATAAGTAATCACAAGGGAAACAGGAGCACTCTTAAGGAAACCTTCAATTTTAATACAAGATCTTCTCTCACACCCTTGGGTGGAATATATGCTAATATGTTAATAACATAAAAGTTGGGGCTACAACTAAACATATTAAGGTGCAATTACTGTCAGGTTGCTTCTAAAAATTATCCCCATTAAGTCTGACACTTTGAGTTGTAATTATTTTCTAATACAATTTGCTTTGAAATAAAATAACAGCTCAAGAGAAGAGGGAGTCTAAATTTTTTGTTATTTTTTTTTCCTCAGAAGTTAAACAGGTACAGGGAGGCTAAATGTGTGAAGGCAGACTGAATATGGAATCATTTCAGATGCTTAAGAGATTGATTCAGCCTCATGTTTCTTCCTCATGTGATCTGTTCTGTATTTCCTACAAAAGACAGTTGTGCTTCCTAATTCAGTGTTTTAAAGGATATGATACTGTATTTTGTTGCTGCAACCTATTTGTGTGCTCTTTATATGATGTGGGTCACAGGACTTCAGTGTAAAAGTCAGGTGGCTGTTAAAAATTGCTTACATCATTTGTAGAATAGCATTTTAGAGAAGTCTATATTTTTAAAAAATGCAGAGTTGTGATTTTAACAGTAAGGCCATGCTATCGTAATTTTTGTATTTTGCTGTATAAACTACATGTGATTTGATTAGCCTTCTGACACTGAGAGAACTGCATATCCTTTTAAAATACATTTAAAAATACAAGTCAGTTTGTAATTGTCCTCCCTTTCTCCCTTTCCTCTTATCTTTTTGCCTTCCTTAAATGTTTTTAAAGTATCATTCACTTTCTATTCAGTTTCCAGGAGAAACTACCTGAGATACACAGTTCAGAGCCACAAAAGAGGAGCTAATCGGGGATAATCCTTGTTGAAAAAATGTGTATGTGCTGGATATTAACTTCTCTCCTCTATGCTTCAGGTCAGAGGTGTAAAAGGAGTCTTTTTGGCCAACCAGAAAATTGATGGGAAAGTTACGACTCTGATAACCTACAACAAAGGCCGTGACTGGGATTTTCTAAACCCTCCAGACATTGATATGAATGGCAAACCGACCAACTGCAAGCCTGTAAGTGGTTCTTTGTGGTCTATCTTCTCTATAAAGTGCACAAGAGTTTTCTATGTGGTAGGATGTGCAGTAGTTCCAACAGCCCCAGAGTTTTGTGCTGAGTTTGCCAGCCAAACTGGTAGGCCAATCTACTTGCATTGCATGAGCTGTGGTTTCATTGGCTATTAATCCAGTCATCTTGTAGAGTGAGTGTCAGGGCTCTCTGTTACACTGCATTTCGTATTTTAGATCACTTTGGCACAAAGAGGACATTTTTTCTTGTGCGTCAACCACATAGCCCAGTTCAGAATGATCATGACAACAGTCATTTGTGTTTGAATCACATCATGAGTCAAATAGAGATTACCAATAATTTTTCTCTTTCCATAATTCATATTTTTGTTTCGTATTAAACCAAGGTAACCCTTGGCTCCCTGTTAAAGGGAGCCTGAAAATAAATACCACAGTAACCTGCATGAAAAAGTTCTTTCTTTTTGTAAGATGATGTTATTTCTGTTTGTTTAGATGTCCCAACTACCCACAGTGTTTTGTTATTTGCAAGGCTGGACTGAAAACCTCGTATTTTTCTCACTGACTCTCTGCTGGGCACTCAAAGCTCTGCATTTGAGTAGGGAAAATAAATGCTTGTAGTCCTGCCACTGCCTGAGCTTTGTTCCCTCTCCATGTAGAAGTGGAGGGCTGGAGCTGCTGGTTCCCATTTGAAGAGTTCAAGACTGTGCTACAAGGTTCAAGCCTGCAGGGCCTGATCCAGATGAGTCTGAGATGAGTGGAAAGATTGCAGTGGCAGCAGCTCCAGGCAGTGCTGGCAGCCACTCCTGGTAAAGCTCCTGGTCAGAACTGCTGTGAACAATATGACCTTTGAGTGCCACTGCACAAAGGGCAAGAAGCAGTAAGCTGCTTAGAAAGGAGAGATGACGTGTCCAAAAGTCATGAAGCTGTTTTCGCTATTACTTCTTAACTAAAAAATACATTTCAGTCCGTGCAGGTGTTTTAAAACATCATTTTACTGGTTGCCTGGGACCAACAAACATGTAATATTTGTTGCTGTTAGCATTTTTAAGTAATTATTCTGTCAGAAGGGAGTTTTATATAATAATTTAACACTGACTTCTTTGAGTTTGGAAAGCTTTTTGTTGAGGCAGTAGCACACTACACAGACATCACCAGAGATTCTTGTTAGAAAGTGAAGGTTGGTATTTCAGACTGGAATTTGGCTCTGTGGGAAACAGCCATTGTTTTTCTCTATGAAGACATACATTGCTGAAGCTGCTCTCTGTCTGGACTTTCATTATTGAAGGAGCATAACTGTTAGCAGTTATTTTTAAAACCTGTTGTCTTCTTCTTCCCCCATAAGCCTGATTGCTACCTTCACCTGCATCTCCGGTGGGCAGACAATCCCTATGTGTCAGGAACAGTCCACACGAAGGACACTGCACCAGGGCTCATAATGGGGGCAGGTAAGTACATGACATTATTTTTGAAGACCTGAAATGTGGCAGTTAATCGAAGGCCCAGAGCTGTGTCTTCTCAGGCAGATCTACGACACCTTCCAGGACACATTATGCTTTGCTGTGCTGGGTAGTACCTCCTTCCCCATTGGTGCAGTGTGGAAGTGTGATGGTGGCTAAAGGACATTCTTTTTCTCTGGAAGTGATCCAGAGATCTCCAGCATCACAAATAACCCAGCAAAACTGATATAAACAGTGGCCAAGCCTTTTTTCTTTAAGTCAAGATACAGATAATTTGTCTAGTAATTTTTATTAATTCCTTTCTGCCTAAAGAGAGATGAATTGAAAGAGGCAAATGTGTCTCTGTGTTGGGAGCAATGCTGGTTGTGGCTTCTCCATTAAAACATACACATGGAGTCATGTCACTGTGAAGTGGCATTTAGTGAAAGAAATTTCATTGCAGTGTTGAGTACTCATCCAGAAAAATATTCACATTACTCTGTTTTACTTTCTATCCCTGTCATCCATCTATTCATCTTATTTAATCTTCAGTTTCTTTAGTTCAAAACTATCTAATTGTTACCTGTTTTGAGTGCTTTTTTAACTTGTATTAGTTTATTCTTATGTTATGGATTATGTTTAGGTGAAATACGCACATGTACTGCTTCTCTTTTCATAAAACTGTATCTGTTTTTAGTGAATAATGGCTCCTGCTTTAGTTTACACTAGTCTCTTATAAACAGTTTATTAAATTGAAATTTCCTGAGAATGTCAAGGTGAGAATATTTGGTGTTTCAAGAGAATGACAGCTGCCAGTACTTCCATGTAATTGAAGATTTCAAGTTTCTCCCTAGGGAGTTCAAAGTATTTTACTGGAGACAGAGCTACCTGGTAAAATGCTGCTATGTTTTTACTGATACAAATGAGACTAAGAATTTTTACAGTGCCCTAATGGATAGATTTCTAATATGTGTCCAGTTCACACTTTATGAATTCAAATGTTTCAACAAATAACTTTCATTTCAGATGTCTTCTTTTTACATAAATATACTCCAAATGCAGGTTCTTAATTTTAGCCCCATCATATTGTGCCTAAATGCCTTCCAGTAGCAAACTGAGCAATGAGATTTAATTAACAAGTCCATTTCTCCTATTTTGTTTTTCTTTCTTCTTGCACTGTAATCTGATACATTGAACTGATACTTGTTGAGATGTTGGGTTGTTCTCTTTTGATTGGGATTTGTAGAGGGTTTTTCAGTGTGCTGCTCTCTGAGGCGGCAGTATTAGGGAGGGCAGGTTGGAGAAGAATACTTTGCCCTTAATTCCATTCTAGAATAGGGTGAGGTTTTATCTCTGTGACATTGTCATACTGTGCCAGGTAGGTAAACTTGTCAACAGCTTTCCTCAATGTGCTCATGAGGGACTTCAATCAGACTTGGTTGTGGAGCAACCCATAAGGTAATGGGAATGGTGAAATGGCACCCTCACAGCAGTTGGTTAAAAGCTGGGAGGGATGGTGTGAAAGGGGGAAAAATTTGCCTGAGGATAGTGCAGTGCATCCTTTTTCTTATAGAAGGTTGTGTAGCTACAAACAGAAAGAAGAGACTTATTTTGGAGCCTTAAAAATCTTGTAGAGCAACTGCATCCCTCAACGAATGACCTGAATCAACTCTGATTGTGACTTGCATTTACATTATTTGGATGCTCAGGTCATCTGGATTCAGTGCATATGTGCAGGCTTATCTGGCAAACCTGATATCCTGGCAAATTTACACTTCTTATCAGAAACACTTACATACAGTGAGCTTGAATTTCCTTTGGCCTGATCCTTGAAACTGATAATTCTATGCAAATAATCTGAAGTACTGTGTTCTTAGCACATACAGAATTCAGTTTATTTGAGCCACATCAGACACTATTGAAATTTTACTGCTAGATTTAGAGAGAGAACATCTTCTGGAAATGACTGAAGAGGATAAAGATCTGTGAATGTCAGTTGATCACAGCATGTCTAGGAACCATCAATGCCTCATGCTGTAAGAAGGGAAATGTATTCCGAGGGTGAAGTGGGTAAATAATTGCCAATGGAGAGAGGAAAATATTAATACTCTGTCAAAATACTGTACAGCGACCTTATTACTAAGAATGTGTATAATTCTGATAATCAATTTTCAGGACCAGTGAGCAGGTACTAAGAAGGCCTTCTTGGCAATTGGTGGAAATAGAGAATATTTACAAGAACCCCATTAGCTGAGAAAAATAAAGGACAATAAAGAATAGGATTTTTTTTCCTGAAAGTGTAACCATGGGGTAGAAACAGGTGATACAAACAAGTGGATAAGAACTAGAAATATGGATTCTAACCATAAGAACCGTGCAGTTCATGCTCTCAATTATAGAAGAGTGTGTATCAATTTAAGAAAAAAAACAAACAAAAATTCTGTTAATGTGGAGTGTGGCTTCTTTGTAGGAAGTTTATACAACACAGATGCTTGTGGTGATGGAAAAGCTAACCTGTGACTTAAGGACAGTTTTGATACTGTTCTTGAAAATCAGAGCTCAGACATTTCTGAATATTGTTTTAATTTAAAAAAAAAGAATTAAATAGTGAATGGCATTAACACCTAGAGCGTTTGGGGAAATACAATAATAGGATGCTAAAATTGCATCTTATTAAACTCATATTTACAAATAAAAATGCCACTCTATTAAAGTTGCATAAATAGTTCCCAGAAATGCATATTTTTAACCTATGTTTATATATAAACTGTGCAGACAGAATATTAAATTTTATAGCTGTATGCAAAAGTGTTCTTTTAAATAACTGCTTTGCTCTCTCTAAGAAATAGGATTTTGCATTTATATTTGATTTTCGTGAATTTTAATCTTGGCAACAACTTCTATTTCTCACAGCATCAGCTATGAAATGTGTATCAATTGATGTGTAAATTTTTACTATAAACTTACGAAGGACTTTTCTATGAAAAACGTTTAGAGAAGTATAGCTTTTTCAGGCGCTAGTTTACAATGATTACCTGTTTAGCTTCCAGTCCAGATGGCAAATCAAGCAAGTAGTAAATTCTGCACATTCACACAAATTGAGGAAGTGTTGGAAAAGTTCTGTTTACTTTTTGTCATATCAGGCCCAAATAAATTGCATACATTGCGATGAATTTCTATCATTTCTCACAAAAGTAGTATACTGGGATGCCTTTATGAAAAAGGGTGAGGGAATGGGAAGATGATTGAGCATTTCACAGTGCATTTTGGAGTGCAAATCTCACAATCCCTTGGAATTTTTTGCATCTCAGTATGTTCCTCAGTTCTGATTCCCCACTTCCTCAGCTCAATACATCTTCAGCATGCCAGGCAAAAACTGTCTGTCTGGAACATTTAAATACAAATTGGTTGTATGTTTGTTCTACACTGTGACTACAAGCTTACAAACCATGAAATTTTAGCTTATTGTGCATTGCCTGAAGGGATGTTATGACTGTATTAATTACCAATAATCCAGGCAAGGCACATGTCTCTGTTTGGAGTAGGTGTCTGCATGTATGCTAAATTTAAGTGACTGGAAAAGATTTTTCATATTAGAAGGATTATCTGAGTGTTGCATATGGGGATTATTTCTTCTCACAGTAAGCATGTCTAAAGTCACATATAAAAATATGGCTAAACACAGCGATAAGTAGCACTTAAAACATGTAAATTAATGGTGAATTGTAAATTAAAGTAATTTATATTTCACAGAATCAGAGAATATGCTGAGTTGGAAGGAACCCACAAGGATCACTGAGTCCAGCTTTTAACCCTGCACAGGGCCATCCCCAAGATGAGAGTATCATCCAAACACTTCTTGAACTCTGCCAGGCTTGGTGCTGTGACCACTACCCTGGGGAGCCTGTTCCAGTGCCCAACCACTCTCTGGAGTGAAGAATCTTTTTCTAATATCCAACCTAAACCTCCCCTGACACAGCTTCAGGCCATTCCCTCAGGTCTTGCCACTGGACCCAGTAGGAGCCTTCCGAAATGCCTGAACAAAGAAAAATTTTTAATTCCTCTCTCGAGATCTGTGTTTTTCACGGCTATACCTCCTTTCTAGAGAGCTTGGCAGGTCACTAGTCATCACTAAAATACATTGCTTTCTTTCACATCCCTGAGCTAACAGCTGCTAACCTGTCATGTGCAAAGTCACAGACAGCTTGGAGAACTATGTTGAACAGTAGTTAGTGCCTCTGTATTCTGGTTTTTGGGACTGTCACCCATTACAAGGATGGATCGTGTGATTTTACCCAGCTACTTAAAGTCACCCTTTATTCAGGAGGACTGAAAAAGAGAAAGGGGATTTCCTGCATCTGAAAACACAGTTTGAAAAGGTTTATAGGAATGCAAGTAACAGAAATGAAAAATTACCATCCTTGATAGAAAACTCAAAAATGTAGGTCAAAATGCTTCCTTTTGCTTCCTCAGTAGAAGCAGCAAGTGTCAGAACATAACAGCAGAGCCATACTGACTCAGGCCAAGAGTCCATCTAGCACAGTATCGTGGCTGTGTTGGTGACAAAAGCCTTTGGGGGAGTGCTTAAGGACAATTCAGGTGTGTGTGGTCCCCCAGGCACTGGTTTGGAGAACACACACACATGAGAGCCTTCATTCCTGCCCCTGTCATTTAGTTTTAAAACGAATATAAAATAGTAGGAGACAAACTTGAGAAACTTCTGTATTACAAACAAAATTTCACGCAGCTGCATGGCAAACTGTGTCATGTGTCAGAGGAGTTTTCAGGGCATTTAGATCAAAAGTGATGTTAAAATGATACCCTTTATAGCTCTGGCTAGTATAGCCTTGTCATGGTTTTAACCCAGCTGGCAACTAAGAGCCACACAACTGCTATTCACTCTCCCTCTGGTGGGATGGGAGGAAGAGAATTGGAAGGGTAAAAGTGAGGGAGCTCATGGATTGAGATAAGGACTACTTAATAATTTAAATAAAATAATAATAATAAATTGTAATGAAAAGAACAAAGAGATGGAAATAAAACCCAAAAGAGAAGTGATGCAAATCAAAACAGTTGCTCACTTCCAACTACCCAATGCCCAGTCTTTCCCTGAACAGTGGGAAAGGTTCCCACACCAACCTCTCTCCCATTTTGTTGCTGAACAGGATGATGTACGGCCTGAATACCCCTCGGGTGAGCTGGGGTCCGCTCTCTCAGCTGTGTGCACTTCCAGTGTCTTGTGCACCCCCAGACTCCTTGCTGGGAGTGGGGTGAGTACCAGAAAAGGCCCTGACTTTGTGCAAGCCCTGCTCAGCAGTAACGAAAACATCCCTGTATCATCAACTTCAGCACAAATCTAAAACACAGCCCTGTACTAGCTGCTATGAAGAAAATTAACTCTAGCCCAGCCCAAACTAGCACATGCCTGCAGTTGATTACCCTTTCCAGACACAGTAACTATTTCACTATGAACCTGAGTTACCTTCAGTGGATTAGATTACATGTACTTATTACCCAAATGGATTTTGAGATCTTGCACAGATCCACTAAAATGATAGAAAAGTTTCTGTGTTGTAGTGGCACACCTGAGGAGTTACTGCAGATATTTACAGCTGTAATAAGAAGCACAGATTTTGGTGTGTCTCACCAGGCAAACAGGACACTGATGGTTGTGGGTGTGTGGTATGATATGGATATGGTGGGAATGGTACTTAAATATTGTAGGTGTTGGCTTCAAGTCTTGGGCTGAGCATAATCTGTCATTTTTTCACCTCCTGTGTCACTTGATCACAATGGCAGTTGTGCACATGTGTTATTGGCCGCTACACTTACCATAAATATGTTTCATAATTCTCAGAAATGGCATGGAAACAGTCAGAATGTCTCAGTTCTAGAGTGCTGCAGTGGCTTTGCATTTTTTTGTTTGCAATGTTATTAAAGTCAGGATTTTTTGCATTTAATTTGGTGTGAATTGTAGCTGTTGTAAAGGGGTTTATGGGGTGCCATTACACGTGCTTTGTTTAGTTAGCTGGCTTATCCAGTAACATGACACACTGTGAGGTAGCTAGAGCCTAAAACTATGCACTTTATTTTAAATCTCAAAAAGAACAGAACGTTCCAAATATTTGAAGTTATTTTTTATAAGAATATTAAAAAATAAAGTGAAAACAGTGTAACTTAAAATAGAGAAAACTCGTAACTCTTGTGTGACACATGTTAAATAGAAAGGTTTGCTAATAAAACTGTGGGTAGTTTACTTAGTTCTTTGAAGAACTTTGTTTTATTCCACTTCTACTTTTTCAGGCTAACGGCTTTCAGGGAAAGAAACTCATCGCACATCCCTATGTGCTCCTGTGGAAATTTCCTTCTGCCTGTAACCTCTCAGATGTGGCTGCACATCTGCTTCCCACTGCAAACAGCCCCCTGCACTTTGCAGGAGCCTCCCTGTTTCCCCTGGTGCTGCGGCTTTCATACTTTCAGCCTCGAGTGCTTTTTCTTTCTAAATCCATTGACACTTTTTCAGCAGGACATTGTCTGCATTACCCACAGAGCAAACTTCAAATGCCTTGAAAAGCTTTATCGTTCCTTACAGAGAGTTGTTTTTATTTCTTAATCTGCTTGAAGACTTGACTTTATAAAGTTTGCAAAATTATGTCATATAACTGTGTCTCCCAAAAAATCTGGAAGTAGTGAAAATTGCAGCCTTGATTAATGACACAATTAAACACTGTGTCAGCAGTCAGAAGCTCCTGAATGCACCATTTCTGGGCTTTCCCCCTTGGCCTGGGGATGGACTGCTTTCAAATGTCAAACAGCACTGAAGTCCTTTTTCCCAAAGGAGTACCCCAGACCCTGTGCTGCTGTTCATCAATTATGGTTTTTGCCAGAATGGCATGTTTCTGGAATTATAAATGAGTTCACCAACTTGTTGTGCTCATTTATCAAGAAAAGGCAGTAAAGGTAAAACCAGAACTAGGAGAAGGCATGTCTGTCTTTTAACAGACTTGCAATTACAATGCTGTTGTAATATCTTTCAGTCATTATCATATCAGCTGGATAGAAAAGGCTTTTTAATGAAGCACAAGTTGATGCTGTTTAGTTTACAGACTAATTTTCCATTAGCAAGGCAATTTACCACTGAACTCTTTAAAGAGCAGATCCATAGCAATTCTCAAAATAAAGACCTACTCATGCAAGTAGATTTTAGTAAGTGGTGAAAAGAGGTAGAATAAACAGCATTTCTCCAGGAGCAAAACTAACACTGCATTCATTAATGATGTCTATGCAAAGAAGGCTGTAGACTGACAGCAATACTTTAGATTCTAGCAAGCAAATAAATATTCCTGTCCTAAGCTGTCCCATAGAAAACATTCTGTGAGTAACTGCAGAAGCACAAGAATACCCATTTGCAGATGTATATACCAGTGAAAACTACAGAGAGGAAAGTAAGAATAGCAAAAGAAACGTGTTTTGTATAAGCAGTGAATCAAATCTCCCTTCCCTTCCTTTAACCATGAGAAGGTGATTTCTCATTCGTATCTCCTTCTAGTGAGCAGATTAATCTTAAAGCTGTGAGAGGGGAGAAAAATATAACTGAATTAATGTGTGAAGCTTTTGTTTTGGAATTGTCTTGTTATGTAATAGTCACGGGAGGTTTAGGTTGGATATCTAAGATGGTTTTGGCACATTTTTGATCTTACAGGTCTTACATCTATTTCATCCATATGAGTTTGGTTCTTAACTAGGTAATCAGTCCACCTCCATCCATACTGTTCTGACCTTGTGAATTCTCTTAACCTACAGGGATAGGGTCTTTTTTTTTTTTTTTCTCCCAAGTGACACAGCCAATTAAATCTGTGCTGTATTATTTGATAAATGAGAAACTGTGAAGTGGGTTGGAAAGACGAAAACCCAAGAAGGGGCAGAGGTGTCTTCTGAAATGTTAGATACAGTTGAAGGACTTAACTAACTCCTATGAATTCCCTGATTGAATATAAATATCATAATACTGTCCAGGATGTATTTAGGGTTAAATAATGAAGAGTTATACCATTAAATAGTAGAACACATGCAACCTTGATGGTTTAAACAGAGCATGTATTTTGGGCAGTGGGCACTGCCATTCCTCTTAGGAACCTTTCAGCACCAGTGAGCACACTCTGCATAAACAGATGTGTTTTACTGCTTAAAAACAGCTATTTATATAACGTACAAGAATTTCATACTGCTATCCTAATCTCAAGTGTTTTCTTTCACTGCCTCTTCTGCATAAGAGGATCTGATAACTTTCATCTTATTTCTACTGTTAAAACATGCAAACCATATATTTAAGTCAAAATCCCCTGGAGGATATCATTTAGAAGGAATATCGTGCCATGATTGCTTCTCCCCTAGAACACTGTAAACTGCCTGGTGGTTTAACAGTTTGCTATTTGAAATACCACATGTTAAAAGATGGAGATCTCAGTACTTGGGACTGCATCTCCTATCATCTTCCACAAGTTTAACACTTCTGTTAGATTTGAAGCAATCTGAATTCTGCTCAGTACTTTTTGTCAAAAAGTTCAGTATCTTCCTGCTCAATATTTAGATGTATCAAGTAATTCTGCTTTCAATTCTTTTGCATTTATGCTCTTTTTTTTGAAAGCCCTGTCCCCTCTTTTCACTGTTATATATTTCACCAGATTGTAGATTTTGATACCACTTCATCAGATAAAATATTTTAAAAATTCCAGTTCAACATGAATACTTTTACAGAATATGATTAAGGATAAGGTATAGCTTCTGAGTTTATGGATGTTTCATACTTACATCTTAAATACGTGTCGTTTCATAATAATTTCTCAGCATGCAGCAACAAAACTAAAAGGTTGGTTTGTCTTCTGCATTTTGCTATTAGAATTAATCCTCATTGCTCACACCAATGGACAAGATAGGAATGGAAAGGAAGATTTTAAAAGTGCACATATATTTTTTTAAAAGGATTTTACTGGTCCCACCAGAAATGAAGTAAGCCTGATCTCCTGAGTTTAATTCTTGCTCTGACCTGGAAACTTCTTACTCTGGTTGGCATTGGGACTAGATCTGATCTCTCTTGCTCATGTGAGTGCAACACTTGTTTTCTCCTGTTTTGTGACAGGTAACCTGGGGTCCCAGCTGGTTGAGTATAAAGAGGAGATGTACATAACGTCTGACTGTGGGAACACGTGGCGTCAGGTAGGAAACATAAATCATCAAAGGAACCTGGAAATAATTGTAATGTACCAAATGTGATGAATTTTATAATGCTTAGCTAATCTTTAGATACCCACTCTTTTGTAGAAGGTAGTTATTATTATCTCCATTTTGCTTGGAAACTAAGGGCTTAAGAAAGTGATTTCCAAGGACTAAAATTGATCAGGCTGTCAGGTTCTGCCGAAATCCGAATATTTTCATCTCTTTAAAGAACTTAGAAGTATCTTATGCAAAAAAACATAGCATCTGTTTAGGTTTTTCATAATTTAAATAATCTTCCTATGCTAATGATGAAGTGGACTTGGGCTAGATCTTACATTCCAAGCTAAAAGACATGGATTAGGTACAAAGACAGAAATTCTTCTCCTTCATAGTCTGAAAACTGTTATTTAAACATAAACTTTGTTCTTCACTGAAACTGACTGAAAACAGATTTTCAAAAAATAATAAACCTTTAATGTCTTTTAGCATGATTTAATAAATTCAGGGACTAAAAATACTGAAGTATGAAAAAGAGAACAGTGATGTAGTAATGCTATTTGAAGTCTGGATGTCTTTTGCTTCCACTTCCTAGTATCAGTTAAAGCATTTCACCTTTATTATGTCTCCTATACTGCTTTGTCTCAGTGTTTGATGCCAGGAGAAAAACCCTGATTTGATGCCAGGTGCTCATCAGGATTGTTTTGCTGCTGCCCTCAGCTGGACAGTGGAGAGACAATATAACAAAATGCCCATGGGTCAAGATAAGTCACCGTTTACCATCATAGGCAAAACAGATCTGACTTGGGGAAGATTAATTTAATTGCCAATGAATAACAAAGTAGGATAGCGGGAAACAAACCGAAATTTTAGAATACCTTTCCCCCACCCTTCCCTTCTTCCGAGCTCAGCTTTATTCACGAATTCTCTACCTCCTCCCCTGGCAGTGCAGGGGGATGTGGAATGGCATCACAGTCAGTTCACCACACCTTGCCTCTGCCTCTGTTCCTCCTCAGGGGCTCCTCACACTCTTCCCTTGCCTCCAGTGTGGGGTCCCTCCCACAGGAAATAGTTCTCCATGAACCTTTCCAACATGAGTCCTTCCCATGGGTTTTAGTTCTTCAAGAACCAGCATAGGTCCCTCCCATGGGGTGCAGTCCATCAGGAACAGGCTGCTCCAGCATGGGTCCCTTCTGGAGTCACAAATCTTACCAGCTAACCTGCTCCAGCATGGGCTTCCTACAGGGTCACAGCATCCTTCAGGCATCCATGTGCTCCAGTGTGGGGTCCTCCATGGGCTGCAGATGGATGTCTGCTCCACCATGGACCTTCATGGGCTGCAGGGGCAGATGTGCCTTGCCATGGTCTACACCATGTACCTCTGCCCTGGCACCTGGAGCACCTCCTCCCCCTCCTGCTGCTCTGGCCTTGGGGTCTGGAGGGCTATTTTACTTACATATTCTCAACTCTTCTCTCCTGCTGGAGTTGCTGTTGTGCAGGTTTCCCCCCACTTTCTTAAGTATATGGTCCCAGAGGTGCTTCTGCCATCGCTGATTGACTTGACCTTGGTCAGTGACAGGTTGATCTTGGAGCTGGCTAATGTTGGCTCTGTGGGACGTAGGGAAGCTTCAGGCAGCTTCTCAGAGAAGCCACCCCTGTAGTAACCCACTACCTAAACCTTGCCATGCAAACTCAATACACTCAGCAATTCCTAATCACAGAGATATTTTCTTTCTATTTTTATTTATATATCTATATCTATATATATATATGTAGATATATATATCAGCAATACACAGTATGACATGGATTCTACTTATAATGTGTATCCAGGAGAAAAAAAAAAAAAGAAAAAACCACCCCTCAAGGACCAAAGCGTGTCAAAAAGTAATTTCATTTCAGTTAAAATAGTGTTTTAGTGTTCAGCTGAAATCAAATTTAGTTATTTTCTGAGAACAATTAAGTGTGAAAATGTTCTCAGTAGTGTTACTGAGCTTGGGGAATTTGACGTTAAAAGAGGAAAATACAGACAGTTTTTTATTTTGCTATTGTAGATTGCCATTAATACTCCACTTTTAAAATTACTTCTAAAAAGAAATAGTTTATTTTTGTCATCGTAATGTCCTTTGATGTTTAAAAGATAAAAATTTATGCCAAATTCCTTCTAGAAACATAGAATATGATAAATAGGTGTTTAAATACAAAAGCCTTCCAGATTTTACAGTGGGTACTGTGTTGTTTAATACTTCATAGAGGCCTCTCATAATTTATTGTAAGTGTTTGCCAAAGTTTTATAGTTTTTCTGGGGTTAAAAATAAGAAGAAAAGAGTGAAGGGAGCCAAATCCATATTTTAGTGCTTTTTGTCTGTAATACACTCAGGTAAATGATATGTGTTGCCACTTGACCCTAAGGTGCCTGTTCATGCTGTAAAACCAACCACAAACTGATCCCTCATTGTGATGGTCAGAATGGAAAACACCACTGCTAGCTTTATTTTAATTGAAACTGTTACAAAGCCTTTGAAAGAGCTTGCACAACCCTAATATTTGTGAACAGAGTGAAATTGTAGGTTATTGTGTGTATTTTAGGGTCTCACTGCTCATGACCAAACAGTTTTTCCACATGACAGCAGTACATTTCCTTTCTCTGTTGGAGTTTGTACAACAAGAGAGAAGGCTTCAGTCAGGTGACATGGAAATTTAAATAATTCAGTAAATTGCAGGTCTTGTGAGCTTGTGGATACAGAGCAAATCCCATGCCTTGGCACAACTCTTCATCTAAGTCTCTGACTTGGAGACTTCGTGGTTGTCATTAGTGTGTGCCTGCCACCTTTCTCATGTGCTCACCTGATATTGCAGGGCTGTTCACAGACTGGAAGAGTCAGTGCTTGTGTATAAAGACAGAGCAGTGCAGAAAAGTAAACATAAGAGACTTAGGAGTTCAAAGAATTAATTAGAAGCTTTCTTAAAATAATAGCAATATTAGTTCATAGTAATATAGGGAAGGTCAAAGATCACGTAATTCAACCATGTGCTCTGAGACAACATCAAACGTACTGGGAACATCTCTACAAGAACTATTTGCTAATTCTTCAATGTAGGACACTCAGGCTACATGGTGTTTCACCATTCTTCATAGATTTTTCTGAATATTTGACATAAGCTGGCTGTTCCTTTTGCTCTTGTTTTTGCATTTTCACAGATTCTGTAAGTTGATTTCTTCTTATCTTTAGAGAGGAGTGGTTTCCTGTCACCTTTGAATAACTTTAGTTGTTGAAAGGTGATTATCAGGTCTACGCAGACTATAGGGATTTTCTCCTTGGAAAGAGCAAACTCATATTCACTGATTTTTCTAATGAATCAAATTTCTAAAGTGTGTTTTTTATTTTTTTTTTCTTTTTTGTTGCTCATTGATTGGACTGCATAATATGATGTGCCTCTCCTGAAGCATGCTAAAACTGAATGAAAAATTACAAATTTTACCAGTACTAAACAGAACAAAATGATTGCCCTTGATGTCTTGACATTACTGGCACCCCAGTTCAGAAGATTTCTCTTCCTTGCACTTGCATCACATTGTTGATGCAGATTCAGTTTGTGATTCTTAATGGGAGCCAGTCCCTGAGTTTGTAAAACATTCTCACTTTAACAACAACCTGCTGGTTGTTTTCCTTCCATAATTCCTTAACCAGCTGTATATACTTAAATGATTTTAAGGCTCATGAGGGTCCTTATTGCTCCCTACAATTACCTGAAAGGAGGTTGTAGACAAATGGGAGTTGGTCTCATCGAGAGGAAGCAGCCTCACGTTGCATCAGGGGAGATTTAGATTGGATATTAGGAAACATTTCCTCACTGAAAGGATGGTCAGGCATTGCAACAAGCTGCCCAGGGAAGTGGTTGAGTCACCATCCCTAGAAGTGTTCAAATAACATGTGGATATGGCACTTGGAAAGATGGTTTAGTGGTGGCCTTGGCAATGTTCAGGGTTCGTGGTTGGACTCAATGATAGGAGAGGTCTTTCCCAACCTTAATGATTCTATGATTTCAACTGAACCCATATTTCCATAGCTTGCATATGGTGTAGTCATAGGAGAGTTCAGGAAGATTTACCTATAAACACAGCCAATATTTACAGGCAGAAATAAATGCTTGAATGAGAGTTTTGTGAAATTAAGTAAATACTGGTGATAAATGGAAATGTTTGGGAAAATAATGGAAGTTTGGTAAGGAGGATTGTAAACACAGTCATATGAGGTGCAGCTTGGGTGTCAAAACCCACATTTATCATAGTGGTAGTTTTTTGGACTTAAGTGTTGGACAAATAGAACATATTTGTTTAGATAACATAGGCCTGTGAAAGGCTTAGTGGCATGCTATCAAACATGCTTGAGATGCCCTGAAAGATCAAAGAAGAGTGGTAAATTATGGTTGACCAAACCCCCAAAATAGAGGTGAAAAGAGCAGGATGGGTGATCCTCTAGCACAGACTGAGCTCTGCAGTGCCTGCATCCCCACTTGTGTGTCTCTGCCCAGGTGCTGCTTCAGGCCCTGGTTGGCCAGGTAATGAGAATAAATTTATTCTTTGCATTTCATCTGTGGTTTTGTGGTTGTTCCTGTGTCCTGACTGTGCCTGCTCATGGAAAAAGTAAAAACAAGGATTGTGATTATAACTAACCACAATACCACTTGGGTTGACTCTAGTTGTTCTGCCTTTCTGTTTTATGGTGCCTGAGCTGCTTGTTGGAATATCCTGAAACCATCACTCTTTTTTTTCAAGAAAAGCTGAGTTTCATGGCTGTATACTGTACAACATTGCACTGTAAATAGCAGTAGTTTAAGAGCTGCTTGACAAGTAGGTTAAACATCCATGCAGCAACAGTGAACTGGCCTGTAGCAGAAGGGAATCTCACCTTGACACTATCGTGAAGTGCATGGGCTTAGAATCATAGAATTGTTTAGGTTGGAAAAGGCCCTTAAGATCATTGAGTCCAACTATTAACCTAAGTACCAAGTGGACCTTGAAGAAATAGCTTAAGATGAAGTCATGGGACAGATAGGTTTATTTGAAAAGTTTCTCTGTCTATTATACCAGGAAAATAGTATCATAAAATGTGTTAATGGACATGAAATATTAGCGTAGTGTTAAATGCTAAGGATGACTTTGTGTATACATGTAAGTGCTTTTAATTTTTTAAAATCCTGATTCCTGTTCACAGTTATGGTTGCTGTTGCTGTTTCAGCAACATCTGTTACAACACTGTGCTTGAAATAAGACAGAGTAAGAGAAAGATCTGGATTTCAAAAGAAATGGCATAAATAAAAGGAAAAGATCAGCAACAATAAACTTTTCATATTTGATCTGCTACCCAAGTAGCTCTTGTAGCATCAAAATGCTCAGTTAAGCTAATAAACAGAAAGCCTGTTGTATGTGTAGGAACTGAATCTAGATCTCTGGAGCTTTAGTCTGGTGCACTTTTTTTGTTGGAATATTATTTCTTTGTGTGAAATAATTTTCTATCAAAGCAACTTGGAAATCCTTTGTTTAAGCTAGAATACTTGTTTTCCTGCAGACATCTCAGGAGATGGATGGTAACACCTTAAAGGACAGCAAAAAAGGCTAAACTTCCAGTCTTTCAACCCTGGGAAGGTCCAGCTGGCTCATTCTCTGTAGCAAAACTTCTGTTTCCAGATTTGAAGCTAGAAATGGATGACACTTGAGAGAAGGAAGTGACTTTGGGAACTTTTGGTTATTTTTGAAACTTCTGTATTGCAGAGTAAAATCGTGCATCATATATTTCTCTAGGATCATTTCAGTATGTTATCACTGATTTCATGGAATTTTCCTAATTTCTCCCCACAGATATTCTGACCTCAAATAGCTGCTGAATTTGTTGGGACAGACACAGAAAAAGAAACATTTGGAGCAGAGGGGAGAGAGGGAGAGAACAGAAGTTGATATTATGATTATAAAACATATAACATGCTTGTAGATTTCCATAAATAGGTTGTAAAAATCTTGTTCCATAAGGATCCTGTTCTAGTAAGGATCATAACAGATTTATTGTCTTTAGTTAGTGGAGAGACATATATCAGAATTTGTGGCTTGCAATGTACAGGCATGTCCCTGGTTTGGACACTGGGACCACCTTTGCCTTAATCCTTTGCAAACTGTTTGTCTTGTTTTCATTTCCAGAAAGTAGAGATAAATATTTACTTTTGTGCTGAACAGGCATGAAATTGTTAGTTCTTTTGAATGTACTGAAGATGAAGAGTTGCTTTCACAAGGGATTTCATACATTTTGGTTATAAAATGTTTGAAGTGTGTGCAAGAAGATCATGATCTAATGATGGCATTAACGTGCCTGTAATGTGTCCACTGTGCTTTATAGAGTGCTAAGGCAGGGTACTAAAATGGTACATGAGGAACTGCCATGGTGCTTTCCTGGGAAAACCTAGTTTGGATAAAGTGGTACAGATACCAGTTTCCTTTATCTTCAGTGTGATGGTGAAGCTTTGGGAGACTTCATGTCCCAGCATATACTGTTGCATTTTGATTTGAGTGAAAGTTCAAACAAAGTTTAGAGGAGGATCAAAACTCTGCTTGCTTATCTGCCTCCAGCTGATCTCATCCTTTTGAAGTGCATCGAAAATTAATGTCTGTCCTTTACTCAATTCTCTTCTAAAACATGCAGCTGTGTGGAATAAGTAGATAGGACTATAAATGCCTCGTATCAGGGTTTCGCCTGTAAATTGGCAACATTGAAAAACTGATCAGACACTCGAAGCCCTAGGATTCCCATAAACTGTGTTCTTACTAGATGAGAGGAAGACTGAGTTTTCAATCCAAATTAAATGCTTACTATTTTTTGAAGTAATTGTGGGTGTGCTTTAGGATACTTTCACCACAGCTATGGTTCAATCTTGCTGATAAATCCTCTAAATGTAGCACTTGGCTTTCCAAAAAGAAAAAAAAAAGAAGCATTTAGTATTGTCAGTATTTTTTCATTCACAAGGAAAAGTAAAGCTAATCTTTATGGGTTTTACCTTTCCTTTGTGGAAGTGTGTAGGAGACTGCATGTTCATCTAGTGTGTGTGATAACTCTCACTGTATCACTTGCTCTTAAGTTAAATGAGCTTTCACATGTTAATAACATGAGTAAACCCTGTCTTAAAACAGATGTCAGATGTAAGAAAGGGAAGATATCTACCTGTGCATTTATTTTAATACTGCTGATGACATCTAGAAAAGGAATTAAAATAATTTAGGAAATTTTTAATAATGTATACCATTAAATCACTATTACATCTCTTTTGGTTCAAAACTCGGTGTGGCCTCCATGTAAGATCACATAATATTTGAACTTAAATCACTGACACTGGAAAAGCAGAAAACATGCTTGCACCAATTATTTCGAGTTCGGTAGGTTCTGGGGAACATGTGAGAAAGTCATGGACAGCAGTATCTTTCCTATTTTTCTTAGAATTAGACTACAAAGCATCTTATTCTGCAAGATACACAGAATATGGCAAATACTGAATTAAGGTGATAGGTCACTTGGTGATATATAATAGGAAGGAATGCAGAATGCATACTTTGAGAAATATAAGCTCGGGCTAAAATCACTTTAGGCAGTTTAATCTGACTGTGATTTGAACCTGAACATTTTGTGATTCACCTGCTTAACTTCCTTTTCTTTTACAGCTGGAACAAATACAAGAGTAAACCTGACTTTTATGTCCTTTTCAGTTTTAAGTGTGGACATTATAAAACATAAAAGTCTATTAATCCTTGTTTGCCTGTGCATTTTATTTCAGCTGTTTTGTACATTTGCTTAGCTGGACTTTTTTTGTCTGACTTGTAGGTCTTTGAAGAAGAGCACCATATCTTGTACTTGGACCATGGTGGAGTAATTGTGGCTATCAAAGACACCTCTATCCCTCTGAAAATACTCAAGTAATCCTACAGTCAATTAGAGTAGAGCTATTGTGTATTCAAGACCTCAGGCAAAGTTCAGAATTAAAGATAAGCATTTCAATGTGATCTGGTATGAAACACAAGTGGAGTCAGCTTAATTTAACATTCATTAAGTCAACAAAATGCAGTTGGATGTTTTCTTACCAATTATTTCATGGTTCCGAAAGTGTGATGGCATAATGCATTAATCATAATAAATTTTTCATGCATCAGTGTAGGCTTTTTTGCCTAAAAGTCTATTCTGGAATGCTACAGTACAAACCACATTTGGCATGATTGTTATCTGCTACTGACTGACACCAGCAGTACATGTCAGTGATGCTCAACCTATGATGCATATGTGGCATAGGTATGCAGTCAGGGTTGTTCATTGAGTCTGTAACAAATCTCTGTCCTCTCCAAGGGCCACAGTGAAATGGGAGACTAGCCCCGAGTTGCTCTGGCAAGAGCAATATAATGGAGACTTTGGGACCCAACAGGCAAAGGACTCGTGTGTGCTTATGAGCCACGTAATATGATCTGGCAGAAGCACAGTTTGTCTGGGACATTCATGCACAAACTAACTGTAGTGTGCACAAATCCTGTCATGTTGTGATAATGCAGCAAATGGCCTTCTCAGCTTGTTTGGCTGAGAAAGAATAGTTTGTGGCAAAGCATTGTGTTGTAAAATACCAAGTTTTAGACTGCATGATAGTGCAGCAAAATATGGTAACCTTATATAAAGGCACGCAGAACTCTGATTTTCAGCATAAAAAACTGTAAGAGATCTTTATGACTTGTGACTAGGTTCATTTTTGCAGCATTGTATTGCATACACTCATAGGAACCTGGTTAGCTAGAGTGAATCATCATTAACCTACTATCCAAAAGACCTGTAGGAAATGTGCAGAAGAACAGAGATTTTGTTTCATAAATTTTGGATGCACAGAATATTTGAAATATGTTTTATTGATTCATCAGCATCTTTTGCAAATATTTAAGTGGAGGGCCATCATTATCTTGGTGCCTGCAGTTACTGCACCTCCCACATGTTTTAGCAATTGGGCACTTCTGCCTCTCGTGTTTCACTGACTCTGCTTAACGAGTCTCTAGCTCAGGGAATACTAGAAAGAATGAAGTGTAAATTGACTTGCTTTTGAACCTACAAAGTAGGAAGATAGTTTGTTGATAGAGCTCAGTTTTTATCTGCCTGAGAATTTTTATTGTTGTGACAAATTTATTATGTACCTTCTCATAAAGATGTGAACCCCTGGAGATGTTGCTGAAAAAAAGTCATGTTAGCATGATGCAGTGTCTAGGCATGTTGTATTTTTGTGATCATACATCCTAGGTTTTAGTAGTGCGGGGATTTTTTTTTAATTAAGTGAATTCTACTTTGTATAGTAATAGTTGGAAATGAAAACCATTTCTGCTTTTTTACAGGTTCAGCATAGATGAAGGCCAGACTTGGAGCACACATAATTTTACCAGCACATCAGTCTTTGTAGATGGATTACTTAGTGAACCTGGAGATGAGACACTGGTCATGACGTAAGGTTTTGGTTTCATCTCTGTTCT
Source organism: Margarornis squamiger (assembly GCA_035222235.1). Taxonomy (NCBI): domain Eukaryota; kingdom Metazoa; phylum Chordata; class Aves; order Passeriformes; family Furnariidae; genus Margarornis; species Margarornis squamiger. The sequence continues at coordinate 63,290,907 of JAWWTY010000123.1, forward strand.
CAGGGCTCTCTCTGCTTATGCACTTGAGCATGTTTTCAGTTGTGCGTGTTTGAGATAGTCCTTCAGTCAGTGGCTTTTGCTGCTTGCAGTCACACAGACTCTTACACTGATGTCCAAACCACCCTGGTATGTAACCTGACTTTGAATTTATCTGAGTGAAGTATTTCAGATTGTAAAGAAGTAATATGTTCATATGAAATCTTACAAAGGTACTCTCAGGGAGAGTGGAATATTTAGACTGCAATACAAATCTGAAAAATGTAGGGAAAAAAATAACTATTTCCTCCATTTTTTTTCTTACAGTTTTTTAGTCAGACATCAGAAATGTTAAATATCTATTGTCTTGACAGTGTAAGGAACTGTATTGTTGTCCTAGTAACTAGCATCACAGTACTTCGTGTAACGAAGCACTGTGCTAACAAATGCTTGTTTTTATTCTGTGCAATGACTGAGGCAGATGCTGTGAACAGAGTTAAAAATAGCCAAATTCTGCAACTCAGGCCCCTTTTTATCTGTCTTATTCTGAAGGGCCAGGGACATCTGGATCTGAGCTGCACCTTTTGCTCCATTCTCTAGGATAAATGCTAATATTTTAGAAGTGTCTGAGTAAGACACACCTGTCCAGTTAGGAAGAAAGGCACATGCTGGCTGCCACCAGAAAGGGAGATGCACTCAGAGATGTGCAGGTTGCTGTATGTGCTCCTATCACAGCAGTTGGTGCAATCCTTTATATTGGGGCTCAGTGTGTTCATGACAAGCTTTTTCTTCTGGGAGTTACAAATAGAGCTGTCTTTGACCAGTAGCATTTTCCCCAGGGAAAAGTAAATTAATAGCCCAACGTGGAGCTGTGTAAAGAATCCTCAGCAAAACAGAAATTCTACTCAATGTACTTAAAAGCACTGTGCCAAGTTCATAATGCTATACTGCACAGAGGTGAATTTGCTCTCTTAGTTATCTCTTTCTTTCTCCACTGCCCCATTTGTCCTCCCTTATACTCTATGGCCTGAGAAGAACAGTATTATCCCACTATCTTCCCCTTCCCTCAAACGCAGGTTTATTTATGGTATAATATATGCCACATGGAGACACTTATGCTTCTGAATGAGGGATTTTCATTGATTTCTGTAAAAGCAGAGGGATCAAAAGCTTATCCTAAACCGTACTTACTGGCAGATAAAACGATCTGTGATGACTGCATGTTCTGGGTAGTATTTTTTCTTATTAAGTATCATTAAAAACAGTGATTCTGTGAAGATGTGTTTAAATATCTGGCTGAATGGACTAAAGAGCTCTTGGAAAACACAATGCCTTTTTAAAATCGTCAATCTGAAATACATAAAACTGTAGCTAGGTTTGGTACATGAACCCAGACTGACAAGAAAGCATTATGTGACTTACATATTTCTAAGGACTCCAGCATCTCAATGCCAGGTTTGTAGGATCTTACTTTTTGACTAGTTCTACAGAACATAAAACACTTAAAATTACAGACTGGCCTGAAACTGCTGGCAACCTTCCTACCCGACTCTAAAGATAACAAGAACAATAAACCTGCAGTATGTGTTTCGTTGATGCTGTTGTATCAGCTTCTTTGTCTCTCCTGCTCCTTTTGATTATGTTTTACCTTCAGGGTGATGTTGTCAGGCCAGTAGTGCTCAGTCTGACTTTACATCAAGACCTTTTGTCATTCTGTCTGGCTTTGTTAATTTTCTATGAAAACTTATTCTTGTACTAAGCTGTTGTGCTTGACTTAGTCTACAGTGATTTGCTGGTTTTGAGTGATGTCATCCCTTGATACACACTCGCTGGAAAAAACCAAAAATCAACTATGCCATATTTTCTATTTTATTATATTAAAATTTCTTCTGAGTAGAACATGGTAAGATGAACTTGTGTATGGTCATGAAAATAAATTAGTAGTGTCTTTCACCTTGATGAATCCCCAAATCCATTACTAAGGACCTAGTGTGACATTTTTCAGTAGTATTGGCATTTGATTTTCTCCCTTTTGTATGAAATTTTTTTGAATAAAGACTGACTAAAGAGTCTGATGTCAAAATCTGCATAAATTAGGAGAGTGAGCACATTTCTGAAGTGGGAAGGTAATAACTGAAAAAGTCTACAGCGAAATTGAGAAAAAGACAGTATTTTATTTAAAGCTTCTAGAATAAACTTACAAAGGAGTCAAAGAATATTTTGCTTGTACAGATTATGACTGTTACTGTAGGGTAAAGCCCTAGTTCCACTGGAGTGAACTTGGGGATTTCCTTCAAGGTTCTTAATTTGTATTAAAAAGAAAACAAATTCATAAAAAGATGATCTGGGAAAGTTATTAAGGGACCTGGTAACACCGTCTGTAGGAGAGATTTCTCATTCTCCAGCATGGTGTCTGGGATATTGACCTGACTTGGAATTGACTTGCATTTGAATTCCAGTTCTGTCCTAACTTATCCAAAATCACAGAATCACAGAATGGTTTGTGTTGGAAGGGACTTTCAAGATCATCTAGTTCCAATGCCCCTGTCATGGGCAGGGGCACCTTCCACTAGACCAAGTTGGTCAAAGCCCTTTCCAACCAGGCCTTCAACACTTCCAGGGATGGGGCACCCACAATTTCTCTGGGCAGCCTGTTTCAGTGTCTCACCACCCTCCCAGTAAAGAACACTTTCTTAGCGTCTAATCTGAACCTACCCTTCTTCAGCTAAAGGACATTCCCCCTGATCCTATCACTTCATGCCTTTGTGAAAGGTGCCTCTCCAGCTCTCTTCAAGGTTCCTTTCAGGTACTGAAATGTGCTATAAGATCTCCTTGGAGCCTTCTCTTCTCCCAGCTGAACAGCCCAAACTCTCTCAGCCTATCTTCATAGGGGAGGTACTTCAGCCCCCTGATCACCTTCTTTACCCTCCTCTGGACTTGCTCCAAGAGTTCCATGTCCTTCTTATGCTGGAGACCCCAGAGCTGGATGCAGTACTCCAGGTGGGGTCTCACAAGAGCAGAGCAAAGGGGAATTATCACCTCTCTCAACTTTCTCCCACATTGTTTTTGATGCAGTTCAGGATGTGGTCATCTTTCTGGGTTGCAGGCACACATTGCTGGGCCATGTTGAGTTTCTTGTCAAGGAACACACCAAAGTTTTTCTCCTCAGGGCTGCTCTCAATTCATTCTTCCACCAGCCTGTATTTATGCTTGGGATTGCCCTGACCCAGGTGCAGGACCTTGCACTTGGCCTTGTTGGCCTTCATAAACTCTACACAGACCCTCCTCTCAAGCCTTGTCAAGGTCCCTCTGGATTACATCCCTTCCCTCACCACACAGTTTGGTGTCATTGGCAAACTTGCTGGGAGTGCACTCGATCCCACTGTCCATGTTGCCAGCAAAGATGTTGAACCGCACCAGTCCCAGTACCGACCCCTGAGGAAAGACATTCATCTTTGTTTTGCATTCCAAAATGAAGCGGTATGGTAAGCTTTACTGAAGAAGCAGGAGAGTTTGAACCTGGTTGTGTCAAGTCTTCATCTTGGAAAGTTTTGTGTTTTCTCCAAAACAGAGAAAAAACCCAAATGTTGACTTGTCAAAACTTTTCATAAAACTGAGTTGTCATCTGCCAGTCAACATTAATCTAAATCATTCCTCCAAATCCCCTGCAGTATTCAAAATACTTAAACGCAAATGCCAAGGAAAAAAAAATATTTTATTCCATTGTGTGCTGTAAAAGACCTAGTTAAGATTTTAGGAGTTTTAAGTGGTGAGGTATTCAAAAACTTTAGGAAACTCATTCTGTGTAAAAATCAAACTCTAAAGAGACCTACTTAAGAGTTTTAGAAAAGTAATAAAGTATTCATAAAGTTTAGGAAACTTGATCTCTGTGAAAATCAACTTCTAAATGAAGAGCTCAAATCCACTATTTATTGCTAAATGAATAAGTAGGCTTTGCTAAGAAATTTTCTTAATTAATTGAATATTTTCATTAAAATAATGCATGGTCTAGTATGTTTTATTTTGTTCTAAATTCTGTAAAAATCAAAGTTACTGCAGCCATTGTTATACTTAACAATATGCGATATTTGGGAAAAAATACTTAATAACTCTGGCTTGAGTAATGGCCTAAGAGTGCAAAAAGAAGAATTTTTGTGTGTCTGAAATACTGATGTTTCTCTTCAGAGGAAGTAGTTAATGTAATGAAAGTTTCAAGCCTGTTAAAATTGCTTCTAAATCACATTTCAGCTTCTGGAAGTGTTTCCCAAACCAGGTTATTTAGATTGCAGTGTAAACCCAGTAGGCACAATAACCATGGTACTGCAGTCCGTGGCCCCTTTTAAAAGGCCAGTCAGAGGTTACATAAAAGGACTGTTTTTCTTTGTGTCAGGTAGAATCAAAATCTTCCTCGTGGGTAATTGTATTTTTTCCAGAGGGATATTTTTTTCTAATGTCTCATAGAGTAGCAACTTAAGATGCTGCTGGGAACTTTGTGACATCTCTGAACTGGAGAACTCCTGCATGCACATTTTTCTGTCTTGAAAGTCCATTGTTTCTTCCCTCTGGGGTTCCTAGGTGATAATGGAAACAAGAAGATAGTCTAGTTTAAAATTACTCAAAACCAGGTGGATATTAGCACGTGTTAGGAAGAGCCATCTGGATTTTTGCAGCTATTGATTCTGCTAGGAATGTCAGCTCCATCTTTAACAACATTGATGACAGTCAACATTACATATCCTTTGTGGGACTTATTGTGCCACACATGGCAGCACACTACCTTTCCTGTTGTCTTTGGGTATCTTCCTAGGTGGAGGTACTTCTCTGGGTTGTGAATTCTTCACTGATAACTCTCTCATACTGCAGCACTTATAAAAAGTCAATAAATGGTACATAAAGCCATACTATGTAGGTGAATAGCTGACTTCCCAAGGCAAATTCTAGGTTTTCTGTGCAGCTAGTTAATCTCTTGTACGAGACACATTGCTCAGTTATTCTGCTCTCTGCATGAGAAGGAATATGTCTGTCAATAGACGGAAGAAATGTGGTGATAAAAGCATTGGAAAAGTAAACTTGTTCCTCTACTCTAATGTAATGTAGGTATCAGCTCATCCAGATGTAGAGGTGCCTATTTAGTAGCAAGTCTACTGCTTTTGCTGTCATCTCTGTGGACACAGATGTTAGCAGAGCAAGTCGGTCCAGTTTAGGGTCACTGCCAACCTGTGGCCTTGGAGCCAAGACCTGTTTCTCCCTCTGCTCAAAAGAAGTTCAGTGGGTGAAGTTTTATTTTTTATTTTTAATTTATTTCCTTAAAGTTTCATAATGCATTCAGAAGCATGGGAACATGATGTTTTCAGTGTCGCTCTAAAGCCCATATTTAGAGCATTTTTACAGCAGAGCCAGTAATATATTTGAATAAAAGGAACTGGAAGGTTAGGAATTCATGTCCTATAAGAAGGTTATGACCCTGTCCTTATTTAAATGAGGAGAGAAGGGTCACAGGTGACTTTTTCATTCAAAATAGAGTCTTCATGTCATTTTGAGCCCCTATCACTAGTGTCTGAAGCTTTGGTGCTCTAACTCCATTTCCAATTTACTTTCTCTTTCAAATAAATAGGCATTAGTAGCTTAGACAACAATTAATTTTATTTAAACATTTTGCTTAATTTTGGGTGGGATCTTGAACTCTAGTTTGCTATAATTTGCTCTCAAAATGAAGGAGACACAATTTAGGTGACTCTAGGATAATAACTCTATCTCTGTTAGGTGAAGTCTGAAAGAAGAATTTCTAGTTGTGACAAAAGAGACATGATTCTTAAATATGTGAGTAGCAAAAAGGTATTAGCTAAAGAATTAATTATAAAATTTTATAAATATCACAGATTAATTTGATCTTTAAGTAAGATGACAGCAGAGAGTTGAATGATGCAAAGCTATCCTCTGCAGTGTCATATGTTTCTCTTTAATCAATTTTGTTCGCTATCTACTTGGTACTTACTTCTGCATAAGGCATCAGGCTAGACACTAACTGTGCAATTTCTTCCAAACAGCTTATATGTTAAAAGGTTGTTCTTGGACAGAAACTTACCAAATAGATGCAAAAAAAAAATTTGGAGGTAACTCACAAAGATTATGGAGTCACTGAACTATGGGAACACCCTCATCCTGCTCCTCCCTAGCACTTCTCAGAACCTAAGCATTCATTTCCGTTCTTTTTTCCCAAATGATCTGAAACCAAGATGTTTTGGCATTAAAGAATGAATGGCAATTATTAGTTTTTGGGAGCAGGAAACAATGAAAAAAAGAAAACATATTTTAGTTCAATTTCAACTAAATTGTTTCCTCCCCTCATTTTTCACTTTGGCAGCCAAAAAAAAAGCAGAACAAAAAAACAAAATAAAAACCCTAGTCTAACAAAAAAAAAAAAAAAACCTGGAAAAACCCTGCTCTTCTCTTTAATACATTAAGTTTGTAGTTTAAAGCATTTAAATCATAAATGGCTCAGTATATTTGCACATTATCTCTTGTGTACACAAATACTTTTTATATGCAGTTGCTTTATGTAGGCAGGTGTCTACTTTTGCACATGGAAGCATTCATCATTTCTGTAGCTGCAATTTAGGAAGGCCACTGAAATGTGACCTCTGTTATGTTTTTCTGGGGAATTAGAAAAATATGCTGAATTATAATCTTGATGCATAACATACTGTAGCTTGAATCGTACATTGCTTTCATCTATTTTACTAGTATGAACCCTTTGACTTATTTAGGTTTTTGTTGATTTTATGATGATATAAAGGAAACAAAGACAGCTGTTGGAAGGAAAGTGTGACTACAAAGATTCACCTGTTGTTTTCTTTTTTGAAAATAGTAGGCTTTAAATATCATTGTAGTACATAGTCATGGCTAACCTGCTCTGCCAACCCATATCACCTTGGAAAATCTTTCATTAATAGTGTTACTTCTGTGAGTTAAGGAGAGCACTACCTGGTGGCAGTGGCTACACTAATGCACATCCTTCCATGCCACGACTTCATCATTTTACTCCCTCAGCTGGGTAATTTCTGCACAGATTTTGGCATATGTCTTGCTGTATGTTCAAAGGCACTGTAATAATATGAACTACAACAGGCAGAACCAAAAGAAGATTGTCACATTTATTTGCTTTTTCAGTGACATTGTCATCATTTGTAGTAAAGGTCTAAGTGAAGCAAAGGACTCAGCTCTTTGAGTTCACCATAAATTGACAAGAGACTTCTAACACACTGATCCTTTTATGTAGAAGACAACTGAGGAATTTCCTGCTGTTTTAATATAAATAGCCCCTGATATCTAGTGAACTCTAAGGTAGATTGAGTATTTAATCTGAAATTGCAATTGTGTTATAAAAATTATCAGGGAGGTCTTGACAGTTTAAAAATATTTTAACAATACAGTAAGTTCACTGATAATTGCATTTCCTACTAATATGATTTACTACAGAGAAGAAATTCTCATATGGGGAACAAGATATAAATATCATTTTTTTAGCAAAGCTCTGTGACTACTTCCATTTAAAAGAATAGGAGACAGAAAGAATTGTTAAAATAATTAACTAGCATCTCTTGAGAGTGTGGTTTGCTTTCCCAGCTTGGTCACATACTCACTGTTAGATATTGAGGTTTATAAAGATCCATAAAGAATTTCAGGTGCATGCTTGGTCATCTTTGCTTAGGTGCTGCCCAGAGGAATCTAGTCATTTTGTCCAATATAGAGCCATTGAGACTGTCCATATCACCTGTAGGTGGGGTCCTCAGTTGACCCTGATTCAAATCCTAAGTTTTATTGTCATTTATTGTCATACATTTGAAGGCTCTTCAAAAAAAAAATAGAGGTCACGATCCACCCCTAAATGGCATGTCAAGGTAGCAAGGTGTGTCAAAAAGGTATTACAGGACTGTGCAGCCACTCTGCTACCTTTACAGCATCCTGTTTGGAACGTCACAGGTGATGACAAAGTCATAGAGAGGAGAGCAAAAGCCAGTGCAGCACCTGAGAGATTAAAGCGGTGAGTCTGCAACCAAAGAGGCTTCTGACTGCAAACAAAAGTAATTGTGCATCACGCAGTTGTCATCACTAGTCTTCAGTATGACTGCAAAATTTTCACAAATTTTGTTGCTGCATTAAGTATCTGAATAAATTGTGCATGTGCTGCCTTTGTGACTTTGGTGGGAAAGTACTGCAGGATCACTCCCACCACTCTGCGGTCTTTGAGTGTTCTCAGGTATTCATGAGTAAAGCACAACTTTACTGCTGTCTGAGGATCCAGACCAAAGGCTGCTCAAAGCTATTTTCTTTGTCTGGAGACAACATGGCTAACATCTCAAAAGTAAACCACCATAACACTACAAAAGTTGCTCAAGATGTGACTTACTGTATATATATTGAGATCCACAATATGTGACTCTCTAGTTAAAATCCATCTGCTCTGGCACAGAATGTTTTGGTGCTATGAAAATCCACGTACAAAAGCCTGAAGAAAACAGCAGAATAGCTGGAGGAAGGCAAGTGTAGTGGTTATAAAAAGCTGTGTTTGACAGCCAAGATGAGCAGTGTGTTGTCAAAATCAGGCTTGTTTCTCCTGCATGAAGTCATAGAAACTTAGTGCTTACCTGATAATCTTTGGGAGTCTCCAGCATCAGCACCCACAAAGCTGCAGTTACCTGCTTTGCAGGCTGCACAAACAGCAGGTGACACAGCTAGGACTGCTCATCTGAACCAGGAGCATCTACTGAGTAGAAATGTGCATTTACTGGAAAAGATTATCACTGCATATAATTTCTGTAAAATTAACTCCCTCTGATTATGAGCTTTATCAGGAACAGAAATAACTAACAATCCTCCAGCAAATAGTTTAAATGAGTTAGCTTAGAAACTGCATTAAACTGTCTTATCTATCAAATGATGCAATCAAATTAAAAAATTATGTGCTCATAAATGAACTAGGAACAAATGTACAAAGTTGTTATGGCAACTGAAACACTGAAGTTAAAATTATGGATACCAAATTCTTGCAAATAAAAGTAAATTAATTTCCAAGGTAATTGGAATTTCTTCTAAAAATTATTTATCACAGCATCATCCTTTATAGTTTCAACAGAATTGATTTGATGGCTTTCTAATGTAATATAATTAATCAAGAGGAAGGTTTTAGTAGCTTATGAATTACTATCTTGATATATAACTTCTAGTCATCAGTTACACTTGCTGCACTATTCCAGTTTTTTCCATTCATATGATTTTATTCGACATATATATTTTGCACCTGAGCAATTACATTGTGATTGCTGTTACATATTGCTTTATTGTAGTTCATATTTTTGTCCAATCCATTGAATCCTACTTAATATATGCCTTTGCTACTTCGAAAAAAATACTTCTTTTTTTATTCTAGTGGTATTTGGCAATACCTTTAAATGCACTCATCCAATGTGTCTGCAAAACTCTGTCATCTATAGAGAAACACGTGCTACTGCAGCACAGCATTAATAATCATTAAGCTTTTTTTCCAAACAGTTTGCTAAACTGGATGCATGTAAAGTGCTGAATTCCTTAGGAAATTTACCCTATGAATTACAGAGCTGTATGACTGCATTTTAGTGGGGTTTGTGACTGCACTGGGACAACTTTCTTGAATATCAGGGATTTTACTTAAGGCAGAGAGTGGTGGAATCAGTGGTGCAGTCCCTGTGCTCTGTCAAAACCTGGTTTTCAGTCTGTAGAATCAGAACAGCCATAATGGAAATTATGGTTTTAGTTGTTTTGTTTGGGTTTGGTTTTGTATTTTTTGCAAGAGGCTGTACCAACAGGCAGAAAAGTTATTTCTATCTTCTGCTAAAAATCCATGGAGGAGAAGGTTACAGTTCATCTGTTGAAGCAGTGCCTTTGCTGTATGCACGTATAGTTTGTATGTAGCTTCCATATTACTCTAGATTTTGCATAATTCTAGAATAATTTCTATGATTTTTTTCTATCATTATAGGATGTGGAACTTGGCAATATTTATCTAATTTATCTAATCTCTGTCTCTAATCCTGATGTTTTCTAATTTCTCACTCTGGTGAGGGAGAATAAACAACTCCCATATCTTGTACTGTTACCTCTACAGAATTCTAGAATTATAAAATTGTTGAGGTTGGAAGGGACCTCAGAGGGTCTTCTGGTCCAACCCCTCTGCTCATGCAGACCCAACCAGAGCCAATCACATGGAATCCTTTCCAGATGGCTTTTAACTATCTCCAAGGATGGAGACTCCACAACCTCTCTGGGCCAGTGCTTGAGCACCCTCACAGTCAAAATGTTTCGTGTTGTTCAGAGAAAACCTGCTGTGTTTCAGTTTGAGTCTCTTGCCTCTGGTCCTGTCACTGGGCACCACTGAAGAGAACCTGGCTCCATCTTCTTGCACCTTCCATTCAGGTGTTTATAGACATTGAAAGATCTCCCTGAACCTTCTCTTTTTCAGGCCAAACAGTCTCACTTCTCTCAACCTCTCCTCACAGGAGAGATGTTCCAGCACCATCAGCACCTTCACAGCCTTTTGTTGGACTCCCTCCAATCTTTCCATCTCTCTCTTGTACTGGGGAGCCCAGAACTGGACCCAGTACTCCACGTGTAGCCCCCACCAGTGCTGAGGAGAAGAAATTAAGAGAATTGTGTGGCTGTATCTTTTAAGTTTATTTATCCTTGTCCTTCTTCTTTCTTGCCCTTCCTCCAGGTCTCTGTGCAGACAGATCTTCGCTCTTTAACAAGACTCTGAAAACATTTTATTGTACTTCTCAGCTTTATCTATTCCAGTGAAAAACCCAATTCTTTCACTCTTTCTTCATTGATTACATTTTTAGGGAGCTTATGAATAATTTTGTCCCTCTTCAAATTCATTTTTATTGGGTGGGTAAATATGCATATAATATCCAAAATTAGGCACAATATTCTTCCAGAGGCTACAAGAGTGCCAAGTTTATAAAAATAATTAGCTCCATGTCTTCTGTTTTCCAATTCTGAATATGACTTAGAATTAGTGTTTCTTATTTTGCAGCAACACTGCATTCTTCTTTTAATTTCCCAGAAATCCTCAAGTCTTTTATTCAATACTTGAAAGTTTTTTTCCATCTTAGCTTTGCACCTTTGTTGTGGGTTTGTTTCATTTTTTTCCTAGAAGTACTTTTTGCACTTGATTTTGGAGTATTTCATCATATTGATTTCTGAACATTGCTTCCATCAGTCAATGTCCGCTCTCTTCCTTCTGTGCTATCTGCAAAATTTTTTTGTGTTTCTTATTTGATCACAAGTGTTAATGAAAATATTGACTGTGGACCTGTCATATCTTTGTGATACATGTCTGGAAATATTCCCTTCTTGATAACTGCCTTTTGAAAATGGATTCTTCTAATTGGATATGTACTCACATTCCTCCTCACAGTGATTTTATCAGTACTGATGTTTTCTTTTTTTACACTGAGACAATGTCAGCAAGAAATGTATAAGTGTTTTAACAAAGGTCAAAATATGCTAGATTTTCTCCTTTCCTTTATCCACTAAGCCAGTTACCCTGTAAAAGGAGGAAATTACATTACTTGGACATGATTTGGTTTTCACAAATCCATGGTAGCTGTTTGTTATCATTTTAATTATCTCCAAGGTGCTTAGAAGTAGATAGCTCACTAATTTGTGTGATATCTTTGTAGGTATCAAAATTAATTCTGTAACTCTCTGAGCTCCACTTTGCTGTTTCATATCTATGGTTATATATACACACATGTGTGTGTATTTATACATATAGGCAACATATTTCAATTGAGAAATTACATTTTATGCTCTCAAGAGGATTTCATTATTCTGTTCTGCCTTGAACTCAAACAACCATCTCCTTTCTTCTCCTGTGCTGACTGATCTGCTTAAGACAGCTAACATGAATGAAGAAAATTTCATTTGTTCTGTGGAAAATACTTTTCTTGAGGCAGGAGTGAAGCTTTAACAGGACTTGATTCCTTGTACATAGTTGTTGATAAATGGGTTAATAAAAGAAATGTGACAAATTTGTAAAGTTTTGCGTTGTCTAGTGAAGCATTCAGTGAGGTACGTAGTTGCATAAGCACATGGTGAATATGACATATGTTTGTGCTTTGTATGGAGAAACAAAGATTTTTAAAAAGAGGTACGGGTATTTAGCAGGCAAAAGACACTTCATGTCTGTCAGCAAACCCAGTCATATTGAAACAGGCGCTGTGGAAAAAGCATGAGACCACCTAAGCAGTCACTTTATTGAGTATGTAACTACCAGTGAATAAGATTATATGGTGACAGCAGGTCTCAGGATCCAGCTGAACCGGAGAAAGGAACCAAATCCTTAGGTGTCAATGAGAGAGAAGTAGGACCACACACCTATGTGCACATACAGCCAGTGGACTGAGCCACATTTTTTAGTTTTTGTCTGTTGCCTCTACTTCTGAGCCATGGGTACATTTATATGAAAAGAAATTGAATGATCCAAGTCCCTTAATCTCAGAGCCTTACAAGAAAAGAGTGAGGCATACAAAATGAATGCATATGTTCCTGTTCGGTTACGTGCACTGCTGAAGGTGTGGTTTCCTGTGAGCGTGGCTTGTGGATATTATGGGCAATATCTACGTCTCTCTGCTATGGATGAGAAGCAAAGATACCAGAAAGGAAGGAGGGAAATCATTGTACATCTCTAGTCTCTGAACTATTTCCAGCCTCTAGTAGACTTCAGAGCTCTATGTCATTTACCAGGGGAAATGCTCAGTGCGATGATGTTGTCTCTGTACTGCAGAGAATCAACACACTTCTGGTCTACCCTAGTTCCACTTTGAACCTGGTATTCAGGACAAGAGAAATGTCTGTGTGGAGCAGAATGCTTTTAACAAAAACTGTACCATTCCTTCTGTGTCTGGATTTGGACAAAACTGAGGGCAAAACAAAAGGAATGAATTAGTTTGGAGAATGCTACTAAGGCTTGGAATATGAACTCTGTGCAGTATGAACTGCACAGAAATCATTGGCTTCAGAATGAACCTTAAATTCTTTGGCAAGTAAGTCACATAAGCCTGATACAAACCACAAGTACATTTTACTTTTGCCCAAATAGAGTCTTTATCCTTTCTAATTTGTTGCTGGATGTCATACTTACCCATTTTGTTTTGGAAATAAAGATTCTGACTTAGAAAATGTTGGCTGCTTTGAAAGTGTAGCTTGGTTTTTAAAGAGATGAGATTCCTTTTTTTCCCCCACAAAAATTGTACAGTTTGTGGCTGTTTTTTGTTATACAGTGGGCTATTCGAAATGAGGAGTAGACTCTGAGTTCTTTGGCAGAATGTGTAGATGCAATGTATTCCTTAGAAATTAATATAATTTCATGATACTGCTGTGAGTTTAAACAATAGCAAATTGCTATCTGAAAACTGAGAAATTAACAACAACAAAAAAATCCACAACAAAAACACTGAAGAAGTTGCACTATAATCATAAGGAATGAGTGACAGAGCTGGAAATTAAATCTGGTGATCCTGGTTCTGCTTCCCGATCTGAGCTTCCTGTCAAAAACTGAAAGCTGTCTATTTCATATAACAAGATAATAAACAAAAAATGTTGGGTTCTAAATTAGGGAAGGTTATTTCCAATTACATTTCTGGATAGTTTTCTAGGAAAAGAATTCTCTAATCTGTGAGCTGTATCTTTTCATTGGAAAGTCTCACATGCAATTGATAAATGTTTCCTGACTAGACTCGGTATACATAAAGAGGAATGAAAGTGGAAGAAAAATTAAACTGGGACCTTTTAGCAGAGAACTGTGACCATGAGAAGGAAGAGATAGGACTGAAATTTTGAATCTCAAATGTATGTTTTTTCTTTGCAGTAAGAGTTTCCTTTTGATCTTTTTGTTCAGAGTCTTTGGACATATCAGCTACCGTTCGGACTGGGAACTGGTGAAGGTGGACTTCAGGCCATCCTTCCCCAGGGAGTGCACTGATGATGACTATGAGTCTTGGGAGCTCACAAACCTGCAGGTATTCATGGTCTTATGTTAACTGACACAACTTTTCCGTAGCTTTCAGATTCATATAAAACTTGTGTGCTTGGGAAATGTTTCCAAATTGAATTTGGTTTCCACATCCCCAGCTTAGTCTCCTTATGTTGATATTTGCTGATTTCACAATAGTTTAAAATGGGAGAGGATTTTGTGTTCCTTTTGGTTGTGTGATCCGTGTCCTAGGAAAAGGGGGAAGTATATCTGATGGGTTGCCATAATAATAGGTGGTCCCGCTGGATTAGGAAGCATATGCCATAAAATGAAGTGTGTAACATTGATTGAAACAATTTCAACATGCAGTCATGTGTTCTGCCAACTTTCTGACCACATACTGTACTCATATATAAATTGCCATAAGTAAAGTCCATTCCAGAAGTAATTTAGGATCTCAGTGGACCAATCATGTAATGGAGTCCAGTTGTTTTGGGCAATACCATTTCTGCAGTAATACATTAAGGCTGTGCTAATCCTGGTGTTCTGGCCAAATCCAATTTTGGGAAGCTAAATTCTCTGTGCAATGTATTAATTAAAGAGACAAATCTGAGAGGGTTTTTTGTTAAATGAAATATGTCATATTTATTCATAATCATTCTGATTATTATGTTTTGCTTCTTCCAGTACTTTTTCTCTCCTGCTCTCTGCAGGGTTAGTTTATTTTTTGCATACTACTCTGTATTACTTCAGCTCTTATTTGTTAGTTCTCATGTCTAATTTTACACTTCTTGTTTGGGACTGCTGTGTGTTTACCAAGAATGTTATGCAGATCTGAGCCTAAAGAGTAACAGTATTTTGGGATATTGGCATTGAAATTAGATATTGGCATTGAAATCTTTCAGAAATTAGAAATTACTAAAATGACTTTGACAAAGTACTTGCAGCTGCCCAGTTGCTAGTGGAGTGTGTACAGATAGCCTTCATTCTATCTGTGTCCACATGGTTGGTGCTTCAGGTTGACTGCTAACATGAGACATGGTGATTTAGAGAGAACTTCAGCCACACTGAACGTTTAAATGGCCAATTAGAGGTTTGTGCCTACATTGTGCACACATGAAACATGGGTTAGGTTGTACTTGAATTTTCATGTACATCTTTGGATTTGTGCACTGTAGCTACTGCCTGTGTTACAACTGTGTAATGACCTGTTAGCAGACAGCAGTGATTATGAGAGCTTTCTATACATATATATTTGGATATGAGAGTGTTGATACAAGTTTATAGTCCTGGCAGCAAGATCATCCTTTCTCAGGACAACATGAGGTCACGTCTGTGTGGTGTAGGTTACAGTGCAATAAGTCCAGTGCTTTAATGTTCAGGGTGATCGTTGCATCATGGGCCAGCAGAGAAGCTTTCGAAAGAGGAAGATTTCATCATGGTGCATTAAAGGGAGAAGTTTCACATCAGCTCTCACATCCAAAGTTTGTGAATGTGTGAACTCTGATTTCTTATGGTGAGTCTGCCTGTGGACCTTTTGATTTATTGCTAGTAAGCAGTTACTTGGAGTTTGAGATGGGTTTATTACATTTTGCCCCTCTCCCCACATAGCCATATATGAACAAGTAGTCAATGTGTTATTTGAATAACAGGTTTCTTTTGCATTTATTTAAAAACATTGCCATGTTTAAGTATTTGTTTCACCTGACTGAACAAATCCTGATGTTTTTCTCTATTGATCAAGGCTTGAAAAATGACCATTAGATTCATTTAAAAAGACAAGCAAACCCTCTCTGTTTGCAAACCAACCAAAAAAAGCAAAGAAATGTTTGGTCTGAGTGGCAAAAGAAACATTTTAAAAAAAAGTGAGGTATCAAGGGGGTTAATTTTGCAGAACTGACTAATTGCAACCAGTTTTTCCTCCAAGTGCACACAACTCCCATTGAAATTAGACTTTGAACAGAATTGGCCTCACCAACTTGTATGTTCTAGTAGAATAACACTAAAAAAATTTATTTACTCTTAAAATCGTAGTCTCATCCCCCCAAATTAGATTGCTGAGTGAAGTGGGGATACTAACACACTTGGTGTTCATGTTTTTCAGTGATTATGGGTTTGAGCGCTCTGCATCTTTGAAGTCGGAGTCTAACAAATGCTTTGCTGACTTTTGGTTTAACCCAGAAGCACCTCCTGAAGACTGTGTGCTGGGCCAGGCATACACCAGCAGCACTGGGTAAGCTGGTTTTGCATTCAGCTGGCTTGATGGGGCTTTCAGAGATGGGGAGAATTTTTTAACCGGCGGCCTCAAAAGGGATTTGAAAGAAATTCATATTTCAGTATCTAAAGGGAGCCTACAAGAGAGCTGGAGTGGGACTTTTTACAAGGACATGTAGTGATAGGACAAGGGGGGAATGGCCTAAAGATGAAGGAGGATAGGTTGAGATTAGATATGAGGAAGAGATTCTTTACTGGGAGGGTAGTGACACACTGTAACAGGTTGCCTAGAGAAGCTGTGCAGTTGTTCCCTGGAAGTGTTCAAGGCCAGGTTAGATGAGGCTTTGAGCAACCTAGTCTAGTGGAAGATGTTCCTTGCCTTGGCTGGAGGTTGGAACTAGACAATCTTGAAGGTCCCTTCCAATCCAAACCAGTCTATGATTCTGTGAAATGTAAATAAGGCAAACTGTAAAAACTGGGAAATGCAAAAGTTGTGACTGATTTAGAGCATGCACAGAAGCTTCCTACAGTCTAATGAAAGAGAAATATTACTTTACATGTTCCCAGTGTTTCAAAAAGTAACCTGTTTAAGAACAGAGGGAGGTTTCTTGTTTGCAACACTTTTTTTTTTTTTTTTTTTTTTTTTTTTAATATTTTGTAGCCATTTTTACACTTCTGATAGATATGTCCCTTCAGAGCCTTTTCTTTTAGTTCATTGATTGGGTTCAGAGCAATTTTCTGTTTGGATCCAACTAATTACTCTGAGAAGCTGGTAGCATCTCACTGAATTTCCCAGTCTCTCACTTCCATAAGCGTAAGGAGTTCTGTGGAGAATAAATTCTCTTCCTGACCATATGGGACACTCAGAATCAAAGGAAAGCTTTAGTAACTGTAAACAATACCACATAGAATATACACTACAATGTAGTCTGACGTCTGTGCTGAGAATAACTTGCAGCTGGCATCTATTCTGGCTTATCATAACACCATCTCAGTCAGTTGTGGAGATGAGAACCAAATGATGAAATGTCCAATCTGGCAACAGAATCATGGTCTCTGTGTATATTTGCCTTACTGAGGAAAATGATGCCTTTTGGGTTGTGGCTGACAGCTGTGATATACAGAAGGGGAATTCAAAAGAGGAAATATGACTCTGATTTTAAAGGACATTTAAAAATTGCATACCTGTCTGGAACTGATCTGTAAATAGTTACTGTGCACATCCAAGTATTTCATTATTGGCTCTTTAAAAGTGTTAGTCCTCTCATTCGTTTATACTCTTATATTAAAGAAATGTTTTAAGTGTTTTAAGAAATGAATAGATTTGGGAGCAGCAGTTAAGTAATTAGTTCTGGGATAATGCAGAAACTGTTTGGTCTAATTTCTTTCGGTTTTGAACAAAGACCCCTAGAGCATTGAAGACTATTGAGTGCTAGGAAAGGGGATGACAGAGAGGACAGCAGACTCTCTAGATCCTGGAGAGCTAGTCAAGCACATTTCTAAACTTGAAAAGACAGACTCTTCTAATGCACGCAAGTGAAATCCTCATCATGCTCCACACCATCTTCCTTCAACAGGATTTTCTTAGTAAAGGCAATGTCCCCAGTCAAAGTACTTGCATCATGAGCTGGTTTTGAGCATCTGCAATCTTGTCTGTTTGTGAACCCAAGAACAATGCATTAGCTACAATCACACTTGCATTTGGTGTCTTTGATGGCATTCTTTTGCTTACCACCAATTCACCGTGTTCACTGCTTGCTGTTTTTGCAGGTACAGGAAAGTTGTTTCTAATGTGTGTGAAGGTGGCGTAGACCTGCAGCAGAACTTAGCACAGCATATGTGTCCATTGATTGCTCCCAAGGGACTTCAGATCAGCATCAGAGAAGAAAGTCTGGCTGTTAGGCCTGGGGAAGACATCACCTTCATTGTCAGACAGGAGCAGGTAGTAATGAGCATTTGCTTCATGAAAGTTTAATCACTGCTTTTAGGGTTGGTTTCACTCCTACCTGCTCTGCTGCTGAATGAAGATTTATTTGTGCTTGAGACAAAGATTAATGGTTTTCTAAATATTGAAACTTCTGTTTTCAAGTGAAACAGACAAGCCAGTAAACTCAATGAATCTCTGAGTTCTACCCACAGAATAGGATTTGTCTCCTCAGCAGCAAAGGCAATAGCTTCTTGGAAAATCAAAGCAACTGGATTACCAAAGTCTCCTTGGACTGAAAATCTCAACTGCTGTGTCAGAGAAGAACAGAAATGCAGAGAACATTTAATATTCCTGTTTAAGTGGTTTTGAGAATCTGCCTTTCAGAAAGGAATGAGGCAGTGCTTTACAGAAATCAGCAAACAGCACAGCATAGGAATATTTATTATATATTAGTTGTGTTGCCAGAGATATGAGTTTTTTTCTGTTTATTGAGAGAGACAATGCCCTAAGGCCCTGACCAATAGCAGCAAGTAACTTTTGAATAAGTAGTTTGCCACGGGTATGTTTCCTCCTGCTTGTTTTTTAGCATTAGGCTATAACTGCTGTGCTCAGGTTACCAGAGTGTTGTACATCCTGGCTAACCCCAATGACTTACAAGAACGTGAAGAAAGTTCACAAATTTTGGCAAACCTGTGCTACATAAATTGAGAACTTGGGATTTATTTCTGTAATGGAATCAAGAAGGTTACATGCAGAACACTGGGCTGCTTAATGCGTCTCAGGATCTGTGTCCCAATGCGTGCAGTGCCCCAACGGTTTGTGTGGCAAGTTCTGCTGCCTTCTCTTTTTAGAATTTGTTTGGAAATGTTTATTGTAAGCCCAAAGCATTTGGTTGCAATTTGGACTCTAATGATTTTGATGGGCAGTTTTTTTTTTTCCTACTGAAGCTTTCATGAATCTCTGTCACAATATGAAAAACATTTAAAATGATTCACAAATCTTCCCACATGAGGGATCTTGAAGAGAATCCCGTGCTGTGTTTTCTGGGGAAGTCTTTGCTCTGTACATTGAAGAGGAAGGCAGATTTAGAAGAAATGTAGCAGTTTGGTGCCCTCTATGGCTAAGAATAATATTTAAACTCAAATATCCTGAGCATTGCTTAGAATTTAATCTGCATGACAAAGTCTAATGAGAATTCATAACAATTACTGAGTTTAAGAAACAGCTCTACTACAATAAACTAAAACATACCGCTTTCTCTAATGAACAAAATTAATTTACTGGTTTCTGGGAATGCATACTACCAGATGCAGGAATGCCAGACATCAGGGAGTAAAGAAAGCATGCTTCTGGTGTGTTTGGGCAATCTGCAAGTGTCCTTAGAAATAATAATATTAATGATCATGACGATGATGATGATTATAATTTCTTTTCCAAATTCTATTGGCTGAATATATGAATGAATAATGTCATGAACATTTTCTATTTTTTATGGAATTGGAAGGCTCAATTCTTTATGGATTGAGCTGCCTTTCCCCTATGTGACTCTCTTGTTTTCTGTCCACTGCTCTCTGTGTTTACTGGTCAGGGAAATAGAAGTGCCTTGTTGTTTTGAAGACAGCACTCTCACCTTTACACAAGGGAAGCTATTAGAATAATACATGAAGAGAAGCTTGCATCTACTAGCTTTCAACACTGGTTTCTGTCTCACCTGGAAGAAGTACGCATGTATACTTGTTAGCATAAGAAAGAGGGAATGAGAACTCCTTGCAAGCTAATGTCATCTAAAGAGATTCTACTTACTAACACGTTGCTGGCAAGAAGATACCTCTTCTGCTTTAAACTTTAATAGCATATTATCTCCTCTGCTAGATTCTACTCTTCTGTTGTCAAAAGAAAGAAAAAACTATTCACAGTGAAGCGGCTTTTAATGTCCTTTATGTGTCTTGAAATATGGTACTTTGATAATCCTACAAGTTCCTTATTATGGATATTCTTTTACATTGTAAGCAATGTTCTTTCATCTGATAAAACATGGAAGAAAATCAACCACACTGCAAAATAATAAAAGGAGGACATAATAGTATGTTCGTTTTCCTTCTGTAAGGCCAGGGTACATAAGTTCTAGGCATGATACTTCCCTTTATTTTCAAAGAATCATAGACTGCCAGGCTGGAAGGGACCTCAAGGATCATCTGGTCCAACCTGTCTTGGCAAAAGCACAGTCTAGACAAGATGGCCAGCACCTGTCCTGCTGAATCTTAAGTGTGTCAGTCTGGGAAATCCACCAGTTTCCTGGGGAGATTATACCACTGGCTGATTGTTGTCTTTGTGAAAAAAATTACATTAGTGCTGCCTTTTAGGATTAAATTTCGAAATAAACCTGTTTCAGAGAGTGGCTTTTGGAGCAGTGAAGTGATTTTTGAATAATTCAGTTGGTGTCAGTCCTTCTCTGCTCTGATGGCCTTTCACGTCACTTACCCAGCATATGGGTGTATACATCCCTTTCCTAGAGGCAATGAAATGTTTTAAATCAATAGTGCATTCAGAACTCAGAGACTTTGTAGAAAAGCCTGGCCCTGCAGTCTGTCTTAATTGCATGGCTGTGATGGCCGTGTTTCAGGGCAAGCAAGCAGGAACATAAATATTGCTGGAGATCAAGGAAACAGGGCAGCTCACCAAGGCAGTGCTGCCAGTACTATTGAGAAAGTATGACTGCTCACAGCTAAAATGGATTTTCCTTTGACTGCATCCAAATCGCCAGTCCGTGTAGCACAGGCCTGATTTCTCTCCTGAGCAGCCACACAATGACAACATGAGTGATGGTCATGTTTGTCTCTAAAAGTATTATCAGTCTTGCAGTTCCTTAAGCCTGAGTTTAGGAAGACAGTGTCATTTAAAGGAATGTCATTTAAAGCAGAAGTGTGAAGAATTATAAATTCCATAAGATGTTTGATATGACAGAATTATTTTTCTGGATTTTTAAACCCTTTCCCAAACTCAGCTTGGTAATCTGCTTCATTAAGCATGCACCTAATTTTGCACTAGAGCATGCAAGTTCTAGACATGCTGGTAGCTCAGTATAATGCTGTACAAGTCTGCGTGAAGATCCCAGCTTGGGTATTAAAGGCCACGTGGTTCACACTCAGAGGGTGTGGTTAGAAGGTGCTGTGAAGAATGTCTAAGCTGATTTATTTTGCTTTATAATTGGAAGGGCTAAGGGTTCACTGGATGAATAATAATCTGCTAAAATAACAATCTTTAGTTGCTTGCAATCATATGAGCATCACTTCAGAAGTTGGGGCTGCCCTGCATGGTTATGTTAGTTAATGTCCACCTGCATTAAGACAGGAGTGGTGGTTCCTGTGCCATACAACTTGATTAGTGCTCTGGGATGTCTAAGGTGCCACCTTACTGTGGAAGTTTTGGATTGTCTCTATTAATGCACACAGCATCTGTTGCACTAACGTCATTGCCATGGGTGTAGTGGTTTTACTGCAGCTATTGCAATTGAGTCAAAATGTCTGACAGGGGCTGAAAATGCTGTTGTGATTCAGTAAAGGGTTATAAACATGTGTCCTGTCTATTTTGATCCTGGCCATTTAACATGTTTTTGATATATTTTCCTTTTAGGGTGATACATTGAGTACCAAATACCAGGTAGATCTTGGAGATGGCTTTAAGGCAATATATGTGAACCTTACGATGACTGGAGAACCCATCCGTCACCGCTATGAGAATCCTGGGATTTACCGTGTGTCGGTGAAGGCTGAGAATGTGGCTGGGCATGATGAAGCTGTGGTGTTCGTCCAAGTCAACTGTAAATCAGCTCTTTGTTTTTCTTATTTTTATCACTGTGCAAAAACCTCATGAAAGCTATGAAGGAGTAAAGAAAATTACTAGGCGCAATTAGGAAAAAGCATATTTTTTTCAACACTCTCATGCAGTGCTGTGTGCTTTTAATGCACAGGCTTGCAAACCTAATGTAGTAAGAGGTCAGAACGAGTTTTGTTTGGATGTGGCAGAAGGATGTTTTATAAATCTGTTAAATAACAAGCATGCCTCAGTTCATATCTCAGGTTTGATCCATCTTCCTGATTCAAGACCCTGTTGGCAGCATTAGCAGCTAAAATTTAACACTTCAAGCTATATCTTTTAAAGCATCTAGGTGTAGTGTAAAGCAAGTGAAGAGATGTGTTGAGAAACATATGAGCTTTTGCATGATTTTAGAAAATAGTAAAAATCTCAGTGTTTCTAAATCTAGATTTTAGTTAATTCTCACAGAGTTTTAAATGGTGTGTGGATATAACTTCATGTTGGCAGGCAGTATTACTTGACTTAGATTTCTCTCTCTCCTTAATTAAGACCTAAAAAACCCAATCAAATAGATATAAATAAAGAATAGCATGGCACAGGGAATATCATGCACCATCATGAGCTTAATGTACCTCAGTCGTCTCATAACTGAAATGAAGGGGGAAACTCATAACTGGAACTGAATTTTACTCTTCCTTTGAGATTCAAGACAGCTATTGCTCTGCCTGTTTTCAGATGTGTCAAAAATTCAGAAACAAGTAATATCAAAGGAAAAGATACTCATCTTGGATTCTCCAGGTTTCTGTTTCCCTCTGTTGTGAGTGGTGTGTCTTCCATCCTAATCCCAAAGCAATGGAAATCACTGGAGCCAGACACAAGGCGGGGGTGGGAGGGGGTGGGCACAGATCTGTGTGCTTTATGTCAGCTTGTCTAGTGACTGCTGATACTTATGTATTTTGCTGGTCAACATCTTTGAGTCCAAGTTTCCAATGCTGCCCAACCACTCATGCCAAACAGAAAGGATCGCAATGGAATTCTCCACTCCCATTTCATTATCTGTTTCTTTGTTGTGTTTATTTTTCAAATCATTTGACAACTCCAGAGAGCTCAGATAAATTACTTAGGGCTTCACTGTTGCTTTTGAGAAGCTTCTAGGAGCTGAGAAGCAGATTAGGCACAGAAACAGTCTGTACAAGCAATGAATAGGAAAAAAACTTGGTGTGACATCCTTCTCGCTGAGAATAACTTCTAACCCTTTAGAAAATGATGAGCAGTAGCAAGCCCTGATAGAAAGTGGAACAAACACCTTCTCCAAATGTGCTTTTAGCGTGACCTCTATTAGGATAAACAGTAAAAATAAAAGATGTCAATTTTGTTTTATGCAGTGGATTTTTGAAGTGCACAAGCCAGAGCTATTTTACACAAGTAAATAACTGTTGCATAAAAGGAATTTTGGTGCTGAAGTGCAGAGGCAGCAGAGCAGTGAGGCAGATGTGATCCCTTCCTGAGCTTGTTCATAGATGCTGCACAGGGACTTGAAGACTCATGGAAGTGTGTTAGCCAGCCTCCTTGAATAAATGCTTTCCTTGTGATTTGCTCTGCTTAATTTTTTAGGTAAATTACAAGATTTGAGGAAATTAGTTGGCACTAATTAAGCTGAAATTTCTATGTTTTAGTGAAACACTAATAGCCATTAAGGGACATTTTTCACTGTGGAATATCGTGGAAGCAGAAATGTCCACAGAGTCCTGCTTTCACTCTATCTCTGTCTGATGTATTATTTCCAAGGAATTTTTTTCAGAGGCAAATGGTTAAGAGAATATTTTTCATTGCAGAGTTCTGTTGCTATCGGATGCTCTGTAATGCATGGCAATTGCATGAATTTTGGCCTTTCATACAAGCAATGCTTTCTGATCCAGATTACACAATCTACAACTTTCTAATGAAATTAAAGCTTAAATGTGATTAGACAACTCAGAATAAAAAGACTTGAAGAATAATTACATACATTGCTACATACACTGCACACATTTTGTTTTTCATGATACTGTGATCTTTATAGTGAGTGAATAATTAGGGAACTTGGAAAACTGTTAACTTTGTTAAGTAGAAATCATGTAAGTCAACTTCAGTCCTCATACTGTGCTCTTAAGGGTGCTATGAAGCTTTTCAAATGCCTTATGGACTTGTGTGACAGAGACAAGCAGAAGGACTTGCAATGATTATTCTCAGCTCTTTAATATATAGGAACAGCAAGCTTGAAATAGCAGTCATCATTCAAGTACCAAACAACTTGCCCTCTAAAAATTTTGGAAAAGAAAGTAACCTTCAGGAACAAAACCATTTCTCAAAATTATCAGTTTCCTCTGGGAAAATGCAAATTTATGGCAAAATCAACACAGTTTCGCAGATCCCTCCAGACTTCTTTATTTTGCCTCATCATAAGGAAAATCTGTTTCTACGAGAAACAAATTTAATGAAATTCCTAAAATTTCTAAATTTTCTTCAAGACACCAGCGACAGGGAGAAACATTTTAACTCCTCTGGAAGCTATTGAAGAAATCATTTGTTTAAGCACCCAACATGTCTTGAATTCATGTAGGTGGTTGAAGAGTCATTGTAGAAAATGCGGAGTGAAAGTAGAGGCTTACAATGGAATGAAGCAGCACACAGAGCGGGTGAAGTGGGCAGGAAAAGGAGGACAGACAACTCACTCTCAGAGAAGTTCAATCCATTTAATCAAAGTGAAATAGAAGTGAACAGGCAATGATTCAATTCCTGATGCAGAGTAAGAGAAATACTATAGACCGGTGTTAATTACCTGTAATTAACATTTGCACTGAGATGAAAAACCTTTGAATGAGTTAAAAGATACTTAGAATGGAACAAAGATGGAAGGGTTAGTATTCATTCTGTGTAATGAATGAATGTTGGGCCATACAGTGGTTTGGTGTCCTGGGTAGATGGTGCAGGTGAAGTTAAGATATTCTAGTTATCACATTATACTCTGATATATAAAGCTTTTACCTTTATACCTCCTGACAAAGTTATACTCAGAAATCTCTGAGGGGAAGGTTTTCTTTCAACACAGTTGTTGTACTATGAGGCAATACAACACTAATAAACACAACACTCAGAAGCAGATAAAACCATTGTAGTGATGCATTTCTTTTTACAAATAATAATGTTTACAACCTTCATAGACAAAAGTTCAGAAAGGAATAAACTTACTCTGAGGCACATTTTGGAGTACAGAAGTTATCCATTTTGATTTGCAATTAGACGCTCCCCTGATGTACACATCTATTTTAAAGCATGCATTAATGAGAGATTGTGTGTGGTGTGAGCCTAACAGCTGATATTTTGTAATTAAAATGAGTAGTCAGCAGCATTCTTTTTCAGTTTTCTTCTTTTCCCATAGCAATTTGAGATTTGTCATATTACAAAAAAAAAAAAAAAAAGGCTGAGATTGGCTTTTCCACTTTTTACTGGAGTATTTGCTTATGTGTTCTAGAATTGGAAATGCACAAAAAAAATGGGCGTCAGAGAAGTGCATTCTGTTTATCCATCTCATTGCTTTAAGATTTTGTTTCTGGGATTTTGGGGTGATTTGAGGGATTTGTTTTGGTTGAAATGAGGTCCTTCCAGTTATGCCCATAGATTTCAACATGGATGTAAAAGCAGAAGGGAGGGGAAAATAAATAAATTGTGGTGTTCAGGTGAGAGGCCTCTGGGGAAAGAGACGTTAATAAATTGATGGATTCTTGTTCAGTGATATTTTGGGAACTTTGTTCAGCTCCACTCCAGGCTTTAAACTTAGAAGTGGTTCCAGTCATTGGGAGAAACCAGGAGGTGAACCTGACAGCCATCATACTGCCTAAGAACCCTAATTTGACAGTCTTCTACTGGTGGATAGGAAACAATCTCCAGGTACACAAATGATTTTGACTGAGATTATTTTCAACTTCTTTTCAATAAAGGTTGTCCCTTTCTTTCAATTTCTAAACTATTTTCTTGGGGGGTGAACAGCAATTTATTCTGTTTCATTACCTGTGGCAAAGAAAAAAACCTTATAGACAGGGATGGATTTGGGATCATGACATTGGTGAATGATGAAACTTGGATTTATGTGCTTCCAAGTTGATAATGTGAATACTGTAAATTAAGTGCTCTCCAGAAATATATATATTCATTATATAGATAAATATTTTCTGGGCATCTAAAATAAACTGTCATATTAAAAAATAAATGGGATCTCAAAAGACTGAGAGCACTCAAACAATCTAGTGATATTCTTTTGGGAATCAAAGTTTATATAAACATGTCCTGGAACAATAAATATCCAAGTATTTCTATAGGGAATATATATTGTCTAGCTAGGTTAATTTCTTCTAAGGCAATTCTTTTAATAACAGATAAGTAAAATATTTTTGTTATGAGGCAGAGGAAAGCTTCAAATAAGTGTGCAGTGAACTTTCTTCTTGTAAGTGTGCTGCCTACTGCAAAACCAGCTGGTATCTGCTCATCACTATTGACTTTGCAATCACCAGAACAGGCACTGCAGGTTCATGTAGTCTAGTGAAGGGTTTTGTGGTTCATATGGATGTGGTCAGGGAACAAGGTACCTCAGCTCCCCCTTGGAGGTTACTGTGGGCTGGTTCTGTAAGCTGACAGCATTAATCCTTTTGGCTGTGACATACCTTATGGTTTTTTGAGGCAAATGACTTGTTTCATGTAATCTTGTAGAGGTTGTTGAGTCTACCTCAAAATACATTTATTTTAGTGGGATCCGACTGAAACCCTAATACTCTACCAATTATTCTAACATATATATTTGCCCCATCTGACTTCTGTTCTGTTCATGAAGGATCCTTTAGGGAAAGAAACATCCTGTATTGAAAACTGTAATTGAACAATTTGATAAAATATTGATTTATTGAAAATTGATGTGAAGCCTTTTTGCTGATATTTTTAATGACAGTCTCTTTAGACACCATTCTCATGGTTCTTGCTCAAATTCTATTTTCAATTTTGCTTTGTTCTTTAAAGCCACTGCTTACACTGGAGAGTTTTCTGGTGACAAAGTTTGCTGAGACAGGTGACGTCCGAGTTACAGTGCAAGTTTCCTGTGGGAGCTCCATGCTTCAGGACTCCAAAGTTGTCCATGTTTTTGGTGAGACATATGTCACTGTAGATTTGATGTTTATCTGAGAGTTTGGATCAGGTATAGCCCTGCTGTAATGATTAAATAACCCTTCAGCTCTTGTTCCACGCTGTGCCCTGGTGGTTTTCTGTGTCTTGTAATGTGGTGACAAGGCATAATATACTGTGGAAAATGTAGTGCTTCAAATTATTTACATTTGTATTTGTGCTGTCACATGTGGGAATTGTGATAAGTATAAAAGCTTCTTCTTAATGGAGAGCTAAAAGCCTTCAGATATCATGCAATACAAAACATGATACATCCCTATTGTCTGAAGAAGATTCTGTTATTTTTGCTTTTAGTACACTTACTGATTTAAAATAATGTAAAACTCACACTTATGCTAAATGGAATGTTTATGAACCTTCTCCTTTTCTAAGATAAATGGATTTAATAGTTATGCTACCACTTATAAGTACATCAGCTTTTTTAGTAATCTTTAGAAACATAACCCTCTTAGTGTGACTACATCAATGACTTTGGCTTTCCAGCACTCCTTTTGCTCTTACTGTTGGCCACTCCTCATATCAGGAGGGCAAACATACTGGCCATGAGGGAAATAAAGAAACTTTTGGAAAAGAAAGCCACATTAAAATATAATTCTGCTGGAAGTATTGGGGGAGGCAGGTTTGACTTGTTCATTCCAGAGGATCTCTATTTCTTCTTTGCATTAAGATCCCAAGGTGTTCATCCAAGGAGCCTGGAGGGAGAAAGAGAACATTTTAAGAGACTGTTTTCTAAGGATCAACCCATTTTTGGTATTTCAGATATTTTTGACAATATCCAGAGAAAAGTTGTGGGTGTACCTTGGTTTTATTTTTTCAAAGAGAGCGGTAGTTAGCCTCTGTCATATCATTTCTGATCCTATTTTCATATGTAGTTTATGGAGTTTGTGAGGTGTTCATTTTATATGGAAAACAGGAACAGGTAGTGGGCAAACCCAGCATTTTTATGAATCAGTAAGAATAAAATCCATTGTCCCATTCTCATTTCAAATAAAGGAAACCAACCACTTCACTGTGACTTATTGACCTAAGGGAAAATTACTGGGAACATTATGACCCCAGAGCATGTATGTAAATCTGCTTTGTTTATTCCTTTTTTTTTTTTTTTGGTGCTTTTTAATCTTTGGGCACAAGTTTGGTGATGTTGATGAAAATACAGAAAGAAATTGAGTGCCTGACAACAGAGACCAGTGGGGGTCCTGGATACTGTAGTGCTGCACTGCAGAAAATACTAAATACAGATTTTCAGCTTTTAGGTCTTTTTGCAGCCTGGCTTATTACTTGTACAAGATGTTTCTTTTTGTTCTTCTAGATCACTTTCACGTTCTTCCTTTGAAGTTTACTAAGCACCTGGACACGTACAACCCCGACATACCAGAGTGGAGGGAAGACATAGGGCGAGTAGTAACGCGACTTCTTGCAAAGGTGCTCTTTCAGATTGCTCATAAAATGTTCCCTTGCCAGTTGTAAAGCTTGAAGGTTAAGTTAATACCTTCTCATTTAGAAAAAAGGAGGCAGAGCAAAATAATAAAGTGAACCTCATGAGCCACATTTCAAGCCAGTTTGAGCCTAGTGTCACTTTTACGTGCAGGCTGTAGGCAATGATATTGTAACATAGACAGTTTAGGTGTAACACAGCCTAATTGGCAATTAATGCTAAATATTGCTCTCTGGGATTAGGGATAGACATATTGGCAAATACTGCTGACTCCAAAACAGGAAGAGTAGCTTAAATGTGATAGATTTAGAAGCTAAGCAAAGGATGCTCTGTAACAGAAAAGACATTGTCTTTGTGTAAAAGCAAAGCAGAAAGAAATAATTTATTATGCTAGTTGTGTAAGTATGAAAATTACGTATAATATATAGGCACACATTTGGACAACTGTTTTTTTAGATCACGTTCACAAAAAAAATGTGAATTGGGAACAGCTGAATCCTGTAGGTTAACTCAAATACAAAGCTATGCAGTAGTATTCTGAGATAAGTAAAGCCCACCTCATGAAAACTCTGAACTTGCTCTTCAGGTACACACTCTGCCAGCAACTGAGGGTGCACACACTGACTTTTGTGAAGGCAGTAGCACTGAGTTACAGGTTGATATTGTTTATAAAATATTTGCACTTTAAATCACTTTACTTCTCCTGGATTTGCAGTAGTGCAAATCAGGCTCTAAATTTTTGGCTTTATACAGTTTCCTGCCTTCTTTTACAGGCTTATATAAAATGTCAAATTAAACTAATTTCCCACTTTTATCAACTTAAACTCATTCCATAACCAGTGTCAGTCAGAAAAATATTTTAGTCTTATATAAAATAGCCCTTGCATTTTAAGATTACTAAAACATTTGCCATACTAGATGAACAATTTAAAGGAATTTCAGAATCTGTTTGAGGAAGGCTATGGAAAGTGTCCAGTGTGTCATCATTAGAATTGTGTGGCTGTATTATACAACACATGGAGGAATTTGGGACTAAAAGTCAAATTTGCACAAGATGCTTTGAAAAATGATGCGCTGTATTTCCAGTGTGAAAATGAAGATACTCATTACCATTTCAGGAACTGAACCTAGGTGCTCCTAGTCTCATATTGAAAGACTTGTCTCTGACCATTAAATACAGATGGAAAGGTAACCATGTAATGAATGTGCCCTTCAAAGTCTACACTGTGTCTGAATGGCCCACAAACGATCCTAAATCCCTTAGGATTTTTTTTTATTTTACCCTAGAAATGCTCAGCCATTGCAAAGTTTTGATAAAACCTGCATACCCTTTCATTTTGCTTCTTTTCTTGAGCCCACTGAATTACTTTAATGTGATAACAACACTTAGCTCTTCCAATCTTCAAAGAGCAGCTCACATTTCAGTATACTTATGCTTTACTTTGTTCATGCGTTAGCTTCTAGTGGAATCCTCTCTAAATATTAAGGATGTGAACACCAAAGTCTAAAAGCCACATGTGGAGTTACTTATGTATTTTATTTAAATCATGCTGTCCTGTAATTTGCCTTTTGCCTTTGTTGCCTTTGCAGGAAACCAATATTCCTGAAGAAACACTCCTGACAGTTGTGAAACCTGGTCTGCCCACAGCTGCTGACTTGCATGTGTTACTACCAGCAAACCAACCCAAAAAGAAAAGAAGTATAACCAGCGATAAGGTAAACAGAGCAATGTATGGCTGATTAGGACAGTTTTATTCCTGTTTTGCAGTAAATATCTGTACTCTCATTGCCTTTACACAAAATTGAGATGTGTTCCCTATGCATGTTAAGATCTCACTCCCACCTGACAAGATACATGTAAAAGCTCACAGCAGCTATATCTGCTGTGTTTGTCACTGTACAGACCAAAATAATCTAGTGTTTACTGGTATTAGTGTATTACTCAAGAATATTTGATAATCATCTGTTTTTTAAACAGAAACAGCAGTGATGCACGTCATTCTGTGAAAGTCCACTAAAGCAAAGAGTGTGTTTAGACCACTGATACTTGTAAAGAGGGATGAACCATCTCTGCACTGTCTTCAGAAGCAAATTAGATTTCAGGTCAAAACAAAACCAGAACCTTGGTAACTGACCCATAATGTAAAAAGCATCAAGCAAGTATTTTCTGCCTTTGTGAAAAAATGTCCTTTTCAGCTGGCAAGAAATAAATATAGTGAACACAGTAATGGAAACCAAACATTATTTTATCCCTACTTATTTCCAGGCCATGTTTCTTTCTTAATAAAAATGAATGCCAGTTGAAAACCAGAAGGCTGTTTGGCACTTATAATTCATAATATTCATCCTTTTGCTGTGATAGAGAACGAACAGATCCCAGCTCTGTGCCTCTGTTGCAGTTCAAGTTCTGCCAGTTACAAGGAATCAGTGTAAGTTATCATTAATTTTGAGGGGCGTTTTACAGCTTTTTAAGACAAGGTCATAGCATCCAAAGAGCTGGAGAAGTAGGTAAGACAAAGCTCTTCATATTGGCACAAAACCAGTAGATTGTGTTTGGAGTTGGTGTGATACACTTTGAAAGGTCTGAAGGAGTGTGTTGAAATTGTCTGAGTGCTTGAACAGATATCTATCTTTAAAATGCACAGACTACAGTGAGAGTGCACAAAGTTTTCTGCTTTTTTGGCAGTCCCAAACTCTTACCATTGTTCCATATAATCACAGTGAGAATTCCTGACTACGTTGCAGAAAATAGTTAATTTTTACAGGTTTTGTTGAGAGTCACTCCTGAACTTAGGCTTTTAGCCAGGGGAATATTACCACTTCAAAATTATTTGCAACTTTCCATTTCTTGAACAAGTGCAGTTTCTAAAAGCACATCTTTATTTTTAGCACATGTGGAATGGATGGCATTAATAATTTAAAGAAATTAATGGTGATAGATTCTTCGGTTGTACAAACATTTTATTTCAGTGCAAAGTATTATGCCTATTAGTTCCCTTTAAATCTCAACTTCTGTATTAGTTCTGAGCTTCAAGACAGCTTAAAGAATATCATCAGTTATAATCAATGCTGTGTCAAGGTTTTTCTCCTGTTTATATATGAAACATCAGGTGAGTTGTCCCCAAGCATAAAGAAGAACAATCACATGTTGCAAATGATTTGGAAAAACTTCTGTTCAGTGGGACTGTAGGGGTATTACAGTAGTTTTACAGGGCATGGTTTTGTAATGAGTAGCCCTCCAGTAAGATCTTGCGAAGGTTTTCTGAAACCAGAGGAGCACTGAAAGGGAAAAGTAATTGTATAATCTGGAGAATAGATGTACATTTCTGACATTGTTAGGATGAACCAGGTGAGACCCATGGTGGCTGCGGCTGGAGCAGGAACAGGAAGACAGGAGCAATTAGAGTGGCCTATGCTATCCAATGATAAAAAGTTAGGTGCACCAGTATCACATTCCAACAGAGATTGTTTTATAGAGTACAATGCTGTAGAGCCAGTCTCCTAGTGCCAGCTGCCTACATTTCCATTTTTGTATTATTGCTAATGGGCACTGCTTTAGCTATTGATATGTGCATATAAATTTCTTGATTTAGATTTGAATGGCACAAATTTTGATTAAACCTGTTGTATTAGAATCTGTTGTGACTCAAGAAATATCCTGAAATACACCCTATGTAAATAAACTTAGGAGCAGTAACTGGTGAAGTCAGCAGGAAAACACTCCTGTTGTCACTTGTTTAAAGATTCCTTATTTTCTCTTCTGTTACAAAAAGAGAATCTTGAGGGTCTTTATTATGTGTCACTGGAAGGCTGTGGTTTGTCATGCTTCCAGGGCCAGTTCTCAAAATCAGTGTTGTGACACTGTTGGGAGGACTCACCAATGCAGAATGTTTTCTGCACATTTTAAGGAGGTGTCCCTGAAATCCTTAGCTTGCTATGAAATGTCTTCCCTTAAAGAGAACCCATTAGTTCTCAGCTGAAAACCTTTTAGATTTGGGAATATTACATTATTTCAGAAAGACTGTTAGAGGCCATAATTTATTAGACAGAGAAAACCTACTTGATGGAGTTTTTACTAATGTTTTACATGGAGAGTTGGGATGTGATGATATCTAGAATAGGAGTTATTACTGATAAAAGTAGCCATCAAGAACAAAGATCATAAATAAGCTGTCAGTGTAGTAGTAGGAGCCCTTCGGAAAAATTCTGAAATTTGTTTCCATTCTGACAAAAGCCCTTTTTGTTTCAAATTTATGCATGGAGAAATAAAAGCTGGCTGATTTAACCTGCTTTCAAGAAGACAGAAATCTCAAAAGTATTCCATTCTAATCACTGACTCTAGAGAAGAGTTGGTTGCTTAATTTATGCACATCTATTACATGTCTAATGTCAAGTGGGATGAGTCCAGTTGGAAGAGGCAATTAAAGTGCAATTAAACTATAGTCTGGAAGGCATTGGCTCTGAGGAAGACCTGGGACTCTATCCAAACTCCTACATGGAAATTCCCAGGGAGTAGCTTTGGCAAAAAGGGAAAGTCAGAACCCCAGACATATAAGTAAGTGGGTAAGAGTTTGAATAGTGTTGTTATTTTTGCATTCTTGTAACTCAGGAGCCATTGTGTTCGCCTGTTCAAATATTATTATTAGAAGGGATGTAGAAAAAGAAGATGGAAAATTCAAACTCTGGTATAAAAACCTTAACTCAGAAAGTCTGGAGAGGAGCTCCAAACACTGTATTTGTTTTTTAAAAAATTGAAGAGGTGGCAGCACTATGCTCAAGAAATACCTCAAAGCAGAATAAAAACCCCCATGGGTACTGAAAAAAAAAAAAGTAATGAAGTCAGTGGAATGGCTTCAGAAGTTAGATATTCCTCTGTAAGAATGATGATATTTGAACTTTTCTATAGTCTCTGTCCATAATATGAGAGACACTACAGGGATTTCTATTATACTGCAAAGGCTTGTCAAAGATGAGCATCATAATTGATAATATAATAAAAGGAGTTACTCGTGAAGGTCTCATGGATATAAAGTATATTTCTAATTTGGCATCCTCTGGGTAGTCATAGCCCAAATTATAAGGCAAAGAGTATAAAACTAGCTTTGATCTTTTAGAAAATTACCCGTGTTGAAGGCACAAGCAAGTAGAAGGGAAAATTCAGACAATTTGTCATCTGGGGTTAGGATATGATGGTATATTTAATGGTTCTGCTCCATAAAATTATGAGAGACCATATTTTACTATGCTCTATCCACTGGAGGAAAATGGGAGGAATATCAATTTTCTTTACATGTGGGTGGATGTATATATTTCTATATATTTCTACAGAGTATTGTTAGAAATTAGATATAAAAGGAATCCATCCCATTAAGGAGTTAAGGTAAATGATGACATGCAGTTCATTATTAAACAGCCATTACTTTTCATAGCAAGAATTCTGAAGTGACATGGCAGGTTTTCTTCTGATAAGTTAGAAGAATGGAGAGTTTTTAATATGGATTATGCATTGCATGAGTTATGACCCAATAGCACGTGCAAATGACTTGCTGTCTGTCACATACTGGGTAAATGTAAAGACTTGGGTAATCAGAAAGCAGATCTGGCTATAAAATCTTGACATTTTCAGCTTTTATGTCCCATGGAGTTCTGCATGATTTTTAAATATGGATTTTCTTTAGGATTTCAGCTCATCATTGACAAATGCTTTCTGAGTTTCTCACCATTTAATGAATCAGAGGTTTTCCTTCTCAGTGCATTGAGTGTCTCAAAGTGGAACAGAGCACAAGACACCTGACATTCTCTCTGTTGTATTTTCAGAGAATAGCAACTATAAAGCAGGCCCTGAATGCACACAACATCAGTTTCTTTCTGAGGGGAGGATACTGGGTCTTGGTGACATTAGCTGACTCCGATTCAGGTAAATGTATAAACAAAGCTCCCAACAGACCAACTTTTGGATGCCTGTTTGAATTCTGATAAGATAAGGAGAAAATCTTTGTATCAATATATATGTGTATATGTAACACATATGTGTATACTTGGTACTTGTACATATTTTTATATATGTATAATAATATATATACATGTATACATATACATGTACATACACACATATATATATGTGTATACATTTTCATTTAGTAGTTGTTAACAATCACAACCAAATAAATATTTCTTATATCTTTCCATTTTGTCATACCCCATGCTTTGTATTCCAAGCTTCTTGCTTTCTCTGTGTAACTACAGCATTAAGTAAATACCTCTATTGCACAAAATAGTGCCCTGAAAGAAGAGGCAACCAGGCTTCAAAAACCCCCATCTGGTGATCTGAAGGCACTTTGGCTGCACTGGCTGCCAGGAAAGCAGGGCTTCCCTTACCCTTATATCAGCCTTTGACTCTGCAGCTATAATTACATGGGTCTGAGACACAGCCTTGCTTCTCTGCCATGTATCTCTGATCTTGAAATCAGCTAATGTGAAGGTCCCCTCATTGCTAATCCTGCCTTGAGATAAATTGTTTTTTTTCTCTATTTAAAACAAATGGAAACAGGGGATTTTTCTACATGCAGTTCCTGTCTCTCTGGATTCACTGTGTTAATGGAAACTGGTTGAAGAGAGTATTTGTGCTTATGTGGGTGTATTTTTAACAGAGAGATATTAAAATGAAGTTTTAACTAGAAAGTTCAGCTTTGACTTAATCTTTTATTAGAATATCCTGTAATTTTTTGTGTGTTATCTCCCATAATATATCCTTTTTTCTTATTTCAGTGTGTTGTGGGAGAACAGCTTTAGCTGACCACAATCAATTAATGTAAATGCTGGTGTGATATTTTATCTGTTAGCTCTCTGTGGAAGACAAAGCTCTTTTATCTGTAGAACGGTGCTACGGTCTTTCTGCGGTACCTCATCTGGTTTAAAGAGCTGACATTTGTTAGCCACCACAAAAGGCTGGGATTGAAAGAAGCCCATGTTCATTCCAGCCCTTACTGATGTATGACCTTGATGAGTTCATTTGTTGTTCAGAGCCTTAGTTTCTCCATCTGTGAAATTAATAAAGCCCTGTTTTAGCAAGGCATGTACTTAGGGTATGTGATCATTTACTATGAAAACTGTAGACTCCCAGGAAAAAAAAAAAACACATCCACGGAGTATGTGAATAATTAAATCTCCAGGGTCTTGGGTTTGTTGTTAGGTTTTTGGTTTTGTTTTTTTTCTTAATTGGTCCTCTGCCTTTCAGTCACAGATCACCCATTAATTCTGTGTTTTTCTCTTTTTGAAGAAGCCACAGATGGAAGGAAAAGAAGACGTTGCACAAATAACAACAAATGTTTTTGACTTGACAATTAAATAGAAAAGAAGGCTCAAGAATGTGACTGATGTGAAAGAGGACATGCTACACTGTTCTTTTATTTTGTATTTCAGACTCTCAGAGGATTGGAGGAGGCAGTGGCTACTGGGCTATTGTGGTTCTCTTTGTTATCTGTCTAGTTGCAGTCGGGGCTTTCATCCTCTACAAGTTCAAAAGGCAAGTAAATCTTAATCATGCACATTTTAAGGATTAGATTTACCCACAGATTAGCAAAACAGAGTTTGTTATTTGACAAGGAGATTTCTTGAAGAATTGCAAAACCTACATCACTTGGAAAATCATGTTTTTCTGAACTTTTCAGACGTCAAGGTACTGCACAGATGCTTGTTTCAATTGCTGTGTTCCAAGATAAATATCAACAATATGGGAACTATGGAGAGTTTGTTCAGTTTGTCTAAATAATATCATCAGGAATCAGAGCTGAACTAAAATATTTTACCTGATTAATTCCCACCTCATTACTCCTAACACTTATGAATAAACTAAAGCTATCAGGATGAGGAGTGCATCTGCAATGCTGATTTGCTTAAAAAAGTAGTTTTATCAAAGCACATAATGCTCTGGGGTTTCTTTTTGCACACATTAAATTTTAATTGCTGAGGCAATGCCATGGAGAATGACTGACAGAAAGAGATTAGTGTTAATTTGACTCTAGAGCGTGCGGAGGGAGGAAATATTTCTGGAAGTGGCCTTTATGTGAGGCATATTCTCAAAATTGAGCCATACCAGCCTTAGACAGACCAAGATATCTTTAGTCTGCCATTGATTTTAATGAGAGTGGTTGGGTGCTCTGCAATTTAAATAATTTGTTCTTGCTTATGGGACGGTGTTATCATTGGCTATGCTCTTGGTATTTCTGTATCTCTGGGGCATTCAGAAGCTCTTGGGTTTGGGCCTACTGGAAACAAGCCTTCATCATCATCATCAAATCCTGTTTTCCTTACTCAGTGAGGATTGATACTGATTTGCCTCATTTTTTAAAGATTGATTTTTATTTGAAATAAATTTAATTTTATTGAACTACATGCAGCATTGTTTGTGATAGCAGTAAGTGTAGCCAGCATTTAAGTAAGAGTTTGTTTCAATTAAATAATTTTTATGTCAATAGAGGAAAACTCCTTTTCTTCAAGAATCTCTTAATTTTCTCACTGCAGCACCTAGGTTTCTTAGAGTTCATAGTGACTGATTGTTCTAAAGGACAAAGCACAGAACACTATATCAGACTGTCTACAATGAAATAAAAATATTTTTTGCTAGTTTAGGTGCCTGCAGCTAGAAAAAGCATAAAAATGGTTGATGTGATGTAATTATATTATTTCAATACATGAAAGATTTTCTGTTTGTAGTTTGGGATCATAAAACTTCCTTGTGGTATCTTTCAAAAGCTATGTGATTTATATATTTTATTAGCTCTTAAATGAGAGCAATTAAATAACAGGCACAACTACTGCATGGTGGAAGTATGAAATATTCAAGAAAGGAATAAAAAAATAATCATCCTTAAGTTCTCTCTAAAATACCCAATGAACCATTACTTTATAAATAGAGCTTTTATTAAGGAGGAAACTATAGTACAATTTGCAAACTGTGAACTTTAATGTCTCTCACAGTTCTGTATATAATTTGTGAAAATAATCTGCATTTATGTTTTGGGGGGAGGGTGAGGTAATTTAAGTGTGAGTGAGGAGGATTGTGACGTATATTCAAATGTTTGTCAGCAGCTTGAAAACTGTTGTTGCCATTGATGAGTGACCATGCAGTAGTGTTCAATTTTAGTCTGTATCTTACCTGTTTCAGAGACATTTGACAGAATTATTTTTTAATATTCCTGATAAGCTTTCCAAAGATGACGACAGTTTTTTTCTGTTATATCCTTCATTTGCTATCATCTTCAAGGAATACTGAGCACCCAACCAGTGCTATGTTTGAAAAAAATTGCTTTTTCCCATGTGTTCCCTGTAAACTCCTCTCCCACCCAAGCCTTTAATCCTTTTTAAAAACTCTTTCCTGTGTTTATGAAGATGGATGGTGAATTGCTGGATCCCCATGGAGTACTTAGTTGGGAATACAGTCCCTTTAAAGTCAGTACAGTTAGTATGTAAGTTCACGAAGTGGTCCACAGGGACGGAGGCTATGAAACTGAGTGTCCTTTATAGATAAAAAAGTTGAAAGTTGTAATGCACAAAGGCAGCTTGTCAATATTATATGCCTGTGTTTCAAAAATTAATTTGTTAAAAGAATGCCATAGGCAACAAAAGATAATCAATTTTAGGTGATAATTTCAAAAGAGTAACACTTACTGGACCCAATGGTAACTCAGACGACCTGGGCAAGTGAAAATATGATTTATTTCCACATATAAATTACAGACAAGTGTAAAATGTTGAAATATTAATACTGTCCATAATTTTGATGTACG
This sequence comes from Margarornis squamiger, assembly GCA_035222235.1. Taxonomy (NCBI): domain Eukaryota; kingdom Metazoa; phylum Chordata; class Aves; order Passeriformes; family Furnariidae; genus Margarornis; species Margarornis squamiger. The sequence continues at coordinate 63,329,288 of JAWWTY010000123.1, forward strand.
ATTCACGAAATTAAGGAGAAGATGGGAGACATTCAGTGGTGCTTTCCTTTCATTCATGTAGGTTAATAGTCAGATACTCCCTTCACAAAAGGGTTAAAGCTCCTTTTGTCCTCACATGAGAGAAACTTGGATGAATCCTAGTTTTATCACTGCAGTGATTAGGTCTACAGGACTTGCAGCTGGCATTGGAGAACAGGCAGAGCAGGTGGTACGCAAGAGATTGCATGGACATGCCTTGAACTGCTCACTCTCTGTCTCTCTCTCTCCGCTGTCCCAAAGGAGTGTCCCAAAGGTTAAGTTTGCTACTTGGCAAGTTGCAAGAAGGAAAGACTGGCTTGCAAATCAGATGGTGACTAGATTGGCAGGGAGGTTACAGCTTCATATGTGAGAACATGTCATCTATTTGCAATGAGAGAGTTCAGGACTTGTGATGAAAAGTAGAGACAAAATAGCAGGCATCTCTGTAGACCTACAGCTTTGATAAAAAATGGTGAAACCTGCCCAAACTGCCCCAAAGTTCCTGAGTGCTGTCTCATCCACAAGCAGGGTCACCTGCCTGGCTTGTCTCTGAAGTTCATGTCATAGGAACTTGGGTCTTAATTTACACTAATTTCTGTCAGACTGAACAGGGAAATGAAAGATTGTGTTGACAAGACATCAGAGACTAATCCAATACCTCTTTTTTATTAATCTTTTATAAGCAATGATGAAACTTGCTGCTCCTGTTTAATTTCTCAGTTTTTGAAAACTGCAATATTCAGTACTAAAAATTGGTGTCTCTCGCAAGAAATAAATTAGTTTCAGGGAGAGCAGCAATCTAAAAATAACAATCCTGGATAAGATTCTTTGTCAGATGCCTCACATGGAGGAAATAAAGAGAGTATTTCATCTAATTAGGTAGGGGGATCGGGGAAAAGCAGAGGCAGATTCATATAGAGGCAGTGGGATTTTGGCTGATTAGTTATATGCATACTAAAAACCAATGCCATCTCATTGCTCCTCAAGGAATGCCCATTAAGTAGGAAAGATGTAAATTGTATAATTTCCCACTAATCAAATCTAACATTTTAGGATCTGCTGGATAACCAGAGCTGTCATGGCTGTCTAGCTAATGATTAGGTTACTGTAGGTCACATCTGTTCTGATGTGCCCTAATCTCAAATACTTAAGCATTGACTAGGAAGACTGCTGCCCTCTGTTCGTATATGCTGTAAATTTGCAAGCATTTATCATTTCATCTACTCATTCCTGAACCTCCCCCAACCTCCCCACTTTGTGTGATGGCTTATTTGTGCATCCAGCCACTTCTTGGCACACGTGCTTGAAAAACTGGTGCTGGAGTCTCCAGAGCTCGTGAAGTGACTCCTGGCAATCCCAAGCATGGTTAGTTGCTTTAGAAAGAAAGAAAGAAAGAAAAAGCCAAAAAGTCTTGAGAAACATAGGGTTTTGTTCCTTTGTGGTCAGAGTAGATAAGGACTTCAGATTAGGGCTGGTTTTACCCCATAAATAAAAAGAAAATGATAAACACCATAGTTTTAAAACTGAATTCTAATTGTATCCTACAAATGAGCTATTTGGTTTATTTGAGCTGTTGGTTTATACGGCTTAGGGGGAAATTTTGAGCATGGCAGCAAGGAGCAAGAGGTCATACCCATCTGGAAAGCATGAGCGTGGTTGTGGAGTGAGAGGCAGCACAGCCAGCAAACGTGGATGGTGGGCAAGCCACGAGCAACATGCCTTTTCTTTGCTCTTCCTTTCTGAGCATGGAAAGCATCAATCGGATGTTGCAATACTCATTAGTATGCTTCAGTTGTTTAAACATCCAGGTAAAATGGACTGCAGCTGTTTCTTTTGACCACAACAATATGAAGCAGCTGGAAAATATTTTTGAGAAATGAGGACTATTTTTTAATGCAGATCTGGGACCTGCATCTATTTTTTGTATACCATACAATCTTTACTAGATTTGGTTCAGTAAGAACACACTTCTTCCACTCCCTTTGAAATGATGTTTGTATTGTTTTGTGGGTTTCAAATTGCCATCCAGAAAAGATTTCTTCATCCTGTCAGAAGAAGCTTTATGGTGTGGGGTCCTGGGCAGCAGAATAGAGAAGGGAAATAGCACTGTCTGCACCAGACAAAGTGGAGGAAAGGAAAATTATATTTTAGCCACATCAAAGCTGCCATGTAATCATCATGTTACTAGCAGAAGATCTGAAATCATCTTTCAGTTATTTTTCATTTCTGTATAACAGCAGGATAGTAGAGTAGCCAAACCAGAGCAAATAGTTGGTTTTTCTGCTTATGTATTTTACCTGGTTAATTGTAATTCAATTCTCTGAAAGAGTATGAAAAGCTTTGTCTTTTAATTTGTATGCAAACTACTTCAGTATACTTAAAGCTGCATACGTTGTTTTCACAAATCACTGTGAATCCCCTTCGCCCAGATTTATACCATTTTGTGTAGATTCCTTTTTTCCCTGCCACTATCAAGTGCCACTTTTGGTAAATGAACCCCCTCCTGGGTCATTTCCACAATCTGGAGCAGAACTGTGTTATCTTTCTGCCTCATTGACTTACTATCTCATTTTCAGTCTCTGAAGAAAAGCTATCTTTTTTACCCACCTTGCTTATACTACTTTTATGTTCCATGAGAGCAAGCTTAGTCCTAGTCTGTGCCTTTTAGTGATAAAAAAAAACAGGCACTAATTTAATGATCCATCATATTTCCTAAGAACTTCCTCAGAAATCAAAGTAATAGCATGCCGAAAAGATTTCTGAAATGAAAGCAGCAAGTATATCAGGAGTGTCTTAAAGCACAAAGAAGTCAGTCATGTGAACATTAATCCAAACACAATAAAGTCAACACCACAATAAAGTATTCTAGTTAATGGATTATTATTGTTGTTATTTTTATTTAAGTTCCAAGAGAATGCTACATTATTCCATATTCTTTGCCACGTGAATATGTTCTATTTTTTATAATAAACAGAATTTTAATCAAGCCTCTGGAAAATGAATGAAGTTACATAAAGGCCAATGAATATTTGCTCCACAAGGAAGGAACTGAAAGCCAAATAAACTAGAACTTAAATGAGTGGGAATCAATATCTCATCCCCTCCTGCTGTTCCTTCCTGCTGAACATTTTTAAGTGCAAACAGTTTTGGGTATGAACTGATTAGAGTTTGTGAATATAGGCAGGAAAAAGAATACATTTTTTTGAGTGTCTTCTAAAAGGTGTGGGACCTGAAGGGCTCGGTGAAAAACATGTGCTGTGATGTTCTTTATTAGTACTGCACAGAATTATGTCTCTAGCTCATATTTTTATGGTCCTCAAAACAGGCATGAATATTTCTTCCTTGTCATGATTGAAATAAAATGCTACAGGGAAAACAAAAGGAACTAAAAATGTAAACCATGGAGTGAGGCTCAGCAGAGTTAATTGTCTCCAGTGATGGATGTGAAGCACATGCATTTTGCAGATGAAGAGTAAACCCCCCAAAGAAACTATTGCATAATCTTTTTGTTGGTTCTTCTAAATGTGCTTTCAATTTTCATATTGCTGATATAAATCTCTTGGGTCAAATTTCGTGCCTTGTCATGTTTTCACAGTAGTCTTTTATGTAGATCCAAGAATTTCAGCTCTGCCTACTTCAAACAGTTGCATTGGACTCAACTATTTCTTCAAGAAGGTATACAAGAGTTTTTCTCTGTATAATTAGCGGTAGCAGCTTCCTTTCTATATGTTAGAGCAGTGAGGAGCAACTGGAAAATTGCCGCAATCAGGCCCATCTTTACCAAGGATTCAGTATCCACATCCTGTTTCATCCCTCAGTGTGGTGTCTCTTGCGAACAGAACATCTGGCACATGTGTTGAAAGTGCCTCTTGAAAAGGGTTTTCGTCATTTTCGTCAGTGTGGTTGAGTCTCTTCCTGGTAAAAATGAACCAACATGAAACACGTAGAGGTCTCTACAGTGTTTAAAAGGTCTAATGCTTACAGTACGTGTCTTCTCAAGTCCTGTAATCTCCTCCCTCCAATCCACACGCAGTGTTACAGTCTAAGGTGTTTTCCTCTGTAAGTGTGCGGAGCAAAGGAAAGTGTGAAAGTACTGAGTACCTCAGCTTTATACCTCCCACCACGAATCTGTACTTGGCAGGATTGGGCAGGTTTAAGTAAGTGAGAAGTAACAGCTCACACCTTTTCTCCTTTTATTCTTAACCCATAAAGAAATGCTCTTAACAATATGTGTAAATGGTTATTTGTGAACTTCAGAGGTTTCTCCATTGAGGAAGAATGAAGAAACCTACATACTTTTAATAGTAGGTGTTGTGATCATGGTTATCTCTAACTAGTAAGGCATACAGGAAAGATGAGTTAAAGCCTCAGGATTTATACCAAAGGACACAGCTTGTTGTTCTGGTTTCATACAGGTCCTTCAGCCTGGGCAGACAGTAGTCGGAATAGCAGCTCTTTTCCCTTTACCACAAAGGTCTGATGTGCCATATGGGTTTTAGAAGTTTAGCATTTTTATGATGTCAAAATTGTTTTGATAGTGCCACTGATGCTTCCAAAATCTGTCAGAAATAGTTTTGAGAAGGCCGCCTAATTATTGCAGAAACATATGTGCTAATTCTGCAGATGTGTTACAAAGACATTCTTCTGGGTTTTGTGTCCCTTAGGCATTTGATGGTGGACTGAAAGTGAGCAATTTGACAGGTTTGATGCAGGTCTGATTGAGAGAATATTGTTTTCCACATGACTAGTTTCATTACCAGACACATTAAAAACAGTCTGGAGTTACTGGCCCTAGAGAAAAAAAATCAAAATTAATTACCTAATGTATTTATTTTGGTAATAACGAATGTCCTTCCCTCTTTCAGTGTGGCTTTTTTTATCCACATAATGGAAGGATAGTGATGCAGGACTTGGCTTGATCTGTATGTTTCTCTTGGAGGAGCCCTCAGACCTGTTGAAGTGATCACAATAGCAGAGCATTGTGCCATCAGACCTTCTTTCCATCCTTGTCCTTCGCATTTGGCTAGTCCTGTGCTTTATTTACCCAACGTTCGCTGAGATACAGAAAAGAGCAAGAGCAGTCAGAATTCTTTCTTTGCACTGCTTATAAATAATGGGATAAAATGCCTAATTTATATATCTATATATAAATTTGTGTGTGTGTGTATACACATGCTTATAGAGATGTATGTGTGTGTGTGTAGGTATATAGGATGTGATTCATCTTTTGGATTGTTCAAATTAAAGGAAGGAGATCATCTTCAGTCATCGTGCATTGTTTAGCAATCTCCATTTATTCTAATTACTTTGATGCAAAGGAAGGTGTTGTTCAGAATAATTTGTTGCGGTAACTTTTATCTCAAACTAAGATGGTGCCACCCGCTAAAGACACCTTCTTTTGAAATTACATCTAAGACAGGTCATCGTCAAAAGTCTAGAGAAAACAAAGCAATCTCTGTATTTATGCAGCTTTCAAACTTTTCAACTGCCAGAATATGGAGCAGGAGGTTGTTGTTTTTAGAGAGATACCTAAAAATTAGTGTCACTTTTTCTATTTTCTCACTGTCTAAAGTGGCTCAACAGAAACCGCAGCTTAACCTCAGCAGTTCAACCCTGCTTTCTCTTTTCTTCTCATTGTCTGCCCATTGCAATAACCTGCATTTAAGCACAGACTTTGACAGCTGTGATCTGCTGTCATGCTGATCAAGCTGTCAAGCTGCTTCTTGCACTGTAGGAAATGGATCTTAGAGCCTGCAGCTCCCTAATCTGAGGTGTCTGCTTGGTGGCCAGGAAAGGATGTCCTTATGTGCCCAGGCAGATTGCAGGTGAGCACAGCTGCAATACAAAGGGTATGACTCTTGAGAAACGTTTAAGGCATAAATATTATTGCAAAGTTAGAAGTCCCTGATTTTTCCCTTTGATCCTACGAAGTCTGAGTTAATCTGGTTAAGAACTCTCTATGAATACTAAGTCATAAGCCTCCCAGTCTCAGCCAAGTTGCTAGTTGTTCATTACAGGCATTTAATAACATGTTTTTTGTTTCTCTAGATTCCAGTCAGAATTAGTGAATTTAATGTTGTCTCCTACAAGAATTTTGTCTAATTCTTTGATTAAGTCCAAGCTTCACACTCTGTCTCCTTCAGTTCTGATTAACTGCACCAACCTCCCCTGTCTTGTGCCTTTATCAATGCCTGTTTATCTTCTTATTTCTTATCCCTTGGTCCTGGCCTCCTGGTTCTTCACTCTCTGCTCTCTTTCTACTTCCTGTCTCCTGGACTTCTGCTTCTTTCTCCTCAACCCTGGAGGACTACTAATGCCATTTCATCCTATCACACTTCAGTGGCAGACCACCTCACCAGGGAGATATGATGATTGCAATTCAGCTTAATGTTTGTGAAGACACCTGGGACCAGGAATGAATGCTTGTTGGGCCTTTTTATTGCTTGAATTCTGAAAATATGTTTTCTCTGGCTTTAATATTTTTTCCATCATTGTCCATCGTCTGTCAGTCTTCATCAGAAATTGATACTTAATTATTATGCTGGTATGAACATCATGATAAGGCGGTTTCATAGAGCTGTGACCAAGAATAAGTTTAGGTCATAATAACAGAATTAAAGAAGGGTGGGATTGGTGATGGTTTGTGATTCTGGAATGACTTTGCCCTGCTGGAGCTCTGCTCTGGTGCCAGCACATGTGTGGCACAAAAGAACTCCATCACAAAATTTCTTTTCCTTGTCTGATTTAGGAAACTGCCAGGCAGAAATGTCTACGCCCAGATGCACAATGAAAAAGAGCAGGAAATGACAAGCCCTGTTAATCATAGCGAGGACACCCAGAACATCATCCAGGGTGAGGAGTTTATTGATGATGATCTGGACTCTCAAACACTAGGTAACGCAAGAGGTAACTTTGTTTTTAGTTTATAAATTTTCATAAGTAATTGATTGTTTTCCTTTTAGCTCTTTTTCATTTTCTGTTCAGTCTCAGGAAGATGCAAATGGCAACCCTACTGACAAGGGATTATCTCAGTCACCTTCTTTTGGCTTTCTTGAGATACAGGCTATGACATGGATGATGTGCTATATAGAACATTAGTACAGAGATAGTTAGTTTAATGTCAGGAGACTGATTTGGACAATTTTAGAGATAAATTGTATTTGATAGAAAAGGATGTAATCTGCAACAGTTGAATTCACTCAATAATTCCCAGAATTAGTGGAAAATTGAGTTTAGGCCAGAAGGATTTGTAGAGTCAATGCTTCTATGATTTCAGATAGATTGTATGGAGATCCATTGCTATATTTGCCTTCATATTCTAGTGGCATTTAAAGTTTTTGTGATTAGAAACATTAAATTTATTCAGGTATAAAAAGTATCACAAGTATTCCTTAGTTTAACTGCTGACTTTCCTGGTATACATGAGGTGGTTTTAAGGAACTCACAGGGGAAACTTTCTGTGAGTATTGCTCAGGGCAAATTATTTCAGTGTCAGGTGGAACTGTATATCTGGCACCCTGTTGTTAGTTTTAATGTAACATGGAGGGCTGATCTATAAAGTTCATTTGTTGTAAAATTTACATTGTGTTCAGACTGCTTTCAGGTCACAGTCTGAAAAGTGCAGGACAATGTAAAAAACACCTAGTTCTATTTCGGCACATTTTGTGAAAATAAATCAGATAACCCAAAGCCTTTGGGATTTGTTGCAGTAGATTAATGGTGTGAAAGGTCTTCATGAACTCTGTGGAAGAAGATGTGTTTTAGCTGCACCAGAGGTAGCCTGGGGAAGACAGAACCTAGTCAGAGGAGAGATTTCTTTATCCTGGGCTTTACCTTTATCGTTTGTTGTTGATGTCTTTATTTTCACTTGCTGAACTGTGTGCCACTTCTAGGTTCTTGAAGGTGTTAGGGAAGAATCCAGCCTCTTGCTTTGCTTTGTGTATTTCTGTCTCCTCTTTGACTACCTTTGTCTATGAGTATCACTGTGTTTTCATTCTGATTTTGCAAGAAGACCTTGGTTTCCCTCCTGACTTTATCGGAGTTAGTCCCAAAAACAACCCTGGAAAAACAAAGTCTGTGTTAAAATTGTTTGATCAGCTCACCTCCAGAGTCTTTAGAGGAGACGCTGAATACTAACAAAGTCCTTGCAGAAATGCCTTTTAAAGTGGAGCATTCAAACACCTCTAGTAATGTACAAAAGCATAACTTCTTTAAATGGTAGAATATCCCTTATGGCCTATTTAAAAACAGGCAGCTTGGGATGCTGGAATAAAGAATTGCTACCCTGATTTGTAATACAGTCAGAATTAATCTCTGCTTGCCCTGCACTCGTTACTCACAGAAAAAAAAAAAATCTTCTATCTGGGCAGAGCATTATTTTAGCATTAAAGAGTACAAGATCATGATGTTTTGATGACATAAGACAGTTAGTAAGTGCATATCCCGAGGTGATTTGTGCTTCTGCCAGGATGTCAGCACCAGCAGCCTTTCCAGGAGAGCATAAAGAGCTCATTTCTGTGGATCATAATCATCCATATTTGTCACCTACTGTACAGCTTTTAGACAGAAGATGTTATTTAAGACATAAAACTATACTCCTGCTTGCTCTACTGTTTGGTTATTTGCAATACTTTCCACTAGCTCTACTATTGCTCAGTACTGCCGAGAAAATATTCCTGTTAATGATACTCTATTTTATCTGGCTAGAGTATGAAACATGTTGTAATCCCTGCTTTATATTAAATTGTGGTTTACGACATTATTTGCAGAAGGTTCCTATGCTATGGAGATCCCTTCTAGTTCTGGAGAGCTTTCTGCCCCGCTGTTGGGAGATGTCAGTAGCCGCCTCCACTCCATGCACAGCAGGGAGTTTAAGGCCTGGGTTTCTGTTTGTTCTCTCTCTTCTCATAACTTTTGAATTTCCACAGTACAGTATTTCCAGACTCACCCATCCACTTTTTTTGTTTTCTATATATTTTATGTTGCCTACTTTATCGCAACCCCCACCTTGGGACTCCTCAACACCATTACCTTGCAGTGACTCCTTCTGGGAGAAGTGGCAACTTGAACAGCTACAGAGTTCCCTTATTGCTGATGCCGGTCAGTGTCCAGTCCCAGGTCAGTGGCATGTCGAATGGATGCCTCAGGTTCCATTCTCCTCCCTCACCTGCACCCCTCGAGACAACTACACCTTTATAAGCCACACAGAGAACCAACTTATGCTGTCACTGGGATAGAAACCCTAGGAATCCACCACAAATCCACCACCATGAGCAAAAGCTTTGCGCAAAAGTGTGCTGTAGGTACATGGAGCTGTTGCACCAACCTTCACCTGACCTGTTGTTTGATAAAGCCACTCTCTTATGCAATTGACTTGTCCCTGCAACAAAAGGGGGATTTATTATGGGGTACCTGAAATACACTAATGTTGGCCTTTTGTTTCTGTATTTTCATAGGCAATCACTCAGGCGTGGTTTTGAGCATCAACTCCAGAGAGATGCACAGTTACCTGGTTAGCTGATATTTGCAGCTGAACACAAACCCCGAAAGACTCTTCTCTGTACCGTTTTATTTTTCCCTGGTGATGTCACAAAATTGCAAACATGGCTGTAAATGCTGATGGAAAGGAGGTTTCATAAGCGTCCATCATCAGTTACCAAGGGCAAAGGATAATATGTCGTGTTCACTCTATGACCTGGGAACTCATTATGATTGAAACTCAAACTATGGTAGCAAATTTGTAGCCCTAGGCACCTTCAATGCCACCTTATTTCTTTTCTGTATATGCTCTATTTGTTTGTGTTTATTTTTAGAACAATTGACTGTAACTTTTTAATTATATTTTTAATCAAGGTATTCAGCAGAAGGCTGGGACTCTTCAGCCTGAAAAGGTGATTTTTACACAAGTGACTAGACCAGAACAAATGGTTGGTTGATCACAATGACAATTTTTTTAGGAGGCCAAGTGTTTCTGTACTGGGAAAGGACTGAATAAGAGACAAATGCACTCCTAGTTGAGACAAGCTCTTAACTTAAACATGTGTGAGACAATCTAATGAATTTAGGCTTAGGCCCTTCTGTGGATTAAAGGAGGTAAAATGTTAATTAGGATATCTCATAATATACAATAATGCTCTTGTAAGTGTAGCAAGTCCTGACAAACTATCAGCACCAGTATCTCCCCAGATCCCACCCTGTGTGAAAGAAAAACACCAGCTTGATGCAATTTCCAGACCAGGTGCCTTCACTTGCAGACAGTCATTTCAGTTGCTCTCTTCTTTTCTCCTGAGCGAGCACCTCTAGGACGATGGCAGCTGCCAGATGAGTTTTCCTGTAAAACCCTATGCTAGTGGCCTGTCTCTTTTTAAATTTCCAGAGAGTGTAAATACCTCTTTTAAGTCACTTTCTTTGTATGGTTATTTTTTTAAAATTTCCTATTAGGGCAGATGTGCTGAGGAGGTCAGAGCTCTCCTCTGGAAAGGGCTGGGTAGCACTACCATCTCCGTCCCTCAGAAATCCTGTTTGGGATTTCCTCTGGCCCTTTGTCCTTTCAGGTGGGGGTGGGCAAACTCTGATCTTTTCCACTCGGGTTGGTTTGGCAATCTGAAGGGTCATGGGGAGGACGGGACGGGATTTAGGGGTTCGTATTTCCTTCCCCTCATCACAGGGTGACACTCAGTTCCTGCCACTGCTGGCCCCTATTTCTGTAGGAAGGGCAAGAGACGGAGGGAGTGGCTTCTGGAGGAGCTGCCTGCAGAATGGCTTGTGAGTAGGTCAGTGGCTCCTAATCCCAATTTTGTACGTTGTCTCGGAGTTTCCTAGTCTTGACCTCTGCATTCCTAGGAAATGGCAGCACAGTGAATCGACACCCCTCTTGTCTTTTCTCTGTGATTTATGTGGCCTTGTAGGAAACTGAGTGTGGTGTGATGAGTTTAAATATCTGGCATCCTGTGTGTCACAGCTGCCTGGGATTAGGATGCTTCTCTCAAAAATCTATATAATCTCATTACTTTTTGCCTTTGATAGGGAATAAATAACGCTGTACTCACTGAATGTCATACTGATGCTAGTGACAAGCTCGCACACTACCTTGTTTAAGAAGGATACAGATAGCTTACGACATCATCCAGAATAAGTAAACAGAAAATAATGAATGCTAGTGAAATAGAAAAGAACTGTCTTAAAATTATTGTGTGCATTGGAGTAATTCTTCTATGTAGCTGTGGATATCCTAGAGCGTATTGTCATCAAATGCAATGGATTGGGGTGTAATAAGTCAGTGTAGTACTGTAGGTTCTCACAAACCCCGCAGGATGTATGTGTAGAGCACAAAAAAATTTAGATTATAAATTTAAGGCAAGGAACTAGGTGGAAAAGTTAGAGTGAAGATTCTGAAAAGCACTTGCAAACTGCTCAGGAAAAAAATTTCAAAAATTATTCTGAAATTTCTGCCTATTTAGTTACATAGTGCCATGCGAAGTTATTAACAGAGAAGCAATGCTCTTTTTGAGTGTTGTATGCCAGACTGTGTGGAAATCTAAGGTCTTAAATGTATCTGAGTCTTGATTTCTTGAAGAGAAATGCAAATACAAAATGTGCTGTGCATTGGAAACTCTCGAGATTGTTGCACCAGGGACTTTCCCTCCTCACCAGCTCTTCTTGCATTTTCTGGTGGAAATGAGCTGGAGCAGAGAATAAAATAGTATTGCAAACATCTTACTTGTTCCTGTGAAATACATCTGAAGTGGGTTATTTGTATAGGGCAGGGGAGTGGCAAACCAGCCTCATGGACAAGGGATGGCAGGAAAGTTCTAACTTGGGGTTGTTCTGTGTTAGTCTGATTGGCAAAGGACTCTGTTGGAACTAGGTCACACATCTAATTTATGCTTTAACAGCTACTTTTATACATTTAATTCAGGGTGATTTGTGTCTCTGATCACAGGAGTCTTTTGGAACACGGTAGAGTGTTGCTTGGTACTCTAATTAACACTTAGCACAATGTAGTGCCTGTAATAATGTTTTTCAATGCTTATTAATTTGATTCATGCAGCACTCCTGTGAGGTTGGTTTGTCATGTCTTAAAAACTCTGTTTTCTAAAGAGGCTTTGGTTTGCTCTAACTGTATTCATAATACCCAGCAGATAATAAAGGAAGCCCTTGATTTCCTGGCAAGAATAACTTTAAAACAAATTATTTTAAAACTGAGAAAATACTATTACCATTTTCTCATCCTTGGTGTCTTGGTTTATCTTTAAATGAGAAGACTGACTAGTGCTAGGTTTCAAATCTCTTGAACTACGTCCATGATATCTTACCATTTTATCCTTCACATGGATCTAAAATCCTGATATATGTGTATTCAGAAACACAGTTGCTTCTATGCACAATTGCTAGTCACACATGCATGCACACCCATATGTAGTATTTGTACATATTTTAATTAAATTTACTAGTGAAGACTTTGAGCAAGTTACTTAACCTGTACATGTCTCAGTTTCCCCATCTATAAAATGGGGCTAATAGTAATTACCTACCTCACAGGGGTATTGTGAGGCTAAATTAATTACCGTTTGTTCAGGATCATCAGTGAAAGAATTTTGTGATCATAAATTGTTAATGGTTTCACTTTCTTTGTTTTACTTGTAATTATTGCTGTTCTTAAAAGTAGTCTACTGAAACCAGCTGCAATTGTGTATAAATGAAGAAAAAAAAAAAAGCATAATCAAAAAAAGTGTATCAGTGGTAAAAAAAAAAAAAGGTAATTTTATTTAAACACTGTTATTGGAACATATTGTTGTGTGGTAGCACTGCAACATTGGCTTTGATTTTGCTGTTACACAGTGGTATCTTCAATTTAACTTTCTGTACTGTTATTTGATCAAAAACCTTATAAAAATGGGTACAATGATATTTATCAGCACTGATATTGAGCTATACTGAAACCAACAAAACTGGCAGTGTACTGGCCTCATTGGCATCTTTGGCCTTCTCAAACTCTGATGTATTTGCAATTTCAAAAACGCCCTGTACTTTTCAGTGTTCCAGGCAGGAGCATCTGAGGCATTCTAACAGAGCTGCCGAGATTTACAGCTGTTATCTTTGCTTTCCCTTTTGGCATTGAGTGTTTTATATGGCTTTGGAATGGTCCATCCATATAAAGTACACAGAAATGCTGAGAGGACATTTAAGGAAACCCACACAGTATTAATTAATTTCTCAGCAATAAAAGCAATAGAAACCAGTGTTTTTTATACCCTGTAGAAGAGGGTCATGGAAATGGCTGTGAAGAAATAAAAGGTACCAGCCTGAGGCAAGATGTTGTTATGTCCAATTCAAATCCAATTTCTTGGAATTATTTTATGATATTCTCATAGAATTATAACCCTCTTGATGAGTGTTCCTCGTTCAATGACTGGTGTAAAGAGGAATATTCTGTTTATTCATGCAAAGTAGATGATTTGTTAATTTACTTCCTCTAGACAAATACAAATCTGTGCTTTGCCGCTCGTAGTTCCTAGTGCAAAGCAGGGGTCATCTGACATGATTATCATGGTTAGCTGTGTTTTAGTCCAATGAGATGTCCTTTTAGTGGGAATACTCTACTACTGTATGCTTTATCTTTCATAGAGGTCAATAGAATGGATCTGCAGTAGTTCCTGTCCTCCTTACACACACATGCTCAAAGCAATGTGTAGGAAAAAGAAAATATTTATGAGAAATTAAATACATGCATCTGTTTGCAGTAACTTCCATGATGAACCAGTGGTTCTGATAAACTTTGAATTTCTAGTGTTATTTCAAGTCAAATACAATGTTGCTAAGTTGATAGAATCACTGGCAATTTCAGTTGTAGATTTTTCCTATGTTTCCTATAAAAAAGCTTCGTAATTTTTCATTAATGACAATTTTAGGGGGGGTTGTGGGAGAAAGAGACACTAGAAATTTTATTTCATTGCACAGTCCCTGTTGGAGTTATTATAGTTGTTTTATTGTATATTGATTGATACCACTGTAGAGTTTCCATCTTCATTTTTATTTCAGCTTTTTAGATGAAAGTAAATGCACCTTTCTCTCAAAATACTGGCTGTCCACCAGGAAAAAATTTATAAACATTTACCTTTATAAATATTGATTTTTAAGATGCAAAATTTTGTTGTGTCTTCTAAGTCCATTCAGAAATCTGCTTCCTGGCTCATTTTCTCTGTTCTAGTCCCAGTTGCACATTGCTTCTACAGCTTTCTTCAAGAGACTGGCAAATAGCCTAATTCTAGTTGTTTGAGAAAGTTTTTCTAAAACTTTATTTAGAATAGTAAGTAGGGCCTGCTCAGATCATTTTCTTAATGTCGAGTTTGTATTTTCGTGTTCCTTATTTCCTTTCAGTATTTCAGTGTAAGCCCTTTCAGTGCCATTTAAATGCATGTTCCTGTGACGTTTTTCACTTATTTTTAAACTATAATCATCAAAGTGGCAAATAACTCAGACCCTCAGTTAGCTTTTGCAATTTATAGCCTAACCCTGCAGTCTTTGGGAAATGTCAAGCCGTGCACTCTTAATTTTTTAATCTTCTGTCCCAAATCAGCCCTTCTACCTGATTGATCACCTAGGCAGCTGTGCCTGCAGTTCTCTGTGTAACCTCAAGCTGGAGGGGGTGCAGAAGGGTTTCTCAATGTCGAGGTGCACTGGAACAGCTCATTTCCCAAATCTGAATGGGAACATCATGCAGGCAAACTTTTTATTTTTCCCTTTTGCATAAGCAGAGAGGATAGATACCATTGGGGAAAGAAGAACCTGTACTGGTTCTGCTCTGAAGGCTAAAGAATGCATTCCTCTTAGAGCATTTTTCCACTGAAATTCATACATACAGCAAGTTGGTTTCATGATTTTTAATATGTGCGATCTCATTTCTATAAGTCTTCAGTCCCAGCCTTTTTCTTCCTGTTAAATGGAGTAGTAAATTACTTAAAATATGAATTGTGGAGCCATGTATGACTTTCATTCTTTTGATTCCTTTTTTTTCTTATGTGAAGCTTGTCAGCATTACTGTTTTCAGCTAGTTTACGTGCTGGTGGCTGAGATGATCTTCTGTAAGACAGTACCTAACACAAGAAATACTGGAAGGCTTAGAAATATGTACTCTGAAATGCAACAACATAGCTGTGTGAACAAAATCATTATTAAAGAGCCGTTACAGTTTGTATTAAATACTTTTTAATAGTATCTATAAAAATACATGTTCTTAATTGTGAACTCTTTGTCTCTTTGTCCTTCCAGATTGATTTTCTTTTAGAAGTGACATTTACTAGCCCTGACAAGAAGTAGATTCTTTTTCTTACTCAAGTAATTTTACTTATTTCTTTGCAACACTTGAAGGCATTACACAAACTTCAGCTTTATTGATCAGACTTGATTTCTGACTTTCTGTAGAATTTGCATCTTCACGCTGATTACTCGCAATACAGTGGACATAAAGCCCTGCTGAGCAGCAATAATAAATGCAGCAGTACATGGCACTACTTAAATAATATGCCTTTTTTGCATGTATTTTTAATGGCATAATGAGAATATTAATCATCAGGAAGGCCAGGCGTTCCAAATAACTTTCTTAGCATGTCTTATATTTCTATGTTATTTGTTGCTAATTTTAGCCAGCTTTTGAAACTTATATTTAGTTCTTACTGACAGTGTCTGCTGCTGCAGATCAAAGCACATGAATTGGCTTATTGGCTTATTCTCTTTTTCTTTTTAAAAAAAGTATTAATTCACACTGCTTATTGATTAAAACAGTTTAAAAAGGAAATCTTTCTGAAATGGTGAAAGAGAGATTTTTAATGAGAACAGCTCATACAGCCAGCTTATATCCATGTGGCTTTTGAGATATTCTTTTTATGGATTATGAGTAGACAGGACTGTGAAGAAGGAGGTGTAACCCCAAACATCAGTAACACGCATGCAGACAGTTTGCAAATGGTAAAACTAGTCTAAAAGAGAATATTTTAATACACAGCCTTTAAGTCCCAGATTCACAGCAGGGCATTTGAATGGATAAGATTACAGAATATCTTCACAAACAAGATGCCCAGGAAATTGCCCAGTTCACTGGCTCCATTTGCTTGTAAATGCACTCCTCTTTTGGGGTTAATCTTTTGAAATGCTGAACTCTTCAGAGAAGGCACTTGCATTGTTTAATGCTTCCAACTCTTTGTAAGTAGTTGGTGACACTAAATAGGAAAAAAGAATAATTCCACTGTCTTCTGTTTTTCCTCCTTTCTTTCCCCTCCTTTTGTCGTCCTTTTGTTCTTTTTCATTATTGCACCTGTTTTTTGCTCTGCCTTGTCTGCCTTCTCCTCCTGACCACAGTTCTTTACAGTCCTTGCTTTTTGTTTTGCTTTACATTCTGTTTCTGTCTGTGTTTTTGTTTGGATATACACCCTTCTGTGTCCTGAGTAATAGCAAAAAGACTCGTGATCTCTTCCCCATCCCTGAATCTCCCCTGAGCTCTGCTGTATCATCTGGGTTGATGAGGTTCCCTGTGCTCTGTCTCACTGCAGTCCATCTTTCCTGTTTCTTTCCCACTTTGGTATCTTTTAATCCTTTCAGTTTTAATTTTGGCTCTCATTTTCTCTAAATCTTTCTGGAACTCTTTTCCTTTCCAGAACGTCTCTCAGATGTTTGTCCCAGAGAGCACATGCTTCTAGTTTGAGATGTGGATGAGTGTACTGCCTGAAAGAATAAATAACTAGCATTTCCTCTCTCATCAGTGTATATATTGACCTTGCCATTGGTCTGTAGTGAATTTATATATTTAATTAGCAGAAAGCTATAACTGTTATCTTCAAAATGCCACCTTCTGTCTCCTTTTGGGTTATGGGGATGAGACGTGGAGTTAATGTGAGTTTGCTGGGGCACAGCAAGGGCTGGCTTGCCTTGCCAACCCTGCAATCTGGCACATGCAGAATTGCAGGGAGGTTGGGCAGAGACACCTTGCCAGACCATTGGGCTGCATTTGTATTTCAAGTATGGGAAATGTTGAGACCTCTGAGATCGTGCTCAGCCTTTCAGAGAAATTTTTACAACCTCAAGCTAAAGAATAGGTGAGGTAAAGAGGGTCCTTTGCTAATAGAGTCGGGAGCAATTTGACATGAGAGGTTGTGGAACAGATCTGTTTGCAACCTTTCCTAGGGGCAGGGGCAAATGGCCTGCTTTCAAGTTCCATCAAATACAAGTTTAAGCGAAGTCACCAGATAGACTTGGCAGAATCATCTTGTTGGAGGAGCTTGGAGAAGTTAATGGGAATAAGGTAATTGAAAAGCTCAGCAGTATCTCTGAAGGGTAGAGCCTGTGTTAGAGAGGGAGTGTATGTGAGAGAGATGTGGAAGGGAGAGGAGCACAGGGCTGAACAGGACAAGGAAGAGCAGTGAACAAGTCAGTGTTACCAGTGTTACCCCGAGTTGTTGATTTTGTTTTGTGCAAGCCCTGAAGTTTAATTTGTAATGGCAACTATTTTCAGTTTTGTTGATTGCATAGAGACTTTAAATCATGAGACTAAATTGATGCTGTGCTAGAAACATGTGAAATTATTGCCATTTCTACCTATGAGACATGTCTGACTCACAGCAACATCCCACCTGGGGTGCGTGGAAAAGCGGTTGCTACCCAGGAGCCAGGATGCTGGTATGTGCTCCAGAGGTAGCTCCAGTGTAGGTTTACTTCTGAGATGATTGTGGGTTATTTGCTAATGGTGTTCCTCCTTAGCACAGCACTGAGTTAGGAGGCAAGGGAGAAGAATTAGTTTATAGCATCTGTGTCTTAGATTTATACTGCTTAAATATAATTTGCTAGAATACCTCCATGAGCTGTAATTTTATAATATTTAGAGAAGATGAATGGAGTTGGTATAGTATTCCTGAGGGCAAGCACCAGCGACTGGAGTTTACTGAACATGTGACTAGAAATTTTAATGCTGGGAACAGAGAGTTCCTCCATCTCATATACACACCAGGCCTTTGAGTACAGCTCCTTTTTTTCATCTGTCACTGACAAGCTGTGATTTATTTCCTCATGGGTGTAAAGTCATGGATTGTGCTTACTGCAGTGCAGAAGGCTCTGGAGGGAAAACGTAATCAAATGGAGAAGTATTCTTGAATTCTCCTGTCTTGATCCCAGTCTGTTCTGAGTTGCTTTTCTCTGACTGTCATTCTGCCAATAAGCTGGGTTGATGTCAAAAGGGGATTAACTAATTTACATCCTCTTCTCTGTGGCTGAGGAAAAATAAATACAAGAAGTTTGCAGAGGGATAGCAGATTGGAAGAGGTGGGGAACTGGATCATCTGGCAAAGTGCTTTGGAAAGCTCCCACTTTTGTGCTTCACTTACCACTTATTTTTACAAATATGTACAGCTTCTCTGATTTACCTTTCCATTAAAATTAGATGGGTTTCTTTGCAGAAGGTGATTTTAAAGAATATCACCCTAGTGCATTGCAAGTGTGGGTTTAGGAGACACCAGATACTGCCCTTTCTCACCGAAATGAAATTATCTTAGTATTACTCTGTATTTACAAAGCTGCACTAGGTATATCAGTTCATCCTAGACTGGAGAAATATTTGGAGAGATAATGAGAATTGGAATGGGAGAATTTTCGATTTTCAGAGTAAAGGATGAAAACTGGCTTATTTACATCTGCATTTACAGTGCATCTGTGGCTGTTTCAGCACAGGTGGGTCCAAAATCTCACAATCCAGACTCACGTAGACAAATATTTTGCTGGCATTATCCAAGTGAACAAAAGGAGGAAAAAAAAACGGTAATTTAACCAACCCCAAATCATATTTTTTGTTAATTAGAGCCACAGCTCTTTGTAAATATTTGAAAGCCAATAAAATAAAATCTAGACTTGACATATGTCCTGTGAAGATTCACAAAGCATTTCTTGCTACCCTGTTGTTAACATGGAAAATCATTTATTTAGCATTGCAGGACCAAATTCTAAGCTAATTTATGACCATGCAGTTCCCTGGACTTTGTCAGTTCAGCTCTGTGTTACAGATGAATTTCACCCACGGTGAATTTGAAATGCAGCTGCAGTTAAAATCAGTCATCTTCTCACTGCACCCGTACTCACACAGGTGACCAGCTGATTTTCACTCTAATTCTTATTCCCATGGTTAGCACGAGGGTACTTTGGAGAGATGTAAGCTAATTGCAATCAAGGTAGAACTTAGTTTTTTAAATACTTGTGACTGCTTGGTCAGCAAATGCTTAACACTGCATCTGACTGGATTTCTGACAAAGGGGCCCTTCCAGTCCATGTGAAGGCTCTTAGCAGCTATCAGTGTGCTATAGTCCATACCTTTAACATACATGACTACAGTCCTCTCCTTCTGCCTTTGCACATTCTGGTATTTGTGAAAACAGAACATACCTTCTCCTAATTTTGTTTCAGGTGACCTTGACTTTAAGCAGGTTTCTTTGTATACAGTATCAGGGCTCAAGGGAAGAGGGAAATTAATCTATAACTGGCGCATTGTCATAAATGGGGAAAAGTGTTATTTGTATATTTTTGTAAATATGTAACATTTAATGGCAGTTTTGTAGTGACGTGCTGTTTTTGAGAAAAAGAAACAAATATATGTTTGAATATGCTTGACGTAACACTTAACTGTGATTCAATTGCACAAGTAATAGCTTAATGAAAAAGTCTTGTGCAATATGTAGTGCACACACATAACCAAGTATCTGTTAGTGGTCCACAACCGAGTTTTTGGCAACTTTTGACAATGGTGATGAACTGTGCAGTACAGATTATCACGGTCTCTTTCAGCTTCCAAACATGTAGCAGGCAAACTACTGTATACGTACCTGTGTACTCCACTGCATCCAAAGGTATGCATTTGTCCTGAGAACCTGCACTCCAGGTTTTTCTTTAATAAAATTTGGTTCTAAACTATCGGTTGCTTTGTTTTTCTTGTGCAGCATTTAGTGGGCTTTTGGAGGGAAAATGGTTTAACTGGTCTGCAGAGTTTATGTGTTTTGATTTGTAAAACTACTCAGCCTCAGCAGGACTGAGCTCAAAGGCTTCAGCAAACCTTCATCCTTCTCCACTTTAGCCACTCTGCATCTTCCTACACTGCCACTCAACTCCATTCCTAGGAAAAAAGGAAAAAGTCCTTTTCCTGCTTTTCCCTCGGAGTGGAGTTGTTGCAGTATGACTGGTGGAGGGTGACACTCTGTGGTGAGACTGAAGCCATGCAACCGCTGTTCTAGCACTCCACTGAATCAGAGGCTGAATATTTCTGCCTAGCTACTGAATTGAAGAATTCAGCAGGTTTCAGCCTCTCCCTGTAATAGAGCGCCATCAACAGAACAAAGCTTTTTGTGCTCTTCTTCTTTATTCCTATCCCTTCCATTTTCAGTGGCTTCACACACTACTTGCTTCTTGTTTATTCTTTTTCTTTATTAACTGCATTGTCCTGCCTTTACCTCACTCCCTTCCTAAGGAGTTGACTCTTCTGTATAGAAGCTGCATCCTCCTTGCAAAATTGAGGGGTCAAGTCAAAATTTGTCCTTTAGCCAGCTATAGCTTTATGCAAGGATCAAGCTCCAACTCAAAAAAAAAAACAACAAAAAAACCAAAAACAAACAAACAAACAAAAAAAAACGCAAAAAACCCCAGCAAAACCCAAAACTGAGCTACAAATTGTATTCAGTCACATACAAAGCCAGTCAAGACAACATATTCAGAATTATGCCCATTCGATATGCCCAGCTAAGATGTAGAATATCCATTTCACTCTGCCTACAGTCCTTGGAAGTGAAATGCATAATTATGTAGTGTTTTTCTAAAAAGGCTTGGCCCTAATGTCCTGCTGATTTTCTCTTACTGGTCCTGGCAAGTACTCTCTGTCTTTGCAAAGGTCACTGAATTGCTGAAGTCAGAATATGCCTTGCATCCCTGCAGCTGGGACATTACTTTGTGCTTCAGACTTTTGTGACGAACTGCTACTGGGGTAGCTCATATTTAGTGTTGGAATAGAATTTACATTTGCTGAGAGGTGGTTGTTGCTTTGTAGCTCCATACAGGACCTTGGCCTTCCCATGGGAAGTCTGACACTGGCAGAACAAAAACCTGATTGTTTTTTGCACTATTTCCCACAATAGAGAAGAGCAGAGATGTTGCTAAGTGTTGTGGATGGGCAATGTGAAGTCTGATTAAACCTCAAATTGACACAAAGCAATAACAAGAATTATTTTTATTTTTTTTTCCAATCAGCCATAGAAATTTTATGGACTACAATGAAGTTTTAATAGGACAACAAATGGATTATTCATTCAGATGATATATTTTGAGGATCAGAATATGGGCAATTAAAGAAAAAATTTCAAACAAGTTTAAACTTGATTTTCTCATTCTGCTCTAGTTCAGCACTTTCTCATGGTCCCTTCTGAAAGTTTTGGCAGCTGGAGGAACCCTGTGGTGTGGGCTGTATGACCCTACCCTGTGGCACACCATGCTAAATGTGCGGCTGGGTTCAGAAATGGAGCTTGAGGCTTTCCCTGTCGTGTAGCTCAGTGAGGAAACATTTCGATGGTTGTCATTTTAGGTTCTCTGATCTTATAATGTGGCTAGCTGAGACTTTAAATTGCAATTTCTCTCTGCAAAAGCAGCCTGTTGAATGTCAAGTGACAGCATTTCATTTTCCAAATTTAGTGCTCTGATACAGTCAAAAGCAAAACTGAAAGAAACTCTAAAATCACTTATTTTTAATTATGTTCCAGTAGTTCTTTCTAAGGGAAGCTCCTGAGTTGGAAGGGCAGAAGTGAGAACAAACACAGCCAGTCTGTTCTCATAAATGAGACACCAAATGAAAGTAGATAATACTTAACCTGAGGGGCTACTTTACTTCAGAAACCAATTTTCATGGAAAAATTAAGATAATCACTTCTGTTTTCTTTGCTGTCCCCATCAAAGTGATATTAATTGCTATACTATTTCTAAGCTTAACTGGTTTCAACATCATAATAAATTATGTCTCTATAATAAAACTTCTGAGGCATAAACACCAGCTAATACTTTTTCCTGTTTTTCCTTAAGAAACTGATTTATTTTCCTTTTTTTTTTTTTTTTTTTTTTTTTGTGATTTATGCTTTGAAAGATGCTTTTCTTTCTTATGAATCAGCTGCTGGAGTGAAAAGGTTACTGTACTCTGACCCTCATGGTCTTCAAAAGCTGAAGCAAAGTCCTGCAAATGTTGCTCAGTGTTTTGAAAGTGATAAAAGGATCCATTCTTGCCAATACAGTATTATGCAAAAAACTGATCACAAAAAAAAAATTCAAAATCAGCTGTATGTGCTAAAAAGTGGGTTAAAAGGGTAAAAATTCTAAGGAATAATTTAGTGGCAACAATTAACAGTTGATTTTAAAAATAATAATGAAACCAGGAGTGAAGATTTTCACTTACGTTCCACTCAGGACCATGTAGGTATAATTCTACTGAGCTATAGTTCTACAAAATTTGATGGCAAAATTAATTCTTTGTCATGAGATCACTAAAGAGGAATATCTTTGATAGGATTTAATTTTTTCTAGTTATTTAATAAATTCTGAAGGAATACTATTGCATTCCCTTGCTCTTAAGACAGATGCTTGCTTTAAGTGTCAAACTGAAAAAAATATGATACATTATTTTATAGAAGGGAATGTTTTTTTATCTACTGGTGCAAAAAAAACCTAAATATTTTTCTACAAAAGAAAACAGTCTCATTTATCAATAGCAATATGGCAGGGAAACAGGGAGAAGCACACGAGGACACTTAACCAGAACGTGCTGGAGCTGGACCTTTCTGCCTCAAAGGAGGTGGCTTTGTGTTTGAGAGCCTTAAGTAATTACTTTCTGCCATGAATTTTGTTTATTGCTTATGGACTCATGCTTATGGACACGCTTTTAGCATGTATAAAATTCTGTGACAAGTTCTGTAGCTAAATTTGGCAGTAAGTGCAAACATCTCTGTGTTGTTTTGAACCTGCTCAGTAATTTTGGTACCCTCCACGTCTGTACTGTTAGTGACAGGGACTATTAATTTCCTCATTTTTATAACCTTTTTATATAGTCCCTTCCCTCCTCAAGATTTTTTTCCCCACACTGGAATGACCTTATCTTTGTTTTCCCCTTGAATTTCATTGTAATCAATAGTATTTTTTCCTGTCTGGAGGGATTGCTATGCCCCTTGTACCATCACCTATAGAGTTTATTTATTTATGCCAGTTGGTGCCCAGACTTTGGATGATGTTCTATAGGTCTGAAAGCAGATGACTGAGGTAAGAGCAATGCAGGTAGTTTTCTTTTTGTAGCATTTGCTTGTGTAAGCTATACAAGTCAGACAGGGCCTAGAGCTATCTGCTGCATTTTAGACCATAAGATTATGCCAAGTTTTCTTTTCTCTTGTCCTTTTTTCTTTTTTTATCTCCTCCCCTCCCCTCCCCTCCCCTCCCCTCC
>JAWWTY010000123.1:63352896-63437140 GCA_035222235.1 Margarornis squamiger
TGGGGTTTTTTTGTTGTTTTTTTTTTTGTTTGTTTGTTTCTTTTTTGGTTGGTTGGTTGGTTTTTGGGTTTTTTTTTGCTTGTTTCAGTGTTTTATTTTTTTACTCTATTAGTGGGATCTAGCTATGGATCTAACTATTATAATTCCACACTGATCTTGGAGGCTGTAAGTATAGAAAGGAAAACAATTAACTATTTTATAATATTGCTTCCCTCAGTTTGGGGAAATTAAGTGTATTTTATGCTTTCTACATTGGTAATAATTGTAGCATAATAGAAGCAAGAGCAAAATCTAATAAAAGCAACAAGTAATTATGGCTTAACACTTTTCAATCTCATCTGTCAGTCACCTGTAAGGAAATGCTATATTCATCTTTAAGTATCCTGATAATCAGCTCAGTCTGATTTTAGTCCACTTAAATTTCTGAGGGGTAATTTTTAATGTTCTACATTTTTCGTAATTTATTTAATGGAGTTGACATCTAAGCAAAGTGATGCAGTCACACAAGGCAAGCGGAAACTGCTGCTATGAGCTCTAAATACATTGAATTTCCCATTGCTGGGTGAGTGCTTGGATAGACGGCATTCAAGGTCATTGCTCAGTTAAATGGGGACACAACTGATACCAAAAAATACTTGTTATAGCCCATCCAAGCATTTTCCAACCAACTGGCAGGTGAGAATGGTACTCAGCTCAGGGTGACCATTGCGGGAGACTTGCTAAGGTGCCACCAGCTTCTTATACTGACAAATCCCAAAAACCAGCAACGCAAATCCTTTTTTTGACAGATAACTTTATTAATAATGGTCTTGGGTCTGTCGCACCTGCCGGGTGCCAGTCTTTTTTCACACTTCGCAAGACTTTCTGAAGAATAAACTAGAAAGGCATAAAGTTAGTTGAAGCTACTAAGACACACATTTGAAGGTGGGTCTATTTTGAGACTTTTTGTTTTTTGTTTTGTTTTTTTTTGTTTGTTTTTTTTTTTTGTTTTTTTTAACAGAAGTTTCCATGTATGTGTGTCAAAAAACTTAAATACATTGAGAAATACAGTAGAAAGACTATATTTACAGTCAATTATAATGGGCACTGCCAACATATCCAATAACAAAAATAAAACAAAAACTTTTTTTCATGTTTCTTTCATGCTTTTTTCACAGAGATTTTTTTTTTTTAAATATGATTTTGTTTTTTAAAAAATACAATAAGGAAATAATTACATTCTTAATATGAGAACATTATCTTACAACATACAGCCTGGGCCAATTAATTTGAAAGTGTCTAACAAAACTTGATACTAAATTAATATTCTCCATTTGAAAAACCAAATTGCCACAATCATCTCTTGAAAAAAACAACATTTGAATCCCCAAAGTTATGATCTATTGTTTTTTGGGTTTTTTTAATTAAAAAAAGCATCACCCATGAAAAAAAATTTAAAAAAGCACCTGGTACAGTAACAGGTGTTTGGTGAGGAAGCACAGGTATAACATTTTCTTAAAACACATAGAAATGGTTCAAAATATCAGTTTTCCTTTAAAACAAAAGTCATGCTGCTCTATGGCTGAGTTTGCCTGTTGATCCTGAAATCTAAAAATGGTAAAAATACAAGCTCTGTCGCTCTTTATAAAAAATTGTGCAGCAATAGTACTATTCAAGACAACAGAGTACATTTCACAGCACTGAATGTGGTCTATAGAGAGGTTATTTCCCAATGTTCTTGGTTTTCCTCCTTTCAAAACCTTGGCCATTATGTAGAATAGACTAATGCAAATTGCAGTGGTACCAATACACTTATACAATAGAGACATACAATTACAGCACGTGCCAGGCTGGGGACAGTGGTGGCTTTGTGGAGCCTTTGCTGGAGGAAGAGTGAATGATGCTTAATTTTGCCATCAGCCCCTGCTGCAGCAGGCTCTACAGGTGCCAAGGCTGCTATAGGTGCTGAGGGTGACCTGCGCCTATGGCAGAGCTGAAGGCTGCACCACTGGGGCTGGGCTTGTGTGCATGGCCCCAGCACCACACCACTGTGTTTGCTTGGGAAAAATCTGCACACAATTATCTCAGGTATAGATTCCTTGTCCTTGCCAAGGATTTTTTTTTTTCCATAGGATATAGGGGGTGGAAGATACAATGCCA
This sequence comes from Margarornis squamiger, assembly GCA_035222235.1. Taxonomy (NCBI): domain Eukaryota; kingdom Metazoa; phylum Chordata; class Aves; order Passeriformes; family Furnariidae; genus Margarornis; species Margarornis squamiger. The sequence goes on from JAWWTY010000123.1 coordinate 63,355,036, forward strand.
ATATTGGGTAAAAAAGACAAGTGATTTGTTTTTTGACTACTCTGCATTACTTGATGTGGGACCACTTCTTAATGGCAACTGTTACATCATTGCAAACGTTGACTAGAAGCCTAATTTGCATTATAAATATGTACAGATATAAATTAAATATTTATTGAAATATACAAATAAATAACTTAATTTGAAATAAAAAGCCTAAATGAACTTACTTTTGCTTCAAATTTGCTTCTGCTATTATTTGTGGGAATTTGACGCTGTTTAGTCCATAGTCATAAAGCACAGAATGTGCCCTCTACTTACAGAGTTGGTAAGTAGATGACCTAAAATAATATTAAAAAACTGTGTTTTCAATGAAAACCATAGTGACACTTGCTTTCCTACTGTATCTGCATTCCTGCAGCACTTTGTATAAAGCACAGTCCCAGGAGGCAAAGAGCCTTTTCTCATCCTGGGCCCCATTTCTACTATGCTAAAATCAGTGGGACCCCTGGCCCTAACTGCATTTGGGAACAAGACACAGCCCTGTCTCCTGTCAGCTATGAGGTCTTTTTGAAAGCTCTGTGCCTTTAAATCCCACCAGCTCCTACAGGAAATTTTCTGGCATCAAGCTCAGCTGAGAACCCCAGTGTACCCTTCAGGAGTTGCACACACCTATACCTAAAGGTAAGAGATAATCTGTAGGTGTGGCCATAAAGGGATGTGATCCTTGATAACTGCTGTCTTGCCAACTTCTATGGTTTTAATTGCAGTCTTAACTAATTAGCAAGACTTCAGCCCTAACATCTGTGATTATCTCAAAATATGAGTAGTATTTTCATTTTTTTGATTAAAGTAATTTTCTATTCCTCACAGTTGAGAAGGAAAAAAAATCTTGAGAGTATGATTGAAGGCTCTCCAAAGTTTAAAAAAACACAGAGAAAATCTTAAAAGAAGTCATCTTATTATATGTTTACCCCCTCCTGATTTTTTTAAAACCAATCTTGAGATTTCAAAGGACTTCAGTTGGCATGTAATTTCTCAGGAGTGACATGGATGGAGACAAAGAAAAACAGATTTTTATACATTTACAGACTAAAATGCAAAATTCTGTTTTCTAGTAAATAGAAATGGACTCATGTCTGAGAAAATCCCCAATTCTTTGTAAAATTGTTAATAAAAGAGTCTGAAAATATCACTCTTTCAGTCCATCTTCCTCAAAAATAATAGCTGAGGTCTGAAAAGACAAAGGAAACTAAGTACAGCAGTGTTCTATAACTCAAGTTTAACAATACTATATTATAAAAAACAAAACAAGACTGACTGCATAAGTTATTCTGAGTTGCCATTATCTGTTGAGGATTAATTTCAATTTTTTTTCTTTTTCAAAAAGTATAGAAAAGAAGCAGTATCTAAAAATACCTGTTTGCCTTTTAAAAAAATCAGGAACAAGTCATAGTTCAAGAACATGACCTTTGAAAATGAGTGGTGCTTCAAAACATTAATAAAGAGAATGTACAAAACCACATTTCTTTTCAAACTTTGGCAGCGTTTTATCTCCCAATGACAAAATCATCCATCTAAGAAGTATCCAAAAAATGCTTCACAGCTGAGTTGTGTCATCCCACGGTCTTGCACCAGCGCAGAGGATGGTGGCACTGCAGAGCTCCTGCCTTCTCAGCCGAGCAAGCCTTGCTGCTCCAGTGAATACATTGCTTCAGTTTGCTTTTGCCATGTGAACAGCAAAGTGACTGCTTGAGAGTGAGACCTTGCTCTGTGTCAGACCTCGAAAGTCAGTTTTAACCTGCAAGAGTTGTGATTTCACACAGGTCTTTAGGCACAATCTTGGGCAGTGTTCAGGCCATCCTGGTGTGTGCTGTTTTGGCAAAGTAAACTTTCAACTGTGACTTTATGCTCCTTTTTAATTACTATGGTTGGTTTGGTTTCTTTTGCTTTTCGTTTTCTTTACCAGTGAAGTTGGAAATAAGGAGTTACAGCTAATAAAAAGGGGCACACGTAGTTACACAGCAATACAGTAGAGGGAATACAGGCAAATTAGCGCCAAGCTACCATTAACTTAACAGAATTACAAAACTTCCTATGTTGTATCGCTCAAAATGACCTTTCAGATGAGTCTTTTGCAGCCTATGTCTTGGTCTGTAATAGGTAAGGCCTTTATGGAAAGTGAGTGGTTTTGCTGTGTTTATGTTCCATTTTTCATCTCCCATTCCTGGAAAGAGGAAAAAAAATTACAAAATATGTTAAAGAAATCAGGATATTTCACTGATGTCGTTGGATCTGCTAAGCCACAGCTGAGGTCAATAACAGTTTTTCCATTAACTTTGCTGGATCCAGCCCACAAAATTAGGGAATGCTAACAAGTATGTCCTGATAGTGTCTGTGCACAGCTTTCACCCCTCAGCTACATGCAGCAACTTTTTTTCTAGAGCAGGGCAAATAAGCCATGTGTGTTTTCTGGAAAAGGCACTACTGGAGCATTTGCACCCCAGAGTTGGTGGAAAGCACTCAGCTAAGGGAGGGGCTGATTTAAGCACACAGGGCTCTTTGACTTGCACGAGACAGCAGAAAGCCCTGAGTATCTCTCAGAGCTGACAACAAGTGATTGCTTTACTGCTCTTCATTTTTTTATTATAAAACTAATGGCAGGCACATATTTCTATGGCTAAAAAGAGCAATTTACTGAGGCAAAGACTAACAGGCAGAGAAAAAAAAAAGTCGGTTTGCATTGCATTTGTTTCCCTTATACAAATGCTAAATTAAGCTATTGCTTGGCAAGTTGAAAAAGTATTTTGCCTTCCAGTGCCTCAGTTTCTGCACCTGAGGCAAAGGGCACCTGCCAACCACAGGAAAACATGTAAAATAATGCTTTCATTCCTATCTCTCAGAGCAAGGTATTGCCATTTCTTCTACCACATAAGTGAAAATGATGAGATTGCTATAGCTGAGCACCCAGTTCAATAAAACTTGTGGCTATTGAGTGACACCTCAGTAGTTCCTAACACTATATAGAAGGAAAATAGCTGAAGAGGGATGGGCTCAGCTTCGGACATCCTAAGGACCCGGTGAAAATCCACAGGAGGTGGCCTCTGGCTCAAGCAATCCCCATGGAGCAGCAGCCCAGCTGATCCTCCCCAGGCACTGAGCACTGCAGATTCCTCCCCGACCTATCTACTCTGCAGAGACACTCTGCAGGCAGCCTGCTGACTTGGCTCTCAACCTGAATTCCTGAATTTAACACTCATTCCACAACATTTAAGAGCTCTGTCTGAAAACCATTATTTTATGTATGTAAATAGCTGTTTCTGCTGCTGAAAGCAGTAAGAGCATTAGTTTAACTAAACAGCTGCATGACCATGACACCTCTTCAAATGTTGTAAAGCAACACTGAAGGTCACAGTTGGTGGCTGCTTTAGCAATATAAGGGGAAAAAAATCTTGAGTTTAAAGCAGGTAGACAATAATTTCTTTTATTTCTAAACTTATGCGTTTTTCCCCTTCATTTAAATGGTGCTTGTATTAAAACGTGATATATTTTAAATATTCAGTTCTACTTTTCAAATTATGGTAAATCTAAACTTAAAACACAGTATTGATAAAAACAAGATTACTTTGAAAAGTCTGTTAAATATATATTCCCTATGTATATGTTACCAAAGCTAAGCAACTGGGAGGAGAAGTTTTTGAAGTGTTAAATAAGCCTTGAAAGCAGAAGCTTCTTTTGCAGGTGCAAAAGGAACTTTTTCTTTGTTCCCATTGGTCCAGCAGGTTCACAACAATGAAAGAATGTTTAGGTCAACACTGACACCCTGACTGGGAGCTGGGAAACTGGGAGAGTTCCTTTTTTCCTTCAGTCCCTGAACACAAGCAAAATGTAAGCTGCTGATATTCACCGTCCCACCAGCTTTGAAAACAAATTAGAAACAATAAATTCAGTTTCCTTGCTGCACATAACTAGTTTTAGAAATTAAATTGATATGTGAAATGTTTAAATAACTGTTTTTCTTGTACACAAGGATATTTGGATCATTTTACCTCTCTAGGAATGCTAGTGCAGAATATAATTTTCTATATTAGAACAGTCTCCATTTCCAGCCAAGTACTGATTAACATATTCACAATTAAAAAATTCAAATGCCTTCTGGCTTCTCAAAAATATGCATAATTACTTTCTAAAAAAATAATTTAGGGATACTTACAAAGAGAAAAGTTAAAAAATCCAAATATATGTATACATATATGTGTATATGTATACTGTATGTCCTAAACAGTCAATGCCGAAATTGCTGCTAGTTCTTAGATGTAACACTAGATCTGTCTTACTGCTTCTCTCTGTATTTCCTTCAGTGCATCTGAGAGGAGAAAGCTCTTGGTGGCAACAGCTTCCAAAGCTGCTGTCCCAGGGTCCTGCCCTCCCCTCCGGGGCCTGGCTGTGCCCCCAGCTCCATCCTGTGTGTGCACAGAGGGCACAGCAGCAGTGGCTGCCCCAGCAGGGAGACACGCGGTGCTGCTGGCTGGTGAGCACAGCGGTGACACAGGGGTGGCTGGTGACAGGCTCAGCATCCTCCATGCAAGGAAAGGGCAAGAAGGGAGGCATTCAGTGCACTCAAATACATACCAGGGGAAAAAACCCCCACAATTTGACATTTTGAATACTCATACAACTCCCTCATAACGTCGGGAGATGTGCCAGCTGCTGAAGGTGCAAGCGCAAGCACAGATGTGAAATGTGCCTCACTCCCACATACTGCACTGACATCCATGCGTGGAGAGCCAAGTCCTGCTCTGGGATACTCACGTGTGGCGCCCTTTCCTTAGCCACATCTATAAGGCCTGGGCTCACTCGTAACTGCAAAAGGCCAAAACAATTAAGAGCCAAATTCCACCCCCGCACACGTACAGCTACCCACCCTGAAAGGGGGGAGTGCTGCAGATCCATACCTGATAGTAGGGTCTGGCTGCAGCTCCTGCCAACAGGCTGAGTACAGCTTGGGTTGCACTATCTAATTCAGCAAAATTTCACTCAATATTTAGTGCAGAAGTTTTTAGGAAAAAGCTGTTAAAGCTGAATTGGATACTTTGAGTTGTTTTTCTCAACATGGGAAATATGCTTAGTTGCTCTATATCCTTTTTGATTAGCCTAATCCTATATCCAAGATTCCTCTAACGAAGAGCTTGACCACCTTATCCTGCTATCCAAAGCACAGCAATACCAAACAAAGCAGCAGTGTTTTTCCTTTATGGTATACTCTGAGCATAAAAAATGTACTACAGCTGGAAGGTATTCTTTACACCAGAAATGTTTAAGTTTTTATAGTGCTCTGATTTCGCCAGCTGTAACGATTAGATGGCTGGATTTAATGTGCCTGTCCAGCACAAATCCACGGTCCTGTTTGTAAGGACTGTGCTCTGCTAGTCCACATTCCCCGAGTAACACTGTGCTAACATCCACATCTAAGACCAAGTGTACAGTTAGAGATTATATCTTTATGAAACAAATTAAAGTATAATTGGAAGACACAGATAAGCTTTAGAGCACATAAACCCTTTTTCAGTTTTGAAACACCAGCAGCAAACTTCAAAGTTAGAAACTCAACTGAAACCTATTACACCAAGTATGATTATTCTTTGTTGAATTTAAATGAATCAGGCTAACTGGCAGAACAAAGCAATTGATGTCCATGGAAAGGTGGTAGAAGGAGAGTGAGAAAGTTCTCACACAAGGTATAGCAAGAGAAATCATTCTATTATAATAATTTAGTAATAAAATAATTTGTTGAGATGCTGATTTTTCAGTATCTACTACATTTAGGTGCCAGGTTCATGCTCAGACACTTTAAATGTATATAGTCAATGAATACGTGTAACAAAAGTTACTTGAAGAAATTCCAATACAGAAGACATCAATGTTTTGAAAAAATGAAAATAGGCTGCATGAAAGACAACTGTTTATGATTATTATTGTTTATAATTACAATTATAATTTACAATTACATTTATATATTACTGTCACCTTTGGTTATGTGCTGCCAACATGCTTATGTTGGTAGAAAATTTAGCCCACCAGAGGGGTCATACAAATTCAATTTAAACTAAACCACAAAAATTAGAAAACTGTAACAATACAAGAGAGCTGCAAATTTCAGCCTAGTACTTGTGAGACTAAATTAAATTAATTCAAGTTCTACTTTAAACGTACATTAAGAGTAGATACTTGCACAACACACTGTCGATTATTATAATGTACAACTACTCTGTTTTTGCACTGGCTGGCAAAGATCAGACCAAATCTTGTGTTATTTCAATCACTTATTGTAACAGTGCTCTTTTAACCACTTTTCTGCTACACAGACAAGTGGACAGATAGACTACAACACTTACCTTGCATATTAAATCTATAAAGGAACGGAGAAAAACATGGAATGAGCGTAGAGTCAAATCTGTCTCCCAAACTGCAACTTTTGTGCAAAAGCTTCCCCCAAATCAGCAGTATTTATGTAACAATACAAATAATTTAGATACTCTTAAGGCTAAATAAGACTTTTAAAGAAAGTATGAAAAAGCACAGAAAAAGAAAATTAGACATCAGTCTTCTCACCTTTGCTTTCCGAAGGACGTGGCCTCGACATGGAGAATTGTTTGATGAGGGAGGTCGCTTCAGAGCTGCTGCGCTGTTCACAGGTATGGAGCATTCCGTATCACTGGTATCACAGCTGGAGATTGGAGAGTTTTCCAAAGTTCGGTGCTTGAAAATTGGAGACTAGTGAAGAGTGAAAAGCCTATATTGAGTTTCCTCCAAGTAGTCACATGGGCAGTATTTTCTATCTAGATTTAGAACTGCAGATCTTTTTTTTTTGAAGAAAACATATTCATAATAATGATGGATAAATGAAAAAGATTAGAACAAAAGAAACAAAACAATGTGTGTGTGTGTCTGTGTTCTGCGACAAAAACTGAAGTTTCTTTTCTGTAATTAAACAACTATGGGTCACCTGGAGAAACTGGCGCATCCCTCTCTGATCCTTCTGGTGGCTGCTTTGGACCCAGAGCTATAGAACAGGCTGGCATTGCCACCCTCCATCAGGAACATGGGATGTGCAGCCCTTGCAAAGGGTGACAGCGACTGATAGGGGACCAGCACAGTGATCTCCATCACTGCATGATGACATGGTGCATTTAAATCTCCCTGGGATGGAGCAACGTCTCAGTTCCTCCACTTTTAAATTAAATGACTGGACAATAAGGCATCCGTTTTTGCACATTATTCTAACACACACTGCCTGTGACTCCCATGTCTACCTGCTCCCTGTTGCCATAGAAAATGTAACTAACATGGAGAGGCATTTAATTCTGCTCTCGTTTCTTGGACTTAATAAACCATTAAAAATCTCAGTTCTCTCTCATTTCTGCTGGAACTGAGACGGCAGAGCACTCCCAGTCCATGGCACTGGGATTTGCATATTTAATGTCTTTGCATACCTGTGGGCTTGATGTTCCTGATTTGGGCTCAATAGCCAAGCCCAATGTGATGCCACCAGCCAAGGCTTTCTTAAGGCTCTCCTTCACCTCGGTCAGTTCTAGCTCCAGGTTTACACGCTCAGCCTCCTTCTGCTTACACTCCTCTTCCAACTTCTTTAACTTGTCTTCAAGAATCACTTGAGTCTTCCTGCCTGTCATCCAGAGCAATTTTATTATTTTAATAAGAAGGTTAAATTGACACTTATGGAAATTATTTTCTTTCTAAAAAGTAAGGAACAAAGTCTCTACATATCAGTGACATGACAAAAAAGCTATGTACTTTACATAAAACATTTCATGTAAAAAGCTTAGCAACATAAATAAAATGCTTTCTTTCAGGTGCCTTTCCTCAACTTCTAGTCTAGTTTCAAATCAGTATTTTGTTACTTTTCTCTATGACGAAAATATAATTTACCAGTCACAGTAAAATTATTCCCATGTTCTGCTTGTCTGAACTTCCCATCAATATAATTTCATAGGTATGTGTATATATATACACGCACATATACAAAATAAATATACACATATATATTTTTATTTTTTACATTTTCTACCAATACAGAAAGCAAATAGAAACACTAGAGAGTACTGCTTAACATCAAAACTAAACCTCATGTAGGGTAGCATGCCTTCAGCACAGAATACAAATCTATTTTGGTAATTTAGCCTGCTCAGGTGAGAATTCAGCACATACCAGCATTGACTTCAATGGCAGCACGTAGATCTTTCCTTTCTTTTCGGAGCTGGGCCAGCCTATTCCGGAGTGCTTCTTTCCTCTTTAGCAGCTCCTCCTCTTTGCTTTGTAACCTCTTTGCATCTGCCTCCACACGATTCTTGCCATATTTGTACTGCTCTGCATCTGTGTGTATTAGATTGTAGTTAATTAGGGTTTAAACTAACAGTGAAGATCTGAATTATTCCCCGAGACTGAACATCACATGAAGTATGTCATGGTTTGAGAAACTGGCTTGCCATTTCTCTTCCACTGGCTCTTTCTTATGGTCTGTAATTCCTGCCAAGTTCTGCAGCACAACCACAGCAATGATAAGGGATAGAGAGTTTGTTCTCTGCATTTAACTGAGGAAGACAAGAAATACCAGTTACCTTGCAGTGCATTGGTTTTGAAAAATGGCCTCGCCTTTCTATGTAGTTCAAAGGATGGAAAAGAGGTTCCTCTTTAGCTATGAACCCTTCATTTTTAATTGGAAGGGGTGAGAGGAAAAACTGTTTGCCCTTTTGCCTCGTCTTCATTCCTACTTCAAGTGCTGAAAAGACATGCCCTTTCTCACCTGATATAAGAGAATACAAAGATGTTCACACTTCTTTGATTCTTGAGAGAGCTTTCTTCTTCTATTTCCCATACAAATGCTTTCATTTCATGGATCACATGTATCTGTGGTCTAATTTATATCATAGCCCCCTCTATACCTCTGCTTCAGTTGCAGACTCAAAGAAAATAGGTCAGCTAAGAGACCACTTTGTCTGTCTGCATATCTGAAGGTGAACTCTACAACATTAAATCATTCCTGACAAATAGTTGTTAAACCAGTTTTAGTCAGTCTTTAGTATCCGAGATGCCTTTATCCCACAACTACCTATTCCATACCAGCTGACCTTCATGGTCAGAAAGTTACTTACTTTTGTCCCGAGTCTAACATAAATTTCTTGTTGCCATTAAAACCATGACTTTTTAAAAGTTTAATAAGTTTTAAGAGGTTTCAAGTTTTATGATGAGATTAAAATACACATTCATTTGTTCTCTACAAAAAGCCATGGTTTTGATTCCATATTTTAAAAATATCATTATGGCTCCTTTTTGTCTTTTCCCTTGCAATCTCTTTTAGGGATTTCCTAGACAATCCACCCACTCAGAAAAACCTTTTTTCTGACTGTGTCAATCACCAATTGAAATCTCCTCTCTCTGAGGTAGCTTTTTATCTGTGTGATTGTGTTCCTTATTTTGTTATACATTTTTCTTTTTCATTAGTGACAAGAGTAAGTCTGCTTTTGAGCAACATAATGTTCTCATGTCTATCCCAGCTCGCCATCCTCATTTTCCCACAGGAAAACAGAATTCCTCTTTGCCCCAAATGAAGAATCATTGCTGCTTTTTTTTTTCCTGCTATCCTCATGACTTTGCAGCCACGGGTCCACATTTCATGTTTACCATTCTCCACATGACACCCTTTTATCTTGTGGTGTGTCTGGAGTACTGAGTCACCACTGCACAGTATCTCCTATTCAAAGCCTTAGTGGGCATCTCCTCCTTGGCCTCTCAGACACACAAGAAACACAGTGGTTCTTTATCTTGTTTGCTAAGACAACAGCTATTTTGGGTGTCCTCATGACCCCATTCACAAGTGAGACAGCAGTGAGGAGAGATACTTACTAGATGCAGTGCGCTTCACACATGACACTGTTTCAGATTTCTTCGGCTGGCTATTTAAAGTTCTTCCTTTTCCGGCGATGCCATTAGTAGTCACAGGAGGCTTCTTGCCTTTAAACTGTTTGAAAACAAAAGTACAAATGGGCTCCAGCTATTCCTGTGCCACTGGCATTACAGTCACCCTTTCATCAAGGGCAAAGCTTGACAGAAAGCCACTTGCTTGGAGAGCCTTAATAGAGCGCATTGATTGAGCTGGAGACGGTGCTTCCTCCAGAGATGTCATCTCTCAAAGCTGCCTGCTCAGTGGGAGCCATACCAGCAATCACAAGAAGGTATGAACTCCCCATCTCTGGCAGCATCACGGTCTCCAAGGTATTTTAGACTCTGGCATTTACAGTATTAAGAAAGCTATACAAAAAATGTACCTTATAAAAAACTTTTACAGTAAAGACTCTTCAAACACAAGTTTGTCAGTTAATTTCATACAGAAAAACCCACCAGGGTTTGCCACACAAAAAATCAACACTACTTGTTTACTATATGACCTTGCCATCTTTGTGGTGCATGGATTTGTTTTTTTTTAAACAGTATAATTATTACATAATTTTAAATGTTAGGAGTTAACATATCAATTTCCCCTTAAGCAACCTCTAGCTACTGTTTAAAAGCTTTTCTTACTTAAAAAACCCTCTCATAATGGCCAGACAGGCTTACAAGATTACCAGGAACAGAACATTTCATATTCAAGGGCTTTTCATTTAGAGGGCTCACTGCAATGAACTGAACCCTGGGAAGATCAACACTGTCTTAACTAATGATAGTGTTTCCATGGAGGATACCTGAGCCAAGCACGAGGCATATGTGTGCCATGCTCTGTTCTCCTGCTTCCAAAAGTTTATGAGGACTGAACTGGGAGTGAATTGAGAAGCTTGCTGCTGCAGTAATTGACTGCTTGTGCCCACCTCCAATTCTGCAACTGAATTCTAATATTCCAATATAAAGTTTTTGTAAGGGTTAAGTGAGCTAAGACCTAGTATGACCTAGTTCCCCTTATACATGGGAAACACTTATATAAGTATTCTATATCACATTAGACTGAAAATAACCCAACATTATGATACGTTCACAAGTTTATGCCAATGACCAGCTTCTGGAGACAGGTTATGGGCTCTGAGAAGGTCCTTGGCATGGCTGTGAGCAAGGCTTGCTCTGCCCCCCTGCTGGGGTCAGCCCATCTGCTACAAGGTTGAGCACAAAGGACTTCCTCTGCTCTGTAGCTTCACGTTCCAGCTGAGGTACAGAAGCCTGAAAACACCCTCAGAAAGCAGCAGAGACATAGGCTTTTTTTTTTTTTTTTTTTTGCAGGGGAAGAAAATAGCAGCCAGTAATTAAAATACAATATATATGATGATATTCAACATATTTTAGTAAATATGTAACAGCAAGTTATGATATATATGTATATTCACAAAATATATTCAAAAAATATATAACCACAGTATATACAATACATAGATTAGTAAAATTCTACAGAGCCAAATTTGCTGTCAGTCAGGTCAAATTTAACTTCTCTTTTTTTGTTGGTTTTTCTTTTTCTTTAAGTCATCACTGCCTAAGGGACCAGAAGGTAGCTAGACATGCATCCAGGTTAAGTGTGGAAGGTGACATCTATTTTTTTTAATTCTTACTCACAGTCTGTAAATAATCAAAAACACATGGGGAAAGCCTTTCCAAGGTGCCAATACTTCCACACCAGAATTTACAACTTTGTAAACCTGTTTCATTTGCAGTGGGGTCATGACTAAACTCCAAGCACTTCAGTGCTAACACTAAAGGATGTAAACAGCCCCTTCAAATAACAACCAGATAAACAGAACAGCCAACAAATAAAAAGCTTTGTTAAGTATTAAATAGTACAGTACCTGCGAGCCAGATCCCCTCCCCACAGCAGAGGTATTAGTGACAGACTGAGCAGAAGACAGAGTGGATGAGACAGGGTGTTTGTAATGGTTAGAGGAGAGTTTGTCAGTAGATAACCTATTGGGTTTCCTGTCAGCTGGCGGATAGCGTGCAAAGATTTTTGGAGACGGCAAGTTATCGTACAGGCCTGCGTTATCATAAAGCATTTCTTCTCCAATGTTCCTGCTACGAGAAGAAGGAAAGCCATCTTCTGGTTCCCACTGCAACACATACACCTCGGCAGTTAGTGAACAATACACCATGCAGAACCCCCTACGTGAAATTAAAACATTAGTAGTGCAGCAAGTCATTGGTGCTTAGCAAGCATATGCTTATTGCTCACACTTTAGTCAAACTATTTAGAAAGAGCAGGGAGGACACAGCATGGAAAGCAAGCACTGCATTCCATGGCTCACAGCCTCAGCCCTGAGCATGTTCCATAGTATGAGCAAACCCATCACCCTCGCTGTTTCATGGACTGCATCTTCAGTTGGTAGCTCTAGCACTAAGGGGCACAAGCAGCCTATGTTAAGAGGGGGATACTCACAGGCTACACATGTATCTGTGGTATATGAGTTCTTAAAAGTAATATGGTCTATGGGTTTTTGTTTTGGTTTTGTTTTGGTTTGGTTTTTTGGTTGGTTTTTTTTTTGTTTGTTTGTTTTTATTTTTCTTTCTTCAGGCTGTATGACTTTCCCATGAATACCAGCTGCTGGTATACTAGCAGTACATTTTATTTGATGAAGAATTATTATTCTGAGCTAAAAGAATAAAATAGCGGTTTTTTTCGTTTTTTTTTTTTAATTTTCAGAAAAATGGGAAGCTCTACAACAGTACTCCAGTGATTCATTCAACTAACCTTAAAAGAAACCAATCTGGTTGCTAAATATCCTTCTGCAACCCATCCTGGCTGTGGCAACACACTATCCATACAATGGCATGAACACATTCAAGAACTACACAGAGACTGCTCACCACATATGTGGTTGGTTGTACATTGTTCCTGAGAGGGCCTTTCTACCATCTTTCTGACATTACTAAGACATGTTGAAGGACCGAGTATGCTGTACATTTCACACTTTAAAACTCTTAATCTCTTCTGAGTTTGCCTTTAGCAGGGGCTTTTATGCAGCAGCCCAAATAAAGAGCTGACACGGGTGGTAGCTCACCTGTAAATCTTCCTGAGGAGCACATATTGCTATGGGTTAGCATCCACTATATGTTAAACCCTATTACGCATCTGCCGACGATCAGCTCTGCAATTTATGAAGATGGAAGTGACCACTGTGGCTCTCCTTTCAGATGAGCAGTACCTGCTGTCATCTGGAACACAGCCCCAGGGACTAAGTGTTTGGGTTTTGGTGTTTTTTCAACAGACATCAAAAAATGCCTGATGTAACTGACTTAAAACTGTAACTGAATTTTGCCAGGTCCAGTGTAATCTAAAAAGATACCCCCTCAAGCGAGTATTATATTCAAGGACTTGGCAACAAATCATCAACAGGCAACTGCTTTCTAAAGGCACGTTGGCTCACATGCAGGTTAATGTAAACAATATGTCCCATGCCCCTTATATTCTGTAGGTGTGAGAGAAGTCTGCAATCCCCAATCAAAAAAACATGAGTTCATTTGGAAACTGCCCAGTGAGCATTTCTAGATAATATAATTTTCAGCTGTCCATGCATTCAACACATGCAAACCATTTGTTCTGTGCAAACTCAATTCTTACCGATCCATTTATGCAGGGAACATCATCATAATGAAGTGCCATTCCACTTGGACAGGCATAGCCATTGGCAGTGCTTCCCCGGTACGGATTTGTAGATATAACTCGCCTGTTCATGAAACTGAATAAAGCAAAAATAAAAATAATAAAAATCAGCACTTAAACCTAAGTCTAAATAATAATTCAGTGGTATGCTCCCCATGTCTGATTATGCAGCCTGGAAGCACACAGCTTCTCACTTTCTGCAGGACAGTTTTAATTCCTTTGATACTCACACGTTGCTGCTAGAGCCAACATTACAACATATGTTCCTGTACTCCATTCTTACAGTGGGAATATGATTGTGTGAAGGCCAGGAGGGCAACAGCTGTAACTGCTCAGTGGCATGTTTACATGGGAACCTGCTGATTTATGTTATACACCAGCCTGCCAGTGTCCCAGAAATGTTCCCTTACTGTCTGCACTGGGGAGCAGCAGGTGTGTCTGGGTGCACGCATGCTCAGGGGGATGCAAACTTAGGAACTGAGAGAACCAAGGATCAAATCCAGCAAAAATTGGAAAAAAAAACCCAAAAAACAAACAAACAAACAAACAAAAAACAACAAACCCAAAAAAACCCACAAAAAAACCCCACCAAAACCCCCCCATGAAATGTCAATGAAATGTCTTGAATTATTACTTCCTCAAAATCTGGGAATTTTTCTTTTCTATATCAGAACTTCTGGCTGGGTATGGCACTATGCTTCCCAACTCTCTCTTTGTAATTGTGCATGCAAATACTCTATATGCTCATTCTTGCTCTGTTCCACATGGTGGATCTGAGTCCTCTGGAAACTTCAAAAGGGATATTTATATCTCTCTCTATATATATTTTATATGTTTTAATGTATTCCCCCTTATCCTGTCCCAATCAACATTGTTGCTTCTTTTACTCGAGTTCTGCAGAACACATGCAAGACATCAAGAATTACATTGGGTTTGCAAAGATCTAACAATGCAGAAAATGGCAGAATCGTGCCCAACAGCAATAATGACCCCAAGGGTGAGTTTTCCTTTGTAGCAACTGCTGGAATTGAATGAGGTATAGAGTAAGATCCCAAATAATTCTTATAGCTTCAGGTGTATGTGAATGGGAAAACAAAGTTTTCCATCCCAAACAATGGCACCATTCAGACTCTTTGCTGACATTCATAAAATATGATAAAGCACTACTAAAGCAGAGAGGGTCTTCTATAGCGCTGGCAGGAGCTCAGGAATGCTGTGGTTTCAACAGTTGCTTTCTTTTGGCTTTGGAATAACATGGAGCCCATTGAAATTCCCGTTCAGAGGGAGAACTGGGGCTCACCTGAGCCACAGGAGACCTGGGCTCACAGGAGGGACGAACCTGCCTAGCTCGGTGTGAACTTTCCAGGGCAGTGTGGGGGTGGAACAATGATTAGACAGGAGCTTTTCTAACTTCAAACTAACAACAAAAAGCCCAAGGAAAATTCCATGATAAAAATGTTTTCAACTTTATCATATCTCATACTCTATTAGACATTATTAAAGGGCTGCATCTGTTTACTGTTCTTAATGACGAGCATTACTCAGGTGTTTCTGGTCGGTCTGAAGAACTGCGTTTGGGTTGTTATTGTATTTCTTCCTAGTTAAGTGGCTTCAGTGAGAGTGATACATAATAACCATGTCTGAAAACTGGGATATTCATTAACAACATACGATGCACCTGTAGTAACTATTTCCACTACGAAAGGAAGCTAAGATTTATCTAAGGATCTGCAAACACTTCATAAGCATTATTTCACCAAGCCTCACTAATCCTGTTTTCAGATGCATCTGTGGAAGTTAATTATATTCTGAAACTGCTAGATGGAAAATGGAGAAAACCTGCTTGGAAGCATTTTTTTCTTCAGCTTTTCCTAGATACTTAATGATTTAGACAAAGGAAATTGATGAGGCTATTAAGGAAGAGCCAATAGTTCTGCAACCATCAGTCTCAGGAAATAATCCAAAGTGACTGTGTGATAATCAAAGTTTTAATGGTGACTGCATTTAATTTGGATTACTGATATTCATTCTAAAGGGCAAATAAGTATTTTATTAACATTTAAGTATCATTGTAATTTCTCCTCATTTTCTACAGAGTAGCTCAAAATCAGCAGACAGCTACTTTACTTGCTTATCAGCAAACCCTTGCAGGCTCTTAAAGAAATCCAATGAATTTTAACTAATTCTTGATAGGAGAATGCCGCTATTTTGCAAGTTGTTTGACATTGCTTTCTAACGTGGTCTAGTTGTATATGTTTTTTTGACTTGGCTCCAATCAGTATGACCTTTGTGCAGAAAAGGAAAGCTACGCAGCATTCAGGGGAAGGTTACCATTCTGTTTCCCTTAAATGTGGTTACTGTTTGATGCTGACTGAAGCAAAAATACATGTTGACACAGGCTAAACTTTTTCAGCCCTATTAACTTTTAAAAAAGTATAAGCATAAATTTGTGTGCTAGGTGCATTTTAATTCTATCAAAATTATCTGGTTTTCACAAAACTTGTGCTAACACTGAGTCACTTTGATTTCCATCAGAAGACACTGATTGAAGCTGTGCATTTTCTCTTGTTAAACTTCTCCAGGCACCTCACTAATGGCAGAAGGATCTTCTTTTGGGCAACTTCAAAACGTCTTTTTTAAATTATTTTTTTATTATTTTTCATTTTCTGTCTGTTTAAAGTCATGATGGCCAGATGGGGTGTGCTTCTCTAATATATTAAGTCACAAAAATTCCAAATTTCTCAGGGGAGTCTCATTTTGCAGTGGGATGAAGGATGACACCTTTGCCAGCTGCCTCCTCAGGCCACCCATTTTCGGACCATGGGAACACCTGCAGCAGGGCATCCCGCCTGTCCCAACTGTTTCTTTACTCCCCTTTTTAAATGACCTCATCTAGCCAAGGGAAAATGGAAGCCTTTTCCCACCAAAGACTGCTGTAATGCCTAAAATGATTCAAATGTGTAAATCACTATGTATGCTAAGCATGCATTACCCTTCTTAGCACAGGATCAGTAATGGGGAATTCACCAGACTAATTTGCAATTTAAACAATTTCCATGCTGTGCCCTAGACACTTTCCCAATTTCCACCTCCTAAATTAAACCCCAGAAATTAATTGGACTGGGGTGAGCTTGATGAAGCTCTCAATTAATCAGAAAGAACCTGAGAAGGAAACACTGAGAATGTGACTATCCAAGACTTAAATTTGCTATACCTTTCTAGTGTGTAGCATATATTGGCCAATAGTATGCTGTATATTTGGCTATATGTAGAGCAAATACAGCCAGTAAATATGAATTACATAGCAGCATATTTCAGACTATTTGTTCTCTTTCAGTGAGAGTTCTAAGTCTTCAGGCAAAATAAAAGATTAAAATACAGCATTTGATAAGGGGACTTACTGAAAAAATTAGTAAAGATTTGAGTGAAGTTGCATAGTGCCTTGCATCTTTTACAGAACTTAGCAGGATGCCAACACAATAATCATAAACACATCTAACACGCCGTGATGCTGAAACACTTCAGGAGTTCAGTATCTGGCAAAGGGGAGGGTGGGTTTTGATAAGCTGTGTTGGCAGTGTAGTTAATATATGGATATAAATTCTCAGAGTACTGGAAACACCCGGGATGCTGAATGCCTCTCACCAGAAGGTCTGTTTTGCAGCCTGGATGACGCTTGCCGTCATTTCCACGTCGATGTAGTCATAGTGCAGAGCTCCAGGGTCTGTTGAAGACCCTGTTTCTGCCAGCAAAATTCCTATCCATCTGCCCATGTCTTCAGAGGAGGATGCCTGTGAGGAGAGGACAAGAACATAGGTCAGGTCTTGGCTCTGCCACCGAGCTGAGCATTATTGCAAAACGGCACATTCTTCTTGGTTGACAAATTGCTACCACATTGTATGAGAGGCTCTGGTTTCACTCTGCTGAACTCCTAAAAACCCCAGGATTTCTTATTAAATCTGCTTTGCTAGAAGGAGTGCACTTTAAGTAAGCTGTGTGCTCATCAGTTATGATGTAATACAAAGTGGGCAATCCACAGAAAAGAAGAAAAAATAATTGTTTAAGGCTAGTGGATTTAGATTCAAGTAATGCTTATTTTAGACTTCAGAATATTGAAAGCTTTAACAGAATTATTTTCCTGTGTTAGGCTGGGGGATTTTACATAGCATGACTCCTGAGAAGAAAGTGCTACTGCTAAGCAAAAACAAGAGGGAGGAGGGAATGAAATAGCGAGGAGATTTTAATGTTACTTTTTGAAAAATTTCACTAATTTGTCTAGATGATGGCATTCATTTTCCTGATGGTGAAAGTAAAAACATGAATACTGTTAAAATAATTTTGAATTCTTCATATTTTGCTTCAAATCACCAATTCAAAATTTTAACAGTAGCAAAATAAATTATGGATAAAAGGAGGGAGGGAAGGAAATTGTGCAGTTTCTAAGCTTCTTATTTTCAAATATTTCCTTGCCTTTCACAGTTCCTTCATCTGTTTTCTAGTTTTTCAACTTCTTTGAACTGCTCTCAGATAACAGACCTGATTGCAAGAACAGGAGACTAACACAACCTGTAGTCAGAAACCCAAAGCGGTTAAAGTGCTCATCCTGCCATTGAAAACAAAAGCTTGCCTCCTCCTGTATCTTCATTATATTTGGCTTTAAGTGTCTTCTCATTTCAGGTTTTAAAATATGGTGAATAAAGCCCCTATAGAAATGCTGACCCACCTAACACAGACAAAGGTGTGACCTTCATGGCGTGAGGAGCATGCCAGTGTGTCAAGAGACACACCACGCTGCTGGCACATTGTATTTTCCTACTGCACAATTACCTTAATACAGGCACAGACTGAGCAAAAGGAGTTCACGTAAGTAGCAGACAAATGAGAGTTAAGAGCTCTAGACTCCCATTAACAGTGATCCATTATTTAATTATTGCTAAGTTATTTACTCAATGTAATTACATCCCTGTTGTAAAACTGTGCCTAAAGAAGGACCAGGAATATTTTAGTACCAGGTCAAAGGAAGGTCAGTGTAGAGAAAAGCATCTTACTGAGAAGATTTCTGAACCACATTAAATCTCAGTTATTTCTTTGTCTATGACACATAATATTTCTTTTCTCCTTCCAGTATTTCTTACTCAGCTCTGCAATAATATTATTCCAAAGATTTTTGTATTTTTTTGCATGGACAGATTGTAATGAAAGTGCTTCTCTAATTTAGCTTGTGGGTGTTCCTACAAGTCACAGCCATTAGCAACCACTGCACCTCAAGCACAGCAACCTCCTGCCCGTTTCGCAGCAGGCGGAAGGTCAGGGGATGCTTTGAATCCAGTCCCAGGATGACTTCGCAGCCACGGAGAGGGATAGAAACAATGTGTGTCTTCAGATCTGTCCTGTCCTTGTGGAAAATCAGTTTATTCTCTTTCACTCTGCACCAGCGCTCACGCCAACGGTTATTAGAGAGCACGTTGAGATATCCTGCAATAAAATGAAACGTGAGATATTTTACTTCTGACTTTTTTCAAAAAGAAATAAAAAAAAAGAAACTTACTTTTCAATGTAATGCTAGCCCTTAAGTAACTTGTTCCTCTTCTAATAGAAAGTCCAGATGGGTCTTAGGAAGATAAGTTAATGACCCTGCCCCACTTCTTTTAATGAAAACTATCACTATGAGAATAACCTCAAAAAGAGCATATAAATATGTGATCCTGCTCATGTGCAAATGGCCATGCTGAGTCAGTCACTGCAGCAGCTGGATGAGAAGGCGCACCCCAATCCCCAAGGCTTTGGTAAGAATGGGAGAGGGACTGTGATAAAAAGTTACATACACAGCTGATGTGCTCATAAACCCTCTCCATGGGTAATGGCTTTGATAACCGTGGCTGACCAAAATTTTCTGGGAAAAATAACAGCTTATATTATATAATTAGGTAATGAGATACCTTCTGTAACATCCAAAAGAAGTGTTTTAAAGGGTTATTAAATGTTGATGCTGTATGTCCTAATTTCATTTAGAAAGAAGAATGCACATCTGATTTGTAAACCAGAATTTAAAAGATCGTTACCTATACAAATAAAAATAAAATTAATACTGGTTTAAAATTCAAAAAGAAAATATGTATGAAATTTTGATAAACTTAAAAGTTTTTGAAAATATTTTTTCCCCTCAGGGATGATACAGTACATATTAAAATTTCATTAACAAATAGCCTTTTAAAAACACCCATTGTCTTATCATGCTTTATCTCAATACAGTGTCGAGGCATATAACATCATTACATGGGCAGTGTTTCATGGTTTTCCTTCTCTGTCTCTAACAACAATCATTCTGGACTCAAACCTTACAATCAAAGTGATGTCCATTTTTCCTGCTTTATTATAGTTTAGGAATGGAAAAAAAAAAACCTTTTACTTTTGCTTCCACATTACAAACAGTACATGAATTCAGCATTTTGCTGTTTCCAAGAAGGCTATGAGGAGGGAAATAAATGACATCTTACAAAGGCCAAAAGTGAGGTTAAAAAATTGTCTTCTATCTCGGATCTGATTTTCATTTAATCCTGTTGGAGAGCTCTCTCTTTGGTTTTCATTAAAACTATGACTTATTATTAATTTTTCTGGGTTTTCTTTCCAACATTATGGTTCCAACATCCAAATGTGATCCAACAGGATATAGCAGATCAGAATTGTGCACATCTTGGAAGGTGCTATAAAAAAATGAGGATGTGCACAATCCTCTGGGTTTGGCTCCTTGTGATGATCACCCTCTTCAGCTCCTCTCTCTCCTCCTGTAACAAAACCCTGTATCACTGTGCATTACATTACAATCCCTAGAAATGAAAAACCCTTCATGTGCAAGCCAGATGGCTTGTTTTGGAGTGAGAGTCCTTTTTTTCAGACAGTTTTTCCCCTCTGCTTCCAATGCACCTCTCAGAAAAGCTCTCCAAAACTTACTACTTCAGCTGAACTAAGCAGGATCCCACACTTTTCCCCCCACAGATCTCTGCTTAAACCTTCAACTGCTGACGTGACCAAAGTGCCTTGAGTGTGTTTCCAGTTGGGCATTAGTACTTCCACTCAGCCCAGGCAGTCTAGGACCAGTGATGTTGTAGGGAAGAGCTTTGTCATGACTCCAGGTGCAAGTGGGTTTTAGTTTCCACTCTAGCTGGGTGTCTCCTGCAGCCCTGATGGGACTTTCCCTGTGTTCCTGGGAGGTAGAGCCTTTGAAAGTGTAAAAACCTTGAACTATGAAGCAGCCTCCCAGAGGGCACTGAACTGAGCCAATTTTCTGGTGGTGAGAAATCCTTCTGCAAAGACTTCCTGCAATGACCAAAGCCTAGACACTTATATATTTTCCTATAAAATCTGCAAGTGGTGCTGAGTAGAGCCAAATGCAGGCAAATAGTAATGGCTGTATTTATGTCCATATCCAAAATTATGATAGAAATACTAGGAATTAGATTGTACAGCTGTAGTTAACAACTCACATAATACAGAACAATCAACAGAGTATGAGAGCCCGGAAGTTTGAGCTTTTATGGAAGCCAGATGCTTCGGACAATGCATCTGGCTGGACACAGCTTTTCCCAGCTGTTCTTCTGGTCGATAACTCACATTTGTACCTTGCTGATGTATAGCCACATATACACACAGTTACTTAATCAAAGTTTGCTTATGTGAATGATTCCCAAAGTGTGGCTTGAAAGTCACCTGTGATCTATGACGTTCTCTCTGTGGTCCATGGATCTGCTTCTACCACCTTGGACAAACATCTATCACACCTCATGGTCTGATGAGTTCTGCCAACTGCTGCCTAATCACTGAGTTTCCCAAACCTTTTCTGGGTCAGTAAAAGCGTAAAAGGTAAATCCAAATTCAGAATCTGGTGCAACTGCCTCAAAGCTTCCTAAGGAAAAATTTTTTGGAAGGGATTGGGTGAAGGATGGCTTCAATCTTATTCATGTATGGAAGTGTTACTTAATATTGGAGCACGAAAAGGCAAACAGGACAATGTAAATGCATTGCATTGTTTTAAAATAGCAGAGCTGTGAGAATATCAGCTAAGTGCATTGCACAAAGTCTTAAATTGTGAGCAAACCGTAACAGCTAAGATGCAAACCATAAGTATTTTCTGCATGCCTTTTTATACACTTCCTTGGTTCTGCCAAGCACTACAGCTGTCACATGGAATGATCAAAATTAAGAGTTAAAATCACTTACTAGAAATTTGTTACTTCATTTTGCCCAATATGTACCACTTCAGGAACCCATAATTAAATTCAAATCACTTTTGGTTGAGGGCAGTTGACTGCTGCCTGCTATTCCGTAAAATCTTAACCACAATCTATTACAAAAAACTTGATCACTTTCCAAGAACCTTCTGATTCCTAGTCTAAATCTATTTCACAGCTCACCCTATATTCATTTTATAACCATTTGCTTGAGAACAACTCTTGTTTCTTTATGCTTTTTGTCCACACTTCTACACTTCTCTTCTGCAAAATGAGTGATATTCCTTCTGAGCCTTCGCTACCATTTTATTTAAAAAGTAAAATTATTTTAATCTCTTCAAATCACAAACTCTTGATTACTCCTCCTGAAGTTCTGCTGCATCCTTCTGATGCTGGGGTAAGAATTATAGCAGTAAGAGCAATTTTAGAGAAATTTCTAGGCTAGAATTCTATAAGGTTTTACTAGCACTGTGCATTTAAGCTTCAAGAAGAAAAATCCCTTACCACATGTTGGAACATCTTCTTCAGCTGATGAGGTCTGTTCATCCGTTGATGGCTTTTTCTTTCCTAAACCAATGATCTTTGTAATTTTTTTCCCTGTTACTTTAGTCACAGTGCCCTTGGCTTCCGTTTTTGAACTTTTTTTCCTCTTCACTATTAAGAAAGCAAAAGTTTGTATTAAAGTGTGTTTACAGTAACCAATGAATAGAGAGAACCTGAATAAAAACAGAAGTTCAGACAAAAATACTCTGTGCAAGATGAACATTTGTACAAAAGTTACTGACTGCAAAGAGACAAACATTATATGCCCTGTCTAATGACCTCTGTGTTACAAAAATCATGGCTTTCTGAAAGATAATAAAAACAAAAGTCAAGATTCTAATTTTATTTAATCTAATCAAGCTGCAAATCTCCTTGACAGCAGTCATCATCTAATTTATCTGTATGACAGAGGTACGTGCAAATTTAGCTCATACACAATAATAAAAATCCACTCAGACATTTCTTCATTGTTCCTAAACATTTTCCTCAAAATACCTCAACAACTTAGTACACAAAAACAGACAGCAAAAATACTCCTGCTAAGTACAATTAGGTTAAGATATCACATTAGATGCTTTAGAAAGACAAGACTTATAAATTAACTACTAACTAAATTAACTCTTAACTAAATTAGTGGGATGAGTATAAACATTGGATGGCTAAAATTTGACACTTTCTGTGATCATGAGGACTTTGAAAGAAAATGCTCTGCTGAAAAGAGGTATTTTGCTAACATCCAGTCTATGCTTCCATTAACTTCATATGAAACTAGTAGTATGACAACTCTGTGCACCAAGGTGTGTTGAGCTGCTGGATGTGACATGGCAAGGACTATGGATATAATTTTTTTAAGTGCCTGCCTGACTAAAATCCTAACAAGATTTTTTTAAAAAAAGTTTCTTAAACGGATTCAGAAAAAACAGACCTTTTATTTGCAAAACAGAACAAAAGAAAACAAGCTCCAGAAATCACATTCAGTGGCCTACGCTGGATTTCACCAAGAGAGCAAAAGTCTATCTGATAATTGACAAGGCAGCAAAAGTTTCCATCAGCTTGCCCTGAGACATGATTTTGATGAACAATACGTTTAAAATACCTACTGATGGAGCTGCTCTATCTCTATTCCCTGATACATCAATTCCTTTTGCCGCAACAGGGAAAATTTAGTGGTTATGGACTCATGATGTAAACTGAGGGAAAAAATGGACAAAATGTTCATATGAGAAATGACTCTATGAACTGATGATCTGGGAAGAAGAATGCAGGGAAAATAGAGAAGCAGTTTGGGATTCACCATTAGATAATTTATCATATTTAGTTTAATTGTTAGCAATCATGAAACATTGTTTAGAAATTGCATCTCTAGCCAAGCCTGTACAAAGCTGAGGGGGAAAGGCAGCTCTGCAGGTGCCAATAGCCACTAACCAGCCAACTGCATCACACTGATGTGCATATGCAAGCAAAGGTCTAATTCTCTCTTTTCAAGGGAAGGGTGTTCACAACTCATACGGTGCTCTCTAAACATGGCAACGAGCTCCCTTGTTGGAGGGAGGAAGGCCACCCTTCCTCTGTGCTCACAAATGCCTGTCTCGGGGGCCAGCTGAGCACAGCACCTGCCCTCGGGCGGGTTTCCCTCCCACACAGCAGCAGCCAACAGCTGACTGTGGCTGTTGAGGGGCAGGACATGGAAAGCATACAAAAAAGCCAGAGACGGAGAAAACCTCATTTCTCTGAGACAGAAGTCCAAAGGACTCATTCCCACGAGTATGAACAGACAGTGGAATAAACCCAATCCAGTGTTTGTTTTTCAGTCCTGTCTTCCCTTCATATTGCTGGCTTTTCAGTCCCGCAGAACTGAGAGGCAGCAGAAGTAAGGCCTGCATGACTTAATCTTTTTGAGTAAAAAGAATATACTGATTGCCCGTTTGCCAGTGATTTTTTTTTTTCCCCACACAAAAGCCTTTTCTTCTCATTTCCTTCCCCACAGTAAAGTGAGCAGCTGGTTAAGGGCAGGGCAGAGGCTGGTGGTGGGTGTTGGCTGGAGATGACCATTTTCTGAAGCCTCCCTTCCCAAGTACTCACTTAAAATGTTTCCTATCGATTATTTAAAAATAGCAGAACATCATCCAGGACCCTGAAAATGATGCCAGGAACACTTCAATCCTCTTGCAGTCACTAATGCCTATTGTCTCTACTACTACATATTGAAGGTCAATTTTCAAAAGCAGCAAGTTTTTTAAATGACCTTCCTTGAGGCTTCTAAGCTGGGCTGCTTTTCCAGCAGCACATGCTCCATCATACCTCCCATGGAGCTCCTGAGCCACCAGGTACTCCTGGACATCATGGTCAACACAGGTTTTGGGTCACAGATGTTCCTCAGGAGGTTTCAGAAATTAAAATGGTACAGAGTTTTATGAAAGTTTAGTAGAAAATTTTATAGGATCAAATCTAAAAATGTACCACAACTTTCAGAAACCACAAAACCGATGCTGTTACAAACTGTTGGGTATGTCAGCGATCTGTATAGCCAGGAAATGCTGGAAAATGATCCAGGGAGAAGATAAAGGAAATGAGTCAAAAGGCGAGACAGAGCTGGCACCAAGGCCAGTATTGACATTGTGCTCACTGCATCTCACATTACCCTTTATTTAACAGCTGCAGAAAAATGTCTTATCTAAACCATAGCACTGCTATATGGCAAGTTTACAAAGTCACAGTATTTCTTCCGCTTTAGGGAGGAGGAAAGGGGATGGGGAAGAGAGCATAGGGGTTAAATGTATTAGATATAACTCACACAGAACTCCCTCTGGGTTTGGGATTTGTCTTTGTTAGATTATAAGGACTACAGAACATGCATGGTTTCTAAGTAGCATATGCAGAATTACATACATATGTACTCACAAATCTACTGATATTGCATGATCATATAAATTTTACTATGTTAATATAAATAATTATTCATAACAGCTTATATAAAAAGGTATCTGTGTATACACACATATATAAATGGTGTATATATGTGTATACATACATACGGATGTATACATGCATATATATCTCATTATATCACAGAACCACAGAATATGCTGAGTTGGAAGGGACCCACACAGGACCATCGAGCCCAGCCTGAGCCCTCCAAAAGTCACACCATGTACTTGAGAGTATCATCCAAATGCTCCTTGAACTCTGTCAGGCTTGGTGCTGTTACCACTGCCCTGGGAAGCCCAATCCAGTGTCCCACCACCCTCTAGGGGAAGAACCTTTTTCAAATATCCAACCTAAACCTCCCTTGACAGAACTTCAGACCATTCCCTCAGGTCCTGTCACTGGTCATATTTATAAAATATGCATGATTCTTTACTTCGAGTATTCAATGATAGCTTTTTTGCTTAGAAGCTGTACACCCACTGTTTATGCTGCCAATATACACTTAATAAAAAACCTGTTAGTTGCCTATAGTGGTCACCCAAGGTCTGAAAAACTCTACTTTTGAACACAGAGAAGGCTAAGTCAAAATTTCTGTATTGTTTCCTTACACTAGTTATTTTACCTGCACAATAACATCAAATGCCTTCTATTACTGCAAAAATTTAAGGAGTCATTCTTGACATAATTCAGATTTCAAATTAAATGGAATCCTAATAAAAATATTCAAAAACTTTATTGCCTATTTTGAAAAGAGAAAAGCCAGGTATTTCACTACCTATCATTCCCTATATACCACCACCAAACATCTTTGTGTCTGAAACATACCTTGTTCTTTCCCATTGCACACGGTCGTGATGCCATTTTCCACAGCACCCTCCCCATCTGAGCTTGGCCTCTCAAATGACAACTTCTGCAGGGGCAAAGAGATTAGCTGACATGTAATGTTTGCACCTTCATCAAATTAAGCCAATTTAAAAGTATGCTTACTATGAAACAAAAGATATTTCAAGCTCTCATCCACTTTGAAGAGAAATAGAAGATAGTAAAATCTTTGGGTTTGGGTTTAGAGGCTTTAGAAAATCACAGAAATAACAAAATAGTCTGTATTTGAAAGTGTATTCAAAATATTCACATCATAAATGAATTTCTAGACTCAAAATGTTGCAGTAAAGAATTACATGGATCAGATAAGGATAAGGTAAAAACTGTATCTTTACATAATACTTTATATATGCATTTGCAATCATAACTTATCAGAAAATAGTGCATTCCTACAAGGTGCTTCCGTACTATCAATATGTCCAAAAAAGAGGCTTTTGGAATCAATTTTTAGCACTGATTATTCTGTAATCGTTGTGCATGAGATACGGGATGAAGCAGACAGAGCTTATGCCACCACAGTTTTGGTGACCACATTACTCATGAGCTGTGAGGCCATGAAGATGTGCAGATTATCACAAAAAAGAACAAATGAGAAGTTTTGTTACACCTTCTTATGAGAGGCATTTTAGAAAAAACCTGGTTTATGACACTTTCAGTTATTTTGTCAATACTGTGCAGGTGTGTGCAAGCATGCAAACACAACAGCTTTCACCGGTGAAACCAGGAAGTCTGAGCGGTCCTGGAACATGCTTTGTTCTTGGTTTCCCAGGTGCAAAGAAACATAATGCCACTGACAGTGGTGCATTTCCACCAGAGGGGTGAAACTTGCCATTAGGAGTTTGGGGATGAAACCTTTGTCAGAGGGATTATTAAGCAGGGTCTGCAGAGGGGAGCAGGGGCTTAAACTGGTGCAGGGAATGCACTGATCATTCACTGCAAAGCTGCTCACTTTCCTAATTCTTGCTCTCGCATCCTGCTGAGTCAAGGCAGCAGAGACAACCACATGTGAATAGCCAAGTTTCTGTATTGAGACACGAATGCTTGAAAGGGTCTGCCAAAACAGTGACCTCACCGTGCCCAGGGAGCTCTTCAAAGACTAAACTCTCCAAAATAAGAGACTTTCCCTTAAAACTTTCATATAATCTTCTGCAATTCTTCCCTGAGAGTGACACCCCTACTTGCTCTTTGCATTTGATGGAAAGCATCTCTTAATCTGGGCCCACATGCCAGACCCTCTTAGTCTGCGCCCCTCTATGGCTGAAGAGAAGCTGGATACGAGCCAGTCTGCTGGTTGTTCGTGGCCAAATGAATGAGATGGCAGAAATCTACTCTGTAGGATGTGTGCCCATATCCAAACAAACAAACAACACAGGGACTGTGTGCCTGAAATAGCAACACAGGTCAGCAAGTATTTGCATCCAGTGCCTACCAGTGTCTCTTCAAGTCATCACAAGGGATTTCTAATTCATCGTTTTGATAACTTTACCTTTTCCAGCTCCATCTTGTGTACTGGAGAACTAGACAAGGGCCCGTCGGAGTCTACAGCGCCTGTACAGTTGCTGCACACATCTTTTATAACCTTGGGAGAGAAGGCAGAACTTAGTAATTATTCATAAAATACAAATCAGAGAAATTATACATGTATGTGAAGGGAGACGGGAAGGAGAACCACACAGATTTACTAGGCTGGCAGGTGTCAGGCAGCCTGCCACTACAACAACTTCTCCACACTCCCTCCCTAAGTCATTTCATGTATGACCTGGAGGAGACATAATGTCTAGAGGTGGAAGGTTTCAGTTTCTAGACAAACTAAGCTCCAAGGCTCTCCCAAGTAAAGAAACCAACAGCACTGCTGATTTCCTTGTGCTAGTTTTGCAATATGAACTCAGCTGACACCACCAAACTAATTTCATTACAATGACGAAAAAGTGGGATTAAATCCAAGGTCCCTCAAGACAATGGACAAGAGTTTTGCATAACACACTACCCCACTACCCAGATGCTCTTCTTTTTTGCTATTGGAGAACTAATAAAGTGCTGATCAGCTTAAAGTGCTATTTCGTGGCATTTTTGTATTATACTTGCACATCAACTTAGACGTATAGGTCAAAGTAATTGTAAAGATATTTGCTGAAAATGGAAATGAAACTTTCTATTTTTAAAAAGTTAAAGAAAAATCTAGAACCTGGAATGTCCTGATATTTTGATAGAATCTGAACAACTTAAAAACCTGAAATTCTATTAATATAAAAACACTTGATGAGTAAAGATGTTTGATGATTCCCCATGGACATAGCTAAGGTTTTTATCTCTCATGAGGTTACCACCAGCCCATTATCAGCTTGAAATTGTTTGTGCTGATGAGAACAGACTCTCGATCCAGACTTGTGCCAAGGTGGTGCTGAGCTCTACACTGCTGATAACAGCCCAGGGACAGCAGAGCCTAGAGAGGTAAAAAAGGCATGCTATGCTGTTGGAATAGCTAGGGATGCAGACTTTCCTTTAACATGTACTCGAGTGTGTTTACACATCCAGCTCCTCCCTTTACACTGTTTACAGCAAGCCCGGCTGGCAGAGAGGAGGATCTAGCCTGAGGACTTCTAGTTCCAGAAAAAGTGGCAATTAGCTAGCTCTCAAAATCCAGATTTCTTTCAAGAAGAGGAAAAGCAAATAAACAAAAAATGCCTTTTTAGTTTCAAACTGAACAATTTTGATGTGGAAATGATCAAAATGCTAGAGATGGCACCAAACAGTCCATTCCCTGCACTGAAGTTCCCTTTAAGAGTGAAGCTAAACCAAATCAAATGTTCATGGGCTTACAAAGACCCTACTGCTACTCAGGAGCACATTGTAAATTACAGGCATTATATGCCACAAAGAAAGGAAGAACACCATCCCTATTTTACAGAGGGAGAATCCAGGAACAAAAGAAAGATTCACTCAATGACTCATAAAAAAACCTAATCAAAGCTTGGAAATGAAACTATATTTTTATTTCTGAGGGAGTATCTTAAAACACTTCAGTATCCTTTCTTGACTTCCTGAACTTCCCTACATTTTGTTCCAGAAGGAAGCCAAGTACTTCATAGTACTTGGCACCCTTTGTAATAGAAAATTTAGATAGATCTATTGCAGAACATTTGCACTTCAGAGACAAACATAGCCCTGAATTTCTCAAAATCATAAGAATTTTTTTTTTTAAGTGCTTTGTTTTATTTTCAACTGCTGGTCCTCAGTATGGTGTAAATACACTGCTGTTTTCTTCCTAGAGAAATGTACAGTTTCTGGGAACATTCATTTCTGTCTCCTGAATGACCCTGATTCAATGGCTTATGTTTTCAGCATCTGCTCACACCACACAGTTAGTTAATTTTGGCAAAGGCAGATAGTAATGGGAGTTACAGACAGAACAGAGGGAAATGATTTGGCAGCACTAACTAAATAGTATGTGCAAAGTCATGTACTCAAGTAAATCCGGTTCTTATCATACCCCACATATTTAAGGAGAAGCTAAAGTGTTTAATTGGGTTGTAATTAAATTTTTATTAAAAAAATGACATATTATCAAGAGGGAGTTGGTGGTAAGATCTGAAATAAATGCATATTAAAGGGTCCAACACTTTGTTTGGGTTCAAGACGTTCACTGGCAAACACTTGCTCATCACCCTCTATGTGCAATATAATTGTGTTCAATGCACAACGTAAAACTCATTCTTCTGCAGCTCACTAGGATGAAACGTCTGTAATATATAATGGTTGGCTGGATGCACTTTCTATAATTATGTTTGCAGGCAGCTGCCATTATAAATCTGGTTTTCACATGCATATAGCTTCAGCTCAAAATTTTGAGGATAAAACATTCCACCACTATTGCCAACTTGCATAATTTCAATCACAAGACTCAAAAGTTCTCATCAGTTTTTTTTATGTTCCACCTCCTGCAGTCATATGAAAACAAAAGATCACTATTTTCATTAAAAAGTAGTTGTGAGTCAGAGTGGGGAATGGAGGTCAGAAAACTTTAATTCATTGCAATGAAATATGTGAAAGTATGAATAAATGTATCTCAATGGCTCTGAAACTAGAAAGGCTAAAACAAAGAATAGCTCCAATGTGTTATTTTTAATAAAACATCATCATCTGGAAGGCTGTACTGATAATACCTTGCAAATACTCTCACTCACTAGAAAAGGGAAATAATTCTCTTTTCCTCACCACAAGTGCTTTTGTACATTACATATACACACACAGAGGCTGATCTGCCAGGAAAATCAAAGTGAGATCATAAACAGACTATTTATTATAATATTTAAAATTTATGAGGAAATGTAATCAGAAAACTGAAGACCTTTCATTTCTCTGGATAGCCTAAAAACTAAATACATTTAAAATAATCTTCTGCAAGAATCTTAAATACCACAATTACCATTACAATGTTACAAGTAGCAGACTTCAGAACTGCATCTTCCAAATGCAGATCCAGAAAAACCTTGTGCAGCCTGAACTGTATTATTATTCCTTATTTATAGAATTATGGAATGGTTTATGCTGGAAAAGACCCTAAGATAATTGAGTCCAACCGTGTACCCAGCACTGCCAACTCCACCAATAAACCATGTCCCAAAGTGCCACATCTACCAGTCTTTTAAACACCTCCAGGGATTGTGAGTGCATTGCTCTGCTGGGCAGCCTGTTCCGGGGATTGACAACCCTTTCAGTGAAGAAATTTTTCCTCATATGCAATCTAAACTTCCCCTGGTGAAACTTGAGGCTGTTTTCTCTTGTCCTGTCACTTGTTACCTGGGAGATGAACTTCCACCTTGCTACAAGCTCCTTTCAGGTAGTTGTAGAGAGCAATAAGGTGCCCCCTGAGCCTCTTGTTCTCCAGGCTGAGCACCTGAGCTCCCTCAGTTGCTCCTCATAAGACTTGTGCTCTAGACTTTGAATCCCCAGCTGGACCAGGATATATCTGAGTATATGGCATTGAGTACAGTGACATGAGGCACAGGGGAGAAATATTTGCAGGTAGAAAGCTGGAAAGATTCCCTGCCCTGAGCCATTGACAGTGATGAAGCCTGTGGAATTTCTGACATGGTGTGTCTGGAATATTTCTCTCTTTAAAACTATCTTACTACACAAGTGCTAACATTTGCTATAAAACCTTCCTACCTGTATTCACCTGCAATTCTGTAATTCTTTTATCTTATTTTAAATGACACACCAGGACTGGAGGCAAAATACTTGCCCTACATTTATTCTTTCTACAAAGTAAGAAGTGGCAAATTAGATTCTTCTGGCTACTTTAAAGATCCAAGTTCCAGATAAAAAGCACTGGCTCTGTCGTAAAACCAGAAAGGCAGCTGCTTCCCAGCCAGTCCCTGCCACAGAGATACCAAACAAATTCTGAGTGAAATTGCATTTGTAGATAGCTCCTTGTGGTTGATCTCTTTGGGACCTGATAGAGAAAAGTTGTCCTGCGCTCTAGAAGTTGCAGACCTCTCTCCTAGTGGATATCATTGGATGAGTTCAAGCTACAGCCTGTCCTTACCACATGGATGTGATTACTCATTTCATCTTGTGTTTTCATGAAGCTTACAGGAGAAACTTACACTTTTAATATGATAAAGTTCAAGGGAGAAAGCTGACAGCCTGACTGCAAATTTACTTTATGTAACCAGGCCAGAAATGCATCCAGCCACCCACCCATTTGTCCCCCTCTATCCACACGTTTTACAAATATTGGAATTGCTAGAAACAGGATGGGCTGTATCCCCTGGCTCTGCCACTTAACTCTGAAAATAGGAATATGATAAAGCTGAAATCTGCTTAAGCACAACACAGCAGATGGAAAAGGGTTTGGCTCCAGATGCAAGTCAGTATTTCTCATTCTTGAAGCACTCCTTTTTCACTGCTGGAAGAGTACTGACTTTCTGGTACTCTGTCATTTTGGCATAACTAAATTCTCATTTTCTCTCTCTAGTGGACCCTTACACACTATTTTTGTTAGTGTCAATCTCCTCCTCCTTAAAAGAGCAGCAAAATTCTTTGAGAGTTTTGCAGAGAAGAAATGCCCCAAGAAGTTTACCTAGAGGAAAATCTAGGCAGAAAAGGCAGAAATTATTCCCATCATAATCTACACTTTAAGTCTCAAAAAGAAACCCCCTTCACCTTGTGTACTGGAAAACATTATCCTCAGGCATCCATTAGCCTGAAAAGATTAATCTTTCTGCCTTACTGCCATTTGTCTGAGCAAAGTGAGGATGAGATTCTGGCAGACTAGCAGCCAGCAAACCCATCTTTAGTGCCTGTGTATCCCCTTAAAAATACTTTTCTGACTTACTCAACCAAGACAACCCCTGTTATCCTTTCTCCTGCTTATTACCATGAAGTCTATTGCCATATATGGCCACTGGATCAGGCAGAGCCCAGGGAAGGAGGTGCTGGCTGGCTGGGGAGGGTGGCTGGGAGCGTTGCTGCTTCAAGGGCAGAGGTACCCTGTGCAAGGGGAGCTGCATCCCCAGCCGGGGTGGTGCAGAGATGCAGATCTCACTCTAGGCTGTAAATCTGAGCTAGGTATGATTTAAATAATTTTCCATCCAAAGCTGTGAGTAGAAGAGAGGAGAAATGGTATCTAGTGGTATAAGCCCTCCTGGGTTCTACTCTGACATGTACTACAACTTGTTATTTTAGCCAGGAAACACAAAGAAAACTTATCACTGAGAAAACAAGTAAATAGGATGCTTGTGGTTCTGTATTCATGGGTGGTTTGGTTGTTTGTTTTGGGGTTTTTTTAGTTTAGATATACATCTGTTTTCTTAAAGAAATGTATTGTTTTCTGTGGTGCTGGTCACACACACACTCACACAGACTCTGGTTCACAGCCAAGCCAGAGTCCTCTGGCTCTGTCAAAGTCCACCGGCAGAGTCCTGCAGACTGGTCAGAGCTCCCACACGCAGCTTGGTCTGTCACCTCTACAGGTGAGGTCCTAAATAGCTCTTATGCAAACTAAGTGATCTTGCTGTGACTTGAACTAAGGTATTTCAAATCATCTGTTTGAGATAACAGGGATGTACGTCTTGGAAGGTTTAATTCAGTTTGCACAGCCATTGCTGCTGGTGACGATGTGCAATGGAGAAAGAACCCAGCCCGACTGTCTTGGGACGCAGTACTTTCTTTAAGTTACTTACAAACTAACAAACACTCCATGAAAATCACTGGTACCAAATACACATTCCCAAACACATTTTCGAGTCAGCTTTAAGGCTCGACCGTTCAGCACTTGATTCTACTCAGCTACAAAATGGAGATAATAACCTCTTTGGTGAACATTACATAAGCCAAGAAAGCAATGTTTGAAGTGTTGAGATCTCTAGCTAGAAATTCCCATAGAAAGTAAAATCAGCCACACAATGTTTATACGTACAAGCTCAATTTTGTGCCGATTTAAACTGGCTAAAGAATAGCTCTGTCACCAGTTTACTCTTCAGTAAAACTCATCCCACATTAAGTCTGGAGGCCAGAAGTTACTCGACTCCCCTCACTAAGCTCAGGGCAGTGAAAAAAAGAGCTGTGTCCAAGGACTTTCATGACAGACAACACACAGTTAATCAGAGATGAAAACTGGGGAGGACAATCAGATAAACAGACCTCTGAGGAGTGTTGCAGGGTCTTTGGATGACTGGATACAGTCACAACCATAATTTTACTCTCTCTTCAGGGCAAAACATCCCCCTTATTACAACAAGTTCAGAACTGACTGAACATTGTCAAAATGATATATGAAGAAATGTCTCCATATGCCTGGGAGATTCACTACTCAATTACAGACCATCAGCTGAAGAGATTGCTGCACAATGGCTGCACACTGTAAAATGAAGAGAAGTTAACAAAGGGTGCCCAACGCTGGGGAAAAATTAAAATCAAGGCCAGTACTCCAAAATGATAGATTATCTCTTATGCATGATAAATCAGAAATAAATTTTTGCAGGAGGAATGCTAAGAGAAAGAGAAGACCTTGGGACCAGACATCATGACCATTTCCTTCCACCATTCTTCTACAACAAGCTACTTGAGAACTTAATTTCTTTGGCATCCATGCTTTTTTGAGAGCAGTTTTCTCTGGCCTACTCTGAAGGTTCTGTACACAGAACACATTCATCTGTATGAACTAAACAAACATCTTCTTATAATGTCAAGTCCTAACTAGTCCTTTTTTATTTTTAATGCAGCATTTCCCAGGGATGCTGACAAATAAGTGTAGTTTCACCAGCCTGTTGGATGTGCTGAGACAAACAGGAAAAGTTCAGACCTTACTAGACCACAAAAGCACACACAGATGCACATATACTCAAGCGTGCACGGAAAAAGCTCCTTTTTGGGTCACAGTGTGTAACTGCACACATTTTTTCATGTACATTTTTGTGGGAACATTTAGGACTCAGGTCTGGAAAATTCCACCACTTTATGTTGCCCACCATATTACTGAGATGATCTCACCTCTAGCCTGAATTTATACTAGCTTAGCTCCTTGGTCCAAAGTCTTGACAGGCTGTTTGGTGACATCAGCTATCTTTTTTCATCAAGCATTTGTTAGCTGGTGAAACTGAAACTCCCTTTGTGGTTTCCAGTCTAGACTTCAATTTACACTAGGTTTATCAGCTGGGATTTTTTTGGTGTCATCTTTAAAAAAAAGGTCTAAAATATTCTGCATCTATTTAGAATTTGTCTTCCAACAGAAATTTTAAAATTATTTGCTTAATAAACATATTTTAAACTGATTACATTTGAATTGAAAAAAAATCATTTGGTTCAGCTTTCAAAGGACAATCTGGCCTCCAAAGCCATTTTGAGTTTATTGGGATCAAAACTAAGGCTTTAATTTGACACTTAACATATGAATTCATGAGAACCTATTGTCCTGGGTGGTAACCTGCCTCAACTGCCACCTACTGCTACAGTACCTTCAGCAAGAAGGCAGCTTACAGTTTAAAAATGTGGTTGCAGAGTCCTCTCTCACTGGCAGTCTCTGGATCTACCCACTTTATTAACTACAGAAATCACACATAAGGGACAGAGCACTGGGAAGGACCCTGGGCCCTCTGAGTGAGGGAAAGCAGGGAAAGTTAAAACCACATCTCCCAAGATAAAGCAGGGACTTCTTTCTCAGTACAGGAATGTAGTACACAAAGCCACACATGATTTTCAGAAAGTCATTTAAAATAAGCTTGAATGACCAAAACATAATTAATTACATAATAATAAAAGAGAACCCTTAAATTTTGCCACATTTTTAAAACTACAGAAGGTAATGTTTGTTTTTTTTGTTTGGGTTTTTTTTCTCCAAAGGCCATACTACTTCTGGAAAACATTGGAGCTGTTGCAAGAGCTGCACATATCATTTCTGGTTAGCTGTTGGACAGGCAATTTGTAGCGCACAAGCTGAGGGCTGAGGCAGTGCTGAGGGCTTGGAAGTTGAGTGTTCAGTAGCCAGCCATGTACTTGAAAGAGTTTTTATTAACAGAGAGCTGTACAGCGTGAAATAAAGTGCTGTCACTGCCTCCAAATGCTTTGCAGATCCCATACTGTCCAGCCACTCGCTGTGGACATGACTGTTTGAACATGCAACTGCACAAAATCTCTTCTTTCTTGTTTGTTTTTTTTCTGTTGTTTTTTTTTTCAAGTAGCAGGAATGCATCTGGGACATTGAAAAACCTAGCACTGTTCTGTCTGCCTGTGCACAGATGCTTTATATACAACCTAAAAAAAAACCCCAACAACTTTTATGAAAGAACATCTCATAAATGCCAATGAATTCAG
This sequence comes from Margarornis squamiger, assembly GCA_035222235.1. Taxonomy (NCBI): domain Eukaryota; kingdom Metazoa; phylum Chordata; class Aves; order Passeriformes; family Furnariidae; genus Margarornis; species Margarornis squamiger. The sequence continues at coordinate 63,391,060 of JAWWTY010000123.1, forward strand.
AATTACTAAACCCAAGTTTAGAACAACACAGGAAATAAGGGTGCAGTTACTATGATCTAATTACAGCGGAATTCCCTTGGAAGAGAATATGACTTATGAATTTCTTTTCATTCCAGTGTTTTTGAAACTCTAGTTGGACTAGTGGGACACTTGGATGGTGCTTGACTTTAAAACTTAGAACAAGATACTGATGTTAGAAGAAGCCTAACAGATACATGGCTGTGATTAGTTTCCACTAAAATGACAATAGAGAGTGCATTTTTCTAAGGCAAGATACAAACTCACATTCGAAACCAAACACACAAAAACTGCAAACCCCCAAAAGGTATATTCAAATATTGCAAAATAGGAAATTACAGATTAATTTTCCATTTAATACATTAGCCCACAGCAGAACTTATACCTCTTAAGCTGCATTTTATGTCTCCCTTTACTGCAGAAAAACTATCTGCCATCAGGAAATTCCTATGTGTTTAATTCAATTGCATTTGGAAAAATACAATTTATTCTTAGCAAAATAAGTACCATATAAGGTTAGATCAGAGCACAGCATGGAGAATTCCTGATGAGTCTTATGCATTCAGACTTTTACATGTATTTAAAAGACTGGATTTCAAGGTCTTAAAACAAGCTACTGCCACTGCAGGGATATTTTCCCACACTACTTCACTGACCTCCACACTTGAGACTGGCAAAGTCCAACATAAATACTAGTAATCTGGATAGGATCTACAACTGCAGCCTTTGCCTTGGGATTTTCCACATTTGCAGACACTGAACAGAAAAGAGTGGAAGATGACAAAATACCACTTCTCAGAAGTCCACATTCCCAGGACAAACCATAACAGATGATACATTGCTAAACCAGGAGTAACAAACTTGAAGGGCCTTCAGGAACCTGAAGGATTTTTCTCCATCCAGAGAAATTCAAACTCGGAGAGCCTTCTTTTTAAAAAGGTGACACCATGGCAAAAATAATGTGGGTGCCAGCTACTTTCACCTGAGGGAATTTGAACCTTCCCTTCACTACCAGTGTGCCCTAAACACCATATCTTTCTGGAAAATGAGCTGGAGCTGAAGACGGAAGGAATTTGCTCCCTCTCCTTTTGGTGCCAGATTATTGTGCCATTAGTGGTGAAAACCTTCCCAGCAGCAGCCCTGGGGTAACCCTGAGCTGCTGGATGCCCGAGGAATTGCTTCAAGGTCTGAACATGAATTCTGTATTTCTGTAGTCCTGAATTAGATGGGATTTAAGCGGTCTGGGTTTGCCTGGAAGTTGCTGTCTGTGTTTCAGTTTTTAACAGCAACTGAGAAGGCAATGTGAGCATTTTGTGGGTGGAAAAGCTGCTGGTCAGAAATCCCTCCTTACCTTTAGCCACTGTTCTGCCTGCTCTTTGCTCTGCACTGCCAGAACCAGGGCATCTGCTCCTTGGTGTGAGATTTTCAGCTCATGCTTCTTCTTTTTGCTGTCTTTGGGAATATAGGTGATACTGCAGTCATTCAGGAGCAGCTCCATCTGGGGCTGCTGGTCCTTGGAACTTTTGTAACACTAAATAAATATAAGGAAAGTTCAAAGGTTAGATATTGCCTTCCTGAACCTTAGGGGAAAGCTTTTATTATATAGAAATGCTATTTTTTAATTTTTAATATTTTTTACACACCCCATTACCACATACCACAGAGTTCACCCAAAGCCAACTTTGCATTTCTTCTTCTCATCCACTCTGCAAAGCAAAATTACTTCCAGACTGACAATAATAGTCATCTTTTATTGCAGGACAGGTACAACATATGGAGAGCATTAAGCGTCTCCGCGTTATCCTTATGACTCAACCTTGACCTTGGATCAGGTAGAAAGAGGGTGATTTAGGATATCTCTTCACATGTAGCAGCAGAATAAACTTGTACAGTTAATGACTTTAAAGCCCAGATGTTTACCCTGCCCTTCAGCCACAGACCAGCATATGAAGGCAAATCCATATCAGTGCCTACATGCTGCAGTCACTGGCCTTACTGAGCTGTTCATTTTCTTGAGATAAATAAAAAAAATTCTCATGGTGTAGAAAGCAGGCAAAGTCACACTTTTTCAGTTAACACAGTTTAATAGTCCCGGTAGAAAACTGCATACATTTCCATGTTAGTTTGCTTTGTAAGCTCCTGGGTAAAACCACATATGTGTATGTCATGTTTTTTCCCTCATTAGTAAGTGCTGTCCATGAACAGCCATTTCATGCTGGATCACTGATGACCTGCTCTGGGTTGGAATTGGTGATCTGAAGGTGAAGGGCTCCTCTGCACATCACTTGTCCTACAGACCCAGTCTGTATTCCCACCTTCCAACACATCAGTCCAGCTGAGGTTCCTGAAGCTGTTGTAGTGCCAGACGGCAGAACAATGTTTAACTGTGGATATGAATCCAGTTATATTATATACTTATGTAAACTGGGCTTTCACTCATACAAATAAGCACTAAGGCTAAAAAAAATATCTGTTAATAAAGAGGTATCTGGTCATTAAGAAGCCTAATTAGTATCTGCATACACAGAATAGCTGAGTATAAATGTGAACAGGGAAAAGCACATGAATTTTTGCACATCTGCAGCAGTATTCATGTCATGATGCCACTGTCAGGAAGACAGTAGCTGTTAAAAGTATGTTATAAACACCACAACTTGGGCTGAGCAAATACAGTCACTCTAAACCAGCCTCTGCAGATCACCAATCATCCTCCTTCCCTCTCCAAAGCCCATTATATCAAAGTTTCTCCAGTTTGGTCACAGATTTTAAGTCTGTAACATTTAAAACCCACTAAATTTTCATGCTATGAAATATTGAACATATACAACATTAATCACTTTAAGAATCAATAAACAGCACATAATTCCTTTTATATTAATCTAAATGTTTTGTTTATAATTATACATTGAAGTATGTGTATGTTAAAGGACTTTAAGAGAAAAATGATTCCCTACTAAAAGTTATTTCTAATGTCTAATGCTAATTAAAATATTTTTGTTTTATGACAGCTGCATTTATGACACAAGCAATTACTAATCCCTAAGAACATGTATTTGTTTTACTTGTGTATCTCATAAGTTAAATGTCCAAGTCCTCCTTCAAACAATAAACCAATCTTGTGTAACTTGGTTGTTAGACTCCTATTGTGATTTTTATTTTCTTAATCCCCATTATAGAATTACTGAAAGATGATCCCTATAAGGAAAAAATAGCTTTTCAGACCACACATGTGGCTAAAGGAAATGAAAATATATAAAAAATAACATATTTTTATATAGAACAACAAATGTAACTGTAAAGGAAATATTGCACGACTTCAGGGAAAAATCTGTTTCTTTGCCTCTTTCTTTTCTTCATGCGGTTTATCAGATGGTCCTGAAATCTGATATGATACCGATATATGGTGATAAAAATGTGGACTAGGGATAATGGCATTATCAGAATATAATAAAAATTGAATCAGAATGAAACTTTTTTTCAATGTCTAAATAGAGGAAGGTACAAAAATTAAATCCTCAGTAACCACTGAAAACTAGCAAATTCGTTCCAACTATATTTTCAGAAATCTCTTACCTCTGTTTCATATCCTGTTATTTTCTATACTGCCATAAGTACAAATGTACTTGGAAAGTGAACACACCTAAGCTACATAGTACCAGCACAGAATAAAGAGGTTCTACTGAGGATGTTCTATCCTGTGTTAATCAGCTTGTAACGTTTGGGATATTGCGGTAATTGTTAGTTATGTACTTAGTTACAACAGTTGGAAGCACCAGATCAGAAGGCAGGGACAGCCTAAGACCCCAACTTATTGATTAATATAAGCATTAGTTTGCTCATAATAACACATAGTAAGTGTCTCCCCCAATTAGGCTCTCTTTTCAGAAAACAAGCAGACATCTATGAGCAGATAATTTTACTGGTGCCTCCAATCAGAAAGAAGTATGACAGATTTGCTTAAGTAATAAATACATCCACTTGTTTCTTTCCTTTCTATAATGCAGCTGTGCATCATGTGAATACTGCATCTGTAATTACTGCAGAACAGATGGCAAAGGTTTAGTTTAAAGTGTATACATTACCACAGCATATGCTGCCAAGTGAATTCTCAGTCTAACAAGGGACTTTTCTCTCCAGCAGTCTGATCCAGCAGTTCACACAAAAAGCTCCCTATGAGATTTTTTGTCCGCAGGGAATGAAAGATTGGATTTACAGTTTCAGCAGGTTTTCTTTTTCCCCCAAAATTAAATATTTTAGAAGATAATATGCCAGACTTTCTTTCCAATATCAGGGAACTGCCTGGGTTTAAGCTTAAATAAAATAAAAATTCTAAGTTCTAAGTGGCTAAATGATACACTTATAATTTCAGTGCTTCTCTGCTTCTTGGGTAAATTATGACTGAACTCTTTGGTAAGGTTACTGTAGACTTGGCCACTGTTTGCAGAACTTAATCAGATTCCTCTAGAAATAAATACAACATCTAAAAGGTACAAAGAAAATATAGCTAGCTAAAAATAAAAATTACCAGTAGTTTGTTTTCTTTGATAACACACAGTAGCTTGGTCCATTGCCCAAATCGTTTCTTTCTAAGGAGGAAGGCACAGATTTTGGCATCCTTCACAAGATCCATAGAGGCTTCCTCGGAAGGCCACTGATGTCTCATTTTCTTCCCCTTTCCATCCTCCTCCTCTTCATCATAGGATTCATAAGAGCTGCTCATAGCATCTGAGTCATAGTCTTTAAGAAAAGTTTAAAAGTGTTAGCTTAAAACAATTAGCCATGAAGTAACTGAAATAACTGAAAATCTCATTTTAAGTTACGACTTTTGAAAGTCAGCCATGAATAAATTGCTATTTCAGTGCTTAGTAGTATCCATACATTTAGTTAATTGAATAAGAGATGCTGTTCCATTATGAAACTTTATAGAAGACCAAGAGACACCTTGTGAATTTTAATTGAAAGAAGAAGCTGGGAATACATAGCTAGAATTTCAGATAGTGTTTTATTATCTTCAAAATATTATTTGACAGATATCTTCATTTTTTGTAATTCTTTTACAGAGAAACATCTTCACCTTGCCTTAGTACAGCACATCAAGAAACAAACACTCTATATGACAAAGATCATGGGGCAATATCTACCTTGTAACATCTCAGATAATTTTCAAATACAGCACCTGCACTGACACAATTAATGTTCAATAGACAACACTGTCCCTTGAACTACAGATTCTGCTGGATTTAAAGGCATTGTGTAAAAAATGCTTTGTTCTGTGCTTAGCCAGCTTAGTCCTGCTCCAAGTCTGGTGATGGAATGGCAAGCTTCTATTTTAATTAAACAATTTACCTTCAGGCCTTTCATTTTCAACACTGCAGACAGCTCTAGCAGCACCCTCAGCTACCAAACTGTTTTGCTATTATTACAGAACCCTCTCTTCCACCATTCATACTTATTTGTTTATGTGGGTATATAAACCCTTCACAAGGCATGCCTGTTATCCACTGGCACATTTTCCCATTTTCTTCTTTTAAATTGAATTGCTGTCTTCTGGCCAGTTTGGGGCAGCTCCATATGGGCGAGTGGTAGAAGCCTCAGATGTTTATCAATGGGAAAGCACTACAATTTTTCACTTGCTTGACAAAAATCAAGAGAAGGATGGAAAAACTTAGGGCAGATGTTTAAACTGAGAGATTTGGAAACATTTATTCCAGAGTATTTATTTTTGCAGAGTTGTTTAAAGGAATGTGTAAGATCTGGTAGAACTTGCCGCATCATCTGTCTCTTTCTCTTTCCTCCCCACAAAGCAGGAAAAAGCCTAAACAAAAACCCAACAAAACCAGAACCAAACCAAAACACTCTCCCTGCTCCAACTTCTTTCAGAGCATTTTCCACAAACTTTCACACTGAAATATCAAGAAACACTTGAGAGATCACTGACCACTTGCAAACACACAGCAGCATGCCAGCTTGTTGGAAGCAGAGACAGAATGATTTATGAAGCTACCCAATACAAATATCTAACGTCTAGTCATTGAATCAGTATCTTCAAGAAGGTCTTCTCCCAAAGTCATGGGCTGTGGGACAAGCTGCCATAACCTAAAGTTGCCATCTCTCTAGGAACTTCATCTCCTGCCTTTCCCTTTTGAAAAAAGTAATACTTAGGGGCCCACAACCTCTTCATTCTTTCTTCATATTCAGTCGTGAACTTTGTTGGAGCTATGTCACTGTCACAATGTTCACCTTAATATTTGGTCTCTCTCTACAACACTCTATTACCTCATTTGTGATTTTGTTCCAGTTTTAGCTAAAATATTATTCTGAAACAAGGTTTTTTTTTTAGGTAAGAAGCAGAAGACACTACTCATATGTTGAGATATGGAAATACTATTCTGGTGGCATTTTTCTGTATCATTACTAATGAGACTTTTCTTCCAAAATTAAGAAACTACCTTTCCAATGTAAGAGTGTCTGGGGGTTAATTTTCATCAGATGAATTTGAAACATGACTGTACAGAGGGGACTATCTTCAAGTGTAGTTCTCCCAAGAGAGTTGAACTGGGTCATTTCTCTACACTCTGAATACACACTGAAGAAGAGAGAAGTTTGCATGACAGAGTCAAAGACTTTTCAATCAGAGGACTGCATTTTTAAGAGCATCAATCAAAACAATAGTTTTTCCTCCCTCTTTAAAACATTATTTAACTTTTTCATATTGCAGAAAAGAATGTTTTACCCTGGATAAAATTACAGGTCTTCCCTTTGCCATATATCAAAAAGTTGGTTTTCTTCTGGCCATAAACCCCATGCAATAATCTTGCCTTTTTTTCCAGCAAATTTATTGGGTTAAATAATTGCTTTTTCCTCAAAACACTGAACCCTATGATTTATTTTCTTACAGTAAGTTTTACCAGTTTAAAAAAAAATAAAAATAATTGTAGGAAGTGCTGATGGGGACTTGACAGTAGAAACTGAAATTCTCCATGTTAAATACTCTACAGGTATTTCCTATGTGGCTTGCAAGCATTCCAAGTACAGATTTCCTGTTAGCCATAAGCTGTATGCTCAGCAAAGGGACTCTGCTGGCACAGCAGTTGCAGGTTCATCCAAATCTCTGTTTATAGGAGGACGAATGCCAACAGGAGCTTCTGAGACTCCCATCCTCACACAGTCTAACGGGATCTCTGGGGCCTGCCCATTAACTGCTCCTCATGTTTCTCTTCTCATTGCTTTGTGGGACTCTTGGCCAGACAAAGAGCTTGTTGCTTGACTCACACCAGGAAGGATGCCCACCTTGGAGTACTCATATCATCCCTGCTGAAACTTGGCTGCTCTTTACCACATCCTGCTTCTACTGCTTGTTTCTCCAAACTGCTCTGTCGTATCCAAAACAGTTCTTCCAGGCTCTGAGACACAAACTAGCACGTGCAGAAAGAATGAAAAAAGTCCAAAATAAAGTGGGTTTATCAAGTCTACTAAAGTCTCAGAGAGTAAGAATGCACTGATACAACAGGTTCCAATGCTAATCTATCATTATTTTCATTTTTAGCACTTTTTTATTGCTCTTCTTTTGACCTTGGCTTTGCACCTTTATGTTCATCAAAACTTTCAGCTGTCAAAGGGTAAAAAGCAAAGTAGTATTTGTATTACTGTATTTCTAAGACTAGTTTGTAATCATTTAGGCATATTGTACAGATCAGTAGCTTTTAATACAGAGTTATCAGACAAGTCATATACACTCTTGCTTTCATCTACATGCGTTTGCTTACAAACCAATTACAGGGACTTGGGGAAGTTATGGATATTTCATTTTCATGACCTATATTCTACAATTTTCTCCAGTTCTTGTTTGCCTTTATAGGTAAGACACATGGTATGTAAGCCTCCTTGCTGTTACTGACATTACAAAAATATTCCACAGGAATATTTACTTAAGATAATGATATCTATTCCAACAGTTGTTTAACAGCTTATTCTTGCACTTACTCATATAGCACTGTTTTTTGTCTTCTCCATCTCAACTAGTCTGAACAGCTAAGGTTAAATATTTTAATACACTGCTTTTGTGTCTTATCTTAATTACCATACAACTGGATTTAGTGGAAGTTTTGCAGGAGTGGAGATGTGTTACTAATGGCACACTGAATTTAAAAGTAACTGCATTACCAATGAAGAGGGGAATACTTTTAACACAAATTAAAAGAGATGATAAAGAAGGTCAGAACATAAGAAAATACAGCAAAATCTGAGCAAGTGAGGTGCTGAGTCACACTAACAGAGCTTTAGATGGCTGGATATATACACTTGAATCATGGAATTACCGATGAACTATTAAGGCTGATATCCCAAATACTTTTATGCATTTGGATGGTTAAGTATATTTTGCCTTGTTTTTTTTCCCTATGCAACCCTATAACCTTGCTATTATTACTTGCAGTAACTATTTTTCTGCCTGAGCATAGCTCTTTTTTAATGCCAAAACACAAATTGGAAGCTCCCTGGATTACAGGGTGTAGTAGGACCACCCCACAGCATTTTAAGGGAGGAAATGAAGAGATAAGTGATTCTGCTGCTCGTCCAAGTTTTCTTTCAAGAATTTCTTATGTTAATTAAGAGCTGCTCAATAACTTCGGTTTGTGTGACATACAGATGAATAATATTTTAGTTTTAAGGTGACTACTATGCATGCTTTCAGAACACAGAGATAATTTTATTCATTTGTTCTGGTTCAAATAATTAAAATGCCTATAAAATGGAGGAAGATATGCCTTTAATCTTTGGGCCATAGACAATAATGATTAGTGATAAATCAGCTCTAAGCAAGTAATAAATTATCCCAGCAAATAAAAAAGCAGCAAAAGAAAAATCTTTGCAACTTTTTGTTTTGTTTTGTTGTTGTTTTTTTTTGGTACATACTGTGCTGTTGACTGACCCTGCGTGTCACTCACAGCATTATTTTCAGCGTCTCATCACTGTGGTCTCAGCACAGCTCCTTTCACGTGCATAGGCCTTTGGGTAAGCATTCGGATTTGAAAAAGAGCATTTGGGTGTGGCAGGTCAGCTGGAGGCAGCCCTCTGCCTAATGCACTAAACAAGTAATCACAAAAATACTGTCATGCCCATCACACTTGGCTTGTGGGAGCCAGTATGAGCAATTTATCCCTTTCCACAATGTGCCATCAGAAATACTGCAAATCTTTTCAGTAAGCCCATTTTTCATTTGTCTATTTTAGCAAGCAATGCAGTGCAAAAGAGACACAGCAGTAGATGTTTTTGAGACCTTTACATTCACAATATGATCAGTTCAGAGGGGATTACTCTGGACAATACTCAACTCTGGACTCCTGCTCCAATGCACCCCCATGCTCATGGTTCAAAGCAGTTCAAAAGACAAGTGGCTAACTTGGACCCTCTGTCTCCAATAGCTGCTGAAACCTGTTTTATGTGCACCTGACTTGAGGTCCAAGTTTAGTTTCCTGTAAAAGAAGCCTGTATTGTGCACATCAAAACAGTTCTGCAAACCAGACCAATGCAATGCCAGTAAGGATAACAAGCACGGGCCCCAAATCATCAAAGCAACACTTATGACACATCACCACAGCACTAACAGCCATGTAGTTGTCAAATACTAAAAAAAGTCAAAGGACACTAATCTGGAAATATCTTACTCACTGGAAGTGATGTACTCCGGAGCCTTCCCAGGACTAAGTGGCACTGCCTCTTCGTAATAGCCTTCAGGAAGTGAAGATGTTGGCAATGGTGGAGGCCCATTATCTGGTGGCTAGACAAACAAAAAAAAGTGATTACAGACCAACAAGATGTTAAATTAAATATCTGCTCATGATCAGTGCTAATGCAACCGGCCTTATAAACCCTGCTCGTGACCAGTTCATATGCTAACTCTCTCTAAAGGCAAGGCTCTGGAGGGCTGAATCACATGTCCTTGGAATAATGTGTATTCTGTAGGGGAGCATCCCTTAGAAGAGAAACAAGCTAAATCTCAAGTTGCTCGTATGTTGTTATAATTAAACAACAATAAGTCAAAGTTGAGATTTGAAGCAATAGAGTGACTTGATTATGTTCCATAACATAGTGATACATTTTTAAAGGCTTCGTTATTGTCAAGACTTTTACCTCTACTCATGATAAGAAAGCAGAACTTTCTTGAATGTCCTCCAGCTGAGGAGAGGTTTATATCTCCTTTGGAGATATAAACACTGTAAAATCCTACTTGTCATTGCTAAGGATGGCAAAATCAACATAACAGCTACATTAAAAGATTTTTACCATGGCACAAAGTGGTAAAAATGCTGAAAAGATATGGTTCTCTATTTAGGAACTGGAAATATAAAGGGTCTATGTAGGAAAAAGATTTCTGTGCATAGACCATTTTACAGTGTTAAGGCTTATTTATTAGCATTTTACACCTAAAATAATTTGTATTACAGCAGCAAATAGCAGTTTCGTTGGGCAGTTTAGAAAAGTTAAATAGCCTGGGCTGGCAGAGACCAAGAACAGAAAATTTAAACCATATTTGCATGATTGGGTTTTTTAAAATGGCAAATCAATTCTTAATATACACATTAATTTTTATAATGCTATTTCTACACAGTGAAAACTGAGCTACAAACACTGAAAAATTTGAAACATCAAGAAACTATTATACTATAAAATAAATATGGCAAATACCAGGTCAAATTCTAAAATGCTTCTTTTCTAAATATAAACCTGTTTTAAATTTAATAGTGACTGACTGCTGGTTTGTTGATATAGTAACAAAGTAAATTTAGTACTCTGTGACTTCTTCCATATGACTTTACTGTTCTATTTCCTTAACAAGTACCAAAACAACTGTATTTTACAGAGCTCATTCATATTTGCCACAGGTTTTTAGTTTCATATTTACATATGAGAGAAAATACTGAAGCCTTTTTCCAGCACCAGTGGTTTACTGTGTGATTACAAAAATTTAACTTGCAAGCTGAGTCTCATTTCTGCAGTAACACTTCTTCAATACATCTTTCTCTATTTTTCTGATGTAGAGACTGAGATGCAATGGTGTTTGTTTGCATTGGACTGATCCAGTCTAAACTAAGGGAACAAACAGAGATACTGAAGGGTGTGCTTTGTTTTTGGTCAGATACACACTCTTCTGGACTGCAACTCGGGTTGACTGACCAGTCTAACAGAGGCATAGAGTCTTCTTCCACCTCATACAGATGGAACCACAGTGACTATACTCCTCTTTTGCTACAGACCTCAAGTTACCTAGGAGAAACCTGAGCTTTAATAACGTGGCATTCACTCTAGCAAATTACTTCTGTGGGCACGGTCAGGGCTAGATTCATCTTTGTGTATTTCAAAGCGAGACATCTCCAAATCTCATTACTGATTACACACCCATGGCAGACACTTCTCCCCTAACAACATCAGCAAGGTGAGTCCTACCTTTAGTGTGCTCTGCAGTTAAATTTGTATCGAGGTTATTGCACCTTGCAGGTAAGTGCTTGTGTATTCCCAACATGCAGGAAGGCGAGGAGCGAGTGACTAAACCTGCCCTTCAGCTCATCCAGGAATGGACTTCCCTTTGCTCACCAAGTAAAATCAGAAACTTTTTCATGAACAATGAACTGATTCATGACCGAACATAGAAATCCTTGGTTAGACTGAAATTTACACTAATATTACTTCTATTAAATTATATAGCCAACTTATGTCACGATCAGCTACAGATTACAGATGGCAATTACTGTTATCTACAGTATGAACCAAGTGAGTTTTCCTCACAGACCAGCTTCACTAGAGAAATTTTCTGACAAAGAAGCAAAATAATGAAAAAATGTGACTTTTAATGTAGTGCCTCTGTAATTTTGATGAAAAAATGAAAATCATATTTCCAATCTGAATATCATCACAAAATAAATGAGTATTTCAAGGTTAGCTGCTGCTGAGCAACAGGCCTAAGGGACATTACAAATTATTACATGTTTGTTAATGTTGGAAAATGGACAGCAATTATGAGTTACTCTGCACACATCACCTCTGTGTGGCCTGAACTGTTAGACACAAGTGGGAGAACTGCCTCCAAAGAGTTCAGATTTTCTCTTTTCACACAGGTGAGAAGAACCTTTTTCTAATGAGTTGGGCTCACAGTTTGTTCCTGGGGCAGTGCAGATTCGTACACCCCTTTCATTAGACAGATAAGTTAATATCTTGGTCTAGCCTTAAACCATTTTCCCCATCAGGTGTATGTACAATATATGAAATTCCTATTGTTATTAAATCTCATTCACCCAGGAAATACCTGTCCTGAGTCATTCCAATTTTGAATTGACACAGCACTGAGGTTTCAAAGCTGTATTTTATCCAGGAACAAATAAGAGGTTCCAATAAAGATCGGGGGGGGGGAAATCCTTGTTCTTAGACAAAATGTTATTCAGAAAGAAAGAAGAAAGGAAATGAAACACAAATGGTGCTTGTCTGATTTCGACCCTGCTGGAGCACCAGTTACTTCATACAGCTGGGGCGGGCTGGGCTGTGCAGCCAACGTCAACACAGATGGAATCCATTGCTGAATTAATCAGGCCCTCCTCTCTGAAATGTATTTTGCAGTGCTTACCATAACAAAGTTGAAAACAATTATAAAAAAGATTATTTTTTTTTAAAAAGGGAGAGGCAGAAACATCCAACATTAAATATTTTCTGATAAAAGAAAGGCTGCTTTAATATTGATTAAATACAAAATAAAAATATCTCATTCAAATCTGTACCATAAGCAACTACATCTTTTGGGAGCTATGGAATATATAAGGGTTTGAATACCAAGATATATAAAAAGTATATGTGTGCATTCTGGTATTAGTTACTAATATTTATAATGCCTTTTTTTTTTTTTTTTTTTTTTTTTTTTTACTATTGCTAGTTGTATTGCTTAATTCTTTCACCTTGGCAAGTCTTAGTGGAAGAATTTTGATGAAGTTATGAATTATGAACTAAGTCTTTATTCAGTAACTTTTCAATAGTTTACCTGAAAAAATAAAAAGGCCATAAACCCAACAAAACCATTTAAATATTCTGTAAAAGGATTAAATCTTAGAAAACACTAGAACATGTGTAGCTTGAGTGGTATCAGGAGGAAAGACCTGGCAACCTGTGAAGAAGTCATTAGCATAATTTTATTTTTTTTTTAATGGCAGGCAGCAGGGAAGAAAACTAGAGAAAGCTGCCTCTCAAGGCAAATCACAGGAATAAGAACTGAGTTAGCAAATAAACTACAATTACTTTTATCTCCTTGGAGGAAAAAGGAAAAAGATGAGTGATGTATTGTTGCCCAGAATAATAACAGCAATACTGAAACAATAGTGATGAAAACGTTTGTCAGGTGCTGGGTTTGAAACCAAACGAGAGATGCTTTAACTGAAACTAAGCAGATGGGGTGATCATGACACTTCAGAGTTGAGATCTCTGATGACATTACAGACTGGATTGTGCATGGGATGCCCAGTTCCAGTTTATGGGATGGATTGTTGAGAGAAAGAAACAAAATATCTCCAAATAATAAGCAATATTTAACTGGGTAGTAAAACTCGTTATCCTACTGGACTCTGCAACTTATATTAACAGACTTATATTAATTGAATGGCATATTATGGTCTTCCCCTCCCCATCTGCACTCCACAGACCACAAACTGTTTTGTTCATTATCCTAAGAGATAAACTACTTTATTTTCCTCTTCTGTCCAAGTGTACTGAGAAAGACAGAGAGTAACTTTTATTTTAGGGATAGTCTAGCTGATATCTGCTGACAATATGGAAAGCAGACTGAAAGACAGAGAAAAAATAAATGTCAATGTATAGAGGTCTGAGGATATAAAATCACTTTATACCCCAATGAAGACTCGGAGGAAATAGAAAGAAACCCATTCCTTTATGCAATGATTTAGGATGTGGAGATTTCCAGAGCAAAGCAGTGAGTTTAGCAGAGCCTGCCAGTACCCCATGCTGCAGGCAAAGACTGCCAGCAACTCAAGTGCCACGCTCACATGTGTGTTATTAGATCAGCCACCAGTTTGGATCCAGCCGGACCATGGAGCCAGATGCTACATAACTCCTCAATGCTGAAGGCAGCAACACGACACTAGAAAAGTGGTCACACACTGGTGATGGATAATAAAGCTGTTCAGGAGCCAGCAGGCAAATGTGAGCTGTCAAGAAACTTTGACACGTGCACATGCCACTGGCTCTGGAGGAAGCTTAGACCTGACCTCTGGACAAGCCCACCGTACACTCAGCTTTTTGGAACAGAGTAACCCCATCAGTCCCACCGCAATGTGGGTAACAGGGCTGCATGGTAGGCTGTTGGTGTAGTCCCACCTTGCCACCTCTGAGTGTACATGTGATTACAGCACACACCCCTACAACACCAGTGCCACCAGGAAAAAACCCTGAGAAATCAACAACCAAAGTCAGACATGATGGGAGGCTCAGCAGCCCCCAGCAATCCTGTGAAGAGCTGAACTGGTCACCCACCAGCTCCTACTGCCGTGCTAAAGAGATGAGGGCAAGGGGGAACCACTACTGCAAGTGATTAGTATGTGGAGGATGAGTACAAGCACAAGTGGAGCTTTTACTTAGGGTGTGATCCTGAACAGTGACTTGAGCAGGTTTAAGGCTAAGAAGAGAAGGTAGACACTTGGCATGCTGTTATCCAGGGAGTGGAGCTACATCTGGCACAGCCTAGGAGCATGTCTCCTGACTTGGGGGTGAATGCCTAATTAAAGGTATCGCTGGAGAAGTGCCTACTATGTAGGGTGTAGTGACTACAAACAGATCACAGCCTCAGAAAGCACAACCTAATGATGGGAAAGGGATCTGAACAAACTTGCTCACATTAAATAATGAATCAGGGTGTCCTATGGCTCCACAGTTTGATCTGAAGATTGTCTGGAGAGCATTTACATGGGAACCTCACCAGGAACCGAGCTACCATTTCACAAAATACAGCACATCTGCTCAGATGCCCAAATAACCCCATTTGCCTAAGAAAAAGGAAGGTAAAGAATGAAGAGGACCAAAGGGAAACGGTAGGAAAACAACATACTATATCAACTGAGCAGAGAACCCAGGTGGTTATTGCATCTCTCTAGTGGCACTGTCAGTCTGTGCCCAGACATAAATTGTCTCAGTTCTTGCTATTGTATGTAATTACATTTGAGATAATAAAGAAACCCAAAAAGACTGGAGTACGGAATGCACCACTGAAAGGACAGGTAGCTGCAAGGAGTTGCACCCAAACTCTGTGGAAGACTAGAGTGGAAATAAACTCCAGACTCCACAGAAGGAACGAAAGATATAACAAAATAATTAAAAGAGAAAGAGAATGAGCCAGAAACAAAAGCAAGGTATTTCTGTATCATTCAGAATTTATAATAAAAGATTATTACACAGCCTGTTGGAAATATCACTCAGACCAAACAATAGAGTTGACTCATATCAAGCAAAGGGTCTGTGTGCAACAAGAAAAGAAATGGACTTTAATTAATGCTAGGAAATGCTTTCATACATATTACATGAGAAAGATGAATCTGACTTTTAAGTAGCATGGGGCTCAGTCAGAGATGTTTATTGCAAGTGTGCTCAAAGAAGTGTCTGTATTCCTCTGCAAAAACAAAATCACCTTCCTCTTCTAGGAGCTAATAAGCTCATCCAAGAACATGACATGACAGGGAGGACAAGACAAGGCAGTACAGTGAGAAAAGTGCAGGCAACACATTTTCCACTGGAACAATATTGTCTAAGGGCCTGAGCACTGCATCAAACAAAAACAAGAGGAGACGTGGTACTTACTGACCCAACTCCTTTCCCATGTGTTTGTGCACAAAACATTAATGAGCATGGTTAGGAAAGCAAATAATCTGGTCCCCAGCTATCAACCCAGGGAGGGTGTTCTATTGACAGATATAGCACAGAAACAAGAAATGAAAAATCTGAGGCCAGAACTGTCAGTGTGATAAGAAAAAATGGTGAGACAATATCCTAAAAAATCTGTGGCATTATTAATTTGATGGTTTTCTTGTATGAAGGTCAAAGATCATCAATATCTAGTTAAACAAAGAAAAAAGGGTATGTAGCTTCACAATAATCATACAAAGAACTTGGTAAAGCAGTTCAATCCTACTCTAGCTCAGCCAGTTTAAATGTAAATTCCAATTAAAGGTAGCTGAGAATAGCTCATTCTGGCATCGTAGACATGAGGAAAGTTTTGAAACACAGTGGTGTGTATTACTATAAAGGTATACTATAAATTTTCAAATGTGAAATAAAACATCAACAATAATGCACCAACATCACCCATGGAAAATGGGAATGGCAATTACAGTGTATTGCAAGACATGGCTAACACAAAATGAGGCAGTATACATTTCTTTATCCTTATTCCTCATGCAATCATATATGATGGCTGAAACTATTCCACAATCACAGTGTGCCTAGGTGGCCAAGAAGACCAGTGGCATCAGAACCTGTGTGGCCAGCAGCACCAGGGCAGTGACCATTTCCCTGTGCTTGGCACTGGTGAGGTCACACCTCAAATCCTCTGTTCAGTTTTGGGCCCCTCACTGCAGGAAAGACATTTTGGGGCTGGAGTGTGTCCAGAGAAAGGCAACAAAGATGGTGAAGGGTCTAGTGAGTCAGTCTTACACAGAGCAGATGAGGGAGCTGGGGGTATTTAGCCTGGAGGAACGGAGGCTCAGGGAAGACCTTACTGCCCTCTACAACTCCCTGAAAGGAGGCTGCAGCCAGGTGGGGGTCAGTCTCTTCTCCCAAGTAACAAGCAACTGGACAAAAGGAAACAGTCTTAAGTCATGCCAGGGGAGGTTTAGATTGAATATTTGGATAAATTTTCCTCACCAACAGGGGTTGTCAATGACTGAAACAGGCCGCCCAGGGAAGTGATGAAGTCACCATCCCTGGAGGTATTTAAAGAGACATGGTTTAGTGGTAGCTTTAGGTAAACAGTTGGACTCAAGATCTTACAGATCTTTTTCAACCTAATTGATTCTATGTCCAGAGTCTATGTTTTGGTTACTTGTGATTGAAGTACACAATCCTTACAGCAACTGATATTGCTCACTAGAATTAAACCATAGCTCAAAATGAAACTGATACAGCCTTTCTTATACACAATGGAGTGAAATGAAACCTGATAGGAATACAATTGTGATCACAAAGGATATCTGAAGCACAGGTACCACGGTAAGGGGAAAAAACCTACTTAAATGCAAGGACAAAGACTGGCAATGAACACTGAGATAGTGGAACAGCATTTCAAACTGAAATAGTAGATTAAAGAAACATAAATGCCACTAAATAGATTTTGGTAAGTTTCTGAAAGGGTTAATATTTTATCACTGCCTGCAGTAGGAGCAACTGCACTCAAATATCAAAAAGGCCTCTTTACCTTTTCCTTCATTATGGAAGAACTTGTCGAGACATGTTTAAACTGAAGTTATAGCCAGCTCTGAATGAAACAAATGAATCTTTGTTGAATTTTTTTTTGTGGCTTTTGAAACTTCTAGAAGGAATGAAATTGAAGGCTAATACTGTCTTAAGATCATCTTTAAAGACGAACAGAGAATAACAACTGCATTTCAGTAATAGAAGAAAAAGACAGATGAAACAAAGATTCCTAAGTACCCACCTGGCACATGGACCCTTTGCTTTTGTTATGGCACTTGTCTCACTGCACACTTTAGAAGAACTTTAAGACTGACACTTTTTTAGTTGTTGTGCAAAGAATGACTAATGCAATTGGTGATCTCTCACCTTAAAAATCCTTTCGATTTCCAGATGATTCTTTTTTCTTGTCCAAGGACACTGTCCCCTTTCAGCATTGTCTAATAAATATCTAAGAGTATACCTGACAGGCAGCCAGATAAAGGGAGGCTGTCAAATCACTTCTCCACAATAGGAGACCCATTTATATGAAGCGCCCCTACAGAGTGATTGTGTACTGTGCAAGAATGGGTTGGAGGAAGATGACCCATCCTTTTGATTCGTATCTGTAGGGTTCTGGCTTTGTGCTGAACACTTGTTCTGGTTAAATAATTATTAAATTGTCAATATTCCAAGAAAAACAAAACATATACTCAATTTTACTGTGAAAATCATGCAAAATAGCTAAGTGTGCTGTTTGTGTTTGATTTTGTTGGACTGCACAGTGCAATGAAATCACCGTCAGATGTAATATGACAACCAAATGCTTGGAGGCTAGAAGGATTCTGTCGCTGTCATGCTGTGGATAATTTATGCCAGTAATCCTCAGGCACATCTGAGCAGCAGGACACACAGGATATTATCCTACTGCCTCAGTGAAAAATGTACTTCAAGGCAACCTGGTGATAGTGCAGTGATGGGATTCCAGGTGTTAAACCCCCAGCAGCACAATGAAGTATGCACAGAGCCTTGGCTCAGTTATTCCTCCAAACCAACCATCTAGCACTGCTTATTGACTGTCAAGAGCAGGGAAATGCCATAAAAGTAGCTGCTGGCATTGAGAAGGACAAAGCAGGCTAAAGACACAAGCCCTTGCATTACGCAGATTCAGAGGGGCAAAGTGCTAGGACTCTGTTTCAAACACACTGACCTCCTCCTCTGCTGCTGACCCAAAGCAAGCTCCCGAGCCACTGGCAGGGTGTCTGTGCTAGCACACACACAGGAGTGCACCCAGGCAAGAGATGTCTCAGCTCTGCAGCAGAACTCGGCATTGCCCACCAGCTTCACATCCTTTATCTACAGCGTTTACTTTGCTGGCCACCCAGAAGAGCTGCATGCACAGACTAAAGCAAGAGAGGATTTGTGCTTTCTCTGATGAACAGAAAGTCTGCTAGACCAGAAGTAGCCAGAAATGTATACAACAGAGAATTACTAAGAGACTGAGTGCTTAGTGATTTCCTTCATTCAAGTATATCTAAGGTCCAACTTTGTCCCCCAATTTTAAGACTGGTCCAAAGCCCACTGAATCCAGGAAAACTCTCCAGGCTTTAATATGTTCTAGTAACTGGAGACTTCATTTAAACTGTTAACAGCATGTCTCTAAATAAAATTAACTTTAAACTCTTTGTTCATGGACTGATGAATAACAAAACTGATACAAGATTTGGCCTGAGCAAATATGCAGGTCTATTTACAGATTTACAAAGGAAAACTTGCACAGCACCTGCCCACTTATAATTCTAACTCTTGGCACTACTTTAAGCAGTATTGAATTCCTTCCCACCCACACATCTTTACATAAGTAGAAGCTTAAACACCAATTCAGACTAAACATTTTTGAATGCAGAAACCCTTGAGTGACATAAAGAGAAACAATGGTGTAAATGAATCTTTAATTTTCACAATGCTCAATAACTGATGGGCTAAAAACATAGATTTTAAACAGCGTATAGTTTATTTGAAGTTACTGATTCTCACTTTCAGTAAATTCCTGTGCTCCAGCAGTACATTGTGTTTTCATTGGAGGCTCAGACCATCACTAGATGCTATTTAGCAAGGAGAAAAAACTTTCTGTCCTGAATGGCTTCCAAAAGAGTTGCCATACAGCATGACTGTCACCTTGCCATGTGAAGAAGGACAACCTGGAGCAGAACATCCTAGCCTCTGGTGGGCCCAGAGAATTTCTTCCACTCAACTATGAAAGCATGGTCTATGAAAAGTGGCTAGGAAAGGTGGCTCAGTATTTGTGTCACCGAGCAACACAATTATGTACAGGTTTTATGGAGACTGGCACCAGCTACAAATTTTTAGGACTTCATTGATTCAGGGTGGGTTGAAAATCACCATGCAGGAACAGTAATGGAAAGGAAAATTAGACCTTGGCTACTGTCACTTATGTCCTGTGTACAGAAAGAAAGAAAATATGCCAGTCTCTTATCATATCTCATAATAATAATGGGGGGTTAACAAAGAAACATCTTCTAGAGAAAAGTTAAAAAAAAATACAGCCAATGATCAATGTCATTATATTGATGTTACTTTAGGAGAAGAATTCAGAGTCAGACTGGGATTTGAGCTTGCCCTAGTGTTCAAAGGACAAGAAGCTGATGGTTTCGTATTTCCCTTTTGACTCCATCTGGTCTTTTGCAGGACAGCAGCAGTCTGTCATCTTTTTCACAAATTATGATGTGCTACCATCCTAAAATAGCCCCATTCATAACCTGTACTTGGGTATTGCAAGACAATGAGAGGCTTGGGACACCTCCTGGCTCCGGAAAGGGAGGTGAAACCCACCACTGCCTGACAGTAACAACAGAATTGCTGAAACTCTGGCAAAAATTGCTTTCTGACACTACGGAAAAAACAGCTGAGCTTGATGAATTCACCGAGGTGAAAGCACTCACAGTGTTACGGGCAGTTCAGAAGGGAGGGCCATGTTCAAACTCTAGTTTGCCAGGCTCAACGTGGGAAGACCACAATGCAGTCCAGCCAGCTCTAACTGTATCAGCTTCCACAGTAATTCCCACAGTATCTCAGAGAAATATTTTTGTTACTCAGAAAATCCAAACTGAACTACTGCAGAAAACAGTGTTGACCTCCTGGACCTACTTCATACTTCACACCATTTCACTTGTTGCAGCTGTACCAACTTTAAGGGAATTTACACATTAGTATATGAGAAAGGAAAAGGAGATCAGTCATCTTTAGAAAAACAACTTGAATCTTCAGAGCCAAAGTGAACCTACATAACTATGAGAGAACGAGGATCTCAATTGGCTTCAGTTTATGCCAGCAGTACCTGAAGTCTACATTTCAAAGGCACATGCATTTTGCATAATTTTCCTGCCTAAACCCTTTCCCTTGTAATTTATTCAGTATGTATCTTGAATTAAAGAAAAAAATAATCAGTTTCTGGCACTGTTAACCATGAAATGAATTCTCCAAGTTTCACTGAATATTAATAAGACCACTTTTGCATCCATTAAATACATGCATAATGATTTTACAGCATTCCTTTTAGTTGAATCTTGTAACAGTATATATACCAACTCTGGACATTAATGTCTCTCACATAAACATTCCCTTTCTATACTGATTTCAGCATATCTCATTACATTATGTAGAATTAAAATTGAGAAAAAAACAACCCAACTTGTTCAGGTCACAAACCAAAATCTGTCAGTGCTTAGGAAGAAACTAAAATTAAGGTATTCCACACAATACATGTTTGTTGTGTTTTTTCACTTTGTTCTGCAATAACGTAACATTTTACAAAAGGCTGGCCAGGAGTTCCATCTGACAAATTAGTTCTTACGTTCATAAGGTGCTACTGGCTAATATATCTCTTCGAACCAGGCATAAATGTGATGATAATAAAATAGCACATTAGAATGAGACAGAACCTTAGCCATCCTGTTGTTCTGGCCCTGTAGGCTGTGTCTGTGCTTCCTGCTTTAGTCAATGAACCTGGCTCTCCACGGATTGTCCTTATGACCATGCAAAGAATTTTCCACACAAGAATAAAGAGATGGATATTATATCAATATTAGGGCTAAGACCATGTTCACCTTTTAACAGGCTAAGCCATGATTTGCTCATGCTTCTCTAAAAAAAATAATGCTGAAAAGGTTTTCTTCACCATATCTACTGTAAAGTCAGTAAGAGAGAAGCATTAAAACTTGTTTACAGTTTATTCTATAACAAGACAGCTGTTCTGAACTGGAAGACTGAATTACAGATCTCAATCAGTATATTTGCTATAAACACCTCTAAGACCATGTGCATCTACTTGTTCTGCAGGGAATTTCCTATCCAGAGAGGGGGCAGGAAGGGCACTAAAGACTTTGTTAAAAAAAGAAAAAAAAAATAAAAGGAAGTATTCTTCCTTTGTTTTAAAACTCTGCACTTCCATTTTTCAGCTATCAAGGTGGAGTCTTCTGATGGTGCTTGCTCCAGGAAATGTTGTCAATAAGATGATAAACTGTCTGGGACCTGTGGGCTTGACCAGGCCAACCTCCATAGGATAGGTCAACCTTTGAAGTTAAGGTTATGTTGCTCAGGCTTTTGTCACTTCTGAAAATCTCCATAGACTGTAATTCCACAGTATTTGCAGGCAACATATTCCCAGGCTTATTTCACCACATGGAATTTTTTTGCCTTCTCTTCTGCAGGATGAACCGAATTCCCTCAACCAAAGTAGAGGTGAGAGGAATAATCACTGTCCTGGACCTGAAAGCTCCTTCCCCTTGTAACCATTTTTGTTAGTACTTACCACAAATATATTCTCTCTTGTATATATTTATATAATTAAATATAGTACTCACCAGCCACTGCTGAGGTATTTCTGGCAGAGGCATTTGAGGAGGCGCTGGCAAAGTGTTGGCAACTTCTTGTTTCTGTACATGTTCTTTTATTTCTAAACCTGTCAAAGAGCAAAAAACCTCACTTAACACTTTGGTGGATGCAAATGGGACATTTTTTCCACATGTGGACCCCATTTCTGACTGTCACACACTGAAATCTGGCACGCAGTGCTGATCACAGTCTACCTCCCAAGCATGGTTACTGAGGCAGGACTGAAAGAATGCTAGGAATTCAGGAATTTAATCAAGCAGAACAAACACATACTTACTCTATATGATAATGACATATATGCTGTTTGGATCAACAAATACCAGACACAGAAAAAAATTACAGGAAATCATTCTGAACTGCACATCCATCTCAAACTGAAAGACTTGAACAAGATTCAAAAACGTTGCGAGGCATCTACCATACAGATAAAACCATTTACTGGGGGAAGATACCACACTCAAAAACATCCCAATGGCACCATACCGTGATCAAAATATAGTCAGCCCGTGGGCAGCATGTGACTGGCTGCCTTTCATCAGCAGAGGCAAACAACAGTACCCATGGCACATTTTGGATGGGCAAGGTCATCATGTAGAAACAAGCCCAAAACCAACTTTCATGCCAGAAGAGTGAGAAAGAGGGTAGAAGAAGAGACCCTGCCTGCCTTCCTGGAAGTGACAGTGACAACTGTTTGCCCAAGCCCACAGTGCCCATGTTTCTCTGGGTTCCATCTCCAATCTTGGGGCCATGGTGGGAGTCTGCCCAAGTCCTAGGAGATGCAGGATGCTGTGACACCCCAACCTGGAGCACTGCTGGGGGGACACTACCCCAACCAATTCACCATTAACAGAACTTCCCACCATTTCCTTCTTACTTATTTTTTTTAAAATAATCTCATAGTTTTCCAGGTGAATTTGTAAAGGGAAAAGGAGCTGAAAGTAAAAGCTGCCTTAAGGATCCTTTGTATCACTGTTGCATCTCCCTCACAGGGAAAAAACAGGAGTGACCCACTTGTTCTGGGGTTTTGGCACAATAATTTAGATCACAGTTGAATTCACTTCGTAGGAACATGATATTGTTTACTTTTCTAAATATCAAAAGGAGATTAGGGTGCATCTCCTCAATGTTCTGGCAAACATTCAGTCCATGGATTGTACCCTGCATAACCCTACGCTGAACTTAGTTCCTAGTGTTTAGTTGCACTTTTAAAATATATATTTACATGAGTGAAATGGATGTCTTTCAGTAAAGATCATAAAATTCTCAAAAATGTAATCAATGATGAAATGTTTCTTGTCATAATACCCCAGTCCCACTGGCTGTGAAGTCATGGCTTGAAAAACAAATCTGATAAATTAAACTGGCTCTAAAGACTATAGATTGTACTGTTTTCCTACAAATCAAGACAGGGATTAGTCTTGGGAAACATTCTTTTTTTTTTTTTTTTTTTTTTCTTTTCACCAGCATAACTTTCACTTGTTCATCTTTATGTAGGATGAATCTCTATTATGACTGCCATTCATATCCAAATCTCCCATGTCTTCCAAACGACCAGAAGTCATATATGAAGGGATTTTTACCAAAAAAACCCCCCAACTATTCCAAGTGAATACTATTGACTCTGTAAAATAATTTTTCCCCAGTTTTCACCTATTTGTGTTTAAGTAAGAACCTGGTCTAACATTTAATTTCTTCTACCAACTTACACAGCAAAGGGAGCACTATAGGTTTAGGGCATTAAGTCCCTTTAAGGAAAACAGGCAGTGTTGACAGTCACATTAAATGACTAAATCCAGCAACAGTTCTTACTCCAAAATAAACTCTTTGTGTCTTTGTTTTTTAGAAGAAAGTCTGAGTTTTAGAAGGAAATGCCAAGTGTTTCCTTCAGACCTGCAATCCATTGGGCATGCCAAGGCTCAGAAAGAAAAATGAAGTTTATAGTCTTGCCAGTTATTTAGGACAACCACTGGTTTGGATGCAGGGCAGGTTGAGGCCAGGCAACTATGACCTGAAGAACAGATCTGCCTGTCCCAGTTCTCTCTGCTTGATAGATATTAAATGAAGAAAACAGTGTGCTTTTGGGGGAGATGGAACAAAACAAGCCAAAAGATTTCCAAAGAATTCCCCAAGTAAGAACTTAGTTGGAAGTGTTTTACTAAAATCCAACCAGCCCATTACAATAATTTCCACACCTTTACAAAAAACCCCGTAATTGTTCATTTCCAGATGTTCTAAAGAAGCCAGCCAGTTCTCAGTTGCCAGCTCCCCAGATCCTTCATTACCGTTCCCCGTTGATCTTACATGCTTTTCTCCAGCAATTGAAAAATCCTGTTGGATTCACCCAGCTGAATTTTGCAAAAGCAACTGAAGAATCTGAACTCAGCATAGTCCTCAGGCCTCTTAAACTGTGCCAGCAACCCAAGAGCTCTCGTGGAGCTGTGTGGGTGGAGTAAAACAATATTTTGAAAAACAGACTCCAAATGATAGTTCATCTTAGTTACAGAGTACTGTGGGTTTATGCATCTTTTATTGCTTTTAATTTTAATGAAGAGATGAATAGTTTCAAAGGGATGGGAGTACTGAATGTTACGACTGATAAAAAAAGCAGCAGGGTCGGCTCCAGTAAAGTACATGACTCCCTGGGTAGTTTCACACACACTTGAAGCCAGGATGTGATGGCAGAGCTCCCAAGGAGGCAGTTCCTCTCCTTCCCTGCCTTGTTCCCGTCCCTGCACCAACCTCTCCTTTGAGCCAGCAGAAGCATGTGTGTGGCCTTAGGTTGAACCAGACCAGAGAAGTGACACTGGTTAGGACTAAAGCAGCAACAAAAATCAAATAATGCTTGTACTAGCAGAAAGTTAGAACAGCAAGGAAGAAGCAATACAAGAGTAGCCTGGGGAGAGAAACTGGATGCTTTTTTTGAGGTCATACTGTCCCAAATTAGATTTAAACTGCAATTCTATAAACTAGAGTTTACAGACATAAAAAGCATAGTCCTATGATCTCTTGTTTAACTGAACTTAAGCGATTTCCTTAAATTCTAGTATGAATTAGAGCATATCTTTTAGCAAAATATTCCATCTTGATAAGATGCCAGCAATGGCATGCAGCACTTGCAAAGTTCTGCCATTAGTTCATAGCTGCAATGCTCAAAACGTGCTTTATTTCCACTTTGAGACAAACATTCAGCCATTGGACTTATCATTGTGTAAGTCTAAGAGCTTGTTTTTAGTCATTCCTTTTCTACATAAAGATTTATTATGACACCTCATTTCGGATAATTTGAAGGCATATTTCTGGATCCTTTAATCACTTTTACAACTTTTCTTTGAAATGTCTAAATTTTATCTCCTTGAATGTAGGCACTAGAAGTGGGTAAAATGTTCCAGTAAAAACTGCACTGAGAGAAGCCCTACCTCTTAGTACATGGATCTTGTATGGATCTTGCTAATAGATGGATCCTATAATGGGATGTAGCAGACCTTGTTAAAGATCCTGCAATAAGCTTTAAAAGCTAAATGGTAGGTGCTGAATAGTGGAAAGCTATGGTCCTGGGGTCTTTTTATCCATCACCACATCTAGAGACATAAACTGAACACACCTAGGGAGGTGCTCTGGAACAGAAAATTCGATATTCCTACAGCTTAAACCTCTCACCCTCAAGGTGGAGGGTGATGATTTTGAACTGTTCAGAACAGATCTTTGGCATGGGTTTGGCCTGAGCTGACTTGTCTCCTGCATCAGTTCCTTGGCATGATGTGGGAGTTAGCACAAAGATCCCTCCATAATTTAACAGCACAAATAATCGCATTATAGAGTCCAGAAACATACCCAGCACTGTGAGGTGTAGGTTTTCCTGTCCTGAAACACCATACAGAATCCCAAAATAAAAAGGATATTATAACCCTTCCCTGTGTTTTCAAATCTGGCAACAGAATGTCATCTCTCTTCTTGAAAAAAATCAAATGGTTTTCTTAATAAATCTACTTCAAAAGATTGCAAGAATAACAGGCAGATTTAGATCAGCATTGTTGAAGTTATTTTGAACTCCGGTAAAATACAGCTGTTTCTAAACATATCGAATTGCAGGTTCTCACCTAGAAGATTTTGGGTTTTGGGATTTTAGTGTATTTTGGTCAGCTTTTGGAGGATGATACTCCTTCCACAATATGAGAAATTGGTATCTACCTCCTTCTCTCAGTAGTGAAGTAAAAATAGCAATGGGTCTTTAAGAATGTCAGAACAGAAAGAAGGACAATCATTACTTTCAAGTTGATCTCCTTGGACTTGAATCCTGTGGCAAAAAGTATTTCTTTACTGAAAGGGGGAAACACTTCATCAGACAAGACCATGTTTTTCTAGCAGAAGAGAAGAAACAAATCTAGAGAAATACAGCTGCTCACAATGTGGTGCTTTTCTTCAACAAACTCTGGTATTTTTCAAAAATCTAAACTGAGGGTTTACACTGACAGTATTTCTGTCAAATGTAGTACAAACAGAGGTCTTATAGCCCAGATGTCACTACATACAGAAAGGTGCTGTAAAAAATATAAGAGAACTGTTAGAAAAAATAGTGAGGAATGTGCTTTATACAAGCTCTGTGGAAAGGTTCCTGTACACAGTGAATCACTTATATTGCACTCAGTTCCATAATCTTGATGGAGATGAAAGCAATTGTGCAATCAAAATGGTTTTAGATAGGAAGAAATGAAGAAAGTGAGTCTTATTGCAAAATGCAAAGCAGACATGCTGTCAGCCATTTCCTATGGCTTGGCACTCCGGTATCAGCCATGCACCAGGCTACACCTCAGTATCAACTCTTTTGGTGGGTTTGGGTCATTTGACACAGATGGAAAGGCACTGTGGCAAGAACTCCCTGACACAAGTGTAACTTTTCCATCAAAACTCACAAATAGCATTACTGCCACAAACAAAATGAAGTAACCACTCCAGCGACAGAAGTGAAAACATTCTATATAGGATCCAATTTTGTGGCTGGATTCACCCATGTGCACCCAAGGTACTTCTAGTGTGCCTTTTGCTATATTTTACTGCTGAAAATGAAGGAAACCATTAAGGAAAGTTACACTTTGGCTTCACCCTGTCTTTCTGCCTTGCTTCAATTTAGGGCTTGTCTTTAGCTCTTCAAGTTATTTCACTGAGTACAGACTTATTCTGTGCACTCTGCAAGCAAGAAAACACACCCCGGCACTGACCTTTTGATGACTGTATCCTCAGGAGAATGTTAGTTATTACTGCCTTCTTCTCCCTGACAGTGGAAGTTAGATATTCATGGTCCAGAAGTTCAAGAAACAGGCGCAGCTCAACTATTAACTCTTCCATGGCTGAAAGGCAAAAAAATAGAATTACTTTTTCACAAAAGTCACACTAGAAAAAAGACAGAATTAATTCTCAGTTATCCACATTTAAAGTAATTTTCTATCATTTCGTAAAACTGTGTGGTCCTCCCTGCTGGAAACAGACTTTAACAGTAATCAGCATTAGTAGAACAAACAGAATAGTCCATCAGGGAGCACTACTGGCATTTTTTGCAGTTATATCAAAATTGACAGGCACATCTTTTCAGATACTACAGGATGAAGCCAACACTAGACAAGTTAAGTGCAGGAATGGTGGCCATCGGCTTTTCTACCAGTGCCACTCTTGTTCCTCTCCCATTAACAAACTGCAAAATTTCTAACTGCAGAACAAATTTAAGGTTTGGTAAAGCTTCTAGACACCATTGATATTTTCATGAATCTTTCTCTTTCCCTTACTTATTCTCTTTGCTGTGGCAAAAAAAAGAACAGGTATTCATTCCTTTATTTGCAATTTCTTTTTTTATAATCTCCAAAGACAAGCTCCCAATCTTTCACATGTTTTCCTATCACTCCC
This sequence comes from Margarornis squamiger, assembly GCA_035222235.1. Lineage (NCBI taxonomy): Eukaryota > Metazoa > Chordata > Aves > Passeriformes > Furnariidae > Margarornis > Margarornis squamiger. The sequence goes on from JAWWTY010000123.1 coordinate 63,419,317, forward strand.
CATATTCCCAGTGATACACTTCATATTTCATCCTATTTCTGTTATTCCAGATCTCAAGGCTTTCCAATTCGCTCTAGAAAAAAATAACATTCCTTCTCTCTATTCTCAATGCTTCTTAATTTTTTTATCAATGAACTTTATAAGCACATTTCTACTTTTTTTACTTTCAGATTATCCCTAAAGTTCTAATGTTCCAGTGTCCTAATAACTGCAGTAGCTCAAACTATACATACAATTACCTTTGTTACAGCCTAATCGTATGATATCTCTTTAGCAGGTTTATGAGAAACCCATGGCATTGAACCACATTTTCATGCTTCTGTTCTCTCATAATTCTGAGATCTCTGGACTGTTCCCTTAAAAGTGGATGCACTCTTTATAGCTTTTGGTTTCATCTTGATAGAATAGTTCACATTTCCATACTTTCTGTATCCTATGACATTATTCTCATTAAAAGATGAGGAGCATCTACTTCATTTCAGGACAACACATAGGATTAATCCCAGTCCCATGAAAACACCTTAACAAAGAAATCCCTGAAGACATACACTTGGGCAAATATTTTCACAAAATCACTTAGGATGTAAAAAACCCGTAAGATCACTGAGTCCACTGAACCCAGCACTGTCAAGTCCACCACTAAACCATGTCCCTAAGCAGCACATCCATGTTTCTTTCCAGGGACGGTGACTCCACCACATCCCTGGGCAGCTGTTCCAATGTTTCACCACCCTTTCAGGGAAGAAATTTTTTCATAATACCCAGTGTAAAGCTCCCCTGGCATAACTGGAGACCCTTTCCTCTCATCTTGTTGCTTGTTACCTGGGGGAAAAGACTGACACCCACCTCTCTACAACCTCCTTTCAGGTAGTTGTGGACAGAGACAAGGTCCACCCTGAGAATTGTTTTCTCCAGGCTAAGATGCTTAGCCTGCTCTTCTGCATAGATGTTACTCATAAGACTTATGCTCCAGACCCTTCATCCTTCATTTCCTCAAAGACACCATTAATTTGCACATGTAATTTCATCCTGCCCAAGTTTTTCTTAGCGAACGTTTTCTTCTATTCAACTGAACAGTAGCACTGCTGTTATATAAGCTGTCCACATTTTCAGGAAATATGTTTCTCAAAGATTTTCACAATATATAGGCAGAAAGAGGGTATTCAAAATGCTAAAATTCAAAACTGTCAACATCACTCCAGCTCATGAAAAACATCCCACGGCTACAGGTAATTTTTTTTTTTTTTTGCCATCACACCTGTAGCTGTCAAAGCTGCCTAGAAGTCCATCAGAACCCCAAAGTATTTCACAACCCTATCACTCCCAGAGTTGTTTGCTTTATGGAACAACAACATATATATCTACAGCATACAGCTTTCTGAAGCAAAAAGATAAAGGTGCAGATTGCAAAGTTGTCAATGATCACAAGATTCAAGGAAGAACAAAGAAGGAGGCCCTATGACCTAAAAAAAATAATACCCAAATAATCAGCTCTTACCTTTTTCCTTATTTTTTAGATTACACAGTTTAGAAATAAGGTGTATATTCCATTTTATGTATAGTGGTCTCTTGCTTTTAAGTATGCTTTGAATATGATGCATTAATACTGTTATTATAACTTCATTTTAAATATGGAATATATGAATATTTTAATAGCTATATATTTGTTATAATACATACCTTTCAAAAGCTATCATTACCACACAATCTAGGCAGCCATTGTGAAACCTAATCAGTATACAGTAAAAAGAAATGTATTATTTTTCAAGTAGTTCTGCAGACATATAAATTACCATCAGTAATTGCATATATTACTGCACTAAAATTTCTTTGCAATGCCATGTTTTCTGGTCTCTTTAAGGCAAGGGACTGCAAATGGGCTGAAAGAGAGCTCTCCCTTTTCCTCTTCACCAAACAATACTCTATGCCACAGTCATCTCATTTCTTTGCTGAGAACTTTCACTTCTGGGAAGTGCAAAAAGGATGAAAGCATCAGATACCATTGATATGCAAAGCGTGCATGACTGTGTTCAGTTATTAGAAATTATCAGATCCTTGCTCTCAGGAGGTTGTAATCTTATATAAACAGATGCATTGCAAAATGAGAAAAGAAAACAGAGGAAGAGGGAGTTGCAAGGCAAGGAGACAGGAGAGCAAGAGAAGAGGAGATAAGAAACCGCTGCTGGAGAGACTCCTGGGAGCTGGCACCAGCCCCAGCCTCTCTGAGGCTTTGTAGCACAAATGTGTGGCCTTCCTCTATGTCTTTGGAGGAAATCTGCACTGCAGTCCCTGGTGAACCCTGCCCATTGACCAACAATGACCAAGCCACCCAAGGTACTGGAAGCATCTTAACTGCCCCAGAAGAGGATTTTGAAAAACAGCTTTGGTAAGAGGATGGTAAGATCAACTCGATACCAGTGAGACAATGCTTAAAAAATCTCAAAACCACTGCCTTAGGAACACATTCACCATAACGGCATGTACACTTGGCCTGGCGTCCAGCATTGCTGTTCAAATGTCTAGCAGTGCATCAGGAAGGAACACAGTGCCTGAGAAGACTTGCTCTTCCTGCCTTTGTAAGCTCACAGGTACATGACACTGACTTCAAACAAGCAGTCGTAAATGCTAATGCACAATTTTATTGTGAAAACAGAATAAAATTATTAGCAGCTGTTGAAAAATGCTAGGCATGAACACGACATTGCTTCTCTTATGTTTTATCCGGATTAAATTGGGGGTGTATTTTCTTTTGTGGGAGTTAATAGCATCACAAATATTGAAGTGAGAAGGAAGGAAGTTCTGAATTACACTTTATATATGCAATGATGTCAAAGATCCAAAGAAAGAAGGGCAACATGAAGGGCTAGCAAGAAACACTCTTTCCAAATACCCTAAAAGCATACTTTTCTCTTTTAATACTTTTGCTGCTTAAGCAAAGAACAGAAATACTGTCATGGACTGCATTTAAAGTACTGAAATTAAGGAACTGAAAATTCTTTTTTCCAAGATGGCAACAAATAAACTTGCTTATTCTCAAGAAAAAACAAGTTTTGCCTGTTGTCAACCCTTGGCTGATTTGCTGGATTAAAGAATCTTCTTTAATCCTTCCTAGAAATGTAATGATGTGCTCACAAAAGAGTAATGCAATTGAATAACAGAAAATCTACGTAATACATATTTTCGGAAAGCAATCATTACTTCTTAAATGGAGACCCAAAAGGAGTGGGTGATGCAAGTCCCAAAGAAAAACATATTCTTCCAGTGAGAGATTACCCTTGGAAATCTGACATCACCACAAAATAGGAATAATAATCAGAAGAAGGCTCTCAAAAAAGAGCCAATTTATTTGACAGTTTTGGCTGTATTTTCATTGCCAAAGGAATTACTTGTAAGTGGCAGGTGGTGAAAGGCAGGCTGGAGCCCAGGGATGGTAATCACAACAGTAAGCAGATTTTAGCTTGACTGAGGAGCAAAATCACATTCCATAATAAATGATGAGAAGTCCATTCTATGCTCAGTAGGAATTATAGGCCCCTAATGGGCTGCTGCAATTGCCATGCACAAATAAAAAAACAATGATACATCCAGAAGGGTTTCCAAGACCGGCTCTCAAGAGTTTTAAAGCTTTTCAAATGGCAGCACATAAAAACTATATACACAAGCCAGCAACACCAAGGTAAAAAGAATCAGAGGAAGGCAATTACATCACATTGTAGATTTTGTTCCAAACCAGAACTAAAACCAACTGGGACTAAAAAAGCATGATGATGCAATTATTCCAAATCTACATTTATGGGTGCTAACCTACAAGCATTTTTAAAAGAATATAAAGTTTTCACTCCCGGTTGATCAGAAAAAAATCATACGAGTAGTACTATACCACACAGAATATTTCAAGTTTGCTTAAACCAGAAGAAAAGACAAGGATGAGCTCATTAGAAAAATGATCAGATTGTTTTTGGTCACTCACAGAAACTGATGTATTTCTTCACCTTGCCATAGCACAAATGACCTGAAAGCACCTTCCAGTTGACTAACGTCCACTAATGAACTTTTACAGAAAAAGAAATGCAAATCCAGGAAGGATGACAGCCTATCAACTATTATGCTACCTGTACAATATAAATCCCACACAAAGTAAATGCTCTTCCATGGTCACGTCTCTATTATAAAATGATGTATGAAAATATGTTAGTGTACCAATCTATCACAAAAATAAGAATAAAAATTGAGCTTCAATTTTTTAGAAGATCCTATTGATCAGTTCCTTGAACATTGCTGAATCAAATTTCTCTGTGTTTAGGTTTTCTGCTCACCGCTAAGTTTGCCATTTGCAGACGTTGAAGGCCAGAACAGACCATGTCAATGAGATCCATTACAAGAAATCACCTAATCTGACTTTCTATACAATACAGGCCAGAGACTTTCATCTCACTACTCCTCCGTTCCTAGAGAGATGTGTATTTACATAAAGGACATCTTCCAGGGAAGCAAAAAAACTATGTCAGCATTTTGAGCCCTGGTTTCAAGAGGGAAGGATCCCATTTAACTTTTCAAAACAAACAGGCTTGGATTTATGGATAACATTGATGCCAATCTTCACCCTATATATAAAAAGTTCCTGAAACATGGAGACTTTCCCAACCTTCAAAAAAAACCTCATTAGTATTTGGGTACACAAGCAAAAATGTAGAAACCAGACATATGATTTTGTTTTAAATGAAAAGCAGAATGTGAACTGCATGTTTATACCCAGTTCTATTGAAATAGTGTCACCATCCTTAGTTTTGGATGTTGTAATTTGCATATTTTATTCAAAAGCTCATAACAGAGCTGGGGAAAACATGTCTGTATTTTATAAAACTATAAATATTAGGGACACTACAATGCATGTAGACAAAGGACAAGGAGACAAAAATCTTTACGAAGAAAACACAAAATTACTTTGAATCACTTCCACTCGATCCCATAATGCAGCAACAAATGTTCTGTTTCCAGTAATTAATGAAGTTCCTTTCATTGCTATTTTATCATTATCCAAGAAAATAATTTCACACAGAAATACACAAAAACTGGAAGGAGACAGTGATAGCCTATTTAGCACTAGGAAAATTTTCTACTTTTTTTTCAATGTGCTACCAGAAACTAGTTGACATATTTGAAAATTGTATTGAATTCTTATCCCCCAAGAAATGACAATTTATGCTGCTTGAAGAACACCCAGTAAGTAGACAAGATTTCCCTCTTAGAAGGTTTTTTCCCGATTGCACTGGCCCTTCTTTGCTGCCCTGATAACCATAATGTACAAGGTGTGATGAATTCTACCTGATAAACAGGCTAAGTCCTGCTCCAGAAAGGAAAGATGATCATCTTGAGGGTACAGGAGATTGGAGGAAAGGATGGTAGTGTATTAAAAAGGGGTGAACCCTAAATAGTAGATGAAGCCCTGAAGATGAAGAACTAGGATGAGTGTTTTAACACAAAAATAATTAAACCTCCCTAAAAAATGGCAACAATCATCTTTTGTTTACGATTTGGAGATGCCCAGCCTGTCACAAACTGTCTTTCCAGACAGCCTGGGGCAAGAGAGGCAAAGCACATCTACGAAAAAACTCCTCCTGTCTGTGCATATTTATGAACAACCTCAATGAGTGTCAAAGGATCACTTCAGTCCCAACTCATATGTATTCATCTGCTTCCATTTTCAAGGAACAGGCTTTTACAAAACCAGTTTTCCATAAAAGCTATCACAGCTCCAAATGCTGCTGTTGCAATACTTGGGTGATAAAACAAGAGGTGGGAAAGCATTAAGGAATGTTTGGACAAGTAACAAGTTGCCAAAAATCCTACTCAATCAGCTGCAGTCATGCAATGAGTGACAGCAATGCAGGAGTGTAATCCATTAGCATAGGTAGATGAATAAAATGTTTATTTTCTAAAGACCAGTCTAGTGTTTAAGCATTACCACAGACTTTGGAGAGGAATGTCTGCTTTTAAGCAAATTCACAGACTCCTAGGAAAAAAGAACTAAAAAAAAAAAGAAGAAAAAAAAAAAAAAAACAAGACGGAAAAAACTGGAAAAAGTAGAAATAAAAACAAGAAAAAGGAGAGAAGATACCTAAGAAGAATTAAGAAAGAAGAAAAAGAATTAGTGTTACAGGCACATATTTTTATTCAAGTACTGAATATCTACATTGAACTCACAATATGTTAGCAAAAAAAAAAAAAAAGCTGATTAACTAACTACAGAACCTTACAGTGGACTTTATAAAGCTGCTGAAGGCTTTATCTAAAAGTATACTTTCCACATGAGATTTCTTTTGTTCCCAAAATAAATGTAACATACCCTGTAAAGCAAATGCACATGGATTTCACTCTCACTGCACGCCCAGCAAGCTGGGTCTTTCCCTCCTGACTGTGTGCTCACTCTAGGCATTCAGGTTAAGTTTTCATTTTAGACTCGTGTTACCCTACTACAGCAGAAAATTGAATTTTTTTGCATTCAACTATCTCCAAATGTATCAGCTGACATCATCCCGTCAGGACAAGACATTCCAGGTCTTGCTGCTGGCTCCTGGATTAGCTCACCTCCTCCATTACTCCAAACCACGAAAGATAAGCAGCCACTACAGAATTAATAAATGGGCTCTGATTCCACAAAAGAAAAGCTGTTGCCTCATGATGCAAGAAGAGGATAGAAAATCTGTGGTAGAAGGTGAAAGTCTGTGCCTCTCTCCAAGTCTCAGGGAGAAACGGGGCTCACTTAAGGCTGAGAAACACAAAAGCAGGTAACCTGTGGCAGTGAAAAGAAAGCAAAGGGCTGCAATACGCCTTGTGAGTTCTTCACTTGGGTCCTCAGCTGAACACAGATCTCTTTTTAGGGCAGAATTTCTTTCAAAGTTGTGAATAATTACATATCCAGCAGAACTGTGAGATGGTAAATTAAGGAACTTAATGGAACCCAGAAACAGAATAGCAAAACAATGATAAAGAAATAAGAATATGGCAATGGTAGGAACTTTATGATTTGGTATTTTTGGTATTCAGCAATACAATTTTATTATACATGTCAAACACCAAACTAAAAATTGTTCAAGAAGTCATGAGTCTGATAATGTCAGCCATATGAGAAACACAATTGAAGAATCATTTGCACTTTGTGAATTTGGATCTCCAGGTTTCCAGTGTGCAGCTAATTTAAAGCCAGAAATGAGATAATACTGCATTTTATAAGAATAGATCCAGAAGTTCTCACATTTATATGTGAAGATGGAAAAACACATTTTTTTTGGTATCCTACCACACTTTTTTATACTACAGTCCCCACTGCTGAGTTCAGGATGCAATGAGTAATTTCTGCCATACAGTGATTATTGTCTGATGCTTTCCCCAATAAGTGTATTCTGCTTTTTCTGTCTGGCTTTTGAAAATTTCCTTAAATAGATTTAAACAGATTTATGTTACGAAAATAAAACAAAATGAATGTACTTTACACTGATAGAGAGTAGAGCTGCTACAAAGGAGGGCCACAGCAAACACCTTAACCAGAGGGAAGAAATCAGCCAAAAGTGGAATCCACACTTGCTAATGGAGCTCCACAGAGCAACATCCAAGGACCCTTTTCTGTCTACATAAGTATGTTTCTAAGTGATTGAAGATTACACTTTAAAAGCAGCTAAAGTTAGAAAGTACATTTCAGAAACCTTTGAAAACTTAGGCTCCTGAAACGAAGTTGAATGTCCTTAAAATAGGAGAATTAGAGGTCAAGGAAGTGCATTTGCACATACTGATTAGAAAAGAAGAGTTGATAAAGAATGTAGTAGTAATAAGTTGGTCCAATAAGTCAACTGAAATGTAGCCAGTTGAGCTAAGGAGCATACTGGAATTCAAAATGCTATTTTTTCACAAAATCTCATGCTCCCGCCTTTAAAAATATGCAGAAGCGTCCTTATTTAAATATTCTAGCCTGGAATGCTGGGAGTGACTGTGAGGGTTTTAAAGAACAGCAGCAGGGAGCATGCAAGGCTCACTGCCCTGGCAGGACATGGGCAACATTGTCCTCATGGGACCTGAAGCGGAGCATTCTGAAGGGAGGGAGAATCACAAACGCTCCAACAAAGTTTTCATGACGAGATTTAGACCCCACAAATCTGACGTAAGGGTTTGTCACCATGTCACCAACAGCCACCCTGTGAACCACATGAAACACACTAACTGTAAAGCTGAATTATTTTCATAAACAGAGTATTTATTGATCCATGGTGATTTTCATGTGCAGCACTGATCAGGCAGTAAACAAGGTATCAGACAACATTTTTGTACTACATTATTTGTATTATTTGTATTACATTAATATTTTGTATTACATTACAAAAGGCTTGAGCACCTCATGGCATGAAATACAAACCATGAACTCCTCTTTAAAAAACAGTAAGTGAAACAACATTTTAATTACTGACCATATAGTGTGCCATACAAGAAGCAGAATGACTGAAATTACTGAAGTTATTTCTTTGTGGTAGTTGTCACAATGCACAGTCAGATCCCTGAAACATTTAATACTGGATACTGCATAAGCTTTCAAAGAAAACTCCATATTTTAATTCTGAAGACTCATGATGAGCTGGGTCTGCAGGAAGGTGAAATGCAGGTGGGACACTGAAGTGGACTACAGGACTCTCAGTTCTGTTTTCTGGGATGTTTCTTTAGAGTAAAAAATTCTAGCAGGACCCTTTGCCTGAAAAAATGCAGGTTCTGACAAATATAAATATTAATCTATATTTATATTCAAAGGATACAAAATAAATATTTCCCCTCACAACAAAATAGGAAATCAAAAGAGATTATTAAAACCTTTGGGTCTTTATCTAGTATACTTCTCATAGTTTCAGTGATGCTCAACTAATTCACTGCAACCTTGGATATACAGCTTATACTTGTATGTTACAGAGATTTAATTGTAATTATAGATGAGGTCTGAATTTATCATTAAACTAGAAAATGTATGTTTAACAAACAGTAATAAACTGCTGTCAACAATCTTCTCTCAGGCTACTCCAGCCACCTTTCCTCCTCTATCTAATCACCCTTTGCACCTTTTTGGAATACAGACTGTGTGAGACAGACACCCACAAGATCTCCACGGTTTGCAATTTACCTCCACAGTTTGAACTCCCCTTGCATCATTTTCTGTTTTCTGGACATTATCTAAGTTTTCTTTACATCTGGTCATGCTGCCCCATATGTTTGGAACAGTCTTCCTTCTCCCTGCCAAGCAACCTCTCTCTCTCCCATGAAATCCCTCTTTCTTTCAGCATTCCCTTCAACAATAATCCTCACATTCCCCTTTGCCTAACAGTTGTGCCACGTCTCGTCATGCAGCTGGTTTTTTTATCTACCTTTAGGTCAGACCTTGCAAACTTTTTCCCATGGTAAAAAAGTCCTAATCCTTCTGATCATTTTCACTAACCACGACACCAGGATGAGATCAGAGAAAAGAGAAAAAGAATCCATGTTTTAGTTATTAACATCTAAAAGGCAGTGATTTCATTCCTGTGCAAAAGGAGCAAAGTAGACAAACACTCAGATGTCTGTTCCTCCTGCCAGCAGCGGAAGGATGCAGCTCTGAGGATGGGAGACCAGGGCAGCTGCCAGAACACACCCTGCCACCAGCAAGGGCACAGCCCAGCCAGCTGTACCCCCTCCAGACTCCCCCCTCACACGTGGCCCTTTCCAAAAGGGAGGTCATATTTGAAAAAAAATAAAATTATTATTCATATAAGAATATTTCAAAGCTCTGAGGATGTATTTCCAAAATGTTACCGTTACCAGAGGCTCTCACTCACCCTGAGTGTGGCTGCATTTCTTCAGGTCAAGGAGCTAATTTACTGTTTGTAAAATGTGCTGCCACTGAACTGAACAGCAAAAGCAGCACCAGCTTCTCACTGTTAACAGCACCTAAAAACTACCTAACTGGCCACAGGAGAAAAAAAAACCAAAACACGACATACATCCTCAGCATATTCTGCCCATGACTGCCCACTTGTGTCAGCTGATGGATACCATAAAGATAAAAATGGATTACTGGATCCAGAAAAAAATTACACAGCTACCTGTGAGCAAACTTCAGCAATATCCTTTGGGCAAGGAAGCCACATTTTATGACTAGGAGGATCACTGCATCTCCAGTTGTCCTTGCCAGACTTCTATCACAGCTGAGGGAACGTCCTGATCAACATAAGCTTCACCGAAGGTTGGGTATTCCACTGATCTCATGCCTTGTATGGCTGGATAAGGTCCTGGATGGCTTCTTTAACAATATTTGCCAAAAGGTATTTCCCTGTTCTTCCTGTATTCCTGAGTAACAAAGAAGACGCACTGCCAAGTGTCCTCCCACTGAGATCTCAAAGGCAAAATCTCATCATCCCCCTCAAAAAAACCCCAAAAAACAAAAAATCAAAACAAACAAAACACCAAAAAAAACCAAAAAAAACCCCAAACAAAACAACCCTCCCCCCCAAAAAAAAAACCAACAAAAAAACAACAACAACAAAAAAAAAGGATTAGAGTTTATAGCAAGTTTGCATTTTTTCCTGGATTTATGTGCTTTGTTTTCCACAGACTCATAACCTAACTAGGAAACCACAGACTGCTGCATCTGTTGGTCTCAGTTATTATTAAAAATGTGCTGACTCTCTCTAAAAGTTATCCCATTGCATCACGGCACAAACAACCCGTGTCACGCCTGCAGCCGCGCAGCTGAGCCCAGTGAGCATCCCTCTGCAGCCGGGCTGGGAAGGACCAGCTGGGGTGGCCTCGCCAGCTCAGCCCAGCACCAGCCACAGCTATTGCACAAAGATAAAAGCTACTGATGGCAAACATTTGCATCCTTGCCTCGTCTCACCATCTGCTGCTGCTGCTGCTCACTTGAAAATTAATACAATAGTTGCTTGAACGAGAAGCTCATGCTACATCTGCCCTCCTTAGCAGTACAGATCATTATTAGACTACACATGCAATCCTTTTTGCATCTCAGATGGTGCCTCTAATCTGACAGGATCTGTCCTTCATCAACAGAGACCAAAAATGCTTCATTTGCAATTGTAGAGCCTGAAACAAATTGGACCAAATCTTCCTCCTAGTCTGCACTACCTTACTTTCCCTTCATCTTCCCCCATACACTTTGATCAGATTTAAAAAGTAAATTAATGAAGTGTTAGTCTCTTTCAAAGAACATAAAGTCTTTCACAACCAAACATACAGAAAACTCAGGAGTGGTCTTGCTTGTATAAATTATATCTCCTAGTCCAATTTCTAGGGGCTTTTTGCCAATCATGGCCATTAAGGAAATAATTGATATGCCATTTTATCATCTTGATCATTTATTCCTAATAGTGTCCTATTTGCATCTAATGTGCAGTGTATGAAGAAAAGTGGAAACGTGAGAAGAATCAAGTACATATCTTGAGGTTAGCATTCTCATACAAATCTTAATTCTGTGGCCTTTAATCCAGAGAAAGACTCAGAGGTACTCCCTGTCCATAAATTATAACATACTGGTTTTAGAGAAGGACTAATTTCACAGGCTTCAGGGGAAAAACTCCGAGACAGAAATCTGTTCTCTTCTTTCCCATGTAAGACACTGGAAACTGCTTACAGGATCATTATCAAATTGAGCATTTTCAAAAGCCTCCTAGTAAAAATTATGTTACCCTACCTTCATCCTTCAGAATTCATTAGAAATTATTTACAATAAGAAAACGAGCAGTCAAATCCACTTTGGCAGCTTTTACGGGAACTCTAGTAGAATGTATGTGCCTTCTAAAGTCCCCTAAACCCTTTTCTGCCTGTTCAAAGCACTTTGAAAATGAAGAAACTTCTAAGATAATAAAGTTTGCAACCCTTTTTGTCAAAAGCTATAGTTTGAGCATCTTAGTTATAGCTAATAAAATGATAAAATTAAAAAAAATTAAATAAAAACCCCAAACAATATTAGAAAGGATAAAAATCATTTATGATTATCATGATTTCCTAGTCCTTTCTAGATCTGTCCCCATATTTGTAGCGGTCCAGGACATATATACACATTAGCAATAAAACAATGCAAGACAACCTTTTTTCACCTCCTGGCAGCAAGAAAACAACAGACAATTGGAAAAAAGCATAAAAGATCAGTGGAAAAATGGAAACTATTTAAATAAGCTGTTGTTTTGGGCATTTGAGAATGGCAGAAAGGTATTTCAAAGAGGCCAGGCTATCCTAACGAATAGGAAGGAGCATTGGAAGAAAAACAAGAGAGAGATAGGTCATTCATAGTCCATGAACCTTAACAGCATTCTTTGAAGAAAAACGAAAAGGTTTATCACAGTTAAACAGCTTGTTTATAAGAAAGATGCAAATGCTGCACTTGGGGTAGAATTTTTTCTTTTCTTTGCTTCTTTAATCTGTTTTCTCATGATTACACTCTTTTGCCTCCAGTTTCTTTTTTAAGCGACACGCAAAGAAAGGCAAAATCAGCTTACACTTTCTTTTTATTCCAGATGGCAAAGTGACGAAAACTGACTAATTGCCAAATCAAGAAATGAATTATGATGAAGGCATGGATTCTAAAAAAAGTCTGTGCCATTTTTCAAGCGAGAGAAGCAGGAGAGCAAGTAAGTCCCAACTTTTAGAAAACATTTTACATTCTCAAGGCACTGGAGCCTACTTATTTTTCCTACCATTCTTTAGGGTTACAAAGCAGCACTCTCTGGTTTGAAGATGGGAAACTGAGGCGAACTTAGAACCACAAAGGCTGTCACAGGCATAACTCGGTGCTACCACCAAAAGAAGCAGCCAAGCATGCCTTTCCCAAACCCAGGCTCATTCCTGCCTCTTCTCTGGGCTGGCATGTGCTTGTGCAGCCACAGGATGGACTGAAGCAGGGGACTGATACAAATTTCAAGAGCAATATCCAGTCATGCTAGAGTAACTTTATGGTGGAACGTGAGCAGACATCTACCTGGACCTAAAGTAATGCTCCATGAAGCTTTTGGGGCTGTAGTCACAAATTCAGGCTGTTTAGAAATCCTTTTTATCCTAGGATTGGGCAATGCTGGGGGATTTCAGTATGAAAGAATCGTGTGGTCCTCTGTGTCCTATAACACGAATACCTGGCATTCCCCTCCTGGGGACACCAGTGAAAGATGTGGAAAATGTCATGTTCTGTAGTTCTCTAAATCCACATATTTGGTGTCAATATAATTTCTATGCTATTACACTAAATTAGCCATACAGACCAAATATATACATGTTGAATGTGTGACACGGAATGCTTGAGATGAAATCTCAGATCCAAACAGCCTTTGTCTAACTATTCCCATTAATGGCAAAGTTCTCCCAATGTTAGTGGCTGCTGAGATAATCAAACTCTTAGCACAACTGAAAATCCAAATCAAGCTGTGGCCCTCTCAAGATAATGTGACTAATTTTATCCTTTTTTGACAGTACTGTCTATTTTTGTCTTTGGCTTCTGTAATGAAAATGTGGATCTAAATCATGTGACTTGGATGCAGTGGAAAGCCCTTAATGACTTCTCAAAGAACACAAACTACCTAAACTGTAAAAAAAACGCCAACACCCTATGTAGGTTTTGTCTTAGAGAATTATTTAGGAAAAAAAAATGTTCAAAGTATATAGAACTTACTATGAGTCTATTAATAGCTTTCATAGTATTATATTTTCTAACTAAATTGTGCAGGTTTCCCTGACATTGAAGGACTGCCACAGTCCTGTAAATGGAAGCAGATCCCACTGGCAGGAGCTGCCACAGCATGGCTTGACCAGATGTGCAGATGTTAATAAATAATAATAACGATGATGATGATGGCAGAACCATGTAAGCATTCATGATTTTCTAGTTTCCAGCCTCTCCTCCATCTACAATGCCAAACTTCCTCAGATGGCTGGCAAGAAGTCAGGAGCTGACAGCCATCCTGGCAGATCTCTTGGCCCCCAGGGCCCCTCACCTAATTAGCCTGACAGGGAGCAGAAGGATGCTGTGCTGCTGCCAGACGGGGAGGTGTGGGCTCAGAGGGACACCCAATTTCACCATACACAATGAACCCAAGGAGTCTGGCCTGGGTGGACAATCACAGGTCACCTTCTACACTCCTGGCTTACACTAAACCTACAGGCAAATGGATTACCTAGGTCCAGGAGTAGTGAGGAAGAGGGCTGGATTGCAAGCCAAGTCAGAGATTACTTGCAGCATGGATTAATTAAAACTACTCAGATTTCATTTTTTAATCTCCCGTACTGAGAAAGAATAAATGCTTCAGAATAAAAATGCTCAACCATGCCAGCACATCACCCCCACCAATGCCACCAGCTGGTGGGTGCACGTGCCAGGGCACAGCCTGACCACATGTGGCCAGTGTCACACTCTGGCAGGATGGCACTCACAGAAATTATATCTCAGGCTTCAGTGAAACTGCATCTCACTGTATCAGCTCATCCTACAAGCCTGAAACAAGAACACTCAGAAACAGAACAAGAGGTGGAAATTAGGATAATATTCAAGCAAGGAGCATGCACAGCTCTGAAATGTTCATTATAAAATTCCAAGCAATGGCCTCAGTTCTGCAGCACTGAGAAACTGTATGTTGAAATAATGAAAGAGAAAGGGCAGAAGAAGCTTTGAATAAAAGTCAGCAGCTGTAATTATTATTTGGAAAATTCTTAGGCATTTACTCTTCAGAGCACTGCATCAATATTCATTAAGCCTCACAGCTTAGGAGGGTTCAGATTTGAGTGTTGATATCTTCCCTTTATGGATTAAAAAAACGAGGCATAAAAGCCCAGTTTCAGACATCTAAGTGGAACTTGAAGATCGCAGTTTCTTCCAAGCCTCATCATGTCTTTTACCAATTATCTTTCTCTAAGCTAAAAAGAGTAACAACTAAGTGACTGTGGAGAAAACCAATTGCCTAAGACCACTACAAAAATAAATGGCAAAGCCAGAGATGAATTCAGTGCTCTGAAAACTCAGTCCAGTACCCTGCTCCTTTGGGACCACTGCTTAAGTGTAGCAAATCATGAGCTAATAATATCACTCTTTCCAGCTCTGGTAGCAGTTTCCCAAACCTTGCTCTGTGAGGCCACAGTTCAGTGATCCATGTAGCAGATCAATGGAGCAGTGCTGTCAGCAGAGCTTCAAATTAAAAGCTAAAAGAAAAGGGTTCACTGAGCACTTGACATAAATTTTAGGTTCAGCAACAGTGCCTCAAAAACACTGCTCTTTGGCAATCATCACAGTCAGATGGCATTTTTCGGAACATATCTCAGCTTTGGAAAACAACATTTCATCAAGGAGTGTCTTGCAAGTCCCATGTGTTTGGATTTGCAGTTGAGGATTGCCACGGTAAACCCCTCCCCATGCATAATTTAGAGATGGGCACCTATTTAAGTGTAAGGCAGAGATCCTTCAGCCAAACACCAGGGCAATAGTTTTGCCTCGAGAAGCTCCAATAACATCTCAAAAAACTACTCAGAGAAGAAACAGTCCTGGCTACAAAGTCTATGTGGAGAGCCTAGGAGAGCAGTCGGATGATATGCTGTGTCCCAACACCTCTGCTCCTCCAAAACTAGAGGATTAAAAGGAAGATACCACAGGACTCAGCAGACACGCTTCTGGTTCTTCACAGACCCCATGAGATGCACTAAAGCAAATGATATCTCCTCTGGGGATTTTTATGTCCTGGTCAATGGAGATAAAAACAGTAATTGTTATCCCTGTGTTTTTTAAAACACATATATGAAAGCAACTTAAGAATTATCGCATATGCCATCTAACTGTTTAAGAGTTTTGCACTGTATGAATCTGAAAGCGTGACAAGAAGAAAAAGTGCTGCAAATGTAGCAAAACAGAGACTGGTTCCAAAGGTCTGCCAGCAAGTAATCAAACCTATCAATCAAACCTATCTGTCTTATAACCAGGGTCACTGGTACCCTGGCAGGGTTTAATCTTCTAGGTGGTCTAAGCAATGGCAAAGTTTTATCAAATGAACAAATGAAGTTCTTTCCCACTTAAACAATATGAAGCTAAGTAAGATAAGAACTTTGAAGAGTGTTAAAACAATTCAAAGAAAAAGACTGAGGCAATAAAAACAGCAGAACCCTGAAAAAATGATAAGTCTGAAAAGGGGAAAATTGGGAAGAAAGTTTAGGGAGGAGCTCTGCAGAGCTGCTCTCTACACTGCATTTTCATACAGTGTGCCTCAACTGTGGACTTGCCCGATGCTGCCGGGAAAGGTCACTGCCATACACCATCCACCCGTGAGCTGATGCAGAAACCAAGAAATCACCATTCCCACCAGCACTGCTGGAACTGAGGCTTTCCCTGTCCCTCCTTCCCACTCTTCCTCAGCATGGCCCCCATGGTGGAGAGAGAACACCATGCAACTTCTTAGTGACACACCAGAAACTCCTGATGTGCCCTACAGCACCTCCCCAGTCTCTTTCTGTCCATGACACCTTGATGCCACAGTCCCACATGAGAAAAAGGAAAATTGAGTGAGGACAACTCCTTCATGTACCACAACCAACAACGGGACAGCAAATGTACAAACAGTAGGACAGAAAGTACACTCATTTTTATTATGCTACATGCTGCTCACAGAACCCATGTAGAGAAGATTGAAGTGCTTAAAAGGCTGAGCAGACTTGCTTCAGGGAAAAAAACAAACCCATAATCTATTTGTCCTAAGAAAGGAAGAAGTGTAAAAACAATGATCGAAAATGGGACACTGGGATTCTATTTACTCCTCTAATAATCAAAGAGCAAGAAGACAGCAAAACTGAAAGACAACAGATAAAAAGAAATTTAACAAAACTGTCATGTGAAAAATACAAACATAAAATATCAGCAAGGTTGCAAAGAATGTATTTTTTGCTAATAATTCAGGACCACTGGGCAGGACAAAGACCAAACAGGACTATGTTTCTCAGGGGTTAGGAAGAAACTTCCCAGAAGGGTGGTTATCCCAAGATGACACAAAAGATGGGGTGAGGCATTCTTTTTTTGGGCATTTCTTAGAAAAGGTGGATCTCTGGCAATGGTGCACTCAGACATGGGCCAACAGGAGAAAAGGGTTGTATTTGCTTTGGGAGCATCTTAGCAATACTTAATTCCATCATCATGAATTGTCTGTTTTTGGCCCTACACTTGGAGCATGTCCTGGCACCACTGAATCAGCAGAGAAGACCTGGGGGAAGCTGAGAGCAAGGAATAGTCTGGGTGGCAGTTTATTTGCTTATTATTTTGGATTTCACTTAATTCTGTGAAATTCTTTTCTAATTTACACATTTTTTTTCCAAGGGCATTGCCTCGTCATGTTTTTTCAATAAGACTGGCACCTCATAACGAGCCTCTCTGCTGCCTTTTGGCTTTGGACAGGCTGCAGCCTTATCTCTCTTTACAAAATTTGATTTATTCTCTTTGCAAAACCTTATTTATTGTTGGACACTAGTAGTGAGATCAGCCTCCTTAGAACACAAATGTGGATACAGTCCAAACCCCTGTAGAGTTTACAATCCAAACATTCACTCAGCAGAAAATCCCCATTAGCTCTGTTTCATCCCTGTCTCCCACCCTATATTTATTTTGGCATTGTAAAAGAATATGTTTTGTTTGTGAAAACTGAAGTCTCCGATATAGTAGGATTTAGGTATATTAAAGCAGGTAAAGTATAATTTTGATGAACGTTTATGTAGTAGTCTGGTGGGAGTGCAGTTGTTGGGCTGTGCTTTTCACAAAAAAAAAAAAAAAAAGAAAAAAAAAAAAAAT
>JAWWTY010000123.1:63437240-63506655 GCA_035222235.1 Margarornis squamiger
GGGGGATGCAAGCAAAGGAGCTTCCATCCCAGAAATGCAAAGCTTTCCTGTTCATAACATCACATTCCTGCTAACTGAGCTGAAAGGCAGTCTAGAAGATCACACATATCAGATCACTGGCAAGAGTCTTCAGGAGGTTCACAATGATTTGAATTCAGCCTCACATCCCACGCTGATGAAGTTACATCTTGGTGTACTAGAAGAAGGAGGTTGTGAAAGGTTAAATGAGTATTTCCTAAGCAAGACTCGCATGCTGCGATGAGCAGCCAGTGGTCTTCTGCACCTCCTCAACCATTCTCCTCTCTCCTCCTCAAAATCATAAAAAGTTTCCACACCAAGAAGAGGGATTTGCAACATGCCAAGCATGAAAGGCAGGATCAGGCAGGGTAGCGAGAGGCCCCCTCTGAGAGCCAAGGACCTGTTCAGGAGTCTTCTAACAGTACCAAATAGAAGTGCCCCATCAAGCTGAGGTACTGAGATAGAGGCTAAAGGGCCCTTCATTTACAACCAGTGCTTCAGAGCCATTTCTTGATGCTTTCAAGGCACAAGAACAGTTTATTACAACTCAGAATAACACAGTATTATATGTTAGAAAAAGATGCTCTGGAAACTTACCATGTAAATTACCAGCAAATATCCGCTTCTTGGCAGCCTTGTGTATTTGGAGAGGGCTTTTATTTAGTTTTTTAAAAAATTACTAAATAAACATGCACACGTTATTACTCACATCCAGGAGGAAGTGTGACTTTTCAGGAAAAATGAACTTTCAGCTCAGGCAGTTTCCAATAAGATCCCAGAAGAATGAGTGTACTACAAGTCAGATTTATTACAAGAAAATTAAAATCATCTGTCATAGGAAACTTCTTTTTTTTCTCTAAACTCTTGTTCTGAAGCAGAAATCAATATCAATTGTACTTCAAAACAAAGTAAATAAAAGATTTTGTAACCTGTGCTATCCTCCTAATTGTAGTGTTTATAAATGCACAGGAGTTATTTGTTTTTGGAGAATGGAAAATGAACATTCTGCTATTATTTTTGTCTGTTTTGTGACTTTTAACAGCTATGCATTTCATTCTTTTCAAATGCCTGTTAATTTTTGGCGTTACAATGCCTTTAAGTAATTTAGTAAATAGAAAGATACTGAAGCCTGTGTCTTTACATCACTATTTTACGTGCCTTTCTAAACGTGAATCTAATTGATACATTTTTAAATTTCCCAAAATTTCAAATTTTTCAGTACTTTTGAGAACTGGCCTCTATTATCAGTTAAAATATCATTATATATTAACCTGCTTGGAAACCAGACCCTCTCCACTTAATCATAAACACTACAGTTAAAATCTGACCTAAGTAATCTGCCAAATGCTGTGCAGGAGTTGGTGCCAGTTAGGAAGATAATCTAATTCTCTCTGTTTCCAGAGCTGGGCTTTATCCAGGAGAGAATTTTTTGGGGGGTTGTATTTTTTTTAAGCTAATTTGGAGCATTTTGCCTTTGGCTTGGAATGCTTTCTAAATAAAATTAAAACATTAATTTGGACATAGTATTAGTGCCAATATCATAAAGTATTACTTTTATATGGTTTAATGTGAAAAAAAAAATCCTGGTACATAAAAGAGGCAATTATAATAAAAGACACAGTCCTAAAATGCTTTCCCTTTCTGTCAGGCATGTGGGAAATGTCCCTCTGAACGGATCTGCAGAGCCTATAGCAAACCCAGAAGTTAACTTGAGTTCTTTTCTTTTCTTATGGCACATCTGGCTAGAAATGCAATTCCTTGCTTCTACTCCAGCGTGATTGTGGATTGTTGGGAAAGGATGGAACTGCTCTGTCCCCGACTTTCTGCTGTGGGTTTCTGGCTTTTCCCTGCATCAAGGATGAGACTAAGCAGTTGCAAAGTGCCTTGATTCAGTGCAAAAGGAAGGATTCCTTTTCCTTGAGTTAGAGCCATCTCACCCTATAGCTGCAAATGTTAGATCTGGTGCATTCATCATGAATCCAACCGAGTCCCTGGTAAAGCAATCCAGTCAGGTGCTGTAATCTTCAGGGCTGCTGACTTGAATTTTACAATGACTCTGCAGCTACTCAGTTTCCAACCGCTTTTTGCTCTGTTTGTTTATGTCTTACCTTTAGGTTGAGAATGCAATCTTTTAATAGTCAGGTTTAATCACAAAATCCATTTATATTTAAAAGTGCATTCCTGCAATAT
This sequence comes from Margarornis squamiger, assembly GCA_035222235.1. NCBI lineage: Eukaryota > Metazoa > Chordata > Aves > Passeriformes > Furnariidae > Margarornis > Margarornis squamiger. The sequence continues at coordinate 63,439,449 of JAWWTY010000123.1, forward strand.
TTGTTCAGTTGCACTGTCATGAATTTTGTTGGATAATTTACAACAGAGGACAGTTAAAATTTTTTGCCAGAAGCAGTGCAATAAGTCACTCTTATTTTAAGAGAATGCTTTGCTAACATTAAAATATTGAAAACTAGGAGTTGCCTTCATGGAAGTGGTTTCTAATTTTTTATAAAATACTTCCTTCTAGCAGTTTTATATTAGGCCACTATCTTTTGGAAACTAAAGGCCTAATACTGGTACAGGGCCTGAGGCACAAAACAACACTATGAGAAGCTGAGCCTCTCTCCTACAGACCCCTCTGAGTATTCCATGCACAGACACAGCCGTGCCTTGGAACCACCCTTCATGCTGCAGGGCCAGTCCTTGCTTGTTTGTAGTGAAGTTGCTAAGGAAAATGAAAAACAAACAAACAAACAAACATATTTCTAAAAGTGAAAAATATAATTTCAAATTAGAAACGGAATTAGACTAGAGATATTTTGGGGGAGATCTGCTGGAGAGTGGATGGCAGCTAGGGAACCTTTGTCTTTAGTCTCTGTTAAGGTTTGCTTCTACAAGATACTAAGCAAAACACACCAGTCACAGGCATAATTATCTGAATTCATTTGACTAGTCACTCATTTTAGAACATGCTCCTTCTGGACTCGGCTACTCAGAGATTAGGCCCTTCTCTTGGGTTCTCAGAAGGCGGGTACATGCTCTGGTAGGAAGGCCTTTCATGCAAGTGCAGCAGGACACATCCTGACACATTCCCATTTTTTCCTGTAATCAGCCCATTTGCCCCAGGGCAGCTAATGCTCTCAACACATGAGCCATCAGAAGCCGCTCCGGTTCTGAACTCAGGCAAAACTCCCCATGCTTTCCTCCACAGTGCAGGACTAAACCGCATTGGGCTACACAGGATCACAATCACAAGGTTGGAAAAGACCTCCAAGATCATCCAGCCTTTGACCGAATACCATCATGCCCACTAAACCACATGGACTTCTCCTCACTCACACTCCACTGAAAAGGGTGAATCTGGGGAGCTGAATCCTTTCTCTGCTGTCCCAGCACTGCTCCCACTCAGTCAAGGAGGCACAGCTTACTATTCTCCATCAAGGTTTTCCCCATCTCGTCGAGTCTTGGAAATTGAAAACTGATGCAAGACTCTTTTATGTGCTTCAGTCACAGAATCACAGAACGGCTGGGTTTGGAAGGGACCTCTGAAGATCATCTAGTCCAATTCCCCTGCTCAAGCAGCTTCACCTAGAGCAGGTTGCACAGGATTGTGTCCAGGCAGGTTTGGCATATCTCCGGACAAGAAGACACAACCTCTCTGGGAAACGTGTTCCAGTCCTCTGTCACCCTCAAAGTAAAGAAGCTTGTCATTGCATTCAGATGGAATTTCCCGAGTTTCAGCTTGTGTCCATTGCCACTATCCTGTCTCTGGGCACCACGGTCTCTGGGCCCTTTCCTCGTGACACTTGGCCTTAGGACATTTGTACACACCTTTAAGATCCCATCTCAGTTGCCTCTTCTCGAGGCTGAACAACCCCAGCTTCCTCAGCCTTTCCTCATATGGGAGATGCTGCAGGTCCCTGCTCATCTTCACAGACCTCCTCTGGACTCTCTCCAGTAGCTCCTTGCCTTTCTAGAACTGGGGAGCCCAGAAGTAGACACAGTACTCCAGGTGCAGTTACTCACTGGGGCAGAGTAGAGGGGAAGATCACCTCCCTCCACCTGCTGGCCTCCCACCCCATGCCACAGACTGTCCTCTGGCTTAAGACACTCTCTCTACATCACTGCTGTTAGACTATATCTGTATGTAAACATTCCTCTGTAATTTGAATGGAAGACACATACAATGAGTAAATCAACTTTCCCTATACCATCTATGGCTGTAAAAGATCCCACCCTGTTAATGGGTCTAAATTTCAATATACGTTTAATGCTACATTTTTTGCAACTACAATGGCAAATGTGTGGGGCGTTTTTCAGTTTAATCTGTTTAAGCTCATTTAATTGAATGGGCTGTTAATTAAAAACAGGTCTTTCTGCAGAAGGTTTAAGTCCTCAGAACAAGCCTTTTGATGATAACTATAGCATATTGACAATAATTTTACTATTTTCATTATACTAATACCAAGCAGATTGCAAAATAATGTGACATTAACTGAGGTTTAATTACAGATACGAAGGCAGTACCACTACTTGCATGACCAGATGCTCAGGTTGGTTTTTCCACATCTAATCTCATCTGCCTCTAGTAGTTATCTTAGTGTTAGGAAAGACTCAGTTGTCACATCCTTTCCATTCTGGATCAAGGCTATGTTCATCTCAAGGCTTCATTCAGACACAGACACTGTAATTATAGCAAAGGTTATTCTACCATGTCTAAAATACATCTCAGTCATGAAAACTGAAGTCTTCTTTCTCAAAGCCCAGCAGGTATGGCATGATAATTTGATAAAAAACTCTAGAGGATACTCCACTAACAGACTTCAAGCATGATACAGAGAAAAACTTACATCCTAGGAAGCTGCATTATTTATTTATATATTTAATTGTGCCCAGTAGAAATATATTTTCTGCACCAGTTGCAGCAAAAGCGTTTTACTATAGATGCCTATCAATAATTGGATGAGACTTCCAGCTCATTTCACACTAGCCAAAAACAGCCTCAGCCATGTTAATGACTTTGAGGTTGGCTGGATTTCAACTAATAACCTAAAGATGAATAGACCTACATATCCAATTACAGAGTCCCATTAAATGGACGCTAAGTGAATACTTATCTTTGTATTCAGAGAAGAAAAGGGAAAAAAATTTTAGCCAGGCTGGCAGAAGCCATTTACTTGGCATCTGTCTGAACTAAATAGTAGATTTATTAAAAAATAGTCTAAGAATTAGAATTGCCAAGAAGTCAAACACACATAAAACTGTAATCCTAGTCCAAATTTTTACTATAGTCTTTGAAATTACATGCTTGACTCAATTTTCAAATCTTAAAAGTCCAGGAAAGACTTGGTGGCCAATCAAAAAGATATTCAATAGAAGGAAGTTATAATACAGAATAATAATCCTAACGGTTCCCAGTGGTGACTGTGTGGTCCAACCTTCCTTTCTTTTTCTTCAGCATCTACTGAAAAAGTACACAGACTAGGTCACATTCTGTTTTGATACAAGTAAATAATTTATGAGTAAACATCTTTAAGAGAAAAAACAGTATTTGGTAAATATGAACCGCAGAATGAAAGATTTGTAGAGGTTATGTTGTGACTGCTAGTTAAAATAACTGCAGATTTTATCACACCAAATAGGGAGAAATCAAACCTAAAAATACAACAAAAAGGGAGTATGACCTACTACTACGTATTTTAAATAACAGATTTTGAAGCAAAAATAGCTTCCTTTAAACACAAAAGTTTAGCCTAATACTCTTTGCTCTTCTGTTTTCTCTAACTTAATTTGTTTCAAATTTATGAAAGTCTTCCTATTAGCAGACCTATTCCCTTCTTAATGCTCCAGTGAGAACATGTTTCCTATCCTACATGAAAACACAGAAGAGTACAAAAGCATGATTAATTAATAATCGTCCAAACTGGACTACAGGCATTAACAATTTATGACAAATTGGGAATATGCTGACCAAACATTGTTTTTCCCTAAAGTTCTGTTACTTCTAAAACACAAAAATGAGAAACCAAACCTCTTTATTGGATAGTTGTGCTCATGCACATTTGTTGCTCATGAAAGACAGGTCCCTGTTGCCTCTGCTGTGCCTGGCAGACAGGACACCTGCTCTGCACACCGGAGTGTCACAAGTGTATTTTAATCACAGTAGCATATGGGAAAGTATATTAAACCCCACAGACATCCCATATATGTCCCAGTGGCACACTTATCAGACAGATACCAGCTAACAAGGAAATCAACATCTCGAGGTTTTTGTTGCCTCCCAAGATCCAACAGAGCCAGAAAAGAATTGTTTCCCTACTGGTAGCCAAGGAGTGATCCTCAATGGTGGGTACATAACATGAACTCAGTGTAAGTCCAGCTCTCTAAGTTGATCCAGATACAGGATAACCCTGCTGAGTTCCTGGTGGTTTCTGAGCTTCATTCGTCTATAAATCAGAAACCAGTGGTTTCAATGATCAGACAGGGTAGGTCAGAAATTTAGATTGCAACATTTTACCCTCAGGTTCTTCACGTTCTTCCAGTACAGCCTATGTTGACATTATTTAAAGTCACTGACAACTCTTAACACGTTGCCACCTTCTTTTCACAAGTGTTACAATACACTGATGTCCTCTGATTAAAGTGACAGAAGTGGTCAGACTGCCAACATGCCCCTTCAAATCTGGTCTGCTTCTCAGAAGGGACACCAAAGCCAGCCCACTGACAATGTAACTTCTGCACACACAGAATTGTCCAACAGCTCCTGTTCAAATAGGCCCCCATGTGCCACGTTAGCTGATACCATGGAGTAAATGCACCAACACTTTTAACACACTGATTTTAAACACACAATATTTTGTTAACTTTGATGCATTCACTCCTTATTTTAGTCCCATCTACAAGAAGATCCAGCTATATTCCTAAAATCCTTAGCACAATACTGTGGCAACAAGAAAACCAGTTCTGTGACCCTTTGCATTTGTGTGTTCTTTCATTCTCCATCTCTGTGCTTCTGGAAAACTGCAGTATCAATGGCAAGATTCTGTTTGTTGGGAATTGCTAATGCTTACTGACAAAAAACACACACATTTGCTAGGCAGTAAACTTAATAGAAAAAAACATCATGTTATTTATGCCAAAATCATTCAATTCGACACAATAGTTCACATTGACATTTAAATATTTAAGGAAGAGACGAGAGGTTTTTTTGATGTTATTACTCTCACAATTTCCAGGGAGCACTAGATACCTTCTTGACCCATTAATTAAACACAAAAACTATATACACTGTCTCTCAGTTACTTCCCTGAAAAAGAGCTTGAGATTAGAAAACCAGGACATACTTATCATTGTTTTTTTGTGATTTTACAAGTAAAGAGACCATAAATTTTTGCAATTATTTCTAAACCAGTTTACCTAAACAAAGCTATTTACAAAACAGGGCAGTCCATCTGTTCCAAATCAAATCAAACCATCCATCGCCATGTAAATATAGGAAAAAGTAAGGCTTCCCATGTATTTCCTCCCCCCTATCATTCAAAAGGGAAAAACTACAGGAACCTCCTAGAGAGTGAATATCCTCTAACTATTCAAATAAAAATTAGAAAGAATTCTACTTTTTGCAACAGAGAAAAATTTATTACTCTTACCTCATTATTACTAAGACATTAGTATGGCTTTTGCAAAACATTCCAGTGGCCTTCCAAACTGTGAAACCTGCCAAATTCTTTGACTCAGTTGCCATAAAACATTTCTAAATTGCTGGAAGCAGATCCAAATTTTGTTTTATAAAAGTATAAAAGGGATGTGAGTAAAACCGTGGGTTGATTCACTGTGAATGTAACATATGTAAAGGGGTTTCCAGGTCCTGTTACTCATTATGAGAAAATAGCAATCCAGATACACAGATATATTATGGTGGCTCCACAGATTTAGTCTCATCCTATTGTTTGTGGTGGTTTTCCCTTTCATCTAATCATCTGCATCTGGATTTTCCCTAAGTAAATCCATGTCTCCCAAAACCAAGTAAACTAAAACAGTGCCATCAATAAAAGTGTGTACTTTCTCTAGTAGTATTAACCACACACTTTCCTCTTTGTCAACAGAGCAAACTGGACCACAGAGAAAATGAACTTTTGGAATTCTCAACAATTCTCCTATATTGCTATGAAATTTGGAGTATTTTTATCCTTTGAGAAGACAATAACGTGACTTACAATTGAATTTGCAGAAACAGCTTGACAAGGTCCTCGTGTATTTTTCTAATCTTATTCAGTGAAGTTTCCTGTGAGTTTCACAGTTTAACAAATCTTTACAGGCTCTTCAGTAGTTAATACCTTCCATATAATCAACCAAGCAATCACCATGATACTCATACTTAACATGTCTTTTGCTGCAAGATCTTCTGCTGCACTGCTCAACAGACTAACCCCGGTTCAGGTGTGGGAGATGTGTCATGTACACATAAGGTAACTCTTGCCTTTCCAGAGGGGCTTTGCAAGACCTTCTGGGAGCATATCTCCATGGGTTCACTTTGTCCTTTCAGGCACATGTAGGAAATTCTGGGAATGGACAGAGAGAGTAACAGCTCCTCTGTATCTTGGCCCCATCCTCACTGGGAAGCAGCAAGAACAGCAGCCCCATCAAGGACCCACTCAGCGATTTGCTTATCTGCTCATGTCCACCTGCCTGCTATGCTGAAAGCAGCCCTGCAGTTCAGAGGGGTTTGGGAATTGTGTTTGGGAAGTGAACTAGACAATTTCACAGCCGGGCAAGGGTAGGAGTGAAACTCATAGAAGAATCAGCACCTAATCCATGTCCATCAGCCTTTCCTGGAGCCTCAGCAGTCCCAGAGTTGCAGCTTAACGGGAGGTAACACAAGGCCTAATAATTCGGTTTGGCACAGTTATTTTTTTGTCTAAACTAAAGGCTGAAATTACAGACAAGTATAAAACAAGCTAAATTCTTATTCCAGCTTGTGATGTTCAACTGGGTTTTCTGAATTTCAGGAAGAATCTTTCAGAGTGTTCAAGTTTGGGCAGTGGTGGAGGAGTGATGAGGCTGTTTTGACCTCATTTGTATGGAAAAACAATTTCATGCTTTTAGTGTCAGTTTTTTAAAAAAGGAGAGGGTAGGTTTTTTTCTTTTGGTCAGTATTTTTATCTTTCAAACAAAGCCAAAACTGATCCATTGCTTTGGCGGACTGTGTGGGAGGGAGGTGTTAACAAACAACCCAAGATCCTCTTCAAAATAAACCCTGCAATCTCTTCTGCCTCTTCACTTTATGGGTTTGTTTTTGCAAGCACACTGATTTTTTTTTAGTTTTCTTTTTTCCTATTTGACTGTAATGTAGAACAAATATTTACTCTCAAGCAGCAACATAAAGCCAATGCATTCTTTGAATTGTTTTTCTGACTGTGTGCTCCTTCCACAACATATTTTGGTTTCCAGTGCTCACCACCCATATCAAGTTGTTTTTAGGCAGCAGCACAAGGAACTTCAGGATTTCACTTAATATTCAGTACTCCTCTCCCTAAGGAATGGTGGTGTCATATTTCAGCTTTTGCTTTATATTTCCCATTGTCATGTGTGTTTTTTAAGACACAATTTAGGCAGAATCTATTTCTGTGGGGTTCAGAGCACAAAAAATGTACTTTAGCAAAAAGAAAGAGGATGACAATAGGGAAAGATGAATGAAAGAACCAAAAAGGGAAAAACACTACCAAGCAGGGTGTGATTGTCACTCCAAATTCCCATTTTCAGTCTAAAACTGTTTATAAAAAGTGGAATCTTAGTAATTATATCTGGGTGTTTTTGTTTTTGTAGCTAAGTGATTATATTTGACACAGCTTGAAGCCAGTTATGTTTATACAAGTGCGTGGGTTTAACATGGAGAACCAAAGTTTGCCAAAAGCAATTGAACTGTAAAAGTCACTGCAAGTTTTTATATTACATCAGAAGAGGAGAAACACAGATACCGGTGCTGTATTCTAACCATCGCTGAAAAAGAAAGCTGGGCATTTGCTGGTCATGTTTTAGTAGAAATGGTATTTCCACAATACTTCAAAGAAAACCTTTTTTGTGCTAAAACCACTTCTAAAGCAGCAGCCATCAGAGGAAGCAGGATGAGACAACAGAAGCAGAGGGGAGGAAGGACAGACCGCAACGCCAGAAGGAGATGTCTGCTCAGTCAGAGACTCTCCAACATTTGTTCCTCTAAACACTCAGTTGGATGTTTTTCTCCTAAAGAGTTAGGCTTTAATAATCAGACTTCTAAGTTACTCTGAGCAGACTTACTTTTGCAAGCTGTGACCCTCAGTGGCTGAATCTCATGAGGCTGAGGGGTGAGCTGACTCAGGACAATGATGTGCTCTCATCAGGGAGTAAAAAGCGCCAGCAACTAAAAACTGAAAGAAAACAGTAAGCACGTCCCAGCCTGACAGCAGATGGTTTTCAATTTCTGCCCATTTCAGAGGCAAAGGGGAAGGAAAGAAAGGGAAGGGACTGCTGTCAAGCAGAGGTGACAAAGCAACCAATCCTGCAGCTGCTTTCAAAGGTGAATAGGTGAAGGACATGTCAAGTTTTGCTAAGAATTGCAGAATTCAATTTCAATACAATATAAGAAGAACAAAAAGAACAGAGTAATTCCAAATATAAAGTCATATGAAAAAAGTTTTGAGTGAATATGAAACTATGATCTGAGAAGACTTAAGAATATGAAAATGAAGCAATGGTATTTACCAGTTAAAGCTTCCTCCAAGATGTAAAAATAATTTTTCATTAGTTTGTTACTGCATGACCATTATACTTTAAAATGGAGAAACAGAAGCTGTCAGGTCACTGAAGAGAGCAGCCAGGAAATCCAAGCTACCCTCATGAAAAATGTTCTTTACTAGGTTTAAGTTCACTTTGTTTAGACATCATTAAGCATTAGCATGAGGAATGATCAATCTTTCGTGTGGGAGAGGGTTAGAAAAACAGGAGAATGCACACAACATAAAGAGTTCATATTCAAAGAATACTGCTGAAAGTAACACTGAGGAATTGATGCTGTTCTTCATCCTCATCCAAGGTGAGACCAGCTACACCCATTCAATTCCTCATGGAAACCAGTCCAACCTTTCATCTCCACTGGCAATCAGAGCCGAGCTTTAAATACTGTTAATCTAAGAAAGAGTGCTATTAACGTACATTATCAATATACTTTGCTGAGTTTTAAGCCCATTTTCTCCAGTTCTGTCCACAGAAGGTGTAGGAAACACACTGCCTTTCTCTTCTGTAGCAGCCTTAACATATCTGAAAACTATTATCATGCCTTTCCTCATTTTTCTCTCTGCTAAACAACTGAAATCCCATCACCAATTTCTCACAGGTTGCATCTTCAGAACCTTTGAATATTCCTCTTGCTTTCTTCTGAAATCTCTCCAATGGTACATATTATCCCTCAAGTACAGTGTGCCACATGAAACATTGCTCTAGATTAGGCCTTCCCAAGCTTCTTTGGTCCAGGGGATTATTTGACATCTCTTCCAGACAACACTCCCAGTAAAGAGTTTGCCTGTTTTCCTGGCTAAGGCTTGCCATCAGTCCTTCAGCATTGGTCAAGATGTGGCTGACACATCTCACATCTTGAGAGTGGATACAATTGTTTGATTCTTGCTATAGGTGATGCAACAAAATGAAAGACAACATTTACTTTTACCTTAAATTGTTTCTATTACTTAAATACAAGGAATGGAGGGCAGGGATGACATTTCATAATGAAATTGGCCTTCAGCCTCTGCATAAGCAGAACAAAAACAAAAAAACTTTCAGGGTTTCATCACCAAATTTATTATACCAAAGATGAAAAACAAGTGGGGAAAATTCACTCTAACTGCCTAGAATAAGAAACCTTTCTGTTATCTGGGCATGAGACAAGATGGCAAAAAAACCTGCAAACATCTCAGCTGGTAGCTGTCTAAAAAACCTGCTTTGCTTCAGGATGAAACACTCCTTCCCAAATGCCAAGATTTTTAAAGATAACTTGTTAACTCCTCCTCCATGTTATAAAACTCACTTTCATGAGAAGCAGAATGCTGGAAAGAAGAAGGATTACAAGTGGATCATACAAATGAGGTATTTAGTTGTCCAGGAAGTCAGTCTGGACTTTCTACACTTCTGCTCAAGCACTGTTTGAGTAACAGTGGCAGTAGTGGGGGAAATAACATGACATAATTCACCACCTCCTGATATTACTGCACATCATCTTATTCAGAGAAACAGCCTGTGTCTGCCTGAAGTATTAACAGTGACAATATACATATAGTCCAGCTGACCATATCCTTTCACGATAAAAAAGGTTGTGATGAGGAAACAATGCTTTGCTAATATGACAAATTAGTGGGTTATAAAAAAGTGGACACATGACAAAGCCTAGTTACAGAGTGGAGATAATGGGTTATGGGTTCCTTTCTGTCAGTCCTGAATTGTTACATAAATTCAGGCAGGAGGAAAAAGGCAGAACGACGAGACTATATAGGCCCTTAAAAATCAGCTCATCTCAAAAGAATGACAGATCTCTTAGGGCTAAGACATACCTTGGCACAATTGCCAAGGATATCAGTCTCCCTCCTCCCCATGCATGGAAGCTGTACTGGTTTTATTTCATCCGGTGAGCCATTGTGGTTGAAGGAGTCACATTAATGCAAAAGATCCCCCCTGTTTCTGGTTAGTATTTTTAAATGCCACAGCAGTTCAGCAGCTGAATCATAAGTAGTTCAGCTGTGCAGAGGTAGCATTAATTTCAGCTGGCCACAAAGGGTACACCAGAGCTCTTAACCTAGTAGGGTTTGAAAGGCTTAGCAGTTAAAAAACCTATGCAAAGCTTCAAGTAAATAAGCTTGTCCTAAGACCCTCCTCTTCCTTTCACAGGAAATAAGTGTTTCTCATTAATGATTTAGATCTAATCATGTTAAGTACTGTTAAAGTGGGAAGAAATCGAGTTCTTAAGGAATCTTACTGATGTCTGTCAAGGAGTAGCAGTTACTCAGACAGCAGCTGTAACATATCATCCAAATAATAAACCAGGAAAAGTCAGGACAAAAGGTAATTCTGACACTGTCAAAAGTTTAAATTCCAAAGGCTTTCATCAACTTCTCTTTAGACTGGTATGAGATAAATCATATACTCTGTGACAGGATGAGATGTACAACTGAACATAAAAAACTCCGGTTGATGCTCTCTCCACCTCCCTCCTTCCCTTCCAAGATGCACACAGGGTGCTTTCAGCTTAACCATTTCCTAATTACAGAACTCATAATCCTTAGGCCAGGATGGATGTCCTCCCTGAAATGAGTTACCAACGCTTTCAGAAAACTGGAGAGTCACTTTCTGAGATACTGAGATGACTTTCAGTGCAGTCTGTACAAGTAAAAGAAGGCATGTACAAGTGTGCAAATATGTTTGAATTTCAAATTAGACAGCTATTTCTGCTTTTTGTCATCAACACCTTTCCTGCAAGCTATGGTTTTACAAAAGCTTGTAAGTTAACCTGGGCTGCTACTGAGATGGACTGATATTGTCTCTGAGCCCTCATTTCTCTGCCTTCCCTTGGGCCAAGATTAGCAATTCTGGGCCATGGGTGAGCCAGAAGAAGGCACAGAAACAGCTCACCACGTGCCTGCAAGAGCTTCTGTTGGTTCCCATGCAGATCAAGAACAAGAAAGGGAGGATGAGTTGCTTCGTTTCTTTTATTTAGATTTAAAGCTACTGTGAAACCACACTCTCTGGTGTACATGTCACATAAGAGTTAACATTGGAAGGGGCCTCTGCACATGGTCTAGTCCTATATGTGTGCATATATAAATATATATTTATCTCCACACAAATATACATGTACATATGTGACTATCCTCATGTTGCAGTGGGTGGAAGCATGACAGCTATCAGGAGGAAAGTGGTGGGAGAAAACATCTCTGTCTCCTGGGTCAGGCACTCAGGGTATGGCAGGAAGGCTGCAGCTCACTCCCAGCTCCTCAGAGAAGAGCCCCAATACCTGTGAGGTTTCCCTTGTTTATCTGAAGGACTCAGTAGCTATGTGAGAGCAAAAATAAGGCTGTTTTTGTTATGCAGTGTATTCAGCTTCTTGGAGCATGCGTGATTTGGACAGAGAAACTTGGGGCTGCATAAAATGTATTGTAACAAAACACCTGAAGGAAACAATGGTATTTATTAAACACATATGCAAAATGCTTCTGTGTATTATATGTGAAACATACTCAGACACTCCAAACTGCTGAAATTACCAGAGGCAATGTCACCAAGAGCCTAAATGTTATAATTATTTTCAAATGAAAGCAATAGCTGCAAGGACCTTCACATTTAGCTTTCTCCTCCCTGGGGCAGTGCATTCCTAGCAGGGGTGTTATCCTGCATCTCTGTGGAAAGCATTATCTGCTCTCACAACAACGCAGCACTGTGCTTTCAAAGACTACAAAGCAACCATGCAGAGTAGGAAAGTTCATTCTGAATAAATCTGTGAGAATTAAATAGTCCTGTAGTATTTAATGTTTTACATTAGAGACATTGTATATTTTCCCTTCTGAAATTTGGCTTAAGGTCAGTAAATACAACATCAGTAGAGATTACATTTTTTTACAAAAATAATGAACCAGTGGGCAACCGTAAGTACCCTTTATTTTTTACCTTTTTTACTTTGTTCTTCTACCTGATAATTAAACAGATGAGACTGCTACTGAATAAGCAAATGTCATGATGAAGGAATGCATGGTTATTCACATCTTACATTTCAAGGGGACTTATTTAATTTTCTGATGGGTTTTAACCCTCAGGAAATTGTTCTCCAGGTGAAATTGAATACAACATAGTTAATATTACACTCTTCTTTCCTAGAAGTATGATTCAATGATATTACTCAACCCTTACAGAAGCAGCAGTACTACTACAAAATACATACATATTCTTACACTGTAAGATGAATTTAATAAAGATATCTACTGGAAAAATAGTTGACAAGTATTTTGATTTGTTCTGACATGTGACAACCAAGAGGAGTGACCAATTTTAAAAGCAAGTTCTGGCAAGGTTTTGAAATCCATGAGAAGCATGGAAAATGAAAGCAGTAAATTAAAAAACAAAACCAACCAAAAAAAACCCCCAAAACAAAAAAAAAACCCACACCAGAAACTAGAAAAAAACAGTAGACCCCAACACTCAAACAAACAGAAAGTTTAAATAACTGTGTCATTACTACCCCACAACTAACCCATAGCTAAACCAATTCATCACCTAGAAGCTCTGTCTGGCTTTACTTGGTGCTTCTGTTTCTGCTTCAAAATCCAACAGCTCCATCACAGACTCAGGAAAAGTGGGCAAGCCTTTCTAAATTAAGTGGAAAATAATCAGGTCCACTGCAACAATCCGGAGGTTTACGTTAGCCAGGATTCTCAGTATCAGGAATGAGGCACTACAGTGCAATGATTGACAGAGACTTGAGTGTCATTTCACAGCATGGCTTCTCTCAGACATCCTCCACTGACTCAAGAAGAACACTTGGAGTACACTTTGATTTTATATATCTATATATATCTATATCTATATATCTACACAGATAGATGGATGGATGGTTGGATACATACATATTCTGTAGCACATCAGAATAGCAAGAGAAAGGGTAGGAGTGATGGGCACCTGCTAGTCATCTATTAAGAAGCTAGGGCTGGTTCTCCCCATATGGATTTGTGGGCAGCAAATGAGGCTGCTTGAGGAAAAAACTTTAGATGTGTCCACCCTTTTGAAATGGAGAGCCTCTCTCGATGTAGGCTGGCCAAACAGTAGGTGGTTTTATTCCAGAACTACACTTGCAATACACTTTAGTAGGTCGGACCTCATTACTTCCCAAGGGAGAAGACTAGTTGCAAATTAGTTTTAAGTCAAGAAATCCTATTCAATACAGTATTTATTAATATCCTTAAAAAGTGAAGGGGTATAAGCACCTACATACTATATGGTTGCAAGTACAAACCAGCTTCTTCCAAATCAAGGTCAATAGTGAAAAGGAGGCATCTCAAGAAGGTTGCTCCTTGCACTTGGAATTACTATTCCCTGCCGACTACTTTACATTTGTTGCATCTAAGTTCTTTACACAGAGATACAGTTTTGAGGAAAGCACTAAAATACTCACCAAGGCTTGATGCCCCCACTTAGCTCTATCTTGCCTTTCTGGTTAATGTAGAATGTTAACAAACTCCAGCTGCTCAGCATATCACAAGCCCTTGCAAAGAACATGTAAATGCACACTTGCCTAAATTAAACAGCAACCACGTGGTGATGGTCTGCACTGGAGTGAATGTGATGTGTTTATGAATACCACTTTCTAAAAAACACTCTACCCTCTCCAGCTTTCAATAATATTTAACTTTTCTCTTTCTTTCAACAAAAATTATTTAGGTAAAACAATACAGGAATAATCCTCATGTTTCAAACACTATTGAGTCTTTCTGGGAGGTCACCTATAATAGGTAATACAAGCAAGATGCAGCCAGACAGCAATTATTCAGCCTGAAGCAGTGATGAAGAACTACATTCCTTATAAAAACAGCTTAAGCTATTTTTAAGACTTAAACAGTAACAAGAATTCAGACAAAGGCTGATACCAGTAAACAAATGTCAACCGCCAAAGAAATAGAGAACATGGGTTATGTACACTGTCTGCCTTAGGGGTGAACGAAGGAGCTTCACAGGGCGCTCTGCATCTTCAGAGGTCTGCAGTTTCATTGGAACTTCTGGCCCTTTAATAAACACATTTAAGCCTCTGAACTTTCCTACTGGTTTCAATGCAAACACACACGTGTGAAGAACTTTGCTTGATTGCATCTCATGGGCAAACCCCTGTTTTTATAGGTGTCCATTTCCCACTGGAGTCATTGGAGTGCTGTTGCAGGTTTACAGTTTCCAGCTATCTCTATTTAAATTTCCTCTGTATTCTATGGAAATTATTGTTCTATTAAACTACCCATGAATGATAAATATATATAATATATAATGTATTTAATATGTAATATAATATAGTATATAATAAAACCTCAAACAAATGTGAGTTTGGTTAAAAAACAATCTTTAAGATCACCTTACAATGCAATATTTCATATATGGATTTCTGCTAAAGAAACGAATATTTCTCAATTATCTATAGCAATACTTCCTGTCCAAATCTGCAGCATACTTATAAAGTATCAGGTTTTGGTAATAAATCCAAGCCACAGGTCTTCCCTGGACTTCCTTTCAAAGTTCCAAATCCCTGACATTGCTCAGATGTAGGATTCATCTTTAAATGGATCAGTAAACCTATTGGCTAAACCCAGATACTTCAGCTTCCCAGAAATTACAATCTCTAATGTGCACTTTTTCAAGGACACAAAATTTTTCCAAAATCTAACTGTAGGTTCCCATGTGATGGTTCCCAAGCCACTACACAATCAGTTCTTTTTCACTTTTCCAGTATTCAGAATATGTTTTTCTGTGATTTGATTGCACCTTTTTTTGTTTGTTTTGTTTTTAAATTTTAAACAGTAGCAACAAAACTAATTATTTTTGGTTTATTTAAGATTAAGAACCTCAGTCACCCAAATGCAAGACATCTTAATTAGTTAGGCACTGACAACAGCAGTCTAAATAAAACTTTCACAGCTGAATGAACTCACATTTGGTATGCAAATCACCTTACATGAGACCAATATGTCAAATCACTCGTAAAGCAGAGAACTAAAATTATATAGCAATGTCCAGAAATACACTGCTAAGAATTTTATATCATAAACCTCATTTATTAAGAATCTGTCATCATTCTTGCATTTCCAGTCTCTTTTCAAAGATGTTTCCACTGAGTCCCATGAACCATCAAAGCCCTGAAGCAGCCATGCAAAGATGTTGTGACAGACCTTTTTATAAGTACCGAGTAAACCCAAATTAAGAGTGCACTTATATATGTAAATGCAAAGAATGATCATCTTGTTTTAAGCCTCCTGAATAAATTCCTTTAATTCAGAAGAATTACTCATTTTATAGGGTTGAAAGCTGAGGCAGGCCATTTGAGCTTTAGCGGTGACATTCCTCTGACTAAATGCCAAGGCTTACAATGCAGTCATCTGTATCTCAGCTAGTTGCCCTAGGCTCAATGCACAGTTTATGGAGAAATTTAGGCTTCCTAAAATAGACGTCTAGAACAGATCAGATTAATTACATCGTAGAGAAGCCAATTTTTATCCGCTGATTGTAAAGGAAAGGAGGTCAGCTGTAGACCTGCTCTCCCATGTGTGGCTTGAGTAAGGCAGGATGTATCCCACTCAAAGTGCCTATCAGTTTTCACATGCCTTTCATTTGGAAATCTGATCCCATCTTTACAAAAACAAAAGTGAAAAAGAGCTTCCTCATTATAGTAAGATATTTAAATATAGTTGGAAAGTTGTTTACTGATGTTATATTCACATGTATATTTAATAGTGTTATTATTATAATTTTTTGTCATCTTTTACCTGTGCTTAACCAGTTTTGCTGAGAGCAGAAGCAAGAGAAATATCTAGACTTACATTTTCTGAAGGACCCATTAACTGGCACCACTGGGAGCCACAGCAGAGCTCACATGGAGCCCCCTTGGTTTCAGATTCGCTCAGCATTCATAAGAAGCTGCTGAAGCAAGTGCCAGTGACAGGCAGGACTTATGAACATATGATGACACTTAGCTTCATATTCCCATTTTTAAAACAGATGGTCCAAGTGAGTGCTTTTCTTAGTGCCTTACAAGTACCAATAGTTGAGTCCTAATTTAGATGTGAATAGATTAAAACAAACTGTTTATCCTCAGTTAGGAAGCACATTTCCAAATCCTATTCTCTAAGACTAGCAAATGTAACATTACTTCATAAAAATACATTCTCATTTATCTTTGGCTTCCTCCTGTCACAGACTCATCATAGTCTTTTTCTCCCAGGCTCAAAACTGTGCTGTGAAGAACATAACAGATTTGAGGTATAAAGGAAAGACTTCATCCCACTGTTCCAAGAAAAGGGAGGAGAGAAAGAAAGCACTTTTGGCTTGTAGCTGTCATCCATCTATCAAGAACAGCAAACACAATAGGCCACCACAAACATAATGAAAATGGTTATAACAAACAGCATGCCTATTCCCTCAAGTCCCACAGATAGGCAGGGTTTGCACTGCACTCAGTGCCTTTGTTTTTCCTAACCTACCAATATCAGTTCAGTCTTGGCAATTTAGTTCCAGCCCCCACAGTACACTGAATAATGCAGTTATACCACATTACTACCCCTCTGTATCCCACTACTTCTCTTCTACACCTGATGCAGATAAGCATCAACACATTTATTTCACAAATCTTGTTAGTATTTGCAATCATTCTCCTCTTTAATCAATGTCCAAGTTGGTTGCCCTCTGTTCCACTTTGCCTTTGGTTGCATGTGTCACATTGCATTCTGTCTTAAAAGGAAAGTGATTGAAAGTGATCTGAAATGAAATCCCCTGTGTAATTTCTACCCATGGGCTTTTGATAAGAAAGCAGACCTAAAAAATTCCCATTGGCAAGACTTTGTATTGAAGGGCTAAAAATCTCCATGATGGAGCACCTCTGTCTCATGTTTTACAATGGGGAGACTTGCTCATCATTTGTCTTCTAAAGCAATTTGTCAGGATACTGACCCTATCATAAACTCATCACACATGAAAATTAACAACAGATGCAGGTACTCAATCAAACACACAGTAAGGCAAGGCAAGGCAAGGCAAAAAAAAAAAAAAAATAAAAAAAAAATGATGGCAAACAATCATTTATGGTACCATTCAGACATGAATGCATGCCAAATCCAAAAGATCTCCAGTGTGGAGCAGGCAGGCTTTTACTTAAGAACAAGGATAAGCATAAATAATAATTAATATGGCTGTTTTGGGGTAGAATATTTACAAGCAATGTGTGCAGACAAACCAGTTTAATGTTTTACAAGTCCAGCATATATATTGTCATCTTTGGACTATGCAGCTAGATTGAGGCCATCCTGTGTTGCTAAGGGCCCTACATGACTAGATGCTGATAGATGATCATTTGGAAAAGCAACTATCAGTCTCAATCAATACACCACTCTAAATTTTCCCTTCAGCAGTTACTGTTTTTAATCTGGAAACTGAGAGCAAACTGTCCTAACAAGTATCTTAGTAGGAATCCTACAATAACTGTACAACAAAAAGACTGATGACACACTATTTATCCAGAATTCACAGCTCTTGCTTTGAAAGATTCAGAAAATGGGTGCATGTATGAAGAAGGTAGAAAAAAAACCTCTGGGAGGAAGCTAGGACAATAGGAAACTACCCAAACAAATCCACTGCTAGTGTTAATACACACTTTACAGTTGTTTCACTGGCATGATAATGCCATTTCTTAGCCCTCACACTTAGAGCAGATGGGATGTAGTCCTCTAATCCTTAAATTAAAAAACATGCAACTTGCCGCTGACAGAGCTTTTAATCATCCAGGACACACAGTGTACCACTGCCAGAATTTGAATTCAGTGACATAATTCCATGGTGTGATCAGATAAAGAAAGGAAAATAATGGGATTCTCAAAAGCCTGGATTCTAGTAATCTTCACTACTAGTCACAAGCCGGCAGACAAGCCAAATGTAAAACAAGATAATGGCAGCAGACAATGAAAATTCTTACTCAAAAGGCTCTCTGCAGGCATTCAGTGATTTCCCAGCAGTCCTATTATTAGGGTCCCAAGACCCTGATCTTTCAGATATTAGTCAATGACAAAAATTCACTTGCCTACAAGCGATGAAAGAGTTATTGTAGGCATGGGTGCTGTTTCTTAAGCACAGGAAGGAAGAGGCATCTCCTAGTTATAATGCCATATTAAAAAATGAATACAATTATTTAACGCTATATTGGGTTTACTACATAAAAATATATATAACTTATATATACATATAAGTATAAATAGTAATTCTGTAGGGAAATTCACTTTCAATGTGAAATCAGCAACCACTACGCATTTATTTTTCCAGGTGTCTATTATAATTCTTTTCTTAACAGTTTGAAAATTACATTTTTCCCCTTTTGCTTTGGACAACTTCCACTGGTAAATGTGGAGTTTCCTCCTTACAAAAACATCACCAGGAAGAAATTCTCACTTTAATAAAGAAACAGTGGCAAAAGGAATGCATTATTTTCCTAGGTAGACTTACATCAGATGTTGTCCAACAATTACAATTTTGAAGAATGATGCCACTAATGATTTCTCCAATCCAAGAAAAAACCTTCCTCTTATGCCCTTTGTCTGCTTTCATGTAGTTACACCTGGCAGGCTCTCACCACAAGGTACAGTTGCTCAATATTATTTTGAACTTTCTGAACTATGCGAAAATGATCTTTAACATTAACTGTAACAAAACAACCCTGTGAATTGCTGTGGTACACACAGAGTCATGCTTCATTCCACCCCGCTTAGAGCTGATAAGAGCCTTCTGGAGTTATACACATACCTTTTTGTTGCTTCATTGCACTGAGTGCAGCTGAACTGAATAGGGGAAGGATTATTTTGGCAGACTACTGTAATGAAGTGAACTGATTCAGGATGGTCCTGACCCCTCTTACAGCTGACCCTAGCGAATGCAATCAAAAAAAAGTGATGTGTGGAGGGTCTCAGCATGTCCCACATCAGGGAGAGAGAAAACTTGCACAGCTCCTTTCCACTGGTTCACTGGGAGAAGGGCACAGTCTGCAATTTTAACAGCAAATAGTACAGCACTGAGTGACACCACTCATGTAAGGAGTAGAGGGCAGAGATGTTTGCTCCACAGCCTGCTTGGCAGAAGGGGCAGGTGAGCTAATCCCTGCACACTGCCATTCAAACGTGGTGTGACAAGTGGGTTATGGATGTAACACCCAGCATTAGGTCAATTTGTTTTCCCAGGTAAAGGAAACAAAAGCGTGTTTATCCCAGAGCTTAGGAGTGTTCCTAAACTCACCAGAGTTGCAGGAGTTAAGATGAAAGTTTATACAGTAGGGGTGAAAATAGCAATAAATAGAAAAAATGCTATATGATTCTTACATGCTTCTCTCCCTCCTATGTATTTCATTAAAGTGAAGGTTATGGTTTTGTACTGAAATCTTGGGAGTGCTGAGGCACTAGCAGGGCTGATGAGAGAGGTGAATAGTGTACCAAAATCCTTATAATGTTATTTTGCGTTTATATCAAGCGTTCAGGCAGCCTGTTGGTTATCTCCTTTCCTTTGCACCCTGAGTGTCTGCAAGTTTCAGTTCCTACTCCCCATTCCATGCCATGAAGTCATTCATTTTTTATCAGTTATTAACATGTAAAGAGTTGCTCTGAGGTACCAAGTGCTCTGTAAGTCACTGATGACGACCTGCTAGAAGAGCACAAGCTTCTTTAGCTCTCTCTATATAACTCAAACTTTAGCTTGAGTGCGGGCACATTGCTGCTATATTTTCTCTGGGCAACTCTGGCCCTGGCTCAGCTGGTTGACTGAATCACCCAGGAGGTGATGCCTCCTGGCCAAGAACAACTCTGCAATCACACCTTGGAAAGCTGCATATCTTCCATGCTATTTACATTTAGGTCTTGCTCTGGGTTGTTCAGATCCTATCTCACAGAGGAAAGCACTTAGACCTCAGTAGGCAGCAGCCCTTCCCTACAGCAATGTGCAGGGAAAGGGCTGGACTCGTTCATAAATACTGCTTCCAAGTTACCTCCCTGAAGAGAAAGAAGAACTAGTGTAAATGCAAAGACTGAGACTACTTAAAGCACACTCAAACCAAGCTGAAGTTTGATCCCTATCTGGCAGAGTATTTTTTCTTTATTTGGTTGTTTTACTATAAAGCTGGCAGAAAACCCCAGAACAACTGTATTTTTTTGGAAGAGCTGGTATGCCAGGAAACTTAGCCCAAATGACCCCAGTTCTCAAAGACAGATTTCACCCTTTGCTCTCATAAAGTACAATAAACTTCAGAGCAATCTGAGTTTGCACTTATATCTTGGAGCCTGCGGATGTGCTGACCATAAACTAGAAAGGAATCCCCAAGTGCAAGTACAGCAGAACTAGTCCCATAATGATTAAAAAGATGTTACTGTGGTAGGAAGAAAAAATTGAAGGATTTGGAAAGGGTTGAAGAAGTCTAAAAATCTCCAAACATCATACAAGTTTTGCTTGCTTAATCAGTATTTTAGTTTTTTCTTTGGGGCAGACAGTCACACAGGCCTTCTACATGTACCTCTAATTGCCCTTGAGTTGTAGAGAATGCCACTGTTTACAGGAAGACTTCACTACAGCTTATTTTTTTACACTCAAATCACTTTTAAAAGTTACATAGTTGGACTATAAGCAAGAGGACAGAAAAACTGAGAGATCTGGAGAAGATGAGTTCAAAGAGGGGACAGCTCTCAGCAAGAATTTCCACATATGCAAAATCTAGACTCAGTGTTTTGTAAACAACAATAAA
This sequence comes from Margarornis squamiger, assembly GCA_035222235.1. Lineage (NCBI taxonomy): Eukaryota > Metazoa > Chordata > Aves > Passeriformes > Furnariidae > Margarornis > Margarornis squamiger. Next base: position 63,460,642 of record JAWWTY010000123.1, read on the forward strand.
GGAGAAGATCCAAAGGGATGTGAAGGAAATTGCAGTGTTGAGAGACTGTGAGGCTCAGTCATTGCAGACAGACAGACGGGAACAGTAGCGACCAGGAGACTAATTGCAACTTGAGTTAGATTAAAATTAACAGCTGCATTTTTTTGAGTTTGTTGGATACAGTTTGATCCAGATCGGCTCTGGAATAACACTCAGGATGTGGTTGTCACAAGAGGGAAGGTGTCTTGACAGCTCCAAGCTGCAGCCATGTGGAAGTCAGTGGGTGGGATGCTTTTGGGGGCAGAAAGGTTGATATGGGGTCAGTACACTTGCACACCTCTTGTCCATGGGGACTCAGAGTCAGCAGACCAGCATAAAAGGGTGTGCAACCCCAAACACTAATCTCGCGGATGTCAAATAAGATCATTCATGGAATCATAGAATGGTTTGGGCTGGAAAGGACCTTAAAGACTATCCTGTTCCAAGACCCCTGCCAAGGACAGGAATACCTTCCACCAGACCAGGTTGCTCAGGGCCCCATACAGCCTGGTCTTGAACACCTCCAGGGATGAGGCATCCTCTGGGCAACTTCTACCAGGGCTCACCATGCTCATAGTAGAAAATTTCTTCCTAATATCTAATCTAAACATACCCTCCTTAAGATTAAAACCATTGACCCTTCTCCTATCACTTCATGTTCTTGTAAAAAGTCCCTATGCAGCTCTCTTGTAGTCCCCATTATAGCCCACTAGAAGGCTGCTAATAACCATGCTGAACTTCATGAGATTCACACAGGCTCACCTCTCTGGTCTGTCTGGGTCCCTCTGGACGACATCCCTTCCCTCCAGCATGTCACCCACACCACCACAGCTTGATGTCACCATCAAACTTGCTGAGGGTGCACTCAATCCCACTGTCCGTGTCACTGGCAAAGACTGGTCCTATCAGTCCCAACTCCTAAGGTACAGCACTCGACATTCATTTACTTAAAGTCTAGTGCTCACATAAAAACTTTTCTGAGCTCCAGGAAAAGAAGACCAAAAAGCTGCAAAAGGCAAACCAAGGACAGCAAGTCCAACAGAAGATGAAAAGTTTACAAGACACAGGAACAGACAAACTTTCCCAGAGAGGGAACAACTCTTCCATTCCCCAGAGGACACTTGTTTTGTTTATCTGACTTTTTGGTGTGTGCTTTCAGCTGTCTGCATGTTTGGGGACTTGTTTTCATTAATTTCTGAAGTGAGAGACTTTTAGGTTTTTTGATTTGGGTTTGTTTTTTTTTAAGGTCTCCAACTGTTATTTTTTTTTCCTTTTAAATGAAACCTTACTTGTTAACTATCCCTTTTTTCAGAAGAAAAAACTAACCTTGGAAATAGGATTGTTTTTGTAACCAGGTGGGGTCCCACCCATCTGCAACTCAGCATTATTCATACTGGCCCACATCCAGAATTTTCCCCAAGACTCTTCAGGGTGGATTTCATTCCTGTTAAGCTCAAAACAAAATGTTGTGACCTGACCTAGCCTCTTGTCTCCTTTCAGCTCTACTGGTTCTTCCTGAAGGACCCACCAGGCACCCACCATACCCCCTGTCTACGGAGACTCACAGCTTTTCAGTCCTAATGGCAAACACATGGTGCAGACACAGGGATCAGGTGAGGAGAAGAGTTCATATATTCACAGAAGCTCCTCAGCCTGCACACTTTCCCCCCTCCTCCAAGAAGCAAATCTTTTCATTTTCCAAAGGGTATTTCTTTTGATAATGCTGTGCGTTAACAGAGCTGAAAACCACTAAGCTTCTAACATTTTCAGGTATTTATTTTCTTCAGCCTATATCTCTTACAGCCAGTGACAACATCCAGTAAGTATTTCACTCTATTCCCTAGCATGGACTGGCTTACAAGAATAAATCCCACTCAGCACAAGGTCAATTTCTTTCTGTTTGATCTATGCTAAGTCGTAGCAGCAGAACAGCATCAGCTCAGCTCCAACCACTGCTGCCCTGGTGATGCTCGGCAGCTCTGCTCCTTAAGCCATCGCTTTGCCTTTTACATTATCTCTCCTATTTTCAACTCCTGCCATTTTATTCTTCCCTCACTGGGGCCCACCTTGCTTGCAGGGCTGAAACAATGTCTTTATGTTTGGTCTGACCAGCAGCAGGCAGCAGCACCTGAAGCAGGAGCCCCCAAATGATGACACAGGACTCGGTTCCTCAGAACAATTCCTGCTGGCAGCTTTCCCTCTCGTTTTCATCCTGCTTCTGAAAAAGGACCACTTACGGCTTTGGCCTCTAAAAACCCCTCTATCAAATGTTTGTGCAGTCATGGTGCCTCACTGCTGGAGCTCATGGTCCAGAGTTTCAGCCCCTCCTGGCCCCATGCATCCCCTGCTCAGGCAGAGATGCTGAGCAGGGACGCAGAGTTCTGGTGCCAGCCCACCAGTGAGGAGGAGCACCACTGGCACACAACACCTGACAGCACCATCTAAAACTACCCAGGGATGTCTATCTGTCAAACCATTCCCCCTGGCTGCCAAAATCCTCAGGGATAGCCCTAGCCTTTGAAGACAGACAACAGACAGCATAGTTTTGGGCAGGCTCCTGCTCCCTCGGGTGTGCTGGTCTCTGGGGCAGGGACTGAGCACTGCAGCCAGAGCCCTGCCTAGTGCCAGTTCAGCAGCTGGGGCTATAAAACCTGTCAGACTGACACAGCACACACAGAGGAAAACCACAAAAGTCATTATTTCCATAACCAGCTAGTCAGTTCATGTGCTTTTTCCCCCCAACACAGTAGATAACCTTTTGCTAAATGTATTTCACATTTTATGAGCTTTTTCCTTGCACCTGCTATTGCTCATTTCATATGGCATTTCAAACTTCCCTGCCCAAATGTGGTACCAAGATGGCTTCCACCAAGAACCATCTGGTTAAAAAACCCACAAAAATTACAGATCATATCCTGCTACCCATCAACATTACCAGTGTGACAGTCAGGGCCTTAATCTTTTACTTGAAAGTATAACAGTAAATATATTTATTTAGTAGCAATTAGCCATTTTTCTCAGAAAACCTGTGTGAAAAAGGCAGTTCTAACTTATATCACCTATATGTATACACACTCTTTACCTATCTATATATATCTACACATATATTTGTATATATCTTATATACACACAAACAGATGCCTATGAAGGCAGTTAGAATCACTAGCAATTCTGCCTGTTCCCATTACTTCTTGTTCTCCCATCTACCTGTCAGCAAGGACTTTGCCTGCAAGGAAGTCAGGCACAAAGTGACAACCTGTCAGCCTGTCACTGTACTGAACCCTGGAAAGGAAGGCAAGGAAGTTTTATCTATTGCAGCTGGCAAGAGAAGGAGAGCAAAGGAATTTGAAAATGGTGGTTACCCTAATGGTAACAATGAAAAAAATCCAAGAACACAAAATGTTTTAAATTTTAGTTAAACTCCAAAACCAGATCAAGGTCACTAGGGAAAACCCATCAACCAAACAGAAAACAAAGCAACCACTTACAAAGTGTTAATAATGTTCTGCATGCTGAAAAAGGAGATGTTGCAGCTGACCTTGGCCAATACATTATGAACTTGCCTCTGGAAGAGACCTAGAGTAGCCTGCAAAGGCACACATGTTTCCACAAAACCCAGCAAACCACTTAATCTGAGAAAGCTGTGCTATTTCATATAAGCATCAGAGACATCTGAAAACACTTATTTATTCCCTAACATTTACACGTGCAGAAAACACCTAAAATAATCTAACTGCATCAATTCCTTAGTAAAAAAATAATGCTGAGGATTAGAATGGGACTGAAGAGCGTTGCCTAAGAAAGACTGAAGCTGCAATAGTTTGTGAATGATTTGCCAATGCCATTGAGTTGTAGTGGAAGTCTCTTCCACTGCTTTGCAATCATCATATTTTATTAATCAGCCCAACAGCACACGGTAAAAATAGAAATCTGCCTACAAAGCTGGCACATATGGGGAAAGCTCACTCCTGGTTGTTTTATTTTAAACAAACTCTACAGTAGCTCCCATTGTTTGTTTGTTTTTCCCCCCAGACTAGACAGCATGTGGCTTATGAGCCACACTGATAGATGTGATAAAGCTCCTGCCAGATCTGATTGATGACGGCACTAGGAAGTGCTGTGAAGGTCACAGTGTAATTCTCTCTTTGCAGCTGCTCCTGGTAAAAAATGATACAGGAAAATAAAATCTGGATCCACCAATTGCTAATAACACGGAAATTCTCTCCTTACCTTGCCTCCTCCTCTCTTTCAATTTTGAACAGGAATGCCATAAGCATGTGTAACTGATGAGAGACCAGATAAGTTGCAAAGAGATACTTAAACATACTTTCATGTGAAAAAAGAAAAAAACATCCATCCAGAGCAACTGGCCAAATATTGAGCCTTTATACTTTGTTGAAGACAGTGCAGAGTAGTTTAGCATGAAAGCAGCATATGAAAGAGCTTTTACTATCTGGTTTTCTGCAAAACTGAGATAATATACCACTATATATTCCCTGTGACGGAGTGCTATCTCTGATACTGCAAATACATTAATTAAGCTCCTTTCCTGAAGTCCATCCATTTTAAATGAATCAGGCAAGCATGCTTGTTGAAAGTGGTTGCCAGCAAGCCAGAGATCAGTCAGTCAAGTAGGACACCAAAATCCTTTTATCCATAAATGTTGAGATGTGACGAGGACAGTGATAAGAGACTTTGGGGAATTCACAAACATGATATAATGACAGTCCCCTAATGAATAATATATATTCAGTGCAACTCATAGCAATTACCTCACATACACAAACGTGTCGTATTTCTTGGGGGTAAAATCTTGTTATCTTTGAGACATCAGTTACATTACAGATTAAATTTGAAACCACTTGTGTACTCTTTTCTGGCACTCACTATTAATGGATGGAAATATTTTTATTCAGCATTTTGTACTCATAAAGATTTTGGCACAATAAGGCCATGAACAACTTCTGTCTTAGAGAAACACAGCCTTTATCACTCAGCTCAAAAATACATGATGGCAGAGAGATGCTGGCAGCAGAAATCCCCAAGACAGTCAAAAAATCCCACCACTATGTCACCATGAATGGAATAATACACTGATTTTTTTTTTCATCCTTTTCAGTTTATGAAAGAGATTTAGAGAAGACAGTCCTATGCAGTTTGGTTATTTTACTGCCAAATATGCACCATCAATTTTTAAAATACCACCACATCTAAAGAGCAGTAAGTATACAAAATCAAACTGAGCAAATAAAATCCTCCTAGGACTCTCTTTCCTAGACTTCTTGATGAATACTGGTGAAAAATACAACAGATATTGATTCATCATTCTCACAGCCTAGTGTATTCTCCAAGGGATGCTCTAAGAGAGGTAATCAGCATCAGCTCATTTGGACATTGCTGTTGGTAAGGGTGCTCAGCACCTCCAGCAGTTAAACCTTACTATGCACCACATGTCATGACTGACTTTCTGCTAAAGTGGCACAGGATTAATTGTTTTTCTGCCATTCAGATTTTAATTTCCTGCCATATCTCTGGAAAATAGAGATTATGTCCCAAAAGATTAATTTCTTATCTGCTATGAGATATCCTCCTCTGCAGAAACCCAAATTACGTTCCTGCAATACTATTCATTACCATTACTCACATCAGTGTGTCTTACATGACCTGGAGAGTCAAGAGTTAACTTTTAATCAGAGAGTACCGTAGAATCATAAAATTATTTGGGTTGGAAGGGACCTTAAAATCAACTAGGAGAGTAAGAACAACTTAATCTATAATAGTATAGATAGTATTTTAGAGTGTATATATATACATAGTATTTTACAGCGCTGATGCATATGCAATACAATTGCAAGACCTCCATGTATACGTAGATGGGTAGGTGCAGTGAGACACCTGAGCTGGTGTAACCCCTGCATACCACACTCAGAGTCACCCCAGTGCAATTGCAGCTACGTGTTTTCCTACCTGCTCACACTGTTCTGACAGACTGTTCTTGGTATTGCTTTACACAGACACGCCCCAAAAAAACATCTGGTACGACACTAAAAACTTAAATTGATCTAACATCAGCTTAGGATGCTTCAGAGTAGGAAAATAACTCCTTCTAGATAACCCTTATAGATGTAGGAGTACATTCAAGACTTGGCTTTTTCAGTCCTTCACTGAAAGTTTGGAGCTCACAGTAACTGCAGTCCTTTGGCTGACTTAAATATTTCTATTATTTTTGTTGGGTTTGACTATTAGAGTTCAACTGTGAGCCTGAGAACATTTTACATTAGGGTTATATTAACCTGGAATAATGTCTACTGAGTGTGTCACACACTCACCTGCCCAGCCCAGACAGACAGTTCCTGTGCCAAATGAAACACTATATGAATCAGGGAAGTCAGAATCATACCAGTAGCTAGGTGTCATTCACATTTAAAACCAGTTGAACTGCGTAACTGGAAGGGATGCATAATTTTTTTGAAAAATTGCCACAGTAGGATTTACTGTAACTAAACCCATAATAGAGTGAACTAAATTGTATGGGAGTTTGGAACCACAAGCCCTTGCATCCCACCCTCCCGCTTCAGCAAGAGATCCCTTGCAAATGAATATAAAGTACATCCCTTCCTCCTCCTTTTCACCCCCTCCTCACAAAACAAAGAGCACAGCTTTGAACAAAGCAGTTAACCAGGCAGGCTGTCGGATACCACACTCCCATTGAATGACATATTAGACATAAAACTTTTGAAAATGGACAGAAATTAAATCGGTCCACTCCAGATTGCATCAACCAGCCCTGAACCGCTGGCTCTTTGTCCTGAGGCAATGCCTCAAGGAAGTCGCTGGCAAGCAGCAGGGGAAGACAATTCGTGATCTGAGCTTACAGCAGGCTGTCTTTGCATCACTGAAAGGAATAGCACAATTAGTCATATGTGTACCAAATACAGCCTGTCCCCACTGAGCCTTCAATATTTGATTTGGTTTTTGTGTCTCTGACAGTATCCCTTCAACTCTGAGAGCTTCAGGAGATGAAAATGGAAACCTCCACTAAGATTGTAAGATTTTAAAACAGTGTGAGCAGCTGATCTATTGAAGTGTTACATTTTATCCCCATCTTGTTACCACTGCTTCAAGAAATACTGCAGTGTTAACCCCACAGATCTTCCAAATCCCTTCATCACAAAATCTGCCTGAGACCCAGGAAAATCACTTTGACTTTTGCAGACAAATTTCCTGGGAAATGCCAAACAGTGCCACATATCACCAAAGGAAGTATCTGCTCATTGTTCTGTTTGCAGGCTTGTCACTGCAATCACTGGCTATCCCGACACACAAAGAAAACTGTAGGTGCTTCTTTTCCAAATCCATTTCAAATTCTTCTTAAACCCATCTGATGCCTTATAGCCCCAGAAAGACAGGATGCTCTCCCTCAGGCTCTAATGCAGGATTCACTCTTCTTCCACCCCAGTTCGAAAAGGAAAAAAATGTTTGTAAAAAGGGGAAAGTAATTGTTCAGTTCTTCCCATGGAAACCACCAGGAGGCACAAGGGATGACTGAAGGGCACCAAGTGCCCCTATAGGAGAGCACTGACGGATGGATCCATCTGGCTGCCAAGCTGTTCCCTTGTGCCCCTGCACTGACCATTATCAGAGAGGCAGACAAAAAAAGCTTCAAAACACTGTTATTTTCATGAAAAAAAAGAGTGGTCCTGTAACACTTGGAGCAAACAGCAGCAAAGCACCTGCAAGGGGAGGATACTAGCTATGGAATAACCATTACTTGCTATGGATACCTCTGAGAACTGAACCAAGACGAGCTGTGACATTTTTTTTTTCCCCATGGAACAAAACAAAGAACAAAACAAAACTGCACAAAGAACAGCAGAATTGCTCGTCTTTGGAAGTCCTGGACTGCAGCACATTTTTTAATTGGATCTTTCTGGCTTTGAGATTTATCATTTTATAGTTGGATCTCAGCTGGAAAGTTCAGTCATATGATAAACACATCAGGCACAGGCACACCAAGTGCTTGCATCAAACCAATCACAGAGGATCCAGAAGGGAGATGAGCTAAATATTTCTATGCTCCGACATCTGCCTTGTCTTGCCTTTCCGAGTGTGCATTCACTCCGCTGCACTGCCCTTCAGGGCAGGTGAACGCCTGGGTTTCCGCGGGATGCCCGCCTGGATCCACTCACCTCCTGCCACTCGAGAGCGTTCAGGTTGTAAAGCGACGCCTGCTTCTGGCCGTTTATCTGGCTCTTTTGCCGCCTATTATTTTCCTACCGCCTAAATCTCTGGCAAGTTTCCTCTAACCCACACACACAGGACACAACGCGCGTAGAACCGACAAAGTTGAGTTTCCAAAAAAACCTCTCAGTGGAAGAAATCGAACCACGTCGCTGTGACCTGTCCCCCCCAGCTGCCAATGGCAAGCAGCTCCTCAGCTCGAACCTCCGTTCAACAGGAAATCAAGGAGGGGGTCGGCCCGGGAAGCCAATGGGATGGATCTGGAAGGATGGTTCTGTTCGCCTTTGCCCTGACCGACTCAAGGACTGTAACATGATGCAATCTCTCGCCTATGATGAAACGGGATCAAATGGCCAAGCCTGTAGACAGACCACCTCTGCCCACCCCAAAAGGCAGAGAATAAGGAAGCTCGCAGCGGTACAAAGCAGCAGCGCGGCTGCCTGGCCGGTGCCCTTTCCCGGGAAGGGATGCAAGTTTCGGGATGGCGGACAGAGGGCTTCGTTCCGGAGGCTCTCGGCCGGATTTTCGCTCTTCCAAAGCCCGGGCAGGGGCCGTCCCGCGCGCGCTGCCGGAGGGAGCCGCCGCCGCCCGATGCCCGGGCTGCCTCCCAGCTTTTTCCATGTGCTGCTCCCGGCCAACAAAACGAGCGAGACTGGGGCTTTTTTAAGCTTTCTTTTTTTTTTTTTTTTCCCCCGTAAGGACACAGCTTTCCTAGCACGGGGCAGCCTTGAGCAGCAGTGGAGCCGAGGCTGGAAAAGCCCCGTTTCTGAACGCAGCCCTTCCCCTCCCTCTCTTTCCCCCCTCTCCCGGCTCTGTTCCCTCCCCGCCCGCGGAGCTCGGCAGGGATGCTGCCCGGGGAAGGAGCGGGGTTGGAGCCCTCCTACCTTTGGGGCCGTCCAGCGGCGGGCGCTGGCACAGAGCGGCTCCAGCGCAGCGCCAGCCGCGGAGCGGAGCGGAGCGGAGCGCAGCCCCAGCCCCAGCCGCGCCGGGAGGGGCCGCGCTCGGGAGGAGCCGCCGGCCTGCCCGGCCCCACCGCCCCCGGCCCCGGTCCCCGCCCCGCGGGGAGGGGACAGCGCCGAGGCGGGGCGAGCGGAACAAAGGCTGGGGGTTTGGGGGTCTGGCAGCATCCCCCGGGAGGGGTCGGGGTGCGGGAGCCCCCGGGTGCGGGGCTGGATGGGGCAGGTGTGCGCAGCAGCCCCCAGGCAGGATGGGGGGCCGGGGGAGCAGCTTCTTCGCCCCCCGGCAAGGGCAGGTGAGCCGAAGTGCTCCCTGCGAGGCAGGTCAAACCTGAGGTTCCAGCCCCTGAGTAAAGCCTTCTTGCAGGACGGAGCTTTGCTCCCCGAGTAAGTGCTGGCATACTGCGGTATCATAGCTGGAGCCTCAGTGCAGCCGGTGCCCTTCCCGGTCATGCCCAGGAGATGCTGTTCCTCTGGCACTGAGCGGTGGAGGAATCACCTGAAGCGTGGATTTGGAGCGTACCGAGCATCTTGGCATTTATCTAAATTTTAAGCCCTTTTGTTAAAATGGTGTAAAATCATGTGCAGACCCAACATGAATTTAAGATCAGGTTCTGTCGTTTTAATTTTCCTTAATACAAGCCAGATTAAAAGTAAGAGTGCAAGGTGAGACCAAAGTCTATATTGATTAAAAGTCCCTCTAAGAGCTTAAAGCAGGCTGCAGTTCGTAACAAAATTGCTGGTTGAAGCAGGGCAAGCTTCCATATGAGGTACCTGGATGAACATGTTCCAGCTTTGACAGCTTCATGTATTTATTTTCCTTTCTGTCCATAGAGAAATTGGAAAACTGAGGTAACAGAAAAACGTCAGAGAAAAACATTAGTTAAGGCAACAATATTTCTTTGTCTTTAGTCCAGCTGGGTGTCAGAGCATCTTTTCTTTTGCTTCAGCTCTTAACAGTTGGATGCATGAATGTTTTCTTGTGAGAAATATTTGGGGAACATTCTAGATGCAAGTTCATAATTCTGGAGAAGCTTGTAGTTTATGTTGTTGTATATCTTCAAATATGCAACTTGTTAAGCATCTCTAATACTGGTGAATAAAATTTGGTTTGTTCTGGCCAGGTTTATTATGCTCTTCTGTCCTGTTTCATCATCCTCAGTCATCCCAACAGGGTGATACCAAAGTCAACAGGTTCAACCAGGGAAAATTCTATTTAGTCAGCATTTACACTGTGTGGCCACTTAGGATATGCATGAGATCCCTGTAGCCTAAAACAGGAGAGCTGAATTCACAGCACAACCTTTTCAGCACAAATTATTTAGTCTAAAATCTCGCTTTCAGCTGTTCTCTTTCTTATATGCCTTTGGGTATGGGCAGGGAAGGACTTGCCTACTGAATGAGCTCTTCATACAGCAGCAGCCTGCTCCTACCTGCCTTTTTTCATTCTGCTTGTTGGGAGCTGGCAGGAGAGAGTTTTGGAGTAGTTATAAGTAGGGATTTTTCAGGCAATATTCAAGGGCTTAGTCAGTCTTGAAAAAATTAAACCATAGCTCCTCTTCTCCACAGTTCAATTGCTTGCAGCTATTGCTATATTTGAGCTACTTAATTTGTATCATGACCTGTAAAATATGATCACTAGGGAGAACAATCCAAAACTTTGCTGTAAAAGCACAGCCCTTGGCTGCTGTGGCGCATGCAGTGTAATCCATGCACAGTACCACTGATTAGTATGCTTGCAGTGAGTACTTCCAGGATATGCTGGCTTTACTGCCTCTGGTTTGGTTTTCTTTTTTTTTTTTTTTTATTTAATTTTACTGCACACATCACATTAAGTAACCCTTCAGTATCTGCCTGCCCTAAGATGTGCACCACTGCAGTCTGTAAGCAGGGCATTTGGTTCTAGCAATTCTGCAGAGTATTTCTTCCACATAGATATCCCGAAGATGTTAGAAAGCTGATCAGCAAAGAAACAAAGAAGAAAGATAGTCATCACTAGACTGGCAAGGAAATAAGCACTTTATGCCATATGTCAGATGTGAAAGTGAGATAACTAGGGGTTTGTCCTTAGGCTATTGGAGACATTGGTAAGGACTTCTTTCCTTGTAGTGGTAACTCTGTAAGGACTAAATAACAGGCGATCTATCACAGAGACAATCACCAGACAGCACAAGCAGTTCCCCTTGAGGATAAACTCTCACTAAAGCTGAAGGCCTCAAAAGAACTTCTTTCTTATTTGAATTCTTAGTTTCCACAATGCTACATTTTAAATTGGCCTTCCTCCCTCCTTTCGCCTCCCTGACTGAGTTTGGCCACATGCATTCCATAAGCTACTTCAGCTGCAAAATACACCTTAGTGTATTCAGTGAATACTTAGTGATTCACTGAATTTCTTTCCCATGAGTCTTTAATGACACTACTTAAATGCAAATTCTATTTTATAGAATTAAAAAGAACAGCATATAACTCACCTAGAACATCATATCATCAAAATAAATAAAGTGATTCCTAAGGAGTTTCTTGCATGGAAAGCAAAGTCACATCATTAATAGGAAACCTGTGGTCCACAGTAACTGCACGTCATAGTTTGCACCCAATAAACTTCTTAAACTAATCATCTTTTAACACAAAGTAGCAGAAAGCAAATCTATGTTAATGCCCGTGCTTGAAAAGCATGTCCTCCAGCTTGAAAAAGCACCTTTTAATTTTACAACCAAACATTCATGCAGCGTTCCAAACAGTCTTTATTCTCCATAATTCACCAAAAGGTTCCACTCTATCAAGTTACTTTAGAAATAGTCTTCACAAGCTTTAGGCAGGACTTGGTGAAGCTTAGTCATAGGGATCCCTTATCTTTCTGTAATCTTCTTAGCACTGGTTATCACAAAAAAAAGAGAAAATAATCAGAGCAAAGGAAAGAAAATAATCAAGTAGTCCCAGCAGTGAGGTATCCAAACACAGTTGTTTACAAGACTGGGACTTTAACCATCAGATAATCCCTTTTGTGTTAAAGCAGAAAAGTCATGACAATGACAGGCTATATTTATTATCTTTAGGATTGCTTAAAAGAGTTATTTATGCATATTTTAAGATATTTTTTCCCTTGGAAAATCAACATTGGATGAAATCTGAGAAACACAGGCATGAGGAAAAAAATCTCCAACTATTTGTTGTGATTTATGTCTTGTAAGGTACTCCAAGCAATTTGGATTTGGCTCACTTAAGTAATGTAAAAAAGGCAGGAAAACAGTACTTTAGGCATTTAGAAGTATGGGTCAGTTTTTAAAGATACACTCAATTCCACTTCAAATCTGCCTTGGACTGAGTCCATAACCAGACAACTCACTAGTTTAAGAGGCCCCAAAACCTCAGTAACATCCTGTTGAGAAAACAAGTGTGAGAAAAGCTATTGGATGTTGCAAGTGATTATTGGTATCTCCTGAAAGTCTGCTCAATACTTTCCAGCATGACCTTTCAAGATGCCTGTACAAGAAAACAGGGTTTTATCTGTACCTTAAAGTGAAAATATAGCTGTAAGAAAGAGTCTGTATGTTCTTGCCACTTGGTACCAGAAAGGCTGTCAAAACAATCTGCCTGTTTGGGCTGTTTTTGTTTGTTTGTTTTGTTTGGCTTTGTTTTTGGTTTTGTTTGTTTTTTCTTTTTGGAGGGGGGACTGAGCAGACACAAATAGCCTACAACTGGCAAAATGTTGACTTCATGTGAGACCAGACACTGCTCGCTGCAGAAGACACTGGTGTGTCAGGCAGGGAAGATGAGGGCTCCCTGGAGGAAGCCTTGCTGCAGGTGCCTCCTGATGTGTCCCACCTCCTTCCCTCAGGGGAATGGATGGTCTCAGGCAACGGTGAAAAGCAAGCAAAAATACTGTGCAATCTGGGCTGCCAAGAGATGGAGTGACATTACTGCAATTGTCACTGTCTTCAGTAAAACATATTGATGGCAGGATTTCAAAAACAGAAGGCAAGGGATGGCTTTTTAGAACAAAAATATTCTTCTGTTACTTTGAAACTGTAATTTTTCAGTAAGGAAAACATCAGTATTTCTAGAGTTGTCTCAGACATTTGAGGCATTCATGAACTAGGAATAAGCGTATTTTAAAAACAGAAAAAAGCTCTTGATAAAGACGGGATCTTTTTCTTATCATATACTGTGATCCTGTTATGGCTGAATCTATTGTTACTAAGACCCTAATAGTCAGCATCTTTATGATTTTTTTTTTCTTTTTTTGAAGAGTATCTTGTTGAAGTATCTTTTCAATGAGTTACTTTTTCTTGGGTCCCACATAATTTCCCGGTTCACTCGGGGGAAAAGTAATTATATTTTAGATATACTTGAAAAATGTATTTCAGGAATCTTATAGTGCTGAGTATGTCCCAAAAGGACTTCTTGTATAGGTAAAATTTACTTTTAGAGAAATGCCACTCACCTTCTGCAGAAAGCAAATTTGGAAAAGTGTGCATTATAGAAACCTCAAGAAGAGTGATTATGCAGCTTTTATACAATGCACGGGCCTCTCCTTACTCTCCATACAGGTAGGTCTTCACCTGTGTAACGAAACTATTTGCAACTCTTTTCACAGAGATGTAAAATATCTTAAATTAGGTTCCACTGCTGATTGATTTTGAATCAGAGCAAAGCAAGAAATACATTCAAAAGAATAGTATACATTTTACAGAATCTGGATGTGCAGCTAAAAACAGTTACTTCCATTTATAGTCTTCTGTTTGAACTAAGCATAAGCAAACAACCCCTCTTTCTGATTTCAGTTCTGGAAGAAATTCTATATAGCCTGACCTTTGTGCTCTGATGCAGGTACAATTGCAAGTGATTTCAGTGGGATTAGCATTTAGTGACTGACATTTTCAAAATACTATGCTAACAGCCTTTTATTAAATGCATATTAAACCCTCAGAATCATTCAAAGGGAGCTCTTCCTTTGGGTAGTACAAACTTGAAAAAACATCCTCTTCTAGTAATTTTAAGTTGAATACACTGAGTGAAGATTTCCTGTAAATCTTGCCTCTTTGCCCCTGCTTTCTTGGAATTCAAGCAAGACTGGGCCAAAATTGGAATCTCTTCTCTTCCCTGCCTCTTTTCCCCACTGCATTATTCAACAAGGTGTGAAGCTCTATACCTTCCTTCACCTTTTTCAACTGGACCAGGGAACGGCCAGTTCTTCAACCTGTAATCTGCCAAAATAATGCCTGTGTAATTCTGTTGAAAGCTCAGCTATGCAGATAAACCCACTCTGTTTTACAACACCATTACTTTGCACATTTTTCCTAGAAGAACACTTTTGTAAGCACTGGAAAAGCTGATTTAAGTCACGCCTTATTTACACCTTATTTACTCCAGAGTTGACTCACTGTGATACAACGTTTCTTTTTTTTACATAAGCAATTCCCTTATTCCTTCAAGAAAACTTAGCCACTTTTGCTTTTAATGACACTTAAAAAAATTACAAAGCTGTATTTAAAAATGCTTTCCAATTTTTCCATTTAAGCCTACAAATTAGAAGGATTTGAAAGAAAAAGACTTTGATTATGCTTGGGCACCTGCTACTTCAATGCTTACCTTCTGGACAGTGTTGAAAATCGAAGTCTGATGCCATGGAGTAAGTTTTGGTTTGCAAGTTATCAGCCTCCTTATTTCTTTTTACAGTAGATGTTTCACCACTTTTTAGCCAGCAAGTTAGGGGCCAAGAAAATTTTCATAAATAATTCTAATTTCAGAATAATAGCAGTGTTGCCAAACTTGTATTAGTATAGTTTTAGTCATCCAGTGAGTGTTGAAGGCTCAAATTAATGGTGAAGGCCTAAATTATACTAATTTTAAAGTAAAGGTGAAGAGGTACAAAGTTAAAGGAAACGTGAAAGAACATAATCTGATATTTATATTTTTATAGAATATTTTCAAACACATTTATAGACCCAGGAGGAAGGTGTCTGCCTTGAAGTTTAGCATCTCATAATAACCTAGAGCAGCAGAGTTCTCCCATGGATGACAACAGGAGAGCATTTTTCTGTAGAACCCTGTCATTTTAGCTCCTACTCAAAGAAAAGAAAAATATGCATTTCAGCTTCTAGTCTGTATTTATATTCTCTTCTGTGCCATTTAAAATGGAGTAAATTATTTCAGTATTCTTTGATTATTATGTTATTTTTATTGCACTATAAAGATAACCAGTTATTATACTGAAAAAAAGGATTATGACAAAAAAATGCAATTTTAAGGATTTGATGCTTATACAGTGATTCATAAAGTCCTTCAGGCACTTCAATCTATCAAAAACTAACGGGGAGACAAAAAATATCTCATACAAAATAGGGAAAAAATGGGGAGCTCAAAGTGTTTATACTCCACATCCTTGAGATAATGTTTTTTAAAGTCTGACTAGCAAAATTTTTAAGTGACATGAATACTTTTAATCTTGTTCCTCAAGTGAATTATTCCAGGTCAGAGAACTGAAAGTAAATTCAGACAGATCATTAAGAACCTCAATTGTTTAATTTGCTATCAATCACAGTACTTTCTTAATTATCAGTTTATAGAAAAAAAATTACAGTCCTAGTGCAAGAAATAATAATTACTCATGTCAGAGTTCAGAATCATGTCCGCTTGGGAGGAAAAAAACCCAGCAACTTGCAATAGTGAGGTTAGGTCAAACAAGGCTGCAGCATAATGTAGATTTGTACTACAAAAATCAGTCATTCTTTCTTCTTCCCCCTTTAAAAAAAAAAAAAAAAAAAAAAGAAGAGATGTTTTAGTGCTTGATGTAACCTGGCAAGTGTGAAGCAAACACTGTAATGCCTTTATTTTGTCAGACCATTCCTGAATACGAGGTACAACAGACTGGGAGGAATTAGCAGAAAAATTATCAAGGGCAAATGTTTTAATCTCAAAAGAAATGAAAAACATTGTAATTTTAGTGGAAAGATGAGATAGAGGATGTAAGAAGAGAATGTGTCACAACAAATGGAGAAAACAGGTCAACAGCAAATCATCCAGGACAAATGTAACAAAATTCAGAAACAGAAAGCAAGCATATACAGACTTCTAACAAAAGGCAAAAGCATGATAGCTAAGACAGTAAACTTCTTCCTTCAAGCCCGAATCATGATACATCTACCTAGGTGGGACAAATTGCTTTGGTCTGGTTTTGGTTTCCCATGGATCACTCTGGAGCTGCTGCTTCATTACCCAAGAAATAAACTACTGAGATTATGCATTTCAAAGCCAAGCATTTTTACTGAGTATCACCTTTTCTGACATGGCTTTTCACAGACTAGAAAAAGTGAAAAGGGGTACAAAGACTCCAAAAGCCTGAGCCAGTGGCCCCTGTGAGCCTTTAAGGATTTGGCCATACCTCAGAGGTGGCCCAGATGTGAAGAAGTGATGCAAGCCTCCAGTATAATTATACATGTACAAGCAGGTTGCATCTGTCATTGTGGTATTAAAAACAGTCATCTTTTTTTAATCAAGATATCTGAAAAATGGTAGCCATGACAGTGACCTGTCAAGTAATCACATTGGTCGAGGGTCAGTCTAGACCTCAGGAAGCTTAGAAGAACATGACCTTGTCCTGTTCTTCACACACAAATCAAAGGGGCAGGAGGATATGAATATAAGGACACTCTGAAGCTCATGTACCAGACAGACAGAAGTGCCTGGAATCTCACCAAGCTCATTTGAAAATAGCAGAACAGCATTTTCCTGCAGATCTGTGAAAAGGCTGATAAAATTAATGGTCTGGCTTGTTCACATTTGGCAAATGTTAAATAGATCGTTCCTCAAAATCAAAATGAGGAACGTAAGACAAGGCAGCTGTCTTGGTCTGAACTGTATCTTTTTCATTCACATAAAATTAGCTTAGTCTCACAGGGTTACTAGATTCCAGGTAGCATCTCACAACTATGTATTTTCTTGTTTCTGCAATTATATGTTTCAGAGTTCTCCCTGAACCACAAGGAAAAGAAATAGAAGGTCAGACAAAAATGTCCAGCCTTCTCAGACAGCTATAATGGTAATCTGGCATGCCTGGTTTCCTATCTGGAATTGTTGGTCAGATATTCCTCAGCAACCACAAAAATCCATGTCTTCCTTTGTCTCCCAGATTAAGATGATGAAATAAGCTGGCTCCTCAATTGCTGTGTTTGAGACATGTCTTCTTTAAAATACATGAGGTGAGAATTAGGTCATACATCAGGGTTGTCATGAACAGCTGAGGCATATAACTCAGATCCAAGAATAAAAATGAAATCTCTGACAGAATTCCCTTGCCTCTTGTATACATATCAAAATAAGTTTCTCCAAGAGCTATATTGAACTTTTTGAGCTGCATAGCCATATCCATACTTAACAAAATGCTGAAAGAGAGCATGTCCTTGAAAACAAGACTATAGAACAGTAACTTAATAACTCTAAAGAGTATTATCTGAAAAACAGCCTATGATTTGTCGAGACTGTTTTTTACTGCCAGCACCAGACCGCACTATCAGATGGAATAATCTGGCAAAGTCTTATCTCATTACTGTGAAATGCATTTTCCATTTCATAATGCTATTTAAGATTAGCATATGGAATTCTATTAAAATAAACCAGAATATTGACTATGCACATGTTAGTCCATTCACATTTAATTAGACACTCAAAGTTCCTGAAAGAAAACTACATGACTAAAATTCCAATTTGCAATTTTTAAATGGGGAAAACATGATAAATTTTAGAAACAGAAAACTTGTATTCTCTGGTGTCCCATGGTCGGGTTAATGGAGCTTAGGTGATGTACAGAAAACAGCGTGAAGCAAATTACAATGCTACTCACTTTATGGCCCTTTTACACTGGTATATTTGGTTGGTGCCAAATCCAGCACACAATATCATACTGTAAATGTGAATTTAGTTAGGCTAGAAAACATAACTGAATAGGTCACTACACCACATGACAGTAGATGCTTTAAATATAGAGTGATACACTGGCATGTATCATCTGAAAAAAAAAGCAGCTTCCCGAGTTGTGCCACCTTTGCAGGGAACAGACATCTACAGACCATTTCAAACTTTCAGGAAAATGAAATACGAAGGACACACAAGAGTACTTGTTCATCTAAAGTTAGCAAAGGTTTTGTGTATGGAAGCCAAAATTCCTTTTTGGTTTTGGCTCATTGTAGGAACATAAGTTGATAAACTGACTGTCTTCTAAAACATTTTTGTGTGTTTGGCATGGAACACATGCCTGTTTAGTGAACAGCATAATAAACACAAAGAATTACTGTGTTTGGGTGTTTTGTAAAATCTGTGCAATTCAAAGTACTTTCCTGGTGGTTTGAAAGTGATTTGGTAACATGGTCTAGGAACTGCCAGTGGTTGTAAGACTGGTATTCCACCAGCTTGGTAAAATCTGGCTTATTTTCAATGATAGACTGTAGGCATAAAATTAATTTCATCGAAGATTAGACAGCCTGCAATTATACTTCTGCAGTGGGAGTGGCTTTCTTTATATTCAGTGGACAGGAATAGGATAAGGACAATTCATCTCACTAGTTTTGAACATTAGGATGTGACTGAAGAGGTTTTTTTTCTCTTCACTGACTATAAAAGGGAGCACTGAACGACAAAGGGACTTGTAAGCAAATGCAGAAAGATGATGGGGTACCATTTCTAATACAGTTGTGCATTGTGGTAAGAAGCTTGTGAGCTAAAATGTCTACACAGGGGTATGTAAAACAAGACTGGTATCTGATCTAGCTCAGGTAGGACAAGGACCTACCAGAGACATTTTCAGGGCTGTTGCCATTATAACAGATTAACTGTCTCAAAGCAGTGTGGGGGGGGTCAAACAGCTCACATGATCTCAGTGTCCTCACCTGTCATCAGCCATACATCTGCTGACCCACATTACAGTACAGCAGCATGGAGCTGTTGATCACACGTGCTGCTTAGTAATGCACGCTTTCCTTACAGCATAGATTGAATCCTACACCAGTACAGTGGCTGCTGTGGGAAGGAAATTGTCAAATTATTTATCAGGTTCCATACTGAACCTGATCTGCATTGATATATGGATTTCTTTGATCAACCTGCAATTTTTTCACTCAGTGAGAAGATGCCTGTAATCAATCCGATGTCCCAGGCAGGTGTAGATGAGAAGAGTGGTCTTCTCCAACATCAAACTTCCTCATAATCATTCTCTGCCCAGTTGTTCTGCTGGGTTTAGCTTTTCATAGTAATAGTGGGCCAAGCTGGTCATATTTCAGTGTGCTGCCAGTTTTCACATGTAGGCAGAACATAACCAGCTGTTCTGAGGCTGAAGAGCATTATGGGTGTGGTCCACAGGTGCTCTCATGTAAAACTGGCTAGTGGTTCTCTACACTGCACATCACCAGTGAAGCAACTTTTCCTTGGTGAGATGTGACAGCGGCTTGATGGATTGTTTGAATCATGACCAACTTTACAAGAACTTGACATTCTGAAGTACACTCAACACTCTCCTCAGTGAGCAAATCTAATGAAAATTACATACCATTTACATTAATGGGAAGACCCTATCCAGAGCAACAGTACAATATAAAAATTATACACACATTAGCAAAGTCATTCAGTTATGTCTTTGTTTTAATGAAGTTTTTTAAACATTTGTATCATCAGACAAAACAGTTAGGTCATGAGAAAATATTTATTTCCAACAGCATGGACTTTGAAAGTTAGTTGGAAGAAGGCATGTTCAATGCTATGATTTTTCCAAGTTGAAATAGTGTGTTGTAGTGCATATATTAACCAGTTACTTTAAGGAAATGCAAAAAGACGTAGTGAAGTAGGAGGTGAGTACAAACATTCAAGGCAGTAAAAATGCAGAATACTGACACATGGCTGAAAAATGTACTTTTCGTAATGCTCTTTTAGTATCACACAAAACTAGCAACTCACTTTAAAACATTCTTTGTCAGCAACCATACTTCTGACCATATGAAACTATTAAATTTAATACAGTCTTTCAGCTGGAAGAGATATTAAGGTCTAACACTCATATCAAATGCTTAGATTTTGTTAGCTTTGCTTGTTATTTAAGATAGTTTCAAGGTACTGCACCAGTATCATATAGGTTTGTTTCTTTTCAAATTGGTTTGTACAGAAACATGCAAATAGTAATGCATGAGGGTTTTATATATTTGATTATAATTGTCTGTATTACTGATAGAGCACACCAAGCTTTTTTGTTACATTTTATGCTGAACTGTTCCATTTCCACATCTACCAATTGCCATCACGGTTCTCATGGCTTATGGTGTAAAGCCAGAAAGTTGAGAAAGTAAGAATGTCATCACTGAGGACATATATAATGAAAATAATTCTTTATAGATAGATAGCTCTATCTACATGATAATTAAGATTATATGGTATTTTTATCAGCATGAAATGTAAAAAAAAAAGTTCTCCAAACATCCCACACTAGTAGGAGAACACAGTCAACTGGCACACTACACTCTTAAACCAGTTTTGTATAAGGCTTCAGTTTTCCTGATGAATGGGACTAAATCTTTAAGTAGGTCTGTATACATTTTAGTAATTATAACCATTTTATGTCACAATATATTCTTAATAAAATAAAAACTCTGGTGTTGTAATTAAAGATAGCTAGTTACCTTCTAGACAAATATGACCTTTTAAAGAGTACGCTGTGTTTAAATACAAGAAGTAGAATTAAGGTGCTTCCATATTTTTGCTTTGATTCTTAAAAAGTACCACACATAAACAATTGCAATAATTGCTTGCGGATATGCTTTTCTTTGGCTTTTACCCTATTTTTAACAGCATGTGATCCCCCGTTGGAAAATTTTATATTGATTACTTACTTGATTTTGTAAAAATCGCATTATAAAACTTAATGGAACAAAACGTTGGATGCATTTCCTGTGTCACAGCTACAGTTTTTTCTTTTCCTTTCAGAATTTCCATTGACAACAAGCAATAACTGCAAGCAACAATAAATTTAAAGCTAGATTTTTTGCACGTTGTAAACTGGGTAGGACCAGGAGTTACTGACAAAACCAGCTGGAAATGCAAGATTAGCAAATTCTCTGTATCCCAACACATTACCATCTAATCTGTCTTGTTTCCCTCGACACATACTAACACAATGAAGCTGGACAATGGTTCAACAGCAAGTGCATGTGATAGTTCTGGCAAGACTATTTTTGTTTTGATTAAGCACATATTTTATCCAGGAGGGTTTAGAAAAGCAGGGCCTTTTTCTTCAGGTCATTCCGCTTCCAAAGTGCCAGACGATCAAATTCCTCAATGCTCATTTTGAAGACTTCCTGGAACTCTTCAGGGGACAAATGCCTCTTGAAAATGAAAATACAAAAGGTATCATTAAGCTTGTCTGTGCACAGGAATATTTCTGCCCTTCCTAAGTTTTAAAACACACCGCAAAATAATGCATTAGGGTTTGCATTTAAATTCCAACACTGGTTCTGGAAAAGACTGCATCAAAACCAAATGAGCTCAGAGTAGCTGGGAAATTAAATTATTGATGGCAGTAGTGACTTCTGAAAAAAAAAAAAAATCTTTTCAATATAATTCCAACTAAGCAGAAGCTATGGTTTTGGGGGAAAAGTGTGTGCTTATCCAGAGTGCTTGATGACAGAGCACACTGAGACAAACTTCAGTTATTCCAGGACTTCAAAGAGATTGATAACAATGTAATTTCAGAGTTGGATTTGTTTTGCCTTGTTCTTTAATGAGAGCAGTGGACACCACAATGGTCCACTAATAGCAGCCTTGTAACAAAGGAGAGAGCACACTGCTAAATCCTTAAATCCAAAATGTGCTTATCCATGGGCACAGACTCTAGTTAGAAGTCCAATTGGGTAAAGTTGGGGGGTTTTTTAAATGTCAAGAAATAAGCTTCTATTTCATGTTTTCATGATCTGATATTATTTAAAAAAAAAAAGAAAAAGGAAAAAAGGTAAAACATGAGATTGATGAGGTTGAGGGAAAGGAAAGAAATCCAACATAAAGAATTGGAAGGAGATAGAATAACAATTCCCTAGCAATTATTAGTATACACACACAAAAGGCAGAAAAGGTGTGAATTAGAAATTAATACAATGTAAAATTCTTCTGATAATTGTGGACTAACCCTTGCTCAAGCACTGCAGCAGTATCAGCTATGGGTCTTTGTTTCTGATGAGTTAAGCACACACCGTCTAAAAGGGACAGATTTAGTGCAAGGATAATTACAAATCACAATTTTTAAACACGGACTCCCCTCTTCCACAAAGATTTCCCTGAAATCTGGGATGAGCCCTGCAATCTAACCCTCTCCTCCCCAACCAAGCTCTTGATTTGAAGCTCCCCAGACACAGTTCTCCTTCCAGGCACACCCGGGCAGCTCCATCCTCAGCATTTCAGGGTCTGCTGAAGTACCAGCTGCATCCAAAAGTCAGGTCCCACAAAGCTGCATAGCACAAGAAGTGCTTGGACTTGCCTCACCAGGAGAATTATACCCTTCACATATTAGAAAACTGCATTATTCCAAGGGAAGTATATTGGCCCTTTCCTTTCAGCTCACAGCCTGCTGGCTGCAGACCTTCCCAGAAGGTGGGAAACCTGGGTTCAATGTCCTCATCACTTGGAGAAGGCTCAAAACCACCATCTAGTCCACATTACTCACTTTCCAGACACATTCCAGCAAGTGAGCCTGGAGGGTCACGTTAAAGCAGATATAGTCCTCATGAATGTGAATAATGAATGCTACCAGCAAACACTGAGGGCAAGATGCTGAAGGTAGGAGAGAGCACAGCACTCCCTGTGGGAAGGGGAGCCACTGGGTCCTTTAGACTATGCACTGGTAATTCAAATAGGCCAAGGTTGTCTAGCATTTCAATCAGATCCCAGCATCATCTGGAAGAGTGTTTTAGCCAAAACTGCAGCAAGGAGCATGCTAACATGCCCTGACACTCCCCCAGTGGTTTACCTGACCAGGATTAACATAGCCCTATTGGCTTATCTTACAAAGCTACTTTTTTGACAAATTTGAGAGTAAAATTTTACTTTCCACTTATTAACAGTGACTTTATCTTTGTTATGTAAATTACTCCAGGAAAACTCACAAAATTGTTTGTAAGAAATCACTACATATAATTACCTTGAATGGTCATCACTGGGCCTTGTGGTTTCTTAAAAAAGGACAGCCTTGGTTTTTTTCCCCTTGAGATTCCACATATTCAGAACAACAGTGACTAAGAGT
This sequence comes from Margarornis squamiger, assembly GCA_035222235.1. Taxonomy (NCBI): domain Eukaryota; kingdom Metazoa; phylum Chordata; class Aves; order Passeriformes; family Furnariidae; genus Margarornis; species Margarornis squamiger. The sequence continues at coordinate 63,484,126 of JAWWTY010000123.1, forward strand.
TTGGAACTGAGCCTTCATTTTTCATTTGACCAATGACAGCAACCCACTATAAGCGCTGCTCATAGCATGGAACAAACACGCCATGCATATTTGGCAAAGAAGACCCTTTCTCGCATGGAAAGGAGCAACATCTGACAATGTATTTTAGAAACTATCTCTCACTGACAGAATTTAATTCTACTGGGTTTGGAAAGAAAAAGTAACTCCTCTCTGCATTGATTTTTTAAAAGTATTTTCCTGGTAATTCAGTGGACAAATGAGAGTAAGCTAAACTTCAGCAAATTCTCACAGCAAGGTACACGTCTGGAGGTTGTGGGATTGAAAAAAAAAATCTGGATGAGCAAAGTGTACCATATTTTACTTTTACTTTCTAGATTGTGAATAAGACTTGAGATGTCCCCTCAGTCAGGAGAAAGCAGTGACAAACTGTACTTCCTTCTCAAAGAGAAAATGACAAAGTCTATACCCTGCGGGTAAATCCACTTGGCCAACCATCTCAACCCACAGAAAATGTAAAACTTTAAAAGGAGTATGTTTTCGCCATTTTCCTGAAGTAATTTACACCCTGTATTCCTAGAAACTGCTGTGGTCTCATAAGATCTGTTTCAGTACTGAAGGTCAATGGAGGGAAGCTCAGTGAGCCCTACATCACCCAGTCTCTCCAGGGTGCCAGATACTTGCTACACCTTCACCTTCCAATGCAACTTTGCCAACCATCTCAGTACAAGCCGTGCAATCCCCCCTTTCCTCTCCAGTGCTAGACTTTGCCATTTATCATTTCGCTTTGCCCTCAGGGTTTGGTGGATCTTTCAGTCCACATGCAGCTATCCAAGCCAATATGAATTAGTTGTGCACTGTGCTCTTGTGCTTGTGTCCAGATGAGATAATCTTCATTCTTTGCATCCACTCATTTTCTAACTGTACCAAAGTTTTGTTTTACAACAGCACCATTTTTTTTTTCCTTCTCACGGAAGTTCTCAGTTGGTTCTGCCTGGTTCAAAAGCAGCTGAGAGTTTCCAGACCAGGGACACAGTGACTGAGATGGGGAAGGTACGAGTTCAGTTATTTCCACATCCATTCCACTAGGCAGTTTCTTTGCTTTTAATTTGCTTCCACATATGCCCTCATCTGAAGGACTAACAACCAGACTGCAATATTAGCAAAGTTTCTTACTCCAGCAATGCATTATCCACATGCAAAAATAATTCTGGTGAAAGGAACATTTCTCCTTTCTTCTGAACCCTGTCTGAGGACACCAGTCTGTGCCCACTGTTTTCTCTCTGCATCTCAGAAACTTTCGCCATCCTCTTCTTAAGCATCATGGACTCTAGCTTTGGTACTGACCCTAGAAGCAGCAATGACTAGAGTTTTGTCTTCAAATTTTGGAACAAACCTTGATCCCAGAAAGATGTCATCACTGGCAAAGCTTCAGATAAAAGTAACGGAAGTAATCATGGGTTGCAGTTTGATTTATGAGGAAAGACTAAAAGGCCCAAGTATGTATAAGCTCAGCCAAACAGTGACTGAGGGAAAATATGGTAAATGTCCTCAAGTATTTGAAGGGTCTAAACACCATGGGAATAGGCCAGTGTGGGAAGTTAATGTTCATACTTTTCTTTGTATATGTGATATTAAATTTTGTCTGCACTATTGCTGGGACTTTCCTAGACCTTATAGCTTTAAAACCTAGTGCTCTTCCCAAAACTAAAGGCAGAGAAAATGCACCACTAAGAAATCTTTGACTGATTTATGTTTCTTCTCAGCTATTAGAATACTAATTTGTTTTATCTGAAGCATTACCTTCTCTCATTAGTCAAACAAAAGAAGGGAAATTGAAAATCATGAGTAGGGAATAGAGAGTATATTCATCCTGAGTTATAAGAGAATATGTGTGTGTGAACTTCTGCTTTACAAGGCCAAGAACATGATTTTTCTTTTTTTAGGCACGGATCTGCTTAAAATATCCAGCTATGTTAATAATGCATCATTGGGCCGTTAAAGAAATGGCCAAACTTATTAGTAAATGTAACATTCGTTCCTTTTTTTTTCTTACTAGTGTTGGCCTTGTTTACACAGGAAGTCTGGGTGTTTTACAGTGTGCTAGTAAGCAATTCCTAATTCCCTTTGTGACAATTAGGCCATATTCAGGCAGCTTAACTCAATCTCCTTCTCTGCTCTGTATCAATGGCAAACCTGGGCACATGGCAGACATCAAGGAGAACAGAAAGGACCATGTTATGGTCCCATTCTGCCACACTCAAAACTGACTGTATTTAAGTGAGGTCATTTTGGAAGCTACATAATGATATTAACACGATGCTACCAGAAAACCTCGCTAACAGATAAGGTAAAAAGTTTCCAGATGGTTCTTCCCTAAAAAGAATGCTATACTGGAGCTCATAACATCAGAACATCAGCATTTGGGATATATTTGATTGTGAAATTGCTACAATAGAAAGGACTATGGCATCATGTTGTTTTGATAAAATTGCACTACTATGAGGCTTGTAAAGTAAATAGGGCTCAATCTTTTCTTCTGGGTAGCATTTTGTGTCAGCTAGCATGCTAAAGCAGAAAAAGACAGTGAGAATGAAGTTCAGTAAAGTACTGAAGGTCCACCAGAAGAATCCATGGAATCAGATGAAGTCATGTTTTCAGAAGCACACTCTCTCACTGGCACTGACAGCATTTTGGATTAGGAATATGGGATCACAACCTTAGGATCTCAGTTTGGGAAGCCTGAAGGCAGCCTGCAGTTTGACAACCAAAATGCTGCTGCTGTTATTCCATAACTGGATGTTACCTATATGGCACAGCACTGGTTAAAAAGGGTCACCACACCTTGCTGTAATTAGGTAGCTAACTCTCCTAAAACATACAAATGTACAAAGAAAGAATTAAAATGCAGATGTTTGTTATCAAGATACACAGAACTAAGCAAGGGCTGTGCTAAACCTCTCTATGCAATGCAAGTACTAGAATAGAAAATCCTCATGAAACACAAACATGAAAAAGAGTGGTACAGACACATGTTCATTTTTTGACTCTTACAGAACTAAAGTAATTAATTGCACATTCATATACTCCACAGTGTTATCTCGGAAAGAAGTGGTGCTTCTCACTGTAACTTAATGAGGCTTGTCTTTAGATTTCTGTGACCTGCTATAAAGCCAGTAATAATTCTAAATAGAGTTATAATGTTTATTTAATTCATGGAATTTTCTTTTCCCTAAGAATAATTGAGCTTTTAATGAAATTCACAGATGCTTGAAATTAATACTTAGTGTTGTGGTTTAGTCCCAGCCAGCCTAAACCCACACAGCCACTTGCTTACTCCCTCACCAGCAGGATAGGGGAGAGAATCAGAAGGGTAAAAGCTGGAAGACTCATGGGTTGAGATAAAGGCAGTTTAATACGGAAGCAAAAGTGGTGCACACAGGCAAAGAGAAAACCAGGAATTCACAGCTTCCCACAGGCAGGCAGGTGTTCAGCCATCTCCAGGAGAGCAGGGCCCCAGCACATGGTAGAGTGACTTGGGAAGACAAATGGCATCACTCCAAACGTCCCCCCTTCCTCCTTCTTCCCCTCACTTCATATACTGAGCGTGATGTCATACAGTATGGAATATCCCTTTGGTCAGTTTGGGTCACCTGTCCCAGCTGTGTCTCCTCCCAACCTCCCATGCAACCCCAGCCTCCCTGTCAGCAGGTCAGTATGAAAAGCAGAAAAGGTGTTGTTGCCTCACTGTGAGGATTGCTCAGCAATAACAGAAACATTGCTATATCATCAACCCCGTGTTCAGCACAAATCCAAACCATAGCACCATACCAGCCACTGTGAAGAAAATGACTCCAGCCAAAACCAGCACACTTAGAAATAGGGCATTAGTCTGAATAAGTCACAGAAGAGAAAATTTCAATTAACCTACAGCTGTCCTGCAGTAAGTGGTGTCCAGGTCATGCTGCAAAAGCACCTCTGTTCTGTGTCAGTAATTGGATGGGAGTCCTCATGTGAAAACCTGATGACGTAGGAAATTCAGGGGATATCATACTTCCTCATGAGTCAGTATTGAACCATGAAAGAACACAGTGGGCGGCACAAGGTGATGAGTTGAAGACTACAAAAATCAAAGTTCTACTTCATACAGAAATTTCAAACTGCAGGTTTCTTTCTCGTTTGCTTTTTGTTTTGTTATATTCATAAGAAATGACAGCTGAGCATTACACTGCTTTTGTTTGAATCTGTGGTGAATCTTTCAGCTAGTCTCTCTCTGAAGCACTACTGTGCACTCTGTTTTATAGAGTGCAATTTTAAATAGTTGTCTACTTCAATTCATTTTTGTTCAAAGTCCTTGTAACACTCCCAACCTCTGATTCACAAAATACAGAAATAAAAGCTACAGGATCTTTCACAGATTTCAAAATGCAAAATACTCAAACTAAATTTGGATTTATTGGGAAAGTTTTACTCACAGGTAAAAAAGCGTTCATGTAAATAACCAAGTCTCAGCTCTTCAAGCTGGTGCAGAAGCTTTGCTAGTGAGATACAATCTTTTCCTATATTAATATTTGGAATAGTAGAAGTATCTCAGCATTTGGAAAATAATAGCTTTCTCCCTTCTCCAGTTTTTCTTTTCTTCCCTGCCCCTCCATCCCTTCTCTCATGCCTCTCAAAGTTAGCCCAGATAATACTATCAGGTGCCCAATCATAATTTGCTGGGAAAATTTCTCTTTTTTTTCTATTGAATTTTGAATCGTTATTTTGCTTTCACAAGGTCTGCACTCTTCACCTCTCTTTCTGTTGCACTGCTGGGGCTCAGCAGGCTTTTCAGAGGTTTCTTCGAAGCCTGCTGCATGGCTAATTACAAAGCTGTAATTAGCCACGTGCCAGATTCCCAAGGGAGTATTGAATGTTCAGCTCATCTATGGTGTAATTAAGCTTCATGCTCAATAAATAGTTCAAACTATTAAGTAATTATGTGATAGGGGATAGAAAGTTAAGAAACAGCATGAGTTGTCACCTAATGAACTTCAAAAGGTATCAAAAGACAAGCAAGACAGCTATGCTGATCAGAGGAGGAGGCAGCAGGCACTGCAGCTGTGGTTATGTGAGATGAGGGCAATTAGTCACAACACCAAATAGTAGGAGCCCTTGTGCAGCCGAGCCTTGGTAGGAGATGAAGATCCTGCTCCACATAGTAGTGTGGGTTCCCAAAAAAGTTCCCAGGGAAAGCAGTGAGAAAAGGAGTCTGAAACCCTTCCCCATGCCAGTGTCACCCCAAACATCTAAACAAGGCTCCTGGATCTGTGCATGTATCTTATCTGCCAGGGTACCATGAAGTTTCACAAAGAAGCTGCACTCTACTCAGCACTACTACTGCAGGTACTTCCAGTCTAACCTCCTGTGAAGTATCACAAGGCACTCAGAAAACATTCTGCAGTAGCACTGTATAGTCCATATCTTTCCCAGATGAGTCATCCATAAAGATACAAAAAGCTGACAAAATACAAGTATTTCTCTCAGGTATATAAATATATTATCTAAACAGTATATACACAGAACATCTCTGAGGGTAACCCATGACATCATCCTGTAATTCAACTAAATGAGATTTTCATGCTGACACCAACATAAGTAATTGCCTTCAGCAGACTGCTGATAAAAATACTATATAGTTAAGAAAATAATTAATAAATAAACCCAAATCTAGAGATCCGTAATGAATAATGCAAATATAAAGAAGATTTTGAGTTTCAAAAATTTCATTTGATTTAGGTAAACTATACTTTATTCTTACAGCAGATTTTCCAGTTTCCCTTAGTCTGGGCTTTAGTGCATCTGTAATATGAATGGTCCACATCTAATGTCTGTTTACTCCCACAGTGTTTCCATTCACAAAGAAATTAGTTTTCACATCATATCACATCATTTCTAATGCATATTTTCATTTTATAATGGCTTCTTTTGTAAAGGCTTTGAAAACTGACACAGACATGCATCACTGATCACAACACAAGCACATGCCTAGAATAAGAAATGCCATACACACATTTTTCAAGTTAAACACTGTGAAATGGTTCCAGTGAAGTCACTGACTTGCACTTTTTTACCCTAGGTTATGAGCTTCATTGTGATGTGAGCCTGTAACCTCCAACGCAGCCCCAAACTACAAACTGCACTTCTCTGTGCTAACACAGAGCATTCCAGTTTTGCTCTGATTTTCCCCATCTGAGCTCCAGGGGAGGTGGGACATACAACGTTACTTGTATGAATGACTTCTAGGAGATTGGGCTTTTATAAATGCAGGCTTAAATACCGGAAACAAGTCCTAAAATGTTTGCAGCCCAAATGGCTAGAACCCAGGGTGGCTGCTGAATGAAAACTAGTGGAAAAAATGTTATCCCTAAAGCAAATCCAGACAAGCAGTTCCAGGAGGAAAAGCATGCTTGAATTACTGAGTGCTCTGTTCAAACAAGACCGCACCCATGTTTAAATCTCTCATTTCTGTTTACAAGAGAACAAGGTGGCAAATGAAAGTTTGCTACTTGACATTCCAGAGTATTTTTTAACTTCGCAGTTGTTTCAGTGTAACCGTGTCAAACAAAGAATGAATAGGCTCAAACAAAAAGTGGAACAATTTAGTTTGTACTGCATTTGACAGGCATGAAGGGATAATGCTTTTAACTCCTGACATCCAAAAAAAAAAAAAAAAGGCTAAAAAAACTAAGATACATTAAGATAAGAAAATCAAATTAAAAGACTAAAAGATGGTTTCCAAAGAGAATACTCTAACTACATTGGCTTTCAAAACTACCAGCCTGTGACCACAAAAGAAATCTTATAATGTGATAAAAGCAACTTCATGAGGAAAAAAAAATAAATCTATTCACTTGGGCATGAACCATCCATTTGAATTTGCAAGCACTGAACCACATTGCTGTGATGGAAGAACAGGCAAACAATATCCAATCTAAGATAAAAGTATCAAGTGCATGCTTTTAGGAGCCCAGGGCTAAAATGATAAAAGGTATTCAAGTACTTTAAAGAGTAATCAAGATTTTCAAAAGTGTCCATAAGTCCAACTTCTGTTGGGAAAAAATAAAAAAAAGGCCACGTGGAACACCACTGGAAAACAGTAAGTAAGGAATGTGCTAATGTGTACTATCCAAATGCGATAGCATAGCCTCTGAAAACTCAGGACTTAAGTGGTCCAAAATGGGGAAGTTTGCTCCAGGACACTTATATTTAAGCCCTTACACCTAAAAGAAAAAAAAAAAAAAGATAAAAAGTTCCAAGACAGGCCAAGTTATGTATTTTTTCAAATGCTATTGCAGCAAGTTCACCAAATAATCATGTTCTGTAATTAAATTATGTCTTCACAGAATATATCAATCTAAGGAAATTAGGGATTTATGGAGGTCTTATGCAGGACCAACTTTAAAATTAGATCATGCTCCTAAAGGCCTATGTTTTGCATGCCTTCAGGGGTAGAGAGTTCACAGCCTCTTGGGAAACCTGTTGATGCACTGCTCTTTCAGTGAGGAATTTTCCCCTTTTATTCAACTGCGATTTCCGTTCCTGCAACTTGTGACTGTTGCCTCTTGGCTTTCCAGTGACTACTTCTGAGAAGGGCATGTTTTCCATCACGATCATCAGGTACTTTTCTGCAAGTACCTAATGTTCTCCCCACCTTGTTCTGATGAATGGCAATACTCAGTCACAAATGCAGGAATCTGGATTTATATTCACTGAACTTCAAGAAGTCTGTCAACTATTCCTCCAGCCTTGCCAGGTCCCTCTGAATGGAGGCTCTGCTCACCGAAGCATTAACTGCTGTTTCCCCAAGTTCATGTCATCTGCAGATGCTATGAGGGTGCAATTCCTCTTCTCCATCCAGGTTGTATAATCCATCCCTGTGCTACTGCTTGGTTGTTCTGCAACATTATCTGAATGAACTTGTTCTTCACCATTTCCTGTTAGAACAGCTCACGGGAATGCTGCTCCGCTCATCTAATGTTACAATAAACAGCACTGTGGCAGAGAGAAACTTCTAAAAAAACTTCCTCAGCCAAATCCTTATCTGCTGTAAATTCCTTGCATTTCTAATCAGCTTATACTAAAGCAAGATACATGCTATTTATTCAAAAGTCAAAGAGCCAGTAACATATTTAAAAATCAGCAGGCCACTCATTACAACCAGTTCTCAATGCTCTATGTATTAGTTCACTGTTGGCATAAATACCTCCTGGAGAAGCACAAGGAATTGGGTACTTCTGTCTCTCTGATGAGTTAAAGCAAGCAAACAAAAACATCTCGAGTGTTTCTAGGCTTAGATATATGTACTTTTAAAGAAAGAATTACTATTCTTTGAATGCATTTATTACCAGTTGAGCCTTCCTAATCTCTAGATACCTCTTGGCCTTAGAAAAATATGCATTTTTACAAGAAAATATTTTTTATAATCCTTTAAATAAATTTCTTGCACAATAGCGTAATCTAAAAAATACTCACAATGGGAGGAAAGTCAGGAAAACACTGCCATCCATTAAACCCCCACCCTCCTGCAGTCCTTGAACATCAGCCAAGGCTTCACTGCAGCCTCCCTTAATTTGACCCCAGGAGCTAATACCATTTACTTGAGTTCACTTTTCATGATAGGAACACTGAATATAAGAGACTTTCCTTGGATGAAGGAATCAGAGACAAACAACACTGGCTTTTCCATGACATCTATGCTGGATCATTCAAAGTTCACAACAAACTGTTCCACAAACTGGAGCCTGCTTCAAGTCAGCTTGTGAGGTTGGTGTTAAATAAATCTAGCTCACGCAAACTTAAGTCAACTTATTGATCCTACGTAGACCAGGAAATCAGAAACATCATGTGTGAGATTTTCTAAACATATGGGACATGGTAAGCCTATTTTCATGTTTGATAGCTGACATGAAACACAATGGTTCTAAGTCTCCTATCACTGACATCACCTACCCTGGCCACAGCCATCACTGATTCTGCCTGTTCTGATTTGCAGCAGTGAGAGCAAGGTGTGGCTTCAGCCCACAAAACTGATCAGAATAAAACTGGTGGATTAAAACATGGATTTTTTCTCAGAATATTTTAATAGATGTATCACTCTGCAGTTTGGATAATACATGGACTTAGCACTGCTATGTCCGTCACCATTTCTGTAGGAAAAACTCAGCCCTTTCACAAGTGACATTGGCTATGCAGTATAAAAACAGGACATCAAATGGCAACCAATGCTGACTGGAAACAGCACTTTCCTCCTAGAGATCCCAATCATTGAACCCCAACCTCTAGCAAATGTGAAATGGACCTCAAAGGGTGAAATCTAACCTCAGTATTTGCTTCCAGTATTCCCAGTGTTTCCCTCAAAAGGTTGAAGATACCAAGAAATATTATGTAGGCCCTCTACTAATGGATGGTGTGTGTCCATGCCCATGTGTCTGTTTATGTGCAAACCTATAAACCCACATAGTCTTGGGCTCCCCAAGTCCTGTGTCTTGCCCAAGCCTGAAATTCTGTAACAGAAGAAAAGGTCAGGGAAAAGGTGAAGAGGTAGGCAAGGAAGGCAATGGTCTGTGCCTGTCACTCAATTTTGCATATGGTTTGAATATGTAGATGAGCAGCTGCCTCTGCTTTTTCAGTAGTTACAATCCTATTAAAACTCTGCTAATTTGTTTAATTGTTTAATAAACTACCAATCCCTATTAAATATAAGATAGACTACAAAGGAGTCCTTCCCGCAGACACCCGTGTTTAGCATAGTGCAGCAATCAGCATGTTCGGCCTCGTCCCCTCGTTGCTTTTCTAGTGCAGGTTCGAAGCAAATCTTGTTTATTGTTCTTTTTTGCAAACCTCTGTGAGATCTTTGAAGTGGTCAGGCTCCTTGAGCCAGCAGGCCCTGTGCTGCACCTGGTGTGAGGCAGAGTGAGCAACTCCAATGTTAAACAAACAGCGATCCCAGCTGAGGATGGCGTATGAGTTACAGATAATGGCAGCCAGGACAGGCATGATCCATCCAAAGCAAACTGTATGTTGTCTTAAAAAAGCAATTTAGAGACGCATTTGCTATTCGGATCAGTCTGATGTGTTTAAACAAAGACTCTATTCTTTAATACACACATACACACATGTATGTATATATATAAAAGAATCCTTTATAGGTTATGTCCAGATGAGCATCCCTCCAACAACATGCTCCTTTTAATGGACTCATCATACTTTTTATTATTGCTATCATGCCTTGTTATACCCCAGGCTTCAAACAGCACACTTTTGAGGCTCTTCTTTCCTTACAATCTAATCAACAGTATTTGCTGGGTAATCAAGTGACAAGCACATTAAAGTATTTAAGGGCATAATACCATTTTCAAAAGATACTACAGGTATGCAAATTTGGTAAATTATATCTGTTTTTAAAAATTGATCTTTAATGAGGAACTTTCTGCTCCTTTGAAGTTTTTCTTTTCTTGCTTTAAAACTAATTTTTCTTTCTTCTTTTCTTGTCACATTATCAAGTTAAAAACACAGTGAATTTAAATATAAATCTTCCCAAAAGTCTAATATTGTTATCACATAATTTTTATTATCTCCTCTTCTTAATAGTAATTCACAGTAAGATACATTAATTTAGGTGAGTATTCAGTCCTGTCATAGCTCAGTCAAAAAAATCAACCTCAGGAATTTTGCCTGAACATCAGCTTCAAGATCTGACCTTTGGAAACCAAGCATTCTGTTACAATAAATTATATTTGCATTTCTCCATCTTATTCTACTACTCTTTGAGAGAAGTGGATGCTCAAACAGCAAAACTGTAGCATAGTGATCATGAATCACACAGCCAAAGGAGATGCTGAATAAGACAACGGACTAGAAACATAGGCCCATGTATTTGTAGGATAAACTGAGACATTTTGTAATATTTAGGTTATTCTGGGAAGATGTTTTTTTACAGGAATTTAAAATAAAACAAACTCCAAGTTTCCACACTCCCCACTTGAACTTTCAATATCCTGTATAATCATCCCAAACTAGTGGGTTTCATCAGTATCTTTGTAAAACACCATTTGGTCAGACATTTGCCAGGTTTTTGGCTATTCTTTTTTAGTTAAATTGCCAACATACTAATTTTTTTGAAATAAAATATAATACAGAACATTATTCCTCTCTTCTTTGTTGCTATTTCTAAGGCACAGGAATAACTAGGATAGTAAAACACAACACAAATGCTCACAAAACTGTTGAACAAATATCATTCCTACCTCCAGCCTGGTCCTGTCCACATCCTTAGGCAATTTCACACGAACTCGGTTTGTTACAATAAGTGTTTCATAAGGATAAATCTGTTAAAAAGACAAGAGCATATGAACTCCAACTGAATCTGATTCTGATGCGTGGAAATGGCCATGTGGGGAACTTACTAATTTAAATGGTACATACTTGCATCCTGATTTGACAAATATTTCACTGGGACAAAAATTGACAAAATAAAAAAAAAGAAAGGAACACATGTAACCTTGCTAGGAAGTGCTGAATCTGATTGTTCTTCCAGTGTTGGAAAAGCCCTTCTTACCTTGTATTCTGCAAGAGAATGAGAACAGGTTCACAGTTTAGAATTTATAAGTTTTGTTTGGTGTCACCACAATGAACATTTAAGAACAACAGAAATTTTTTATACTAATACATTTCTTTCTTCTCAATAGTTTTTGGATAACTGCATGCATAGTAAGAATTTAACCCCCATGCTCTGAATGCCTATAACACTGTCTATTACCAAAGCAACAGTCCTTGAAATCAAAGGTTTATTACAGAAAATCCATCTCCTGATGCCATTGGGTTACACGGTGAGTATGTCTGGCAAAATTGGGATTTTCTTTTTACAGGAGGCTTTTGTGCAGAGTTAAGTCATTCTGTCATCCAAAAGTCCTGCCCTTATTGTTCTTTACTGAAATAGTTAAAATATATGGATTATTACAGGCATGTCAGTTTGGTAACATATATGAAAACCATTGAGATAATACGATATTCCAAGATGCCAACATCCCGCACCTGGCTGACTTCAGTGGGAATAACAGTAGTGAAGAAAAGATCATTTGAGGGTGTGTGGACAATGATTCCTGGATCTACACTAGCATATCTGAATTCTAGTTAGGTCAGTGTATGACTATATATGATATGACTACCACAAAGTCATCTATTCTCTGATGATTAAATGCAACCAGGATGGCCAATATGTTTCCACAGACATTGTTATGCTCTGAAATGAAACCAGAGGTAAGTCTACTTTTCAAAACTTATACTTTAATCTGTTCAAACACAGAGACAAAGATTTGTATCATCATAGAAGAATGAAGTGAAGCATTGGAATAAGATTTTTAAAACAAGTTCAAGTATCTTGGAAATCAAATCCTATTCTTCCCCATGAATTGATGTATGTTCCTAAAATTTCTAATCTCTTTTGAAAATTCCAACCCAAGCTCCATATTGAGTTCACAGTCCACTTAAACTTCAATAAAAAAAAATAATGCAAATAAATTCTGATTTTTGAATTTTGTACATTTTAACCACAATGTAGCACAAACAAGAAGCACAATGGACTTTTTTTTTTTTTCAAATTAGTCTTGAAGAAGTGATTACTTTAAATTTCCTTCTGTCTTTGATATGAGACCAACACCAGAGAGTCTGTTGACACATATTGAGGATCCTACTATTGACTCAGCCTGGTTGCACCACCTTATGACTTGCAGGACTTCTGTCAGGCCTTACGTGCAGCTCAGTAAAAAGAAGATTCTCTGTGATAAACACAATACTAAGCTGTGTCTCTGTCTAGTCATTATTATAAGAACTACAAGATGATATCAGAATAGGAACCTTTATGGCAATATGTTAACAAACATCCTCAAAGGAAGAAAACACAAAGCAGAGTGAAAATGATATGGCAATGTACCTTTCATCCCCCAGCTTGATTCCTGGTCCGTTTCATATTGGCCCATATTTTCAGGCTGACAGAGAAAGAAAGAAGCAATGTAGCAGCAAAATACACCACAAAAACACTCTGCACATTGTTGAAAGAAAAAAAGAAAATCAGCTGGTACCACACAACCGAAATATAGACCCTTAAGTGAGACAGAGAAATGTGTCTCACTCAAACTTGACCTAATTGTTCAAGTAAGCAAGGTAAGACTGAAACTGTCACATGCCTTTCCTGCAATGCAGATGTCTTACTGACGTCGTCACAATTCACTTATGCTGCACTGAAACTTTTCTCCTTCTGCTTTCTGCTTCACACTGTTGATGCTACTAAGATCAGGGAGAACTGTGTAGATGTGCCATAGCTTTGCTTGAACCACTGTCTTTTTCCCTTGCTGGCAAATGCTATGATGAAAAACAGTACAGGAAATCAGAAAAGCATTATTATATGATTTTTTTTCCTCCCCAAGTCTCACTTTTGCCTGTTAGGGCATCAACGGCGTGCACAGCTATGCTCACAATAACCTGCAAGGCTCCTTATTGTTTGCTTTGGTTTGCTTTGTTATGCAGCACTGGGATGGCTGATTAAAAATAACAAACCACAAAAGCTGGTATGAACCTACAATCCAAACAGAGGACATCCATTCTAAGAGGAATTTTGGCCTCAAGGATTTGACCATGAACAACCTTTTCAACTTTTCTACAGGTTGGGACCCTTTAGGTGGGACAGATGCTGCCACCTGCTGCTTCGCTATCACATTGCATGGCTTCCTGAATTTGCTTTGGGAAGCCTTGGGATGGCTTTGGTGCCTCCCCACCACAGAAAATGGGCATAAGTCAGTCCCTTGATTGCTTCACGTTACAGGCAACACTGATTCTGAAAACTCAGGGAAAAACTCTTCACTCTTAGGTTTGAATAGATTTATAAGGACCCTTTCAAATTCCTAAATCTTAATGAAATTTCAGTGCTACTCATTTCTTCAGAGAAGAATTTGAGCAACCAGGTATTGGAGCAACACAGGCTATAATTGGCCCTGTAATATTAAGTCAAGGGGATGGACCTTTCAGTAGCTATGGAAAAATTCACTGAGCTACTTCTTGATAGTTGCTCTCTCTTAGCTCCTTCCAGTGACTCTCAGTTTGACTCTTGTCACTTGGGAATTTTAGTCCTGCTCATGGGCTTTTGTAGGTTTCACATCTTCCTTTGGAAAAATAAGGGAATTTGAATGAAGTACTCTCCATGTAATTTGGATACTAATCAATTTGCAAAACGTAAGTGCACATGCATCTATGTATAGCTTATCACTATAAACCACAATGGTTTTTCACCTAATAATATAAGCCATGAACTGACAACCCATAACACTAGGTGCCAGAGAGAAAGAGTGGCCACAATGTCAAAGACATCTTTTTTTCTAAAGACTAATAAAAGTTTCAAAAAAAAAGGACTAGAAAAAGAATGCCTAGTTTGATCTGATTGTAATTTTGTTAGGCATTTTTCTTTCTAGATTGCTGCTTGTGATTCCATCTGTACTGTTCCCTCCCTGCCTTAAAACTACAATAACTGTGTGTGTATGCACATATACACACACACATATGCATTCTGGAAAAAATGAGAACACAGATGGTTCAAGAAAACCAGTGGATGAAGAATACTCCACCTATGCCCTAAGATCATTACTTGCCTAAATTATAGGCCTAAATGTCTCTATCATTAATGCAAGCTATACTGTGATCTATTAATATGTGCAGCCTATACATTTTAAACCTTTGTTTGCTTTGGGAGGAGAATTAAGACTCCTAAAGTTCATGAAGTGCACAATTAAAAGGAGAAGCCTCAGTCAGTCTTACTCTTGCAGAGAGACAAACTCTAACCTACACAGGGTAGGAATCTGTCAGACAAGGCTGGCAGCCAAAACACCTTTGAAGTGTTATTACCGTGCAGATTTTCAACTAGTTACCAAGTTGTCTATTTATGAGACATAATTTCCTGAAGAATGTATTTAAATGTATACCTACTTGATGTAAGCCATTCTTTCCATAGCCAGGTAGAGAAGCAGATTTAGAATATGGAAATCCTGTAAAAGACATAATATATAGCTATATTTTTTGCAAATCCTTTACAGCCTATTATAACACACAATCCAAGAAAACATCCAGAAACAGCAATTACAAGATCAGTATGTATATTCTATCAGTGAGATGAAATATAATTGAGTTATGCTCATCTTTTCTCCACATTTCATGTACATAAACATGTGTAACAATGTCTAGAACTAACAGTATGCCCGGACGCACTCACCTTATGGGGCATGACATGAAGAAAACTGTGGGGCTCATGTTATGGAAGCTTTATGCAGCTATGTGATGTGAAGCCTGTGATTTGAGAGCTTGTGAAATCTCTGTTTTCCAGCTCGGTGTTAAATCATGACTTGAAACTGGGATTAAAGGTATCATCATTTTAGATTTACATAACTTCTGATCGTGCTGTATATGGTCTGGTTTTTCGGTTCTGTTTCTTAAAAAAGAATGGTTGGCACCCTACCACTTAAAAAAAAAAAAAAATAAACCCACAAAGCTTTTTTAGCTTTCTGTAAAACTCTTTGGACAAAAGCAAAACCAAAGATACAGCAGTGGATAAAGTAAGTCAGCAGGAGTATAAACACCCAAGTGAAAGAAAGTTTTAAGATGGAGAGAATTGGCATAGTGGTGTTACCATGGGTAAATGATGTAATATAGTGATGAAACTGTGTGTGGTCACTACAAGACAACTGAAGAGATTTATTTTTAATGTTAAGACTCTAATAAGAAAGTTTAAAAGTTAACCAGTAGATGAACAAACACGTGTGTAATAAACATTCTTGATTCGAGTACAGGAAACTATGTTAAACTCATGCAAAGTGTTACAGAAGTCAGTGAACTCAAAGAGCTGAATGTACAACACTTTTTTTTCTGTCAAAATTGTTAGCAGCCTGTGTGCAAAGAGGAATGCAGGAAGGGAATCCAGACCCCACTGGATTAATAAATACCCTAAGGAGATTATTAGGAATAAGCATACAGAAAGAAAAAACAAAAGATGGATCAGCAGAGAGCTCACAATGTGCTGAGATAAAGTGAAAACTGCCAGAAGTCAAGCTGAGTTAAACACTGAAAATGATATTAAAACAAATAGCAAAAGTTTCTCCAGCTATCCAAATAAAAAGGAAACAAGGAAAGAAGAAATGGGATCACTGGGAGTTGTGCTATGTCAGTATTCAGCAGAGGTGAAAGGTAACCTAGGTAGGGCTACAGCACTGGAGCAGTATTTCATCCAAGGAACAAAAGGTGGAGTGCTGAGCAAGGATGGACAGCTAATGGAATAAGGGTATACCAGTGAATCACAGTCATGATAAAAATGAAATTCAAAGCACTTAATGTACAGGGAGCAATAAGCTCACATTGAATTGCAAGTCCAATACCTCTTACCACTGGAGAACAGCAAAAACACTTTTTATATTTGAGAGGGGAAAAATATAACTAAACCAGAAATTTATGCCTGTTATCTGAATGCTAGTGACACCAGAAGGCAAAGAGTATAATACCTGTGTGACAGAATGATTGTATCTGCAACCAAACTATCATCTCTGCTCCTGCCTGGAAAAAGCTGCTAGTGTTGAACATCAGTGGAGAGTTCAATCTCTTGGTTTCTTGGCTACAGAGAAGATGGGTGAGAGAGTTTTGTTCCATGGCCAAGTGATATTACTCACTTAAAATGCAAGTTAAAATGCACGAAGGTAAAGAGCAGGTGAGGCTGAGCCGCATCGGCGGGCACAGGCGACACCGTGTGGCCGCCTGGGAAAACCCAGCGGGAGAACTGAGCCGAAATGGCCCAAAACGCACCAGTGAGAACCACAGACCCCAGTGGGAACTGTGTTTCACTTAGCTTCTGTTTCTGCCTTAGCTACAAAGTTAAACACTATTTTATTTTTTTGGTTTGGTTTGGTTTTGTTCTGTCCCAGCCTGCCACAGATGCACTGGGACAGCAAAGTTTCTGGAGCATCTG
Source organism: Margarornis squamiger (assembly GCA_035222235.1). Lineage (NCBI taxonomy): Eukaryota > Metazoa > Chordata > Aves > Passeriformes > Furnariidae > Margarornis > Margarornis squamiger. Next base: position 63,501,161 of record JAWWTY010000123.1, read on the forward strand.
GCCAAGACAAAGTAATCTTTCTCTCTAACCAGGCACTATCTGAACATCAACTATCTTCTTTAGTAATATGGCTCCTGCTTTTTCCAGTACAACATTCCCTCCAATCTGACTGTTGCCTCTCAGCACATCAGGGACACATGAGCAGCAAAGGTCACACACCCTGCTACATGTCTGCTTCCCTAAATATACTACAGTTGAAATAATGAATTATGGTAAATGATTAACCATTAAACCTCTACATATACAGAAACAAGACACATTTACACAGGTGGAAGTAAGGAGATATAAGCTCCACTCCTGCCTGCCTGCACAAGCCTCGCACTGATGTGCTTTCTTGTTAGATGTGGGCATATAAATAATGTAATGTGGCAAAATATCTTCTAGAGCAGAACAACCCTTCCCTGGCTTGCCCAGAGGGTGGACAGAAGAATGCAGGGCTGTTTGCTCAGTATATCACCATCAATTCACAGTCTGATAACTCCCTCCACTCTCCATTTAACCACTTGGCACCAAACCTATACCCAGAAAGTTTATTTTCTCTGATAGTCACTGACTACGCCACAGAGATGGGACTGAAAGTCAGAGTTCTCAACCACAAGTGCAATAGGTAGAAAAGCTACTCTACCATGGCCAGTGAGGCACATGACAGGCTACAAATATTCATAACCAAATAGGAAAACATTGACTAGAGAAGGAATTACTTAGGATGTCCATGGGTATTAAAATAGGTGAGTGAATAAAATCATAAAGAAAGGGAAAAAAAAGTGTAAATTTCAGGAAAACAAAACTTTCCCAATGTCATTTCTGTGTAGCTGCTAATTGGGTAATGGGGCCAACTTTCATGAGGGACAGAGAAATGATGATAAAAAGCAATGGAAAATGAACTACAGAGCCTATATTGCATTGTCACAAAGGTGATATTGACCCTGACACCGAGGTGTGAACTATCTTTTGCATTTCTAGTTTTAATAGCTCCATATTCCCAAAATAATTAAGAACCATAAAAGAAATACATATATAGAAGACTGACAGGTATAGTGATATTCTCAGGAACAAAATCAAACCATATGTTGCTCCTGTATAACACAGTTGTTGCTGTGCTATGTACCTCTTCCTACCTAAAGTTTGCACTCCATGACTATTCTCTTAATATACTTGTAGAAAGGCACGAGATCAACTTCAGAAAGCTTCCAAACACACCCAAATGTGTCTATTACAAGGAAAGGTTTAGGTGTTCATTCACGGGCAATGACGTATAGATGTTAAGATGTATGAGGTGATCAGACTTGGTTTCCCATGCACAGGGAATCCTGAAATATACCTTGTGGACACAGACACGATCCCTGGTGAGGATTAAGTCATCAAATCCTTTTAAGTTAGACCAGTGAGACTGGTGATCTAAAATAGCTTTTCTTCTTTATCTAGTTACAGCCTTGTGACAGACTTTGCAGCATCTGTTTTCCCTCTTTCTTGCATAGCTAAACCATAATTTCCTTAATATAAGTTGATGGAGCCAGTTATCACATTACCAAAATGCCCACAAAACTGACATCCTAGCCCTGCTGCCAGACATGCCTTGCATTGGAGGCATTCTTTTGGAAAACTGCTTCCCCTACTTGTTTACCCCAGATGACCTGCTACTGCTGCATGGTGTAAAGTGGAGGAGGCAGGGAGAGGAATGGCCCAGTTATCTGTTAAAATTCATTTAACCTTTTTTTTGTCATTCATGTAATCTAAAAGTAAAACTCGGACCCAATTCTGATGCTCCTGACTTGCTGGAATGTGGACTAAGAAACGTGTAGAACATGCTTGTGGTATTGACCACTACCATGGGTATATGAGACCAGAATTTAGTTACAAAATCACTCCATTTTCTACCTGGAAGCTGTCTATGACCTTAAAAGGTTGTAAACGTGGGCATATTCTAATATAATATTTGAAGAAGAGTATTCTTTATGCTTATCATAATACAGAAGAAATGCCTCCACCATTCAAGAAGTAATTAGCACAAGTGAGAAATCTGCCTGATACTGCCATCCTGTCTATTGAAAATAAAGAGCATATAATAAATAGGCACCTTTATGAGGGGCAGATTTTTGTGGTAAAGAACCACTGCTCTCCAACGACACAACACAGTTCATTTAAACAGGCAATGCTGCTTTTTTCACTAACATGAAACTATCAGTAGTTCACTATCCTGAAGGCACTGAACGCTTACAAGCCACAGCGGAACAAGCTGACAAATAGGTGTAATTATGACAGAGAGATGAAGCACAAAGCCAGCCAGAGATCTGTAGCAGGGCCCCCTTCCTTTGCCACAGTCCTACTCAGCTTTGCCAGCAGGGCAGGGGTGCAGCACTCACGGGAATAGCCGGCGGTCGTGCCTTCCTGCGCCCTTGGGAAGTTTTCTCTGTCGGTTCCGGCAGTAAGAGACAGGGACCGCGTGTCTGAATCCGGGGAATTAGTTCTGGTGTCCATATCCCCTTTCAGAATAAGCCAACTGGTCTTTAGCTGGAGAGAGTAAAAAGCCAGTTACAAGATACAGGATTAACACCTGAATGCAGTTCTCCTACTTCACCTGTCTCGGAAGTCTTGTGAACTGCTTGTATGTCTATGCTCACTGCAACTTGTACCATCCTTTATCAAATTATGAAAGACTATATATCACTCAGACACCACAGCTACCAAAACCATCTAACTTTCATCTGGGCTGAGGGTAATTTCTCTGTTCTTGAAGCTGCCCACTCTGCCCCACTGTAGAAGACACACTATGTCATTTTCTTATATTTTATCTATTAACATTTTTCTTCTATGTTAATATGCACCCTAAGTAAATAGGCCCGCAAGACTAGCTGAATCACCAATATATATACTGAGGCTGAATGAAAATCCACGAGTTTACTGCTCTTAACCTCAATATCCCTACTTCCCTTTACTGTAGAATGTACATTCTAAACCCTTTGGGTGAGAGATTAAGGTTTTCTATGTCTTCTTGGAAAGGCCTAAAAGTAGTAATGATTATTTCAGTTCTATGAAAGAACACCTTTATGTATGAACATGTTTTAAAAAGCAGTTGTTTCAAGAGAGATCAATAAACTACTCCCTTTTGTTCTGTCTGATCATTACCTTCTTACTGTCCTGATCCAAGCTTCCATCCTCGCCATCTGATCTTCTTGCTGCTGGAAAATTAAGTTAATTTTAAAAATTAGAACAGAATACCACTTTTTTTTTTTTAGTCTTCTGTTTTGACTATAGTTATGTTCCAAATATTTTTAAGAGGGAGAGAAAATAAATTTAAAATAAAATAGAGCTGCGCAGAAAATCTAATGTGTACAGCTATGGTTTTACAGAATTACTTAAAATCATTTTGAAATTATTACAGTAATACTCATCCTTCAGGTATACAGTGAATTTAGAGAACCTACTCCCGCTGGATTTTGAATCTATCTTTTCAGGAAGAAACTGTCTTTGGGGAACGATTGGTGGGAATAATAATTCTACATCATAATTTAGGGACAGATTTATATGATCACTGCATAAAGGGCAGACATTCCCCCATTCTTCTGTGTTACCATGACAATGAAACTACATATGGTCACACAGATATTTTGAGGTTGTCACACCTGGATCTCCTAAATTCCCAAAGAGGATAGACAATGCTGGTAAAAAAGATTAACAAGAAGCTTGGCTCTACTTCTTCGTGAAATCTGCAAGACAGATTGGGTCTAAAATTCAAAATTCTTGACCAACCACTTTTCTGACTATATTGCCCTCTTCCAATTGTATTGGCCTCTTAGAAAGTATTTTAATAAAAAAATATTGCTGATATTTTACCACTGGTTTATTTTCTTGTAACTTTCCAACTTGCTAAGAAGGAGATTGAAAACCTAAAAGCTATTCAACAGATAGTTTCCAACGATCAAATGTGTTTTTTATGTCCCAGAGTACTGTTCCAGACACTGAGTTATACCTGAGAATCTTACAGAAAGACTTAGTGCCAAATTTCACATAATTTCAGATAAGTTCTCAAAATTTGAGTCCTACTTGTTCCTTTGTCATTCTATGTAGTTTTGGGGAGAGTTTTAATTGTGCAACACTGGAGTAATGTAAGGACCTGGCATAATATTAAGCTCAGGAGAAGTAAGTGCAACAAGGGAGCTGTCTGCAAAACCTGACAAAAATGGCCCCATACAATGCAATGTAGACAGAAAACATATTTATTATTAATTGAAACAGTATAATAATACAAAGATAAGGCTCAGCTGAGATTCTAAGAGACAGAGGAGATTAAGTTGCACCATTAGAATGGTGCCATCACACAGCTCACATCCAGACCTTAACTGGTTTTGCTGAGAAGGTGATATTTTAAAAATTACAAATTGCCATAAGGAAAATATCTATGGGTTAGAGGTGAAAAATCTGTAACTGTAGAGGGTTTGAAAAAAACTCAAGGTTTTCACAGTTAGCTAATAGCATCGTGACTAGGGTACTTTCCCAAGTTGGCAAGCTGCTTCTCTGAGAAAGAGGAAGAAATATTTAAATATGACAGATGAAGAATAAAGTCCCTACATTGCAAGAAGGACATAAACCTCTACTTATATTTTGGGAGCACACCCTAAATCACCAGTCAACAAGTTGTTCCCTGTTACATGCATGGATCTTGCTCTCGCTAAATCAGAAATCCATGTACAGAATCTGATGCATTTTTGAATTTTTCTCCCCAAGATGTTGATGCTTTCAAAGGAAAAAAAAAAAGTTTCACTCAAGGTGCTATTCAGAAATTTCAAATATTTCAGAGGATCCTGAGAGCATTTGAAGAGAATTACAGCCAAAATCAGTGGGGGCCATGAAGGCCAATCCCTCCCATGTTCCTGAGTGGGCTTCATGTAATACATTGCTGGCAGAAAAATCCAAGTTCCCTGAATTTCGGCAGTACTGAGCATTAGCTCCACCACTTCAAGGGATACTCGGTTCTGCCGTGAGCCCAGTGTGAACTGTGGACTGCAAAACTCTTTTTTTTCTAACTCTGAATGATGTTTAAATATTTCTAAAACACATGCACACCCCAACAACCACACAGGCTCCTACACTCTTCCCTTTCCAACCCCAGCTCTGAGCCTGATCTTTCTCATGTCCCATTTTTCCACCTTTTTTAATTCCAAAGCTGGTGTTTACAATAGAAACACAGAAGCCGTAGCTACAGCAGATCTGTTGGGTGCTGATGTAACTGAAACCTTTTAAAGCGAAACATTTTGGAAGAGCTTCTTGCACTTTTTATTTTAAAGAACATTTTTGTGCTTGTTTGTTCAAACTCGGTCTCTTCAACAAAGGAATGTTCTCTGGCTCCTTTTCAGCATGTATTAGTTCAGTGTCCCATTAGCTCGAGGAGCTGAATCATCATGTGTTCACACGTTAGCTGTGAGTCCTTCCAGAACAAAAGATAAATATTTTTAAATTTTACTTTACTTTATACTCTTTTTATTGTATTGAAAGTT
>JAWWTY010000123.1:63506755-63868539 GCA_035222235.1 Margarornis squamiger
GTGAGTCCTTCCAGAACAAAAGATAAATATTTTTAAATTTTACTTTACTTTATACTCTTTTTATTGTATTGAAAGTTTACTGATTCTTTTTGTTGTTGTTGCTTCCTGGTTTTTGTTTTATTTGGGGGGTTTTTTTTAGTTAGAATAAATGATGTTTTGCATTCTGGTAGAAAAAAAAAAAAAAGAGCATGCATTTTCAATGCAACCTTTCAGAACATCTATAATCCAGAAAAGAAAGTTTAAAACATTTATTCTTGCTAGCCTACTGAGGTTGCTGAATCGCTAATTTAATTCTTTGCTCACTCCAGTGATTATGAGGGACAACTTCCCACAGCAGAGCAAAATTGACATAATCCAGATTTTCACTGACAGAAAATTGATATAAAAATGCCAGGTCTGCAAAAAAAAAAAGAAAAAAAATTTCTCTTTGCAAACCAAAACTATCTATAAAATTAAATGAGACAGTCAGGATACAGGACATTCAAGTCCTACCATCAGCTTCTGTAAATGAGTGAAGCTATGCTGATTTACAAGAGATGATTGTTATTTTCCATTTGCTCATGATCTTTCCAAACACCACTTACAATATTCCGCTTTTTCTCTTGTATTTTTTTTTGCTCAGCCTAAGTAGTTGCCTCAAATGATTTGTGTATCTAAAACCAAGAAGGAACTAGAGAGCTTGGGCAGACTATAAAGGTGGCACATTGGATTACAACAGGCACTAAACCAAAATAACTTCTTGCCTGAAAGGTAACATTAATTTGCCCAAGATTAGGATATTTGGAGCAGAAAACGTCTATCAAAGACCAACACCTAAAGTGCACTGAAATGTCAGAAAGCCTGGCTTTGCTCATAACCATACAGAGAAAAACCACAGAGATTATTGAAATCTGGATGATCTGAGTGTGCAGCTACTTCCTCACGAAGCACCAGTTACAGTGAACCTGCACAGGCTGACTCACTCAGCTGGGAGGCATCAGCTGACAATGTTCTTTCTCCTGTTACTGTATCAGATCCAAACTAGAACTTAATCCAAACAGAAAGAATCACCATTTCCCATGAAAGATAGTATAAAAATGATAACAATACAGAAGTGTAATTTTAAAAAATGAAGCTGATTGGGTAATTTAAAAACAGTTAAAGCCCCCTGTTACCACAGAAGAAAAACGTAAAATGTATTTTCCTTGTTCTGGCCATAAAGGCAGTGATGTATCTGCAGTTCTCTAACCTTTCACTCAGTGAAATTTATCAGCTGAAGCTGAAGTGTGGCTGAATAGACACACAGAGCCTTCTCACTCTTCCGTACAGCACGGGAAGTCACCTCTGTGCTGCAAAAGGTAATAGGATGGAAGTTGCCGCTCCAACAGAGACACCGCTCACAGGCACTGCCTGGAACTTCCCTTGCCATGAAGAGTGCCATGCCTTCATTCTCCCACCTATCCTATATCCCTGAAGACACGTCCTTTCATCCCTAAAGTGCCTTCACTCACACACAGGATGAACACACAAGTCGTGACTCTTTAATCAGAAATGTACTGCACTTTTCAGGCAGCCTTATTGCAGCAGAACCCTCACATATTTGTTTCCAAAAGATTAATATTGGAATTCAGTTTAGAAAAATGAATTCCCTATAACTAACCTTGTATCATGAACCAAGATCATTGTCAAACCTCACATGTCACCTTCATGAGAAGACAGTAGGCACTCACACTAACATGGAAATTGCACTGATGTTAATTAGCGAAATACACTACAAAAACAATAATAGAAGAAAACAGACCTTATTTTTTTATTTTTCATATTTATGAGGGTCTTAATTCAGATTCCCAGTGGCTTAAAAGATCACATATTTCTTTCTGTTGCTTAGAATCGTGTTGCTGGGACTACCAAAGGTTTTCCAATCACATCTTGCCAATGTTAATTTGTTCCTAACAGCCATGGTGTTACTAGATTTGTTCTTTTTTGTTATTGCTATATTTTGTTATTATCTAATTAATTATTATCTATTATCTTATTGAAATCTATTGTTAATTGATATCTTTTATTGCTATTGATATTTTACAGCTCGAAGAACTTGAAGATCAAAAGTAGATATTTCATATATGCCACTTACCAATGAACTACTTTCCTCCAGCAATTTAGAAGTCAGATTTACAAAAACTAGATATACCAGGGATGATTTGAGAACAGAAGAGCAACCTTCAACATTTACGTATTTCATATAATTCCATAAATAAGAAAACTGCTTAAAAGTCAGTATCAGCTCTGAGTTATAGAGACAAATCAAAATACCATCAATCTCAGTTTTGGAGAATTTACTATATCCTTGGACTGCATGTTATACAAAGGGCTGTTTAATTTTCATGTTACTTTTTCTCCTTTTCTATTTGAGATTTTAGGGACATAATGAAATGCAAAGACTACAGCAAACAAATTTGAGAGTCAATATGCATTTTTTTACAAAGATATGTAGATAGATAAAACAGCAACAGAGAAAAGCAGACTGTACCATGCTGTTTGTAGATAGGAGGTTTCCTATAGATGTTATCTTTTACGCCAGTGTCTGAGGAAGAGGAAAGAGAAAGGAAAGAATGAAAAAGTAAGCAAGCAGTGCAGACCAAGCTCCTCTTGTGTCCTCTCAACAACAGTAACAATGCAAAAAACTTCAGCAAAGACTACACATTCATTCAGTGGTTCGTCATTCACTGGTTATTACAAGAGAATGGAGCTTTATACATCATCTTTATGTAGTGAAAACATTGAGTATACCTACCTACCTATGCAACATAATCCCCCCTAAGTCTCTCAAAATGCTTTAAGACACCTTGAATGGCATCCATTTGGTGATACATAGGTGGTTTCACCTGTACTACCAATGTATACTTCATAGATAGCGAAATGTTACTGGCTACACTTGTCTCTACTTAAAATTCATATAGAGTTACAACAGACTATTATAACAGTCACACTTGAGAAAAGACTTTGTCCATTAATTACAAATAAAGTGTATATGTTCAGATAGAAATGATTATACTGGTAATACCAAATATTCTTATAGGAAATCCTATAATTTTGTCTATATTTTGAATTGTATGGCTAACTTGGCCTTCCAGGAATTTTCTGAAAGGCCCCAGACGCACAGTCCAGGGTTCCCATATCATATTGTACAGACATGAAATTTACTCAGTACTATAAGACCTGAGCAGACACAATTCCTAACTGTGGTCTGCTTATGGAAACATCAACCCCAAAATCTAAACATGAATAAACAAACTATCCCAGTGAACAGGTAGATGTGCTTAGCAGTCAAAAAGCTAAACAGTGTGGATATAAATTTAATGTGATTGTTGACTGAATGTAAACTTGGAAACAGTATGCAAAGCCAGCCACAGTGAGCTTCCTGCAGTTCTGAAGTCTTCCAACTATTTTCAAAGTCTATGTTAATATGATTTCAAATTCAGAGTATAGATGGATAAGGGAAAAACAACCAAAACAAAATCAAAAAGCCCTGCAGAAAAATTCAACCGACCTATGCAGTTATGGAACTATAAACCATAGAATCTTAGAATCGTTAAGGTTCAAAAAGACCTCTGAGATCAAGTCCAACCATTAACCCAGCGCTGCTCTAAATCTGTAGTCTTAGTAACATTTTTCACTGTGTGCCTCCTGTCTCCTGTAAATCAACTCTTTTTTTAAAATATATGTATGTGAGCACAAAGCTCTCTAACTCCTTTATTTTTGAGATGAATTTTAACAGATAACAGATATTTATTTGTCAGACATTTTCTTGTCTTGCATTTGATATTCACAAATCAATGCCAAAAAAAAAAAAAAGAAAAATTACATTCAGAGGAGAATAAACAGGTGTAAACAGGTGCCAGCAATAGAAGATCAAAAGCTGAGCAGTTAATGCCTACCTGGAATATGGAAATGCCTAGGAGCCTGCTGATAGACAGAAGGTGAAGATTTGCTGTCAGAGTACATGGATAAGCTTGGAGTGCTCCGACCACTTTCACTGCCTCCAAGGGGAAGAGCAAAGAAAGCAGATAAAAGAAAAAATGGAAAGCAAAGTAGAGTATTTCAAGCATAAAAGCTCGTTCAAAATGACTTGTTAATCCAACAGTTTTAAATATATGTTTTTTGTAAAACCTGTTATTTTTCAGTACAGTATATTGGCTCAGAGTCCGAACACCTCATCAAAAATTAGTATCTGGTAGATAACATCAGCCTAAACAGCCCTACTTTGAAATTAAAGCTTCTTTTTTAATGACACTTTCATAATGAAAATCAAAGTATAAGAACATCCATGGTCCTGTAATGTGTTTTGCACAGCCTTAACTGAATAATCTATTGATCAAGTGTTTTAAAAGTTTAATGCTATGGCTCATAGCCTGCCCCTGAAACCAGTAATGAAATCATTCAGCAGTGTTTAAATTACCTCAAAGCAGGACTAGACCAAAATACAAATATTATGGTTAAATCAAATAATCCTGCATATATCCATGACAAAAAGCGATATTGAAATTCGGCTCTTAATTGCAAACTTTTCCCACAGGTAACATGCCACAGCATTTTTACGCAAACAAGGTTGGATTATCAAGTCATGGATCTATAATGCCATAGTCACTTCACCAAATTTCAAGATATGCATAGGATTGTTCCATATTAATTTTTCCATTTGTTTTGTTACTCATTAGGTGCCATTCATTTCCTCTTATTTCCCTGAAGTACACTCTATGGCATTATAGTGCTGCTTGGCAAACAAAAAAGTAAGGCTCTACTTTTTTGGGACTTGTAAAATCCTTTTAGTTTACAGCACTGTTAAGCAAACATGACATTTATTCTTATATAAAATGATTGTTAATTCATTGTTATTGTTTTAGTGCGGATGAAGCACAAATTTAATGGCTAGTAACGATGAAATTACAGCAAGTTTTTTGAGGGTAAAGGAAGTTCAGCAGCTCAGGGTATTAGATGTGTAACTGAGTTCTACCTTCATGGAAAGGATGTTTTATAACCACAATGCTACTGGATTACCTGAACTGTCCAGGCCATGCCCATGGAGGTGATCTCTGCCCTGCTGACAAGCAGTGGATGCACTATCATGGGACTGCCAGCCTTGACATGCACCACTGAGGTCAAAGCGTAGTGCCACTGAGTTCAGTGGGAGCAGAAGCAGGACCGACAGGGTCAGAAGAGCATGCTGTGTAGCTCACTGACCAATCCATCCTAAATTTTATGTCTGATATTTTATTAAAACTCGAAAAGCATTCAGCTGTGACCACTGTGTATGCAGTAACAGTGATTACTTGTTGAAGAAGTGTAATCTGAGAAGCTGAGAAACTGGAATCAGAACTACACATGCTGATAGCCTACAGTCCTTCCAAAACGTAAAGGAAGAATTATGGAATCACTAAGAATCTGGTGCATCACTGCCTATTTTCAGTCAAGTAGTCCTCAGACTACTGGAACCTGACAGTAACTCAGTTTCTTGATTCCCATTTCACTCTTGGAAGAAAAAAAGCGGTGACAGGTTTTCACTGCACATTTATGAATTCCCTCTTTCTTTGCTGCTTGCTGCCCAGATTCCTGGCCACCCCTACTAAATGGAATAAGCCTCAATGTCACTGGTAGATACTTATTAAAGTAAGGTCCCTTACAACTCCAAAATTCTTCAAAATATTGTAATGTCATTCATTCAAATGAGATGTTGTTATTGGAATTTTCTAATTTAAACAGAAAATGAAAGTTCTCATGCAATTTCTACAGTGTATTCATTCCTCATTTACTTAAAAATTAGCATATTAAAAATGTATACTCATATATGACCTGCATGAATAATCACTTCTTTGATCAGTGTTCCAAGGTGCTGGTATCATACACACATAGAAAGTAATTCTTCAGGGATAGGGTGGAGTTTCAGCAAGGAATCAGGAGGAAGCATTAATTAAGAGAAATAAACTTGTAGAAAAACAGGATGCAAGAGCAAATACCAGGAGAAAGCAAATCTACAAGTTGCTCAATGCAAGGATCATCTGTGTGGAGCAGTTTGCAAAGCCATCACCTCTAACTTGCTCAAAATGGAAGATTTAAGGACAAAATGATGGAAAACTTTCTTCTTGCACCCCTCTCATATAAGCTGATGCACATTTAAACTCCCGCTCTAGATTGCCTTGCGTGCCATTAAGGGTTCTGCGACTGATTTGGACAAATGTGAGTAGTTGTATTTCACATTTTGCATACAAAGTTAAGTGTTTAATAATAAAGCAAACTGAAGACCCATACAGAAAGTTAATGTGTAGGAACTACAGCCAGCTATAATTTAAATCTTTAAAATGAGATTTTGCCAATAAATTATCTCTTTCAAGGTTTGCCTGGTATGCACTGATGAAGAACTTCAAATAAGGTCTCAGAGAAAAGACTAGAGAGAGTAATTTTTCAAACTTTTGGGTTTGCCTTCTGCCATAAGCAGCCGCAGTCTGTGATCTGCTCTGCTGGTCAGTGAAGGGAAAAAAAACAGAATCCTGAACCCTTCCCTGGATTTTGTTTAACTTGGAAAAAATCTGGAAAGGTTCACTTTGAACTTGAGTATTGACCACAAAAACTTCCTTGTGTCCTCTGGTTTCTGACAGGGCAGGCTGCGCTTTTAACTCTGTGTGTGTGGAGCCAACTGACCAGGGCTCTGACCATGCTCCCTTTCCGAGAGCCTGCCAGGAAAAGTATGAGAGTGCTTACAACTCCTTCCTAGTCAGCTTTTATCTTATCTGGGAGGATGGGAAATTGGATAACAAGTTACAGGAAGAACTGTCTAAGTTCAGCACTGAACAACAAACAAATGCCACTGGCCTAATGAGGGACATTTCCAAGCCTACTCATGAAACTTTTAATATCTCTGTCCATGCTGCATTAAGCTACACAAAGTCTTTTGAAGTTTGATGACTAATTCTTTTCAAGTTTTCAAAGCCAAATGAATGGGCTTTGGAAGCTGTGCTCCTGCACTAGAAAGGCAAGATAATTTTCACTACGTTTTAAGTAAGGATTTTTTCAGCAGGGCTCAGCGCACTCACTGACTCCATTACCTCAAGAGGAAGGGGTAAACCAACCAGAGGTGATTGGAATACCACACCCTGTGACTCGCAAGGGCATGAACTGTGAAGCTTTCTGGAAGTGAGGCTGTCACAGGACCTATTTTGAAGACAAAAATCCTTAAAAGAGCACAACCAAATAATTTTTCTTCCTGCTAAAGAACAGATCATCCTATTACACTGCATGGGAGCTAGACTTCAGTACACAGTCAGAAGAACAGGAACTCAGTAAACATATTTTTCACAGGAAAAAAAGTTATGAACCATGTCATTCTCAGGAAGAATATGATGCAAACTCAGTGAAATCAAATGGAAGATTTTGTTTGTCTTAATTTCCTTAGGGTAGTAACATATCTGTCTCCTGGAAGCTTAAAGAAATATCTTTTATGACAAATGTGGAGTGCTGGTTCTACAAAGATTACTTTTGGTACTATAAAGCAGCGTATTATTTTTGGATTTAATCATACTTTTTTAAAAAAGCATGATTTCACTTTCTCAAAATTGAAGTGGCAACTTTGGATACAAAGTAACTATTGCTACAACACTGTTCTTCCCACACTAACACTTTGAAGAGAAAAAGAGCATGACTACATCACCAAAAGGCTCCTGAAGATAAGGAAAAAACAGAGTCTGAAACTCAGAATTCAGAGACCTTGAAAAGAGCAAATCTTCTGACTCCTTTTGGACTTACACATTAACTCAGAGCAAACCAGTGGATAATGTATATAACGTTGGCAGGGCTCATGATTACCTCTTTAGGAAAACTATAAACAGGCTCCCCTGTTTAGCCTCACAAGAGCACTGTGAAGCACTGTAAGGTAATGCTTAGAAAATATTTTAGCTCCCTGATAAAAACTGCTGCAGAATTGCAAAATAATGTAATTTTGAACACATTACTAATAGTTATTTGGGTACAAGGAGTACCACTTGAGGATTTCTGCATCCAAACAGCAGCACTTAATAATTGCTGCTGCTCTGAGCAACAGCAGGTAGCACTGAAGAGAAACTCATTTTAACAGGGGTGCTGCCAAGCAACTGCCAGCAGGACTTGGAGAAAGGGCTTTCCACACAGTGAAATTGTGCACTGCAGTACACCAAGGAAGTTTTCTTACTCGGTACATGAAGTGGGATAATACCAGCCAAATTCAGAGGACAGATAAAATCGCTGTTCAAGCAGTGCCTCAGAAAATACCAGGGTGTGTGCCAGACTTCCAGAAAATGTGTGGGAGGGAGGGTGACTACTTCTGGTTGTGGGAAGAAGATTTGAAGGTGGACTCTGAAATGGTAACAGTTTAATCTCATCAGCTTTTTCCTCCAAAATATTCTCTCCGGGATTGTATTTGGAAGACTTGAGCCTGACTCTGTTCCTGTTTATACCCGTGAAATTCAGCTGACTTTGGGCAGAACTGTTTCTGGACCTTTTAGGGCCCAATGAAGATACATTAGTCATTATTCCAAAGGCAATGAGTGTCTGCTATTCATTTGAGTGTGCAAGTCTAGCTCCTACAGAGGGTCACTTCCTTTCCTGTAATGGTTACAACAGCAAGGACAACAGTTTTGCTTTATTAAATCAAGAGAGTCAAGGAACAGGTATTCAAAATGTTTGCCTGCCACATCTCACAGTTCATACTGTTACTAGAGAAGACAGAAGCAGGGGAAGGCAAATAGTAGCCGAATGTCTTCTCTTCCTGACACTTAGCTAACTAGCCAAAAAAATAGCTTTTGCCTCAAAGGTTCTTGGCATTCCTCAGTACGGCCCCACATGCTCAACATGGAACTTGTTAAAAGTTTATATCCGCTGCAAAAAAACTAATGGCAAGGAGAATAGATTCAGTTACTCTGTTTTATAGAAGGCACAGATTAATTGATAATCAGTACAGCTGTCATAATTTTTGGCAATGCTACAAATAACAGGAAGAATATCTAAATGTAGGTTGGAAGGTTAGGTAAGTGATCATCCTATGTTGTACCTAATGTATAAGCATATATATGCTTATTACATTTAGGATAACCACAACAGGGTAAAGATATTTTAGAACAAACAGACTTTTAAACAATTCCCTCCCTCAGTTTCATTAGAAAAGCTAAGTCCTTCCCTCCACCCCTTTGAAAAACACTTAACACTCATTGAAAAAAGCAAAAATAAAACAACCCATACCCACTCAGTTCGTAAAACTTACACAGTACATCAAGAAAGCACTTGCACAAAATTAAGACAAATTTTATCCAAGTGGAAGCCATGCTTGCACAGACATAAAAGTGAAACACAGCTGAATAAATCTACAGTATCACAGCACGGTTTTGCATTCCTGGACCTTACCTTTGAAGAAAGGGATGTAATGATGTCTGAATGTAGATGTAGGGCTTGGGTGTTGGGGCAGGGAGATGCAGCTACTGGTACCAAGACTCTGAGTACCAGCTGGGGGCAACAGAGAGTAAGTGAAAATAAACTATTTAGTTCACTTACTGAAAGCCACAAATTACAATGCCATCCTTTTTCTTTTTCAGGAACATTTTCCTCCTGATGCTTAGAACACATAGTTTATATTCAAGACTCCATCTTTCACTGGTTATTGCTAAAAACATGACAGTGGCTGTGCTACAGGGTTGGCCAAGGGACAGGGGCTTTCTGCAGACAGAAAGAGCATCACTTAAAATGCTGTAACTGTAACGCATCAGAAAATATTCCAGAAAAGGCACCACAAAAAGCATGGCTGCACTCGGGGGAAAACCTGCATATTCAAAAGCTGCAAGAGGAAATGGTAAATGCTCAAAATGGATCTAATGAAATGAAATGGGGAGAGCTTTGTCTCTGCTGAGAACTGTGCCACGAGTGGGTCCAGTTCTCACTGCCAGCAGCGCACACTGGTAGGATTTAGTTCACAATGCACCAGGGCACTCCAGTGCACAGCTAAGTATTTGAAGAAACATCCTGAAGTTATTGGAGCTCTGAAAGTTAGACATGTCATTAAGTACCTTGAAAAACATTCTCAAAAGACATCTTTGTTTGCTTTGCTGTAATAATGTCCTGATAGCATATTTTGGAAGACTAATGGCAATTATTAAAAATGGTGATTATGATAATTCTAAACTTTCAATGAAGCTGTAAAACAGAAGAATTAATTTGAAATTCCTTTTGTCTTTCCTTGTTGCTTTAACAGTGTGCTGCTAAGCCTAGGCATGACACAGCTGCCAGGCCTTCAGCAGAGAGTAATCTTTCCTCTGTCTAATGCATCTTTTCACACTCAATCTCATTTCCACTTTGTCAAAGATTTTACGTAGCACAAATATTCAATTCCTGCAAAAACTGTTTCTGTTACCTATAAAATCTTCATTTCCCTGCAAAGATTAAGAACTCCCAATTTTCCAAACTAGTTTATAATTATAATGTATTCCCAATGAAATTAAAAGGCACCAAGAAAATAACATAAATGTTCTGTGTTCTTCACTGAAATGATGGAGCTGAGAAAAAACTGAACTAATTTTGAGCACTTTTATCAATTATTTCCAAGGATAAAACTCTGTACAGAGCCCAGATATGAATGGGCTTTTGTAAGGCATTCCCATGCAAGGGTCAAAAGGAGATGATCCCTCCTCTTTGTGTGACAAGAGCACTAACACAACTGCTCCTACAGCCCATAACTGCAATAAACACTGCTGTAAGCTTCTCAGTTAATCAATTTGGCTTTCAAACTCCAGCCATTAGAACCACTAGCCACTCCTCCCACTCTCACACTGTGGGAGGAGACATGAACCACGACCCTGTGGTACAAGAAGGGGTACAAAGTCACTCCACCACCCTCCTATGAGCATTCATTGCTACTGCGGTACACCTTGAAAGAGCTGTGGATTCAATATGTACCTTCAAGTAGGATGGGACCAGGATTAAGTCCCTTAAGCATTTCTACCTCGTGTCTACATAAAATAATTTTTTTAAAATGCCTACTTTTGTTTTCTTTGATGCATGCTCCTGAAGAACTTCTTTCCTTTCTCCCCATGGGACTCTGTTCACAGTAAATAAATCACTGCAATGAACTGTTATTCCACCTCAAACTCCTTTCTACTGGAGTCTATTCAACTTACAACATAAAGCAAAGTCATGGAAAAATCTAGAGAATAAGTAAGGCTGCTTTTTGATTACCTGGTCTGCTGTAATGCTGAGGAGAATGGGAGGTTGGGGTGTAGCGGCCATAGCCCAGCGAGCCAGCAGAGCTAGGGCTTGACGTTCTGTACTGCTTGAAAGATCTGTCATCTTGGTCACCCTTAGAGGAAGAGACAAAATACATGTCATTAGGGAGGAGAAATAACTTCTGAAACAGCCAGAATATGCTACTTTGCATGTTTCTGTGCTGTGTAGATGAAGTTGTTGGCCTAAGATTCCATGCAGTCCCAATGAAATGAGGAGGCTTTCAGCACCTCCACTGCAGTGTGACTAGAAAAGCTTTGCCAAGTATCAGAGAACGGTTGCGTTGCCAGGAAAGTCAGCACACAGACAAATTTAAAACTACTATATAATTTGAAAAGAACATATATAGGTGGGTGGAAGACGAGATCAGGTTAGCATGACAGCATTATAGCCACTTTGTACCTATTATGAGTGGATGCATAGTGGTTACAGACAACACAAAAATCAGCATTTTTTGGTTTCATTAAATCACAAAACTGACTGGATAAGTTGCCCAGTGTACCATACCATGACACAGTCACAACGCTAAGAAACATCACCATGCAATGCTGTGCAAAGCAAGTAATACAATTCAACTTCCACTAAACCTTTGGCTTCAACCAGTTAAAACCACGTACAAACATTCCAAGCCTTTCACTCCCTACAGCTAGTTCAATTGCAACAGCAATTTTCATGTGTCTTCTTAACAGTAAAAGCCTTACTGAGTAAAATAGATGTGGAAATTACTTTCTGTAAACTAGCTATAAAAGCAAATTCAAATTGTTTCTTTTAAGACAAGCGAGAATTGGCTTGAGTAAACTTCAAATCAGAACAGATCAGTGTAACCTGCAGATGCTCCTCTATGGAAAGCCACACACCAAAAAACGCTTCCACTCTCCTATCCCAGTAGAAATGAGTGAAGATATGCTATGCCATAGCAGGTGTTAGTCACTTATAGAGAATGTGGGAACACCTTTAGGTATCTGTCTGACTCCCACTGGATTATTCATCATTTGATCACACAACAGACCCTACTTAGTCCCATCATCATGTCCCAGATTCCTACCAGGACTGATAATTATATCCATCCATTCATCTTTAGATGGGATTATCCTTGACTCTACAGACATGTACAATATTCTCACATCATCAGTTTTCCTCCTGCAGTTCAGGTGTGCTACATCCTTTTAACCTCACCTCAGGCCCACTGACTGCCTTTTCAAAAGTGGAAAATCAGTTTTCTGTAGTGGTCAGCAGCCTTATTGCTTCAATATCAAGTTCAGAAGAAATTACACAAAAAGCAGAGAGCAACTGATGCCTTCCCAAGCACACAGCATTCCGTAGGCATTCTGCCACCAACTTCTCTATGTTCGGCTTGAGATGTTTCTCTCCCAAAGTAGTTACATTATTTAATACCCACCCTAACCTTTGTGAAGAGAGTTACAAACAGTATTGCAATGTCTCTACAAAGTCTTGTGATGATATTTAAATACTGTATGAGTGTTAGCTAATGGTCTACGATGTGTCCAACTGTATGATACAGTGGAATTTTTCTCTAATAAAAATCCCTGCAACAAAACTGGTGACAAGTTTGCAGATGATGATGCCCAAGCACCTTATCCTGACTCTATAGAGAAGACAGCAAGCACAGAGAAGCTGGACAATGTGAGAGTATTCACAGTAACACAAATCATGGCAGCCCCAACCTCCACACCAGCATCACTTTTGGAACTTAGTATTGTCAGTTTGGTAACTGGTATGTAATTTAAAGGAAATTATTATAATCTTCCAAAACACCAAGTTTTCACATTGTTTCAGACCTTACCTTTTGTGTAGCTTGTATCTGTATAAGAAACAGTCAATCTAGTTCATGAAACCCAGTATTAAATAAAGCATGTTTTTATTTTTAAACTATCAATTAAATTATGTCTCTATTTGTTAACTTCTCTGTTTAACCACTGGTTAAAGTAACAATCTGTGATTTACAATCCTTAATAAAAATTCACAATTCTCCATGATTAGCAAAATTTTGCAGCACATAAAACTGATATAATGGTGGAATTAGCCAGACCCCTGATATGTGAGTATGTAATCTGGGAACTGTATGAAACGCTTTCGCTGCTTCCAAAGTGATATTTCTTGAAGCAATGGCTAGTTTTGATCATTAATGCAATCAAAATGCACAGACCTAGAAGTTCAGGTATGTGCAAATGGTTTAATAGTACGTGAACACAAATAGTATAAGTAGTTTAACTATTTGTGAAATACTAAAAATGAGAAGAAAAAAAGAAGAGAAAGCTATGCCAAGCATTAATTCAAGTCAACTTATGCTGTCAGCTTTAAATGTAAACATAGATCATATTTCTCAATATAATTTATTTAGTAGAGCTTGAAGAAGTGACCACCATATGACTTTTGTCTTGGAAAGCAGCAACATGGATGGCAGTGGAGACAGATGCATATACAGATGACAATCCAGAAGCAGAGCACTTACTGAACACAAGTAACACTGTGGAAAGCATAAATTATAAACCCCATGCACTGTAGAGGCAGGAGGCAAACCCCACACTTCAAACGCTGCTGGTTATCAATATGACCAGGTGTATGCATCACAAAATGGGTCAGAATAGGAGAACAAAGGCATTGGGGATTACCTCAGTAGGTGTTGGAGAGAGCAACTGAGGTGACTGCAAACAGCAACACACGACAAATTAGTAATACAAATTCATGCATGATGTTACTTGTGAGAACTACTCTTAAAATATCACTATCCATGTACAACACATGATACAGTTAGGAAAAACACCTGTCAATTAAGTTAGGGCATTTTTTATTATTATCTGGTTTTAAGTACATAAGGAATAATATATAAATAATTTCATATTAGTCTTTTAGGGGTTTCTCTACCACAAAGTCCTGGTGCCTGGTGAGGCCAGTCCTGTGCCACAGAAAGTGTTGCTGGTAGGGAACTCCCATTTTAAGCTACTGCCTGAAAACTACACAGAAGCCCTAATTAAATCTGCACTGAAGGACCTCCAAAATCAGGACTAGAACTGTCTGTTTTGAGGAAAAACAAAATACCTGCACTATTTAATTTTCAATTAAACATCATGTAATTTGACAATTTGCCATTCATTTTCCTTTTTAAATTGAATGCTATGTTTGGCTAGTTAAGCAAATCTACCGAAACTGTATCAGCTGCAGGCAGTAGCCAAGATGCTGAAATCTGTACGACAGGATTTGTTTTTATTTTCCCTGGCATTATAAAGGATACAAATATTTGCAGAACCAAGCTAATGTGCACGCTGGATTGCAAGCACAGTCCAAAATCACCTTGGAGCAGGTGCAATGACCGAGTCCTCGCAGGAGCTGGGCAGAAGGTTGTTTGATCTCTGCGCCTCTGCCAAGCCTAGATGTCACCAGGCAGTTGAGGAGAGCCACAAACATTATCAGCACTGACGAATTTTAACATGGATAGGAAGGGCTTATGCTCCATAGGTTCAGGGTTAGGCAGAAGCTTTTGGTTTTGTGAAATCAGAGACCAAAGTGTCATTTAAACCCTTTACCAAATACAATTTTAATTCTTTTAAGATACATTAAAATGGAGCATCTGTGGTTCAGCATTGTGTGGAGAGGGTTTAGAAGAAAGTCTGTAAAACCTCACATATGTGCTGCACTTCACCTGACAATAGTACTGAGACGTTACGGGTACTGATTAAGTGTAAAAGGTCTAAGTGATAGCAGGACTAGGGCTATTAAATATATTATGGCTATTAATTATAGCATTTAATTCTACCCATTCACTTACACCTACAGAGAACAAACCAGACTTCCATTCTAGACTGCATATATCTTGCTAATACCTAGCATATCGATGAGGTTTGATTTGTAAAAATGTAGCTGAAGTTGTAAAAGAAATCAGAAAGTCAAGTGAAAAGTAAGTATGTTCAGAGAAAAAAAGCTAACTTGCATGACAGGAGTTATATACAGGTATGTTTTGCAAAACACAGAATTACGCTTAATTATTAGTATATTAGTATAATGTTAAATTAGATTTCATTAGCACAAACTGTATCATATCAGCTCTGCATA
Source organism: Margarornis squamiger (assembly GCA_035222235.1). NCBI lineage: Eukaryota > Metazoa > Chordata > Aves > Passeriformes > Furnariidae > Margarornis > Margarornis squamiger. The sequence goes on from JAWWTY010000123.1 coordinate 63,522,098, forward strand.
TGAAAAGGCTGAAGTGCATGCACGACATGAGGATGAACTTTAGTAAGGGACAGTTGAAAGATATTTGTACATAGGAAAGTGATACCATTGTTGTGTTACCAAAATAACATGGTACACTTTAAAAAAAAAGAAAAATAAAAAAAAATCATGAAAGACATTTGGCTCCGCTTCGGATTTTTGCACTATAATTAGCAATGGCTCCTGTTTCCTACCGCATGCAGAACTACTCTCATGGAAAAACATATTTTAATTACATGTCATCTCTTTTAAAAAATGATCACAGAATGCAATTCTTTCATTTTGACAAATTAAAAAGTGAAATAAACATCTTGGTCTTGTTTGGTTTTTATTTTAGGAAGGCCTTGTGAATGAATGGATGACATGACAATTAAATGAAGTTGAAAAAGTTATATTTTTTAAAAAAAGTTTTGCACATGTTTAATATTGTTCAGCAACATGTTTAATGATGCACATAAAACCTGAAACTCATAGAAAAAGATACCCATGTTTCAGTACCTCCCCGTAACTATGCCTGTCATCTGAAGAGTAACTGATATATGGAGAATAGGAGATCATATCTGGGCGGTCAATGTTATAGATGGCTTTATTTTTAGGAAGAGCAGCCAAATCCCTGTAGTCAAGAATTTCATCTCCAAGCTTTGCCTAAGAAAAGGAGGAAAGAAAGCAATGAGAATAAGAAAGAATATGATCAGGATGCAATCAGACAAGGACAGATAAGTGTAGGTAGAAAAATCGTCACCAGAATAAACCAATTCTTGTGTTTCTGCATGTATTTACTACACAATGTTAAATAGTACCGTTGTTTTATATACTGTTGACTTTGTCACTGACATTTAGCTAACAGGAGTGGTATGGCATCATTTCAATTCCCTGGTTATAGCCCACTTACTTCTGTCTGCACAAACAGATATAGGGGACAGATACTGTAGTGTTTTCCAGGGAAACACTTAATTTTGAAGTGGTTTCGGTGTGCAGAATTTCCCCGTTGTAAGCAGTAGTGAATAATCAAATATGTATTTCCAACATATACTCTCCAGATGCTGCAAAACATTAGTCATGTCTTTAATCTTTCCCATTCAGTCATGTCCCACAGCTTTACCTCCTTTCCTGACCATGTCTAAATAGCCCTTAATTATGGGTCACAAACCAGCAGATGATGGATTTGCACCATGGTGGATGAGATGGAAGATCTCAGATGCCAATAAAGTAAAGTTCAAATCCTGTCATAAGAATCACAGAGCCAACAGAGGGAAAGGGCTGTGTTGCTTTCCATTCTCCTCTTAGTACGCTTATTCCAAAAGCATAATTATCAAATTGCCACATTTCCACAGATTATTCTTACAATAATTGAACCAAAGCTATATCCAGCACATACTATCTTGTACATAATGATGACAAGTTGGTCACACTGAGAGTGAAGAACTGGGCAGCATAATTACCTTATTCCCAGTTCAAGTTTTGCAGCAAATTGATGAGTGAATCTTGCTGTTCTCTAAAAGTCTCAGTATGATGAGCTATAAAACTGTAAGAATGTTTTCCACATGTCAAATTACAAAAGTATCCAGGCTTTATGCGTCCAGTAATTGTATTTTTTTCTTAGTATGAGCTAAGAAAATTTCAATAGATTTTCCAGGGAAGTTTTCTGTCAAGCTAATACAGGAAAAATTTAGCCTGACAACTTTCAGTTATCCTTCTTCTAAAACAATACGTGAATTTGTGCAAACATAAACTACAGGAAAAGAATGAAGATTCCTCTTAATTAAGAAAGTGGAACAAGGCTCCCAAAATCATCACATATTCCTACCCTCAAAACTAATGAAAAAATGTCTTTTAATCAAATATGTGATTTGTCATCCATCTATAGATCTCACTTTCCTTGCAGCTACTTTAATAAGCTAAAAGGGAATGAAATAGCCTGTTAATGAAAATAAGTCTCTCCCTACTAAGAAGCCAGTGGCAAGCTCTGATGCAGAGATGGGTAATGCCAAGGTAACGAGTCTGTCCATCACATCTGTTCCAGGAATACTTTGGGCAGCTCTGTACCTACAAGCAAGGCCAAGGAGGCTGTAATTTCACTTTAAGGTATCGAGGCTTATGGACAGTATTCTAGTAAACCCAAAGAAGTTCAGAATCAGGATATTTAAATGCGAATTACAGTAATTTTGGTCCCGTGTCTCTGTGTCAGTGTGAAACTTCCCACTAGACCTATCAGAACCATCAGGAGTAAAACTTACACAGCTATGTAATTCCTTTCAGTTTAGATATAAAGATGTAGGCAAATTTGGATGAAAAAACACCTTAGGGATAAAGTTGCTTTCTAAACACTCAGTTCTCCAGATATTCAGACTATACTGTTTTTTTATTTTATTTGTTTCACCTACTTTCAATTATATGAGTGGAATTCAAATCTGCTAGGGAAGGCTCCAGTTACAGTTTAGAGGCTTTAAGCCAGTTCTTCAATAATCTGGTGTTTTGGATTCTATTAAAACCATGATCTAAGTTTAGAGTATCAATTTCATTTGGAATATGAAATTTTACAATTGTATAGTTGTGAATGTGATCTGTATAAAAATACTGTGATTTCTATTCCTTGTATAAGAGAATATACAACACAGCTATGTAAACAAATCTTAAGCTTTCAGTTGGATATATTAAGTTGGAGCACCTAATTCTCTATTAATAAAATTCAGCAAAGCATAAAGCAGGACCTTTAAACTTTATTTAATGGTATAATTAAGAAATCAGCTAATTTTTAAGTGGTATTTGGGGACTCTGGGAGGACATAAGCACCAGGGCAAATTTCAGTCTGGATATAATAAAGCCATCACTAAAGATCATAAAAATATGCCCATTATTACCTTCAAAAGGGATTGACCTGTGGCCTCTCTCAGTGCAAGAAGACACCAAAGTCTGTTATCAGTAGGTGAAGAAAAACTGGTATGGCTTTAGTAAACCATCTGTATGAACCACAGTGAATTTAGCCAAAACACACTTCCTTCATCTTTTCTTAGCTGACCACTCAACTGTGCCCCAGAAACATGCCTGCCCTGAGACAGAACGGTGTTCAGAACCACTGCATTGCTCTGACTTGATGCCTCTGAAAGTATAAGCACCACACATTCATGGTTCCTCTGAATTCTCTTTTGCCCAACACAATACTTCACAGAGCTCACCCATTGGCAAGGTACAGTTTTACTATGGGTTTTATTGATCTGAATCTATGCTACTGCTGAAAGCTGCTGTCCTGCGCACACCATCCCACTCTGCTCCGCCTTCTATGTTAGCATTAGACGACATGTAGAGAGCTGGGTCTTTTTTTGCCTCTTTTGTTGTCTGGAGGTTTTTCCTGGGTTATTTTTTAGCTCAGACCAGTCTCAAATTTGAACTGATCATGCCACTGTGTACCCACTAGTACTAGCACCAAAGAGGAGATGGGAAGACGGCCAGAGAGGGACAGGCTATGTGTGCACGGGACCTTCCTTTCAGTGGCAGAATGAATTTACGATTGGTAAAACCAGTCACAAAAGCACACAAGACAAGTCCTGAGAATGTCTGTATGTCATAACACTCCTATAATAGAAAGCAGATGTGAAAAAAACACCAAGGAACCATTTTGGTAATATAGAAATCAGTAACATCTTTTTAATTCTTTTCACTTTCCTCTTTGTGAAAGTCAAAATGGGATTTAATCAATCTCACAGTTTTGACAATTAAGACAGAGAAAGAATGTACACTCCTTGGGGGAATCTTTTTTCCAATTGACTCATACTTGCTAGACAACTTTATGCTTTCATAGTCGCAGATGTATTTTACAGTAATAAACATTAGAGTTGTGTGCTGATTTAATGATAGCCTTTAAAAACAAACCAACCAGCAAACAACAGAAAAGGAGAATGAAGGAGGTTTGTCCTTGACTTTTAACAGTCTGTGAAGTGTATTTAAAACTGTAGTCACAAACATCAAGAAAAATAGTACCATATCACAGATAGATAAATGTCACATAAAACATATAAATCTTAGAATGCTCATACTTATAAAAACAATGAGATGGTGCATGGCTGGAGAAACAGAGATCACCTGGCCAAAAGAAGTGCTTACATGACAACAGGCTCCCTGCAAAATGAATTTTCTTCACAATGACATTTTTTTTACTGGGAACATACCACTGGTATTCACCAGCACTGGAGATCAGCATGTAGATAAGGGGCAGTTCTTCCACTCTGAGTTCAGTCTTACTCAGGTAAAGGGTATACTGCAATCAAAATAACTTTTACTTGAACCAAAAGACAAGTTTGGATCCCAGGCACTCCTCTGCTTCTCTCAGTGAAGTAGAAAAAAATTCATCAATATTTGTATAATAACCTCTCTGAGAAGTCAATCACATCTCCAGCAATTTTCTCATTATATGCTCCTAACTGATGAGCACCGGCCTACCTGAGGGACACTTGAGCAGGACACAGAAAAGCCCTGAAATACCAAAGTCCTTCAAGAGACACGTGCATGGATTACACCACACTTGTAGATAATCTTCACCTATTATTGGTAGCCTTGAGAATTTTGCCACGAACACTACATACAGCAATTTCAATCTTATATTGAAAAAATACTCATCATAAGACTTTATAATACTTGTTATTTTAAATTCTCTCTCTGGGCTTTCCAGGGCTAGCACTTCTTAAACCATAAACACATCAAAAGTCCTCTGAGGGTAGGGACTGGCATTTGGCAAGGCCAGAATCTGGCAATCACACACATGAGTGTTTTCGTAAGAAATGAGATGCGGGCTCAAGAGCTCAATTTAGACAAGCTGTGTTCAAATCTAAGCTTGTAATCTACCTGTGGATTGCACTGTTTACTTAAACTTTTCTTTTTAGAAAGCACTGTGGTATTCTGCATGCTTTGGTGCCACCAAAAATAAGTGGAAACTGCCAGTACTGTGTGATGGCAAATGCAGTATTCAAACATTTTAAAATTGAGAAAGTAAATTCCATTTTAGAGGAATCACCAGCTGCAGTGGTTTGGAGACACTAACTAACCACACAACGTGCTAAACTGTAGGAGGAAGCATGGGGTTTTCCCCACCTCACAATATGAATTTCACTGTGAAATACTCACATAGATCACACGGCTTGGGGAACCTGATGTACTTGAAGCAGGTACAGAAATAATACTCTCAGAGGAAGTCCTCGTTTCCTATGGCAGGAGAAGAGAAACAAAATAGATAGGAAATAGAGAAGAGGGAAAGATAATGTAACTGTTATTTCGGAAAGAACATACAGGACAGTTAATTTAATTAACCTTTACCACTCAAAAATGACAGAGAACTCAGAACATACAGGCACAAAGTTAAATATAAAAGAACACTTTCAGTCAATCAAATTAACCTTTTTGAAAATGCAAAGATTGTTTTACACATGACATTTTTTTCCCCCTCTCTTCAGAACAAAATGGGCTGGAGCACTTCTGGGGTGCCAGGACAGCCTTTGGGCACTGTCAGGGACAGGCCAAGTTACAAGATGGTACAGTGGCAGCATTTTTACTCCAAGGTTATGCCATCAAACCATTCTACAATGTGGCTGGAACATGTGACACATGTAGACATCCTGTAGAACATCCTGCATCAGACAGCCCACAAGATAGCTACCCCTCTTTGCCCAGATTAGTTTTAATAGTTTTGCTTTGTTTTCAATCCCTCTGGCATTCAGTGTGACAGACTCTTACTGCTCTCTTTTAGGTAGACTCCTTTATGATGAAAAATATAATTACTTTTAAATAACAAAGGGTTGTGAGATGCAACTATATTAACCATGAGTGAACAGACCTGTCATTCACAATGGAAGTTTAAACAAATCTTGTACCCAGATATGTTAATTCTGGGAAAATTTTCTTACCCATCTATGGAAAAACCTGTCCTTGACTGCAAAAAGTACATATTTTTGCAATGACCATAATTTACTGTCTCACCAAAAGATGACACTTCTTACCTGGAGGTTTCAACTGTTCAAACCTTAGAAGAATTTTTGCATTATTAAGCTGTCAGGTCAGTGTAGCATCCTTCCTACTACTGCAGTTTTGAAATATTTACTAGTTTTTAGAGCAATATGCAAATATATCTGCATTGTTCTGTGATAAAATTGTCATGAGTGTCCTTCCACTGACCTCCTTTAGCCCAAATAGTCCTGTGGTTTTTCTTGAGACAATATGTAGAGATACTTAGCGATACCAAAAAAAAAAATAAAAAATTCAGTTTAATTGCTTTGGCATGTATGACTGGGATTTTGGAATTTTGTCCCTCTAATTTTCAGTTGTCTCACACTGAGGCTCTGCACACACTCGAGGTCCAAGGGAACAAGAGAGGAAATATCTGATAAATACTTGTGGCTGCCCTCAAGATGATCACTTAACATGGCCAGTGTAGTTAAACTCCTCTTCTGCATAGTTAAAGCATTTCTCAGTTTTCCAGAACTGGTGTAAATGACATGGAAGTGTCACCAATGTACTGATGTCATGTACAAACCATAATTCTCTTTCATGATGTCCTTTCAGGAAACCCAGTGCAGAAGAGAAAAATAACTGAAGAAAACTGTACTACTCCAATGTTTTAAACTCTGTTAAAGTCAAATGACAGTTTTGGATTAAGCTCAGGATTCCCTGGATAAAGCTTCAGAGCTTTTTCCTGTGTCCTGGGGATGGTCCTGGGCAGCTGGCCCTAGGTGGCCATGCTTGAGCAGTGGGATTGGACAAGATGACCTTCAGAGGTCCCTTTCAAGCTCTGTGTCTTTCTGAGGGCCAAGAAGGGGTGAGTCTTTCTGACATTGACTTTAACATGTTGCTTTCCTGGTATCCAGTGAGACCCATCCCAGTCTCCCACTTTTGAGTCCTCCCCCAGAAAACCCAGCACGAGCCTTGCACATTTCTAGTAGTCCCTATGAACAATGGTTCTCTGTGCAAGTGGAAACTAGGAAAAGGTGGTGTCCTCCAAGGGCCTGTACTGGGACCTGTAGCGCTTAGTATCTTCATCCATAACACGGAGAGTTTGACTGAGCACATCCTTGACAAACCTGCAGATGGCACCCAGTTGTGTGGAGAGATCAACACACCGGAGGGAAGGGATTGCCATTCAGGGGGACCTTGATGGGCTTGGGAAGTGGGGCCATGCAAACCTATGAAGTTCAACCAGGCCGAGTGCAAGGTCCTGCACCTGGGTCAGGGCAATCCCCAATATCACCACCACAAACTGAGTGGTGAAGGGAGGAGGACAAGGATTCGGAGGATATTGGTGACTAAAGAATTGAATATGAGCCATTCCACATGTCACACATCTTCTTTATTCTCTGCATATTCTCTTTTAGCATCCCCTGTCCATGCGTGCTGCACATAATCGCCTACCTTTTTCAATAAAAACTCACATCTCTGTTGACTCTGTTTCCTCTGTTAGTTCATTTCTCCATATTACACATTTTTCTTCTTCCACCTACCTCTTTTTCATTTACACCTTTTTATAGTCCTTACTTCCCCTTGCTGCTTTAATTTCTGCTGGTTTTTTTCCAGCTTCATCCCTTCTGCTTACAATTTCACTCTCCCATCGTTTTTCTTCATGCTGTCACTCTCTTTCACAGCTTCTTCTTTCCCTCCACTCCATCTCTGAAGTTTTGCAGCATGCTGCCACTTACTCCTTTTGCCTTTATCACCTACTTTAATTACATGCTGTGCATATATCTATATATAGAAAGATATCTTAAAAACAACCAACTGCAAGGTTGACCAGCAAACTTCTAAGCAGTAGATCCCTTTCCAGACTTCAAAAGTTACATTGACAAGTTTATTATTACCTCATTGAAACAGTATCCTTCCTTCTGGCTTTGTTTTTTCAATAAGGAGCATAAAGGCCATAAAAAGGAGATAAAATCAAAGACAAACTCAAAGATTATTCAGAGCTTGTCATGAAGAACACCAGAGCAATCACTTCCCGAACACATGGGTACAAAAGATACAGCCAAGATCCTTCAGGGTAAAGCCCAAACAACTTTTTTTTCAAACTGCAATTTAGTCAAAGTTGCACTTGCTGACACACCAGACTTGTAAACAATCTTTTTATAGCTGCTGCCTGCTGTTCTGACTTGTCCCATGTGCTTTCCTCTGAGACTTGAACCAAAGCAGAGCTTTTTTGAACAAAGATACCAAGGGTACCACTTGGAGCATCAGAGAACATCAGAAGTGAAAAACTCCATACTCAGCCTCCACATTAAATGAGAGAGTCATAATTCAGTCCCACCACTTCAGAGGGATCATTATTTCTTCATTTCCTAGGGGCAGCTTATTCGTCTGCTAACCTTGTAATTCAAGTTGCCAGAACTCCCCCTTTTTCCCGTTGCACACGGACAGGTGCACAAATCAGCCAATTTAAGGAGGTACTTAAAGCCAGAGATTAAATTAAGTTGGGACTGGTTTGCCAACATTTTTTAAACAAATAATAAAAAAGAAACTCTGAGGAGAGATTTCTTTATAAAAACAAATAAAGTGAAACTCCTCTGATCTTTTAAATTCAGAGCCACATAAAAAGAGGTCATGCATTGATCACATCATAATCAGACAGAAGTTAAAAATGAACTTTTTTTTCTCTTATTCATATTTTAATATTTTTTCTTATTCAGTTTATACATATAACTCTTAAGTCAGCATTCTCTTGAAGTTTTAGCTTTAATCACTATGTGAAAGCAGAATATTTATCTTACATTATTACATTTTATTAACTTACTAGATTCCTGTCAATTAAAATTTAAAATTACAGCCACAAAAGAATTCCAAACCCTTCCCTCCATGCCTGCTGCAAAAAAAAAACCAAAGAGGATAATATGGCAACCAAAGAACACTGGGTAAAAATACAATCTCCTTACCTTGTTTTTTTCTTCAGCCTTTGCAGCCTGTCTACAAACTGGATGCCAAATTGATGTTCCTGGAAAGTAAAGTTCTGTTTAATTCAGTTGTCCAATAAGAACCTTAAAAAGTTCAAAATAAGAATCTTATTAAATCCTCCTATAAGTTTTATAAGACACAGCACAGTGACTGTTTCCCCTGCTAGTGCATGGATACTTCCAAAGCTAAAACCGACTCAATCCCAGTAAGTCTGGTCACAACATTTAACAGACTAGGTGCACTTCAGAAAGCTGCAACTACATCAATATGGGAGATCAATGTCATAATTGACTCAATGACTTCTGAGTTGTCAGAAGTGTAATATGGGATCTCTGAAGCTCCTCCAGTCCAACGTCCTGCTCAGGGCAGGTCCCATTTAAGCAGGCAGGGCTGTGTCCAGTTGGGTTCTGCATATCTCCAAGGATGGAGATCCTGCAGCATCTCTGGGCAACCTGTTTCACTCTCATGGTAATTTTTTTCAGTATATATATATAGCTAGAATTTCCTACACTCTTATTATCCATATTCTTGTAATAGTCTGGCCTGTGTCATGCAAAGTAGCACACTGTGATGGGATGGAATAGCACCATGGCATGTAACCCTAGCTGAAAATCCAGTCTGTCTTTCGGACTCATTCAGTGCTCTGATCTTGCCCTTCTTCTATGTTTGTCTCTCATTAATCAAATCCTAAGGAACTGCACAAATTCAGGGGAATATCCCTCCTGGAGGAAGCAGGAAATGAAGAATGATCCAATTCTCTATTGCATGTAAGAGGATTATGAAGAGATATAACTAAACTTTGCATGCGAGCTACAAAATAGTTTTACACAAGTCACAAAGGTTAAAAGATTTAAAAAAGTTGAACACAGTGTTCAAAACTTAGTGTTCAATGGAAGTGTAATGTGAATAATGATATAAAATACAATAATTATTTGAAAATTTTAATAGTAAGAAGGAACCTTTGTGCCAGTCTAAGCTCAGAGAAGACACAAACTAAAGCTCTGCAAAGTTAAATAATGTGAATGCACTGCAACTTCTGCCTGACTAAATGGGAAGTTGAGAACCTTTGTGTAATAAATATTTAATGTTTATACTGGGTGGAGAGCACCGGAGTTATTGGAAATGCTTTGTTTTCACAGCAGTTTGATAGTTTTCTAACTAGTGGATTTTGGAAACAAGATAGAAACAGAAAGTCTATTTCCCAGAAGACAGATGGAGATCATTAGAATTTATTTCAGAAAAATAACCCAGATGAACCTAGACTCTTGCAGTAAAAGAATGTAAATACAAACCAGATAAATTACATTTACTAAATTACTAAAGTATTTTGGTACTGAACCACCAAGAAATATCTTTATAACACCTTTAATGCTAAGACTATCTTCCAGTTGCAGTGGGTCTGACTTGCCCCACATTTCCCATATACTGGTGTAAATCTTTCCAATGGATTCAAGAAGTATTTAGAACACCTTTGTTGTTGTTTTTTTGTTGTTTTTTTTTTTTTTTTTTAATTACTCCTGTCTGTAGTCAAGCAACACTGGCTGGAAAACTTTGTCACGCAGAAGAAAAAGAGTCCTTTCACCCAAAATTCATCTGTTGGATAACCACTGACAATTTCTGCTACGGAACATGCAACACCCAAAAGAACTTTATAGCAGTTTAGTAAGAGGATTAAAAACAAGTTATAAAACCCTGGGCCCTGACATTCTTTTATTATCTAACACATCAGGTCAGGCAGTCCAAGTAACTGATCATATATATTTCATGGCAGCAACACCAATTTTTAATGGAAACTGCTCTTCACATGAAAACAAAAACTGTATGATATGTAAGCTGGCATGACTGTTAAATGTATCAGAAAATACAGTAAGAAGGGTCCAAATTAATAGGACCTGAACATACTTTGCTATTATATGAACTAATAATCACCACAAAACTTAACAAATATCCACCCTTATAACAAACTGAACTTAAAAAGAAGATTGACTTGCAAATGAGTTTCAAAGGGTTTGAAATCCAGAAACAAATTTGTAGTTTGATATATTTTTTAAAGCACTGATTTCACATGGGATCTTAGTACTGCTAAGCTGCTTTGCAATTGGGAAGAACCACAGCATTTTCTGGTTCCTGAGGGAGAATCCATGAGCACAGACAAGGATCATTATGTCCTTTAATGAGCTAGTTCTCATTGCAAACCAAAGTGACAATAAAATTGTCATTTTAAATAACATACTAAATTATAATTAGATCTTACTGAGACCACTCATGTGCTTTAAATAAAGTCTAACTTTTCCAGCTTAAAAAAAGATTTCCAAATACATTTCTAGAAAACAGTGGACAATTGCAAAGTTGTAAATACAGATCTGGTCAAGCACATGATTTTATGATAATACCCCAGCAGCCTTGCAGTTCCCACATCCTACATAGTTTCTCCTTTCTGTTCTCCTTTGAAAAGATAATGTCAGTCAAAGATATATGCAAAAGCCTTCATCTTCTCTGGTGTTTGACCCTGTATTTAACTGTGTAGTCAGTTTTCTTTGATCAATTTAGTACAGTTGCTACATATGAAGAATTTCAGCTCATATCTTTTCTAAATAACATTTTTTTATCCTTGCATACTTTATTGTGCAAGTCCTTCCCTATTACCACTGAAATGCCCCAACAAGAACCATTACATTTCTCCTGTGCAACCTTATGGCTGCATAAGGTACAGACACATTGTGTGGCATCATGGCATCCTCCTCTCCACCCTCTGAGGACACTTTTCCGCCTCTTTTTCACGCTCTGAGGTCTGATTGAGGAGAACTCAGGTAAGGACCTTCAGATTTTCCCTTCATACCCAAGTGGGCAATGACTACAGAACTGGTTCTAGGATGGCAACAGCAGCTTTAGGAAACCTGCTGTTATTTGTGTGTGTTAACTTTCATCTGGATCATTTATCACTGTAGAAAAATCACATTAGTTTGGTAAACAGAAAATTTTATAATCTTCACTGTCAATACTCCCTCTGCAGAGAATAACTACTACCACTCATCCTTTATATGATTCACCCTTGCCACTGGATTTGAACTGAGAAAAAAATAATAGGCAAGAATCAACAAGGGCTTGCTTTTGCTTTTCCTTAACCTACATATTGCACTCTTTGCTTTCTTTGGTAGTTACGAAGCGAGAACAAGGGAAAAACAGTTCAGGTATGCTAGCAGGTGTGGGCAAGAGGCCAAGTGTGACTGATTTATTTTTTGTTTGTTTGTTTTTACCTTGAAGATACATTTCTTCTCCTTCTGCAAACATCTGATTGCACCTGACACATCGTGCGCAGGTTGGGTGATAATGTTTTTCTCCTGCCTGTTTGGAAAAAAAGGGTAGAGATGATTAAGCATATTGATCAATTTAGCAGTTTCACTATGAGAAGCTTTTCTTTCAACCTCTTGATTATGACTAACTAGCGTAAACTAGTTAATGACAATTAGTTCAACAATCTCCTAAAACCACAATGCCAATTTTCGACTCCAGACAACTTGTGATTTAAAATGTAACTATGAAAGAAAAAAAAAGGTTCATGTGCAATAGCTAAGTCTCTGAATTTACAGAATGGGAGTGAATTTATACAGTGGACACATTTTCCCTGTAAATAACCATACTGTGCACCAATTGTGGGGCACCTTAGAACCTTCCTGCACAAGGAACTTAAGAGGTCATAACCTTGAGCATGGATTTGCAACTCAACCGTATGTTCATCATGATTCAACTGAATATATAATCTTAATGCTCAGCAAGAATCATATTGAACAAAAAATGTAGTTATTTTGAAAGTGTCTTGCAGGTAATGGGTTTCCATGAGGAATGTGTGTGGCATGCCTACAGGACTCTAAGTTCAGAGCTGACACTTTGGGGTACTGTGCACTGGCTCCCTCACACAGACAAGCCAAGAGCTTTGTCAACAGCTCTGACATTAATTTACATAATTTAATATCACCATTTTCATTGACTGGAATGAGAACAGGACTGAGCCCTCAATTTGCTCAGAACAGCTTAGTAACTTAACAATTTCCTACATTTAAATTTCTAACTGCCTTATAATCCCATTATTTTAAAGTTTATAGCCATTGACCTTATTGTGTTTTTCAAGATGAGACATTTCCCTGACCCAAAGGAACAAGGGTCTGTCTATGGCAGAACATCCATGTGTAATACAGACAAGGGTGAAGTTAACCTCAAATGACTATCAGGGGAGAAAAAAAAAATAATTAAAAAAATCCAAGATTCTTGGATCAAGATATTTATGCCGGACTCAATTTTGGTAGCTTGGCCAAAATTTAACTCTATGGGTGACTGTGGGGAAACTTGTTAGCTCTGGTTCCTAGAGACATGGACAGCTGCATCACAGGGCAATGCTGGCTTGAGCCAGTAAGAAAAACAGCATTCAGAGAGTTGTGCTCTTCTGAGTAACAGCATGGGCCAGTCCCTCCAAACTGCACTCCTATCCCATCTTTCAGATGACACTCACAAAACAGAGTTCAACAGCCCAAAGATGGCTCTTGCACATGCTCCTAGCACTCCTCACTCTTCCAAACCCCCACAGAACTGAAAGCCAAATGTTGGCACCTCCTTCCTCCTCTCTGACACCACACTCTTCTGTGCTAGAGAGAATGGCTCATGGTTTAAATGGTTTAAGGTCAGTGTCACCTCCACTATGAACAAAAGCCAGGAGACAAGTAACTCTAATTCTTAAAGCTAAGGTAAACCAAGTTTAACTGAAGGTTAAGGTAAGTCTGACTTTAGCAGAAATTCTCCTGGAGTTAAAAATAAACAAATTTTGGTCCATGTAGAATGTCTCATAACCTGCTTATCTGGAAAAGGTTGAAAGCACTACTAGGACTGTGTGTGCCTCTAAGGAACTACTATGAAGTATTGTCTTCATATACTGTCTTCAGCATGTAAATACGCTGCACAGCACTGCACTGTAAATCCCCCTTCTATTAATCTGGAAACTTAACCCTGTCACTACAAGGATGATTTGCCTTACTCTTTCTCACTGACTGAATGTCAAAGCCTTCAGAAGTATTTATATTAAAGAATGTAATCTGTGCCTGGGAGCTATTTTGCTGTTTACAATATCAATCAAAGGAGTGCAGTAAACTTAGGTTAAAGAATCTCTGGTTTTACTTCATCAGTGTTAACTTGATTCTCTTCTGAAAACCTGCTGCAGCATTTTAAAACAAGCAATAAAGAAGAGCAACACACCACATCAGAATTGCCGTTTTGAAAACAGCTTTGCTCCCGTTCATTGTTTTTATGGTGTCTTTGGGCAGACTTCAGAGTGATTTCTGCAACTTTAGACATGGAATATGGTCACTACTAACTGTGATGACACCTTTAAAGTATCAGACCATTAACAATCAGTATTGGGCTTAAACCCCAGGTTCACAATTGCTTACATGAGTGCAGGTGTTTAGGCACGGAGGGCTATTTAACTATCACCAGATAAACATGTTTGGAATATCAAGCTGAAAAGAAATATAATCTTCCTTGGAAGGTTTGTAATGCACAAGCATTGCTAATGTAATGCATAGCCTCAGTAATTCAACTGATTTAGCATGGCTGATACAATTCCCAGGCTAACACTCTCTAGGGGAAATCAATTACTACTTTGCTAAAACAAACTGCCAGAACACATTCTCAGGCAACCTGGATGCATGATAGAACAAAATCTATTTCCCCAAATTTAACCGTACAACCAAATACACAATTTTAATTCACTCTACAGAATCAGTAATATCAACTAGCTGTAGAATCGCACAGAGGCACCTCTTTTTAACTTATACACAATAATAACAGAAAAATTAGGGGAGAAAAGTGTAGTGAACCTTTTGCTGATGATCACATCAGGATAACTTCAATGGATTTGGCATAATTACCTCTGAATTAAAACGGGACAAACTCAAAAATTTTCATATAAATCTAAGTGCTGATAGTGGCTTTTGTTGCCCCCTTTTTAAAATCTTTTATTAAAGCACAGAAGACAAGACATGGCAGACTCTTCATCACTTGAAACTATTTAAAATAGACCACACCATCTTTCTAAATGAGAGATCTGGAACTGAGGCTACGGAGTTGCAGGAATTAACTAATATTATTTCTTGATATGCTTATACAGTTAGTCTGATTAGATATCATAAATTACATTCAAACCCAAGACTTGAGTGTGAATCATACGCTCCCTTGGGTACATACCAAGGAGACTTTCATCAACGCCCCTTTCTTCCCTCTTCCATTTTAGAGGCTTCACCTCATAGATGAACAATCAGTTCCAGCAGAATGCAGAAATTTTATAAGTTTAGGGCAACAACTGTTTTATGTTTACAGTTTAGTTGTAATAACAGCCTCATTATTTTTCCTTTCCTTGGTCATATTTCTGTGAGGAAATTCAATGCAGCGAACAAGTTCCTAACCATATGGTTATTTCTTCTTCACACAACTTGATTGCTTAGTTTGACAGGTTGTTGTCTGGGTGTTCAATAAAATACCATCACACACAGAGAACAGAAGAAGTGACATTCATCTCTGAGAGATCTCTTTCAGCTCAAGTGGTAGATTGTAAGAAACCTTCTCAATGTGCTACATTTCCTTCAAGACTGCACTGGGCCTTTGTGCCCAGGCATCCAGATATGAAGACAGTATTATTATGAAGATCAATTTAAAGATAATTGTCTTTAAAGATTTCCTTAAACCTGAATAGCAAAGCACATCCTTAGCAACACAGTATATTACCAACAATTTAATTTCTCTTCAACTGACTCCACACCAGCTTTCCATAATCACCAAGTTGCAGTGTTGCTGTCTAATTTAAAGGTGGAGACAAAACAGTCCTCAATGCTCTGAGACAAAGTATTATGAATTATTTCCTTCCCTTTAGGTAGGAGAGACCCCTCTGAATGCGAGGTCTCCTCTGCAGAGCAGGCAGAGCTTCCTGGGCTAGATCAGTGTGAGGACTGTTTTCCCAGGGGAGCCAAGACCTCTCACAGTCCATGTCCTGAGCATGGGGACCACCACAGTGTTGCTACCTGTCCCACAGCACACTGACAGACAAACCCATGCTCCACTTAAAACAGGACCCAAAAGCTCTGCAATGAACCACCTTTTCTCATTTCTCACAACCTGAGGGCTTGGACTAGATAAAAGGAGAAAAAAACTGATGTGATAAATGTGAATCACATCATTCAAAGCACAACTTGAAGACAGTAAGGCGTGTTATCCAAAAGTCTTCAGAGCACTATGATCACCAGGCCTGGAAAACATGCAATGTTAGCAAAACCAGAGTAATTCATACCAAAAGGAATAATCTTAACTAGCTAAGGTTGAGTTTTAAATTAGCTGTCATCACTCAGAAAAAATATACTACATTATTGCAGACAGCTCAGGGAAAGGTCATTCTCTGGCTATGGCTGCAATAACTGAGGGAGCCGTAGAATACATAAAAGATGATATGCATAATAATTATAACTCTATCACAATATCATTGGTCATCTGGCCTCTCTCTGGCCATTTCTAGGAGTGTGATTGGCACAGTTTTTTGCTGCAGTAAATGAGTGAGAGCTGCTCATGGATTGACACAAGCGTGACCCCAGTCCTGGAAAGAAGACTCAAGATTTCTGGCAATTGTCTCATCACTGAGCTCTAAGCACATCATATCTCACTGCATTACTCAATAAAGTTATTAGTAAAGGGAAGATAGAATTCACTTAATATGTTAAATAAACTCATAACTGTCTGTTTTTTTCCTGAGAATGAAAAGTTATCATTAAACCGTTTCCTGTAAAAATAAAAATTAATAACAATAAAAAAAAAATAAATATCTTTTTACCAAAATACATAGTGGTAACTGGCATCTATTGAAGGGTGCATTTTCCAAGCACTGATAATTTAAATAAGAAATTAAAACAAATCATGGTGTGCTTGGTGTATATACATCATACTGAAACAGAACATAAACCAAAATATAACTTCTTGATAAAAGAACTTGCTACCACTTTCAGCTAGTGTCCATGGATTCGTATGAGTAGATCTGGGGATAAAAAATCCTGGGTTATGAAAGTTCATAGAAACACAGGATGGTTTGGGTCCAAGGAACTTTAAAGATCATCAAGTTTCAAACACCGTGGCATGGGCAGGGACACCTTCCACTAGACCAAGTTGCTCAGGGCCCATCCAACCTAGCCTTGAACACTTCCATAAATGGGGCATTCACAATTCCTTGGGCTGTTCCAGTGCCTCACCATCCTCACAGTAATGAATTTCTTCCTAATATCTAATCTAAACCTACTCTTTTTCAGTTTAAAACCATTACCCCTTGTTCTGTCATACATGCTCTTGTAAAAAGTCCCTCTCCATCTTTCTTGTAGGCTCCCTTCAGGTACTGGAAGTCCACAATTAGGTCACCCCTAAGCCTTCTCTTTTCCAGGCTGAACAACCCAAATTTTCTCAGCATTTCCTTGCAGAAAAGGTACTCCATCTATCTAATCTAACCCTGACTGTCATGACTTTTCAAATACCATGGAGAGGCGCTTGACAACCACATAAGGCAATTCCCTCAGGACTTTGAGATGCATCTCATGGGGTCCCATAGATTTCTGTACACTCAGGTTCCTCAGGTGGTCATGAACCTGATCTTTACTTACAGTGGGAATCACTTTGCTTCCCCAGTCCCCATCCTGCTGTCTATCCACTCAAGAAGAGTGGAGAGATTGCCATTGAATACTCTCATTGAATACTGAGTTGTTGAGTTACCTCAGCCTTCTTCCTCATGTGCTAATACCAGTTCTCCAGCACTGTTTATAAGAGGAGGTGCACCTTCTTTGGCCTTCCCTTTCTGGTTAACATACCTGTAGAAGTCCTTCCTGCTATTCTTTGCATTCCTTGCCTGGTTCAGTTTCAGCTTCAGCTTGGCCTTCCTCAACCATCCCTACAAAACCAAACTTCCTCTCCATACTCTTCCAGGTCACCTGTCCTAGCTTCAGTTGTCTGTGTATTTGCTTCTTTCCCTTTAGTTTTACCAGCCTGTCCCTACTCAGCCATGCTGGTCTCTCACCCTCCTTGTCCAATTCCTTGCTCTAGCTCTTGTGCTCTGTGGATGACTTCCTTAAGGAAGTCCTTCCATTCCCACTATCCATAATTTCATACCCGCTTCATTATCTATCATTTTAAATTCAACACTGAGGAGCATGTACTTTCACTGAGAATTATTTTTTTCAGAGTATATAAATCAATAAGATGGAAAACCACTGAATTCCTTTAGTGGATATTTAATTCATCCTGTTTATATTTTGTAATTCATTCCCCAAATGATTGTTTTTACAGGGATATTAAACCATTATGTGAATGAACTTTGCTTTTTATTAAGTGCCAGAAATGTACAGGAAACTGATAAAACAAGATATTTATCTTTATTAAATTTAATCAAGTTTTTGAATTAGATACAGCATTTTGATGTTAAATAGCCCAATCAGTCACTGCATTGATTTATGAAGACAAATTCACAATTACTGTAAGCAAATGCAGTTTCCTGACTTTGGCCAAACTGAAGTTTTAACTCCTGCTCCCAGAACTACATTAGTTATCATTTAATAACTCACCAAACAGCATAGATCTGGCTCAGAAAATTTTCCTATCAAGTTATTCCACCAATTAAGCAAACCCAGTCAGGGGCTGTTCTTGCTTATTCCCACCTGGTAATACAAACCTCCTGCTCTTGTCCAGCACCTCAGCATGGGACTGTCCAACGTGAGTTTAATCCTAAAGGCTCTGTAAAATCTAGGGCTCAGATGGTTGTCCTTCTGTCTTTATCTCAAGAATACCATGAAGAAAGTGTATAGCACTGCACCTTCAAGTGTTTTCAATGGACAGACACTCCTAACTTAGCCATGGCATCCACACAGTGCCACATCACATGGACTATACTGGCCTCTGTAAAGTGAATTCTGTGGGGTATTTTCAAATTAGAGTGATGATATTCAGAAAGTCAGATAACTTTTATGCTTGGAGTAGAACACTGTGCTCAGTTATCAGCTTTCTGTGTAATCACATAAATTCTCCATTCACATTTCCAGCAAAGCCAGAGTTTTGCATACACAACAGAAGGACTCAAAGAATTACTCAGTAATAGTTGTCGTATACAATAACAGTTAAGTTAGTAAACAGCTGTCATATCATCTACTGAGTTTGAAGGGACAGGCAACATTATCAAGGCAGAGGTATTTGGCAAAATATCTATTGTTTATATCATACAACAGTGCCAAAGAGAAAAAAGTGTGAGAGCCAGAAGACAAAGACAGAATTCTGTGGAGGAAAACTCTTACTAATTCTCTTAGTCACAGTGGACCTGACTCACCAGTGAGTCACTACAACAGCACACCAGGGCAAATGAACCATTTTTAACAGGATTTACAGCACTGTAAATGCAGTGTAATGTTTTGTATCAATCATTCTCCTCATCTTCTCCTTACTGGATTCATTTATCATCCTACTAGATGCCAAGAAACAGTCATATGAAATGTTCAGAACATGCACCTGCAGCATTACTTACAGCTTTAGCAATCTCACATGTACAGTTATTTCATGTTGTCTTGGTTCTGGCTCATCCCACTGTACTTCGCAGAGCCTTGAGAATTCCCACCCACATTTGAGTCATTTTTTACTGCTTCCCACACACTCTTTATTCTTCCAGGTATAAAATGCAGATCAAATGTACCAACAGGAACATTCACCTCAGAATGATAGCTTACTATATACTAGACTCTCAGAAGAAAAAGTTTCTAATGCTTGTTGGAGAAAATAAAAAACCAAACAATAATTAAAAAACCATAAAGAGAATAATGAAGGAAAAAGAGATATTAGAAAAATAGCACTCTTATAACTGTAATCTCATTCTGTGACAGCTGCAAACAAGTTCTGACTCAGGAGCAAATTCAGCCCTGCCACATTCAGGCAAAATATGGAAAAGGCCAACAGCACTTTTTTTTTTTTAAAACAGAATTTGGTACATGATCTTGTAAAACAAAACAGTCTGTAACGCCTAAAATCACTGATTATGCACTACAATTGCTTTTGCTATGGAGTAAGTGATCTTTTGTCTTTTTCTTCTCAGCTTTCCAATTTTTCTTGCCACCCACTGTGACTGGAAGAGGCTTCTGTTTAACATTTGCTCAATAATCGCCTTCATTTCTTTTCCACTTTGCTCTCCCACTCCTTAAAATGTACTTAGGGGCCAAGACAAGCTGCAGCTGGTTCTCACATATGCCATCCCTTGATAGGGGAGAGTGAATAAAGAAGGAGCAAGATGACTTGCAGACGTACTCCTCCTTTATATTCAAGTTTGCAGCTGTGCGTTTAGCCCACCCATTTCAGAGCGGAAAAAATGAATCTGCAACTCACACTAAACAGCCCTGGAGAGGCAGCATGATTTATCAGATGAAGCCAGCACAGCTCTTTTCACACTGGACATGGTGATCTAGGCTGTAAACACCTGAGATCAGAAGCTGTCTCTCATTCTGTACCTGAATAAGGACTGCTATTTTGGATTGCCAAATTTAGCTGAGACTGGAAATGCTGCTGTCATATGCAGAACTGACATTAACAATCCTTCCTAGAAGTAGGAAGTTTCTACTTTCAGACTCATTCACATATTTCCAGCTCAACTAGCATTCAGAAGTTCTTACTTTGGGGGATATTCAAAAAAGCACAAACAATGATGAAGGTTAGCAGGATGAAAAATCTGAAAGACACAAGAAATGAGTCACAGGCTGCCTTCCTGCTATTAGCAGACAAGCTGAACTGTTCTCACATGGGCCACAGCATCCTGGAGATACTTCATCAACAAAGCCAATTTTCTCTGAGTGCACTCACTGCTGCACCAGTGTCATGGTTACGGGAGAGAGCTGGAGGAAGGCATTTGTGCTGCTGGCGGGATCACAGCGGGACAGGGCTCTGCAGGGCAGTGGTCCTGCGACCACAGCACGTCCCTGACATGAGTCAGAAGACCACCAGAAATGAAAGATTATGCAAAATAAGTGGATGAGGAACTGAAGACTAATCCATAAAGTGCAACGTTTCACACTGACAAAATACTGAAATGCTGGCAAATAGTACTAGATATTAATGCATCACTACAGCAACACATCATTTAAAGAGTAATTGTAACTGGCATACTATATGCTGTGTGAGTCTGAAGCTCAGAAGCTATAACAGTGACTACTGCAATCACTTCTTTGATCCTTTAATTAAGCAATTAAGATAAGATAGTTAACTGGTACTACATTTTTACATAATGAGAAAAGGCAGTGGAAACCACAAGTGTTCACCAGGCTCAAGAATCAAACTGTGCACTAAAACTCTAACACACACAAACCTACCGAGGCAAAAATGCACAGCAGCACTCATGGGGACTTTTCCCATACATGAGAGAGGAACAGAAAAGAAAGCAAGCAACTAAAAAACCGCCAAAAACCAAACCTCCCCCCCCTCCAAAAAAAACCCCTGCAATAGTCAATCTTTCTTCTCTATCAACCACTTTCCCTCAAATTCTGAACTTCTCTATGTTATTCAGAAATACTTTGCAGAATCCCTTACTTTGAGAAAAATGTAACAGTCTTAAGGTATCATCAAATGTTACTCGGTACTCTCCTTCAATAAACCTAACAAATTATTTACAGGGTAAAAACCTATACAAACAGTTTGTTGTAACATACAGGTTTTTTCCTGACATGTTAACTGTGAGTTTTTAACAGCTCAGACAATAGATATTTAAAGCAGAAAGTCTTAACTCAACTGTCAATTAACACTTACCCAGCCAAGTTCAGACACTGTGCACTGATGATTAACCTGCCTTTGCAAACCAGCAGTCCCAGCTGAACACAAGTGGCACCAAAACAGACAACATTCTCAAGCTGCAAAATGCCTTGCATCTCAGCATGCATTGAATAGTGCATCTCACTTTGCACAGTGCATCTCACCATGTACTGAAAGGGCTAATTAACGTTTCCTACCTTAGATGGTCTCCTTTTGCAAAAGCTAATGTTGATTTATTTAGACATATCTTTTCCAACACTTTTCTTTCTTCTCTGTTGAAGGGAGAAAACAGGCGTAGAGAGCAGTTTCTAACTGAAGATAGTACTGACACTTGGATCCTTTTGCTGCTCTGACAGCCTTCACAAGGCTGCCCATGGCACAGGGAACCCTTCGTTCATACAGATGGAGCCGCTTTTATTGGACGTTTCAGTATTAATGCCTATATAATAAGCTGCTCAAGTACCTTTCACACATCAGTGGGTTTTGTTGTTAATGAAACAGCAGGGTAACAGACCTTTCAGAATGAACCATTCTTCCCCACTGCAGGCAGAAATTTGTACTCCCTGCTGCAAAAAATTAGTCTCGTCTCTCTGCTGTACTGAGACTTTTGCAAAGGGAAAGGCAATCGATTTACAAAGTAGATGTGACTGCAAGCAAAAGCAGCTCAACCCCAGGGCAAAGCAAAAAACAAACTACAAAAAATAAGATTCATGTTTTAATTAATAAGTCACTGAGGTATAAGTGGCATTTAATTGACATATAAATTATTGACATTTCTAGTCTCATTCCTGCCTAGTGCCTACTGCATTTGTTCCCTTATTTCAAAATAACATATGGTTGTGATTTATAGATTTTGAAAACATACATTGATTATGTTTTTCTAGACATTTACACACACATGCAAACTGGTAAAATGTTAACCCTTTCTTCCCCCACATAAATTGAGGGCCATGTTGCCATGTTAGGATGTCAGATACTAAACATAAAGATGGGTCCAACTGCTGTAGGTGATAGAGTCCTTTTCATCAGCACTTGTAAGATACATTCACACCACAGCCACGTAACTGGAAATCATGGGACAAAAAAATCATGTAGACAAAAGTTGAGTGCTGAAAAATACCCCTCAGAACTTACAGAAGCAGTTGAGTTGCATGTAAATATGCCCCAGGAGACATTTCCAAAAATGTAACTTCCAATGTGTTAACACTGTCACCTTCCATTCACATGAAATTAAAAACACCAGCAAGCAGTGATGGAGATACAGCTTATCCCTCAGCTACTAGTGCAGTTGGCAGAGCTGGATGCTACAAGGCAGCTCAGCTTGGCCATTGGTGTGATGCAGTTGCCTAACCATGCAATCATGACCCCCCTCACAGCCTATTTTGTGTTTGCCATCAAAACATCCCCAGGAGGCCATTTGTGGATAGGGAGGCTTCCTCTAACAGTGTAGGAAACAAGCAGCTGACACAGCAGATGAAGAGAAAACCTCACAAGTATCCCGATACAGGCTGTCAATGTTAAAAAAGTCACAGGCAAAAAATCACACAGTGCAAGATATACCAGGAAAAGTTCTTTCTTCAGAAATAGTGGAAGGGGTTACTTCCGCTGCACAAGGTAGTGGTGAGGCAGCATCTGGAGTACAACGTTCATGTTGTACTGAGAGAAGTTGGTTCCAGTGGCAGTGAGAAAGTCCACTGGCATCACCAGAAAAGCCTGGAGTTGAATTTATGAGCAGAGGAGAATTTGGTTCATGCAGTTTTGGAAAATAAAAGTTGAAAGGAACTAAGATTACTTTCTATAAATTCTCCTTAGAGTTCATCAATTAAAAGGGAGAAAATAACAGCCTTCCAAAAGTCTGCATGGCCTGCTGTGTGGGAAGAGCAAGGAGGTAGGCAACACATCTCTGCCTCCTCCAAGCAAAACACAGAGAGAAGGCTGATTAAAAATGAGGAGACAAATGGAAAGTGTTTTCTTGATTGAAAGAGGTTTGCATCAGGCTCTGAATTATGGTGAGAAATATAGTATATTTTTAAAAAATGCAATTACACCTTTTTAGTCTATTTTTATCATATTCTCATTAGCACAAGTTGAGATTTTAAGTAATATATAACTGCTTGCAAAGGAAAAAAAGGAGACAATTATTTTTAGCATAAAATTCAGAGAAATAGATTGCAACATGACAAAAGGGAAATGACTGGCTATAAGAATCAATGGCTTGTTATTTTACAATGTGTTTACTTTCTGTCTTATTGTGTGATTTTAACTATTGCAGTATTGGCAAGAGACATAGCATAAGTACTGAAATAAACCCCTTTTCTCGCTAAAGGTTTTTAGTCACACTGCATTTTAAGTCAAACTATTAAAGTAAACTCCAGCAACCTCTTGGTCCCCTCTTAAGCTGGCACGTTTATCAATACCTATGGTCAGGGATAAAACAGAGCAATTTCTAGGAGAGGATTGATACTGCATTTAACAGTGGTCTGTATGCTTCACAAGCAAAGCAAATCTTGTCCATAAATGCACTGGTGGACAGTTTTTTTGTAAAAACAACAGGAAAACTGTTGCTTCTAAAAGCAATAGAAGAATTTATTGTCTCCATAAATGAACTGCTCAGCCCCTTTCATAGCTTTTCCAGCACAAGTTCCCTGGGAGACTGAGGCCAAGCCAAGGTGGAGAAGAAAGAAACAAGAAAGGAATTATAAACAAAGTTATCCTGTGTTTAAGCCCATTTACTAGATGGAATGAATCTGGCCCTCAGAAAATGGGCTGAAAGAAGAACTTAAGTGACTAAATCATCATTGTACTTGGCTGACAACCTACAAAAACAGCCGTATTTTTATAACTTATCAGTAACTCACACTAGTTGACTCTCCCTTCCTCTCTGCTGAATAAACACTCAAAACGAACAAGTGTTGGAAAGGGAGACAATATTATAATATCTGGGCACAGAACGATTGTGGAAGCAGCTGTCCTCCTGACATTATCACAGAAATCAGAGATGGAAAAAATCCTATTAGGTTGTATAGTCCCTCCCTTTGTCATTGCAGGACTGTTCCCTAACGTAGATTTTCCAGTGCCTTGTCCAATCTTGTTAAAAGACTTTCAAAGTGACAGCTTCCAGCAGCTCCCTAGGGAGACTATTCCTCTGCCTAATAAGTATTGCTGTCAAGATTTCCCCCCACTTTAATAGCAATTTTCCCTATTATTTCTGTGTATCTCCAGATAATAGTCAAGATGGTAAAAAGAAATTACAGACATTTTGAAAAATGTTTCATAATTCCAGAAAATTCCACAAAAAACATGTCCTACAATGAAAACCAGCCATGGCTACTTTGTTGGGTTTTTTTCTGTCCTCCTGACCAGGAGATACACAAGTGTATCAACCACCCTGCTGGTGACACACACACGAATTGAGTTCTATACCGATACCAGACAGACGGAAGAGATCAGCCCCAATTCCAAGCCTTTTGAGCAAGTCCATCTGTTGCAGACAAATAACAAATGACTTAACCATGTTAGCTATGGATACGGTCTCTGTGTTCTTTCCAGTCTGCTCAGGCCATGACTTTTTGTCTACCTTCCTAATGAAACGAGGTTTGTGCATCATCCTCCATCCAGCTGCTCTCCACGGTCCACATGGAAACTCAAAGGCCATTTTAAGTGATCCCTTGCAGAGTTCCAAAGACACAGGGAAATCACAGGCTGATCACCGTGGAAGAAGACTCACACTGCATGTCAACTCTTGTAAACAGGCAGTGGCAACGTAAAGAAATACACATCTTGAGATATGTCTTGGGAAAACAGAGGGGATGGCAGAAAGTATTTTCGAAGATGAGGAACAGGACCTGTTGTGACAGCAGAACGCTAGGACATATCACATGCACCTATATTCAAGCTTCATTAGTTTTTTTGCAAGCAAAAGGACAAATTGTTTTGTACAATCCTATAGGAAAAAAAAAAAAAAGTCTACGGACCATGAAATTTCCAGGTTGTCCTAACAAGCCTCCAGACGTTAAAACATCATTTTAACCCTTCAGTGCAATTACAGATTGTCACAGTCCTTTCTCCTCATCCTTATTTTATTAAAAAAATGGTTTCGGAATCTTGCATCAGTTTTTCCACAGTTAAATGCCACAGACCAACCAAAGGAGTTCCCAGATGGAACCAGTACCAAAGTAAGGTAAGAATCAGAGCTCCAGGGTCTGTCATCAGAGCAACACCAGGGAGGGGAGAGTAGAGGGACACACACACACTAACGAAAAACATGACCCAGAACTACAATGATATGTATAATCAGTCATGATAAAATTCCTACCACAGCTTTAAAGAATTAGCTTGTCTACAGTTTGTTATGGTACATTTACAACAAAAACAAGGAACTCTCCTCCTGTTCAGTACAATCTCACTAAGCCGTGAGAAGAAACAACTACAGCCACACCTCCTCCCAGGTCTGTAAAAACATTTGAAAATGGAAAAGCCTCCCATGCCTAACCCTAACACCATATCACCCCATCTAATATGGATTCTCATCCAGTATGGACACTTGCTCCTCAGTTCCAACCCAGCTCTAATTGTCCACCACTTGGACAGTTAATTCTTTGCATGACTCCTAGCAGATCTTTCTCTGGTGGAAGTCCCTTGAAACATCTCCAGGCTTTCTTAACTGATGAAGAGAAAGGAGTGAACTAAGCAATCTGGGGAACCTCTTCCTAACTCCAGTACTGCTAAGACTTCACAAGATATTGGGAAAAACAGCAAATAAAAATGGATAATCAAAACCATTGATAGGATAACAATACACTTAGATCCAAGGACAAATTCTATTCAGATCAAAGGATTATATTAATTTCTGACTCTGTGTCAGTCATATGGAAATTTTTGCATTAAACATGCACTTTCACTAAACAACCTCCTGCTTCTTAGAACAACAAACTAAAGAAAATTCCTGCAACACAGCTCACTTCTGGGCGTAAAAATACAGTTTCAAATTATTCATCTTACTTTACAAGAGCTTCATCCTATCTTTGGAGAACATAAAATAGAATAAAAAAGCAGAAATTACAAATTAATTTAGTCCAAGTATTAAAATGTGCCAAATAACAAATTCATTTATTACTTCTGCTGCCTGAGCATTCTCCAGTACCATAAATATCCATTTAGGGAGTCTGTGTATTATCAAATCATTAATAGAAGAAACAAACAAACAAACAAACAAAAACAATTCCAGAAAAAGTTCCTGGTATTTCATAAAAGTTAGGCTGCTGCATTAACAATCATTTCTGAGCACAGGACTATACCCAAAGAGTCTTTTTATACACTTTGAGATGTGCTTGAATGGCAGGTTCTCCTTACCTCGAGCACTCTTCCTGTGATATACTTTTCACAGTTGTCACATCTGATACCAAACTTTGCATGATAGTCCGTTTCGCAGTATGGAACACCATCCCTAGGGAAGAACAACAGGCCATAAAGAGGTTGCTTTATGTGGGCTTACAGTTTACCAGGAGATTATACATCTAAAATTTCTTAATATTTCAACACTTCATAGGGTATTTGCAGACTTTCCTGCCTCCCAAATACTCCTATTTATTAATTTTGTAAAGAACCGAATCATTAATGAAGTATTTTTTTCCTTTTGAGTCTACCATGCTTGCACTTTCCTGTTTTGTTGTTGAATTCAGTCATCATCTCTCTCCCTGTCACAACGCTCAGTCTCTGAGACCATCACACCACCTGTTTAATATTGTTACCTATTAATGTCTTCCACATGTTTTCATCTCTTTGGAAAAAACCCAGTTATTTCTACGTATTATTCTTTCCTTCTTTACCAATTCATCCAATATAGGTATCATCTGATATATATATTATCCAATCCTTTAGCTGAGACTGCACAAAGTAATTTCTCAACTATCTTGTCTGCAAACCAAGTTTTGATTAACATTTAAGTCTACTGACATTCTTGACTGGACCTACTTAAAGACAGTCATGGATTAACCATCTCAGGAACGTGCTCCACAGAAGCCAGCAATGACTACGAGAATTCAGCCAGAGCAGCAGAAGAGATCTCACAGTGCGTTCATGCATGATGTGACCAGTTATGTCACCACCACGAGTGAGTTAAGATAATGTACAACTTACAGATATGAAGAATAAAACCCAGAGTCTTATCCTTTATTCTAAAATGTCAGAACCAGAACACTTGGACTATTGCTCTGAAAAGAACCTGTTAATTTTTTCTTTTACAGTTTTACAAAGTTTTACACATAGACCATTAAACTGATGAATGAAAACAAATTGCTCTACAAGAAACTGGAGAGACTCTTCTGTTTCAAAGTGCAAGATAAACATAGTTAAATATACTTAGTTTGTTATGCTAAAACAGCCCATGATCAGACAGATTTATTAGCAGAGGCATAATTTTATCAGACATTTCTCTGGAGAAATATAGAAATTAACTTTATCGCATACAAGTTGGATTGCTTAGAGACTAACCTATAAGTTACCGCAATAATTAACTGAACTAATTAAAGACAGGATGTTTCTTCTCTTGAGTTATTTTGTTTGGCATTTAGCTTTTTTTTAAAAAAGACTATTTCACAACAACTATATTTTTCCAAATGATGGGGGTTCTATTATTAAATAACAAGAAAAAAAAAACAAACAAAAAACCCTGTATCAAAATGCAGCAGAGTAGCACAACATTTGAGATAATGCAAAACCTTATTTAAGAACACCCTTTTTATAAATATTGTTTCTCCAGTGCAAGCTGTGAAATTAAATGTTATACTTTTATTAATCTAAATCCAAAGAATTGTTGAAAGTCAGTGGAACATGGGCTCTGAAACTCCATCATCTCTGGGCACTGGTGATCGAGTTACTTTACTGTTTAAGAAAATTTCAACATTTCAACACAGTTCTCTGAAGCAGAAATTAATCCCAGGTGCCCTGGCCAGTGAAAGCCCTGTATCTCACCAGCCTGGTGAGAGTGTTGACATGGGACTTGGTCTGTGTGTGTGTTTTGTGCTGTTTCTCAGTGCTGTCATCACATTCAGACCAAATTTGACAGCACGAGGGTCTGGAGCAGCAGAAAAGCATGATATGCACGTCCTTAATGACTTTTGATGAACATTTCTGCTTATGTAAAACACATGGAAAGGAGAGTATCTGCTTGTTCACATTACAGCATTGCATAGAGCAAAGTCATAGACAATTAAGGGAGCACCAATGGGGCTTTGAAACACACTCCACCCTTTGATTTTCTATAGCACAGATGCTTTGTCAAATACCATTCCAGGTAAATGGACAAATTTAACTTCTACTTTACTTTATTTCATTTTTTTTTCTGCTTTTAATACAATTTAGATAATAATTTAAAAAATAGTCTCTAATCTTCTATTTTTCTCCAAACGTATATAAACAAACACTGAAGGATATGTAATGATAAACTATTTGGCATTAAAAGAATGCTGAAAACAGGTGAAAACACTTGTCAACTTACTTGCTGATGTACTCTGCATTCAGTAGCTTGCCACATGTATTGCACTTAAAACAGCCCAAATGCCAGTGTTTGTCCAAGGCGACCAAGGACTGCCCATTTTTTATTTCTGAACCACAACCCCCACAATCTGCAAGACAAAAATCCAATATGAGTGAATCATACACTTTGGGTGGTCATGCAGCAGTACTGGTTACTGCAGTACAAGGATCCATCAGTGTCCTAGTAACAGCTCATATGGGCTCTGACACTTGCTCCTGGCTGCTCCCTGGGGGATGACAAGTGTTGCTGCCCTAATAATGCCCTGACATTGCTAGAAGACATGAATCATTCCAAGAAAAAAGCTGATGGCTTAGGTTTCCTAGAGACTTAGGCTTTATTTTGATTGATTTATATTGCGTTTAAAAGAGGTGAAGTTTAGATGATTTATTTTTCAAGCATCTCAAATCAGCCCAGTAAAATAAATAAAAAAGACCCAGATTAAAACAAATAATTGATTCTTCATATTAGACTTTGCCTCTCGATCTACAAGCTCTACTTATTATTTCAATTCTTTCAGCAACCATGAAAAAAATCAAGCTGAAATTCTGATATGAAATTTCCTGTAACCAGGAAAAACACACCAATTGTTAAGAGGCATTACAAATTCTTGAGGAGCAGAGACATTGCAATATGTTAAAGTGTTGGCTGCCTACATATTTATTATTTACAGAAATTCACTTACTTAAGGTTCCCCAGAAAAAGTAATTGAGAACAAGATTTTTGAGGGGCTTGGTTGCCTTTTTTTTTTTAATGATAGATGCTTTTGACAAAGCTAGTAAAATCCAAATCCATGCTCAGTTTCAACACAAACAGTCCACCAGTGAGTGCCCTGTTTAGAGGTGTTACACAGACATGGGATTTGGATCTGGTTTTCTGTATCCTAAATGAACCCTCTAATACCTGACAAGACCCATCTCTCATTCAGTCTTCACTCTGCAAATTACCTATCTATGTAAAATTTTCTTAACTGAATGTTAAAATAGTCAAAATATATGGAAAAATAAGGATAAACACCAGCAACAAACTGATTCTAGTATCAGTATCAATATCTCAGTAACCATTCTAATCCTCCACATGGTATCTTCCAACTCATGTGAAAAAAACTCTCAATATTTTTAGGAATTCTTCAGGTATACAAAAAATTTGCTAGAGAAAAGACAAACCCTGAAAGACAAACATTTAGAGATGCCAGAAGAGAAAAAAACAAAAACAAAACCAACAAAAATCTACAATGTCTTGCATGGGAGAGAAAGATACAAAAAAGCATTAAAAAAGATTTATCTAGTTATTAAGAATGAACTCCAAACCTAGGATCTCATTAAAACATTTGAACAGTCCTCTTAAAAACTTTCTGATTTAAGATTCTATTTAGTTGGTTACATGACCCTAATGAGACACTGTAAGTGCAATTGTGAATTTTTCACTTCTGAGTGCACAACAATAAAGGATAGTTTGTATTTTCCTTTAGTGGATTTGGAATGGATTAAGGGAGCAATAATGTGTCTAATGTTACCCTGTAGAGCACCAATATGTGGAAACTAGCCTAGGACAAAAGCATGTGCACCACAGATCAGAACATTTGAGTTTTGCTAATAAGAAAGAACATTTGGGGGGTGTGCCTGGATTCAGCCCCTGCAGTATCTATTGTTTAGCTGCAATCAGACATTTGTTTGTGATCTCTCCTGCACTGGGGATTCATCTGGTAATCTAATTTAGTCTCACTGGTTGAAGATTTATTTCATAAACTGAACAACACACTATGTGCTCAGATGTCATTCACCTTGCATCTGTTTTAAGCTTGGGTGGGCAGAAATGCAGCCTTTTGTGAGCTACTTTTTTATTCCCAACTGCTGTTAAGTTCCAGGTAATTGCAAACAAATATTGTGGTTGCTATGCCAACAGTGCCTACTGATGCAACGTCCTTTTCTTCCTGTCTTGGATGCAGCATCCTTTGGTGACTCAACTAATTTCAACCAGTAACTCCACAGAACACATCAATTTGCTGCTACATGTTGATGTTCCTCCCTGAATACTCTCAACATCAACACTGTCACAAGTGGTTTTCAGCACTAGAGTTTTATATAATAAAAAATTCAAGGACTCAGGCAAAAAGCAAGTATTTGACATTCTTCGTTTCTTCCAAATGGAACACATAAAAGAGGTCAGAACTGAAATGGAAAGATGAAAATAGAAGGATAGTCAGAGAGGGCAGTGATGTTGGGACCTCAGTGAGCCCCAAGAGATGTCCTGAAAGCATTACCGAGATAAATAGGCTGATGAACAGCACATATGGTATGTATCAGGAACAAAACCAATATAACAGTGGGTCAAGGTAGTAATTGTTCCTCAAATAAGCTTGCTTGAAGTCATATGTTTTTATGCACCATTAAAAAGAATTGCTTGTTTAAAAGATTAAGGTCTTCCAAGAAAGCTGTTGTTAAAACAAGGAGATATGCCAGTCACTGCTTTATGTAATACATAGGATAGCTATAACCATTCCAACTCTTATGCTACAGCATAAGATAGCTACAGAAATTCCATTCTGGAATTTCAGTTCTACGGTTCAACCAGAATGTCTCTGACAGGGCTTGTTTATTCCTGAAACACTGGTTCTAGCCTAAGGACTAGGTGCTTGGAAAACAGCTGGTATTACATATTGCTCTTTCACATATTACATATTAATCTGAATGTTTCTCAAATTCTTTGGTATCTTTTTAGATATTTCTCTAACTTTCTGTGTATTGTCACTGGTCAGGTTCTTACATATCCTGCTACAGAAACATGCATGCACCTTCACAAACTTGTACTGCAGTGCTTCCTATTGACCCATCAAAGATCTATTCCTCACATCAAGAAGGGATTATACCACTTCTATCCAATTTCCTGAGTTCCATGAGCTTCCCAGCTCCAGGGTCAGCTGGGGGCTACATGCCACTGTTAAATCAGGAGATGCTGGCCTGTAGCTGCATTGCGAGACACTGGAGAAATGGGAGCATGAAGGAGATAAGAAAGGATATAGGTAAAGGATGATATTTGTCTGGGATCCTGGCAACACCATGACACAATTTACTTGCAGGGAATGTATGGACTTCAGTTTGCCCTTTGAGAAGTCACTGTATCTATCAGCTCACCTCCCGCAGTACATGGTTTGAAAAGCAGAGCTAGTTAGTCTCAGGTGAGTTCCTTTTGAAGTTCAGTCTACAGTGTGAAACGTATGATCCAAGGTTGAATCAACTCTTAATCAATTCCACTGAAACCTATGGAAAGACTTCATCCATTTCTAGAGCGATTTAAAGCAGACATGTATTTGAAGTTTAAGTAAATAAATAAATAAATATGTCTGAGATTTAATTTTGGGAAAAGCTAAGCTTTCATTTTCCAAGGTCATGTTTTGCCACAAAGATATGCTTCCAGAGCTGTTTCCCTTGAAGACAAGTGGTTTGCTGAGGTTTCCAGGTATTTTTACGCTGGGGAGACTCAGTGCAGTGACCCGAGAGAGCTGGAGAAGTGCAATGCAAGAAAAACTGTCCATGGTATGTGTGTGAGTACAGAGACAGGGAATGTAAATACATTAAAGGATTCTGTATCACAGATAATCAAATGAACTTGTTCTGTCAGTACTCAACCAGGCAAATAATGTTCATTAAAGTCAAAGGCACTTTTCCCATATGACAAGGAGACAAACAGATGATAGGCCATTAAGTATGGATTTGCAAGTGCAGTCAGCAAAGATGGCTAAGGAGGAACCATCTCTTGTGACATGAATAAGTGACAAGAGAAAGCAGCTACAAGACGGATCCATCCCCTCCCCAAAAGAGCATTAGCAAGAGAAAATCACCAGAACATCTCTCACTGCATTCACACAGCAGCTTTTGCTGACAAGCTGTAGAAAGGAGATGGTGAAAATTTCTGTAGAGGAAACTGGCGGGGGGGGGAAGAAAACAGAACAAAAAAGGACAGATTTCTCCCAGAAGTGGACTGGATTCCTTATAGGAAGATGAGCAGTCCATGGGGCCCTTCCTTAGCCATGTTGAATCCAGCCTGATGTGATAATCCATAAAAATACTTCTGTCTTTGCTGTTTAATTGAATTGCTACTGTTATTCAATTACATAAAGATAGTGATGGACTCCTACAACATGGCAGCACTGCATGAGCAAAACAGCAGAGGGACAGAGTTCAAAGCAACATCACCACTCTATGACCTACTGCAAAAAAAGTTGGTGTGCAAAGACCACATTTCTTTGTAGTGTTTGTATTTTCTGCTAGCACACAATAGTACTGAGGTCAGCAAGAATGTTCCATGGTCATGTTTCATACATTCCTGTGTAACAATTAGCCATGCAGTCCTGTCCCTGATGTTTTCTGGAACACATACAAATTATTAAATCTCACATCAGATTTTATTTTAGCTGGACTTGGACTAAACCCTCAAAAATATTAACATCTATATTATGTTTTTCTCCAAATAATTTGATTTAGTTCAGTTTTAATCATTTTTTATTTTGAGAGGTTCTGTGAATTGTTAATCCTATAATGGCACCATCTGTGTTTCTTTTTAATATCAGATTTTCTCGGAAAACCACCACATACTTTTTCACGTGTTTTGACTACATTGTGTTTCACGACACCTCTGATGCATCACAGTGGCAGAAGTTCCAGCAACACATATTGGTGTAAAATTCTGTTCTTTAAACTTGTAGAGGCGAAGAAGTATTGACTGAAAAGAGCAGAAATCTCTACTTACTCCGCAGATTCTGTACAGGGAAAGAGCCAGCGCTGCTGGAAGGGGGCAGGGAACACTTCTGGCAGATGCACTCCTTCCCGTTGAAAGTTACCCGGTCGCCTGCAGGGAAAGGCAACCTACAACAGTGGAAACAAAAGCAAACTGGTTACAGTCTCATGCCTTTACCAAAATTAAGTATCTTTCCATTAAGGAACTGATTACTAAGCTGGCTTCTTTTCCTCTGCTTGCTCAGTTCCCATTCATGGTTTTTCGGCCACATGGAGACTAAAGTATCAAAGGGACATATCAAATAATTGCAAATGAAGATACTACAACTTCGTAAGGGAAAAAAAAATAAATCTACAGATACAAAAGCACAATGAGCACTCAAGTCCAAATCCTTGTGTATCTAAGAAACATAGTATCAGCCAGGGTTGACCACTAACAGGTTCAGTTGCAGAATGAAAATAAAATTGGCATTTCAGGGAATAAGTACAGGCAAATGGAGCTGCTCTTGTGCTGTTAAAATGCTGCACAAGAGTGACGACTTTTATACATTAAAAAAACAGCACTTTTCCTCCCAACTTTCACCATATCAAAGTCCTTCTCTTAATCTAAGTGCTCAGAAAGCAAATGTTGGTGAACTCTCAAAGGAGAAAACATATTCCAGTTATAAAACCCAC
Source organism: Margarornis squamiger (assembly GCA_035222235.1). Classification (NCBI taxonomy): domain Eukaryota; kingdom Metazoa; phylum Chordata; class Aves; order Passeriformes; family Furnariidae; genus Margarornis; species Margarornis squamiger. The sequence continues at coordinate 63,556,823 of JAWWTY010000123.1, forward strand.
ATTGTCTACACTGGTTGTTTGCCCTACTCAACAACAGCTCTCCTTACACTTAATTAAATCCTTCCTTTTTATCAATGTCCTTTAAACAAAAGGCTTTCTGCCGTGTACTTTCTTGTCTGGGCACAAAAACTGCTGAGGTTTTTTCCCTAAGGGGACCAGATGGACAAATCACTTCATATGCAGTGAAGGATGGTGAGGATTTAGAAACACATTTCACTCCACCCAAAGCTCATGTCCAACTAAATCCCGAGCAAGCTATCAAAATATGGCTTAAGTGGGGCACAAACATAACACAGACCTTCTGTCTCATGGTGAGTTCCATCTGATCAGATTATTTCATTAACATTTCACTAGAATGCTGCATGACATTCCCCCACAAATGCTATCAAATTCATACCAATTGAGAGGTTGTCTTCACCACAAAAGCTGCACAGATACTTCTGCTGGAACTTAAATGGCATTTTGCTCCCTAAACCACCTAAGAGTGGCATTTGAATTGCATTTAGAAGAACTTTTTTATTACTTAGAGAACAAAAGCAATGCTGCTTTTTCTTTCTATATAATGTTACTGAAATCTATTTGAAACCAGCTAAATAAGTGTCCAATGCTGTCATTCATTTTGGACCATTGCCAATAATTTAAAAATCATAAGGACACATGGAGTTTAAATATTATTATGTTTTTGGATATCTGATAATGAATTCTGCTTTTCACCTTTTTTTCCCCCTTTGCTAATGACCTTATACTCCAAATACTTGCTACTTCTTCACTTATCTAAAGTTAAGGAAAAATATTTTATGGAAATAGTCTTTAAAAATGTCTTGCTCTTTGACACAACTAAATGCTCCATGTACAATTCTGGTACAAACAGGCCCAACACCATGTCAGATGTCCTAAATTTCCACCTATTTAGGAGAGGATTTTCTACCATGAATTTTACTCAATAACCTAATCAGAAGACAACACTGTCTCTTGTGTGACAGACAGGATGTGATGGAGTCACACTCCATTGAGCAAGTCTGTCCTGTCTTGCAGCAATCCAGCAGCAACAAGCTTCTGCATTATGTAAAAAAAAAAAAAAAAAAATCATTTTTAGGTCATAACTGTTTGCAACAGAATTTTATACTTCTTGAAGTCAGAGAGACTTCTAATACGTGGAATAATAAAAGGGTTTCATGAACATCACTGAAAAGTCGAGGTTGGAAAGGACCTCTGGAGCTCATCTGGTCCAGCCTAAAGTTTACTCAAATGAACATACATACCTTTTAATAAAAATTGGTAAATGCAATACACTTCTCTATAGATAATATAAATTATTGACTAATTACCAAAACCTGTCGCAAAAATAGAGCGATACAATTCAAATGCTGTCCTATTTTTCTACTGCCACTGTGAAAAAAACCATTCAATCACGTTTTTATTTTAACAAAATACTATAAAGTCAAGTGTAGAACTTAGCACTACTAACTGACATGGAAAGACAAGCCAAGGCATGTCAACTGTTACAAAACTGAGACAAAAACTTGTAATCAATCTCCTACATGTTTTTTAGGAAGACATAACATCTTGATTTACAGATACCCATAGACTTACTATAACCACTGGCAATCTCCTTCAAATTAACCCCCCAAAAAAGCGGTAACCTTCCCCACTGATAAATCACACAACTACACTCACTGCCATACAACTACCCTGGCATCTTCCATCCTTATGCACAGTTGCATGCCCTGTTTTGCCATAGTCTCTGTGGAGATTAAGCTAATGACCCAGCTGGGCTCTCATGAGATGCCTCCGTAACACCATTAATAATCCTGGGGATGGTGATATACTGGGAGCTGTGAGCAATTCACTGCTCTAGAGAATGACCATGACCACTGAGCAGTCTTGTATCTAGTACAGTGGGAGCAGTAGTCAGAGGTAAGGTTAATACATGTCATTGAATCAGTGATATACCTAATAAGGATCCAGCTGAACTTACAGCTGAACACAGAAGCCCATCTCAAACACAGACCAAACTGCAAATAGAAGTAGGGGCTGGCCACTTCTAACTGGCTCATCTACATTAAGCAGTTAGACAATCTAAAAGAAAATAAGTTAAAACTAGAAGGGAAGAATAGGATAATTGATCTCCTATTGCACAAATACTGAAGCAGGTAGACAACACCCACAAACATGTCAAAGCTCACAGGCACCACAGAATGTCACAGAGTCTCTTTAGAGGAGAGGGCATGTGGGGGGTTTCCTAGCCCATAAACATATCATACTTGGTTTATTTTCTAAGAGTTGAGTAGCTAATCACAGTGCCCTTCCATTTCAATGGGAGAGGGCAATAATTTCAATTCTTTATTGTTTTCCAAATCTGCGAGACACCTTGCTCTACGAAAAACCCTGAGAAATCTTCCCTGGAAGTTATCCACCCAAAGGTACAGATAGACTTTTCGTTCCCTCACAGGTCTGCTAAACCCATAAATAAGACTCAGAGCTTGCTTCACTGTCTTGTTCACTGAGAATCCAGAATCCATACCCAACACATTTGTCAGTATTTCCGTCACATCTGACCTCTCCCTTTCACAAGCAGCTCTGCTTGAGAATTTCAGCACCAGTGTGAGTGAAGGCACAACAGAAGGTGGTAACAATCAATTAACAAGGTTTCAGTTTCTGAGCTCTTTAACTTGTGAGCAGGACTATATATAGAATTTTAGGTTAAAAGCAGCATATCTGCCTTCAAATACAATGATATCTCACCACCAGTCACCCACTGAACATTGCTAGGTATTGCAGAAACCAGGACAGGGTTTTAATTAGCTACTTATCCTTTAATAAATATGCAGTGAGATTTTCACAGTTGGATAATCTATTTTTAAATTGAAAATTAAGAGCATTTTTAAAGCAGCCCTCTGAAATGGCTTGTAGAATAATCTGTTATTTGTTTCCTAATGAATTTTGTTTTATCCACCTGCCTTCAATATTTGTAAATCCAGAAAAATACTGGAAGTCACCAACAAAATTATATTGTAAAACATTAAATCACCATCAGCCTAATCCAGGGTTAACTGTATGCCAGAACTGAAAAGTCAGGTCATGGTCTTGTCCGTTTCTGCACCATTCCTCAATCTATGCCCTAAACTGGGCAAGTCATTCAAGCTTTCCAGGACAAAAGAAAATATTCTTTTTTTTTTCAGAGCAGATGGATGGCCTTCTATTCTCTAAACTGCCAGTCTGACTCTGTGGCTGAACAGTCAACTAAATTTGATATATGAAAATTAACAGAAGCATACTGTCAGGGTTGTGGGGAGAGCAAAGCTATTAATTTCAGTAGCTGACTGCAGTTACACTAGGTCAGGTGTAATGTCAGACTGCAGCCTAAGGACCAACAGGATCAAATTCTGCTCTAACTTGTACCTGGTACAATCACATCTCTCAAGGTTGCTCCATAGGGATGAATTTGACCCAGGGGACTAAAAATGATCCACAAAGTGGATATTATTTGCTATCAACTGTCTACATGAATTTCAACAAGGGCAAATGCTAAGTCCTGCAACCAGCAAAGAACAAACCCATGCACTAGTACAGCACAGGGGTTAATCAGCTGAAAAGCACAAAAAGATGTAGGGGTCCTGGTTGGGCATGAGTCAGATGAGTGTCACCGCAGCAAGGAAGGCCAACCACATTCTGGAGTGCAATAAGATAGTCAGCAGGTCAAGGGATGTGATCTTCCCTTCTGTTCATCATTTAAGAGACTGCAGCAGGTACCACCTTGTACTCCTCACGGCAAGAGGGAGAGAGATGAGGGAAGGTGGCTAGGTCCAGAGCTGCAGCACAGGACACGTGAGCAGGAACTGCAGGATGTGTACTTGTTCAGCCTTAAAATGCTATTGCTGTCTAAAACTACCTGATCATGTGTATATGAAATTGGAGTCATTCTCTTCTCAGAGGTGCAGAGTGAAAGGACAAGAGGCAGTAGACATTAGCTGGAACATGGGAAATGGCAACTCAATATAAGGGGAAAAAAATGAGCTTGCTGAGTGCTGCAAAGCATTTTTCAGAGAGTCTGCTGGATCTTCATCCTTAGAAATATATTAAATGAATGCCATCGGCAGCCTGCTCAAACTGGACTTGCTTTGAGCTGGGGGCTGGACCACAGGACCCTCACATATCCCTTCCATCTTACATTACTCTCTGGCTATAGGTATGCTCCATATAGAATCACAGAGTCCTAGAGTCATTAAGGTTAAAAAAGACCTCCAAGATCATCAAGTGCAATCTTTGGTCAAATACCACCATGCCCACTAAACCACATCACATAGTGCCATGTCTATTTAGTTTTGAATGCTTCCAGGGATGGTGACTCCATAACTTCTCTGGATATCCTGTTCCAATGCTAAACCACCCTTTCAGTGAAGAAACTTTTCCTCATATCCAACCTGAACTTCTCTTGGCACAACTTAAAGACATTTCCTCTTGTTCTATCTTTTAGTTGTCTGTGAGAAGTGGCCAACCCCCACCTCACTACAACCTCCTTTCAGGTAGTTGTAGAACAGTAAGGTTTCCCCCAAGGCTTCTTTTCTCCAGACTAAACAACTCCAGTACCCTCAGCTACTCCTCATAGGACTTATGTTCCAGACTGTTCTGCTGAAAAGCAGCAGACCCTAAACCTGAAGAACTGCACAACAACACTTCTTTGTCAGGAAGAGCCATATATTGATAAATATATTTGGATTAGAATCAAAATGCCAAGAACACTCTTGTTCTCAACAACCAGATGAAAAAGACCACTTCATGAGATGCCTTAAGAAGCACCCAGTACTGCTTAAGTGGGAACCGAACCATTTCTCAATTCAGCATCACTAAAGTAAGTGAGCAATTAAAAAGCATATTCAGAAAATCTGACATCATTGCTATGTTTCAGAATGAACTGAATTTGAACTTCTAATATTCAGTACTAGCCTAGTTTCCTAAGACATACATACAAAAAAGATCTCAGCTTCTTTCTAGAAATAGCAGTGATATATGTAGGACTACAAAATCCTTTGTTGAAAAAAATAAAAAAAAGATTCAGCTTTTTGAATTTTTATATTCAACTGCCTAGCAACAGTGAACTGCCTTCTTCAAGATAATAAAAATACAAATGAGCTGAGAGCAGTTTTAGACCTGGATTCGGCACACAACCCCTTGAAGAGTATATGTAGCTGCCTCTTGCCACTCCACACACTATTCACCTCTACAAGGCACATACTCAGCTTCTGCCAATCTGTTGCTTCAAGAGAAAATTTTCTGAATTCAAAAAAACCCAAAATTTAGATATCCAAATTCTGTAAAGCAAACATGAGCCTGTTTCCTTATTAAGTTAGGATGTATGTGCAAATCTATTCCCAGCTAAAAGACAAGTTGACCTTCTCTTATCATTTACATGTCACAATTTTTTCCAACTTTTAACTATAAGAACACTGAAACTAAACGGATAACTATTATATACACTCCTCCAACTGGCTGCATAAACATCTCCCCCCTCCAACTTTACTAATTATATTAACTCATAAAACCAAACCCTAGTTCTTTGATATCCAATGCACACACAGCTTATCAATAACACTGAAATCAGTCTATGTACATTACAACATTATACAGAGCATACATATGCTTAATAAATCAATATAACTTATTAACACACTCAGATGTCTCCTGAAAATTCAGTTTTCAGAAGTATTATCAGAGATATAATAACCTATTTCTTTTTGAAAGACTCTCTCTCCTGCCCTTTCCCATCCTGCGTAAGAGCCACGATGTCCTGTCTCTGACAGTCATATAAGAAGTCTGTGCACAATTTTAATACAACTCAGCTTCTATTGCTACAGCCAGCCTCAATTTTCTCTCTCTATTTCACTTTTACAAACACGTGAAGCTTTTGGAGGCAATGTCTTTGCAACCCTCTGGAGGACACAGCCCCTTCCAGTTAAGAAAGCTGTAAGAATAGGATTGCTCACCCACTTCCTGGGAATTCAGAGTAAGTATTTAATCTGCAACAGTTGCTCAATCTATGTTGTTATTTTTCCCTCCTTCCTAGTTTTAGGCATTATCATCAAAAACCACAATGGTTTCACTAGACTATGAACAGCACTGGAAGAAGAAGGGATTAAGCCCTCAATTTTTATGCTAGCAGAGCAAATATGCAATTAAAAACTGAATCTTTTTAAGAGCCACCTGGTCAACACAAGATAGAGAGAAACAATCAAATAGGATAGCACATTATACTGTACTTCTAATAGTTTTTCTCTGAATACTAATTAATTTTTTTATGACTTTGACTTGTGGAAGCCCTGGGCAATAGTATCTGACCCCCAGGGGATACACAAGGATGAGCTGGGTTTCTCACATACCAGCTTTTCCACAGAGCAAGGCAGCAGTTTATAAATGCAGTGCAGAGGGTACCAGAGAATACAGCTCCTTGTGACACTGAGCCATGTGGCATTCAACAGTAGCATTCATCAGGAGTTCCAGGAGACAACTGGGCTTGGATTATGGCTTTTTCTCACTCCTCCAGCTAGCTATATTTTCTCTCTGATGGTACTATCTGAAGTAATATACACTTCCCACTTGTTTCTATTCAAATCTTATCTTCTCTGAAAATAAGGAAAAAGGAGTTGCTACTGTCACTGGTTTACTATTCAATGTAAAAACAGTTTAAAAGTGTTACTTCAGCAGCTACAGAAATACGGGTTGTAGAAGTGCTCACTTACAGCATGTAACAATCCAGCAGCATTCTGGAGACACGTATCATGAGTGCAAAGTGCCTTCTCTGCCAGTGTTTTGTGCTGAAGATGGCAAGAGCCTGGCTTAGTTTCCATCAGAGAAGGATCAGCCCCACTGGCAGGCAGTCACCACCTCTCACATTCACACCCTTCTGGAAGTCAGATTTCTAACACAGCACCCACATTAAAGTCCATCTGCAAAAGGCAATGCCAGATGCATCACCGGCCAGCTGCTTCAGACAGTGTGCTTTGGCCCAGTACTTAACAAATGTAACAAATGGGGACACAAATAGTTCTTCTGACTCTTCCCATCCCAGAAAATGTCACCACAGAGGGCTTAATAATCCTGTCCTCAAAATCAAATGGCTTTATTTTTTTTTCCTTTTAATACCATTGTTTTTTAAAAACAAGTTATTTTTTGGCTTAAACCACATGTATTTGTAGCCTACCCACCTTATTTTTACTGAGGACATCACTCAATAAAATAAATGCTCATAATATTTAGATGGGACACTCCCATAAAAAACATAAGTAATGCCTGGCTTGCAGTGACCCCAGTAATTGAAGCAGTGCTGATTTAAATCATATACACAAATGACAGGATTCTTCTGTTGCTCTGCACCACAAATCAGTGCTACAGCCCCCCTTGGGAGACACTAATTGAATCCTGCTAGTCAGCAGGGTATTAGCTGGCTGTGATGAAGACAATATGAATTTGTCCATCCTTCTAAGAAGAGCAACAAAAGGAAATCTGGGTCTCTCTACTGAAGGTTTCTATAGCAACAATTAGAAACAATGAAATAGCAGTAAATCAAACTGTTTAGTTATACAGAACATTAGTAAATATCTCTGATTTTCTTTTAATATGAAATATTAGTGTATCAGGAACTTCATTTTTAAAAGCTTCACCACACATGATATTTGTAGCATGAACTTCACAGTACTGCAATTCAGCTCACCTGAATTCTGAGATACTTTAAAATAGTTTATTCATCAAGAAAATTATTTCAAATTTCAAGGGAGATGAGACAAGTTGTATCAGCAAGCTCCAAATGAGATGAAGGACTGACTAAATACAGGAAGAGTTAGTGTATCCAGTGCCTTGACTGAAACCAGAGTTAGGTACCAAGCTGCTAAGTACAGTAGCACACAGGTAAATAATTTATGCCTGAATGCTAAGCCCTAAGGGTGTGGCTGAGGATACATTTAGCAGAAAAAATGGAATCAACCAGGTTCTTTATTTCTCTTAGACAAAGAAGTACCTTGCTTTACAGAAGGTACAAGTGTTAAGAATAAAGGTACCAAGAATTAGCTGTGCTCATCTGTAGAAGGGCTGCAGGCCAAGAGGGTTTGCAGACAGATCTCATCATGAGATCCTTTGAAATAACTTTTTCTCCTATGAAAAATAAAATAAGGCAAAAATTTTAGGTGTTTTTTCTTTTCAAATCTTTACTCTTCATCTTTGTTTAAAGTATCTGAAAGGAATGTCCTATTAAACACAGCAAAACTTGGACAGAATTTAATATAATACAGGCTTGTCAATCTCAAGAGTCTTCCCCTTAGTACAGCTATTTAATTATTCCTGCAATTGTTTTATTAAATCGAGATCCTGCCGTGAGCCACAGCTGTTCTGGAATTTGAAGTTCTGCTCCTACATCACCATAGGAGGACATCTCTGCTCAAAAGCCCCCCAGGTAGGGCAGGTTTGGGTGGCAAATGGCCACAGCGACACGGACACGCTGGTTTTGGGCTGCCCAGTCACCTGCATGGGGCACCAGCACATGGAGCACCTACAGCGTGGTGTATCAGTGCCTTGTTGTGCTTTCCCTTTGAAAGTGGGCTTGCTTTTCTTGTACTGCTAAAGACTTAAGTTTAGCCAGAGAAATTATTGCAGCGTTTCCATTTGCTCCAAATTGCTACAGCAGTGCATTTCCTGAAGGTTTAGTGGACTTTAAGCTTCTTCCAGAAGTCTTCAATAGATCTGTTTGTGCTATTTCCACACAAGAGGATTAAGATGCAGGTCAAATGGACATCAACTGCTTGTACTGCTGAGTCTAGGACCCATGTGGGAAATTATCCCGCTGAACTACACTGGGGTTTAGTGGGTGAAAAACTTGCATGGTGTGCCACTTGTCACACTCACACCTTCATGAAATCCAACACCTGTTCCTGAGTCCAGGAGCTTTCTGTCCTATTTTAAATGGTTCTTGAAGTTTCTGGGAAAAAGCACCGTGAAACCAGTTTAAATCTATTAACATGGTATCCATGGCTCACTGAAGACAGCCTCTGGCACTGGAATCCTGTGTAACTTCAGTCAACAAATGACAAAACAGCACATACCAGAGAAGTAAAGCAACATTTGGGGCAAAAGGTCTGACAGTAGAGGAGTGGCAGTTTCCAAAGTACTTTGAAAACCTCAGACATGAGATACCATAAACGTGAAAAAAAAAAAAATCTGGAAAAAAAGGAGGCACTCATAAGTTTGCAGAAGGTTTTTTTTTTTTTTAATTCTGCAATTTTTTACTGAGTGGATAACAGAAAAGAGAACTTCTTGGGATTTTGTTGTTGTTGGGGTTGTTTTTTTATTTTTGTTGTGGGTTTTTTTTTCTTTTTGGTTGGGTTTTTTTGTTCGGTTGGTTTTTTCCATCTCTGCGTTATACGTTTGAATGCCTGGCATCAGTGTTGCAAAATTTAGTTTTTAAATGAAACACAACTTCATGCAGAAAACATACCTGCAGACAGCACACACAAAACAGTCTGGGTGATAGGTTTTGCCCAGTGCTGAGACCACTTCTCCCTCAATGAATTGATCACAACTGAAGCACCGTGTGCCATAGAGTCTCTGGTAGTCCAAAGTACAGATGTAGTCTCCCTGTCTCACAAAAAATCCTCCTTGAGCCAGGTCACATCCACAAGCTGCAGAAAGAGAAAATGCAGATTCAGAAGGCTGGAAAAGCAAAGCCCATGATTTAAGACAACGCTGATTTTTCACCTATGATCTGTATGGTTCCTAGTAGAGTATTTAAGTACTTCATTATATGGGCTCATGATCACAAAACAGCTGGGCATCTGAAAAACACTACTTTTATGGTAGATTACATCAATGATACATTTTATACAGTTTGGATTTATTTCATGTAAAAATAGTAACTTCAGTGCAGTGGCTGCAAGCACAAAGTCAACACCTGTAGGAGTTGAGTTCAGGGTTAGTACATACAATACCCAACACATTTAATAGGTTAAAGGAAATGCATAAAGGATATAAACCTTCAAAATCTAAAGCACCAGTGTTGCAAAGAGACTTCTCTGACAGATTACAAGCGTCTGACATTCCTTCTGGACACAAACGTGGTTAAAATATCTCTCTCTCTAAACAAGGGGTCTGATGTGCATGGCAACTGCTACAATCTTCCACAAGTTTACAAGATCCCTTTTTTAAATCAGATCTTATATTTACCGGAAAAATATCACTCACCAGGCATGAACTGGAGGCAACTCCAGAACCATCTGCTCCTGGTAAAAGTAGAGTTTTAATCCTACCTGTCAATTTCTATTTTTTAAAGATAAATCTGTAAGAAATGGTTAATGTTGATTAACGAAAATTTTGTGAGACTATTCAGGGACTTTCTCCATTCCCCAGGTGTGGAGTTAGGCTGGTATTTTGAGGACATATAAGATGGGAAAGGAGAGATACAATGGTCTAGTGAAGTCATATAGAACTAGACAGCAGAGATGTAGAAGATTTTCCTCACCCATATTGATCAGGATCCTTAAAAACAGACTTGATTTGATTTATAAGAAGAACTGGACTTCAAAATGGTGATTCTTCTGCTGTGCTGACTAGGACTTTACTCCAAGTCACAGCATCACACTTGTTACTACACACTTCTGCTCCTGGGGATGTTCATGTAGGAATGTGTTTTCATCAGCAAACGGTGCTTCCAGTAAATGATGCTGAACAGAACCGTGGCACTGTCACTACTCATATACAGCACACAGAGGAAAAGTGGGACTGTTGCTTATCAAATTTGGGTTGCATGGACAAAACACTGCAGTGTTGTTCAGTGCCTTGGTCCCAAAACAGCATCCACACTTGTATCCACACATGTAAAGTTCAAGATGGAAATTTCTGCTTAGGCACCAGAGAGTCCACAGGCACTCCAGTTTTTAAATGCAGTCTACCAACTCACACTACAGCCTGTTTGCAATGTCAGAATCAGACATCTTGCACCTAAACTATGAGAAATAAGTCCAGCAGGAATGCTCAAGGCACAAAATAACACAGAGAGTAGAGAAACCCCAAGAAAGCACAGCCTCCTGAACATTCATTCAAAAACACATCCAATCATCCACCCTCTTTGTATCATCTTTCTTAACCATAGCACAGGAGGCCTGAGTTCAAGGCCCTCTTTAAACCCTGAGTGTACACTTCAGTTCTCACCATTCTCTCTGGAGATGGCCCCAAACACTAAGTGACAGAAAACAGCAACCATGTTGATACTGTATTAGTGCATGGTCAAGAACTGAAGAACTACGGGTTAACTAATCTTTCTTCTAAGTCAAAACAATTCCAATTATATTGCACATGCCATGGACAACAACTATGGATTAGATTATGGATTATTTATCTGGCACTACACCGCTCATATCCTTTATCTCACAGGCTTTACATATTTGCTTTAACATTTTTCTTTCTTATTCTTGCCCTGATTTTTGCTAAGGATGTGCCTTTTAAACAGACTTTTCAAAAATCTGGCATGACTTGCCGAATATCATGAGTTGCTTTCAGCCTATATATTTCACCTGTGTATGTACTGGTGTGACAGAAGCACAAGATCAACTGTGGATTTAAGATGATGTGAACAGCATGCTGAGCTGATATTAATGATGCCCTAGAGCAGTTCTATATTGTATCAGACAGAGTTTAAACTTGTAGAGTGGATCATGAGTGAAAAAAAAGAGAAAACATTAGCTGCCACTGCTCTGTTGTGCACTTTTGCCACTGTTTACCAGCAAAAATGAGCAGTAAGCACAAGCAAATCTGTATATTTTTACTGATTATGTGAGTCCTAAATGGAAGCCAGGCAGGCTCCTAACAGGGCTCTGGTGGGGTGTTCCAGGAGGTGGGATCAGCAATGGTTCTGCCACTGGCATTTGGTGACATTTTGTCTCACCCTGGAGGTATTTGCCTTTCTCTGTGCTGTCACTGAGGTTACAACTGCTCCAAAGCTCTGTATTACTCCAAAGTAGTTGCACTAATGTACTTCATCCTGGCTTCTCAGGAAACCCTGCTTACCCAAAAGAGAGACAGAAAAACAAATTACTTGGACTTCAAAATAAAAGCTGAGTTTGGCATCCTCTCATCAGACCCCTTTCTGCATCACCATCCCTTCAGCCTCCCTATATGCAAAGAGAGGCTGAATTCACTACAGAAGAACACAAAATCCTCCATATTCATTTGAACAGCAGAATCCTAGAATCCTAGCATGGTTTTAGGTGGAAGGGACCTTAAAGATGGTCTAGTTCCAAACGCCCCATCATGGGGAGGGACACCTTCACTAAACCAGGCTGCTAAAAGCCTCATCTAACCTGGCTTTGAACACTTCCAGGGATGTGGCATTCAGAGCTTCTCTCGGCAACCTATTCCAACGTCTCACCACCCTCACAGTAAAGAATTTCCTCCCAATATCTGTCTTTCATATTAAAGTCATGACTCCCTGTCCTATCACTACATGTCCTTGTAAAAAGTCTCTCTCCAGCTCTTGTGTAGCCCCCTTTAGGTACTGGAAGGTGCTCTAAGGTCTCCCTGGAACTTTCTGTTCTCCAGGCTGAACAGCCCCAAGCCTCTCAGTCTGTCTTCAGTGGAGATTAAGACTTGTTTTCTACCTAAGTTGTTCCAATACCTGTTACTGTACTTGCCAATCAATATTAAGAGTCTGGTTGCCATAACAGGTACATTGCAAGGGAACTGCATGGCAAAGTAATAACTTCTTTTCGTGGCTTTTCCTACATACCACACTACACTGACATTCACACAAGACATGCAAGAAATGAAGTGGACAGTGAGATGGCAAACCCTGTGACCCCTCAGCTAGCACACAGGGCATGACTTGCTCAGTTATTTCAACAAGAGACTTATTCACAGCTGAGCAGGGCTAACAGGATGACCTATTTTAAGAGACAAGCAGAACTTAGCTTCTTTAGCCTAACAAAAAACTCAACCCAAACCAAAAAAAGCCAAACCTTAGGAAACAACTAATACCTCAAAACATAGATGAGGTTTAAGCAGAGCAAGTTAAAGAGAAGTTGAAGAGCTATTTAAATACAATGAGACTGTTTTCCCAAGAACAACTGAGCAAACCCAAGTTATGAATAAATGGAGGCTGTAAATGAATAGAAATGTTTCTAACCATCACAGAGAAGAGTTTGTGGAAAAGCATCCCAGTAAGAATGAAAAAGATATGGGAAAAAGACCTCAGACTTCTATAGCTTTGCAATGAAGTCTGAGCAATATTAGAAAGGGACTATGAAATATGCTTAAAATATTTCCCTAAAGAGACTATCTTTCAAAGGCTAATGAGTGAGAGATCATAGAACCATAAAAAGAAGCAAATGTGATACAAGCTTGGATGAAAGTTGAAAAAAAAAATTCCTTTTAAAATTTCTTAGTGTGCGGGTACCACAAACCCAATACCATCCATAAAATATAAACATCAGCATTCAAAACCACAGTTCTTCTGTTTAATTCTTATGCTTAATTAAGCATATGCATTTGTCATCCTCTGCAACATCAGTATTTAGGAAACATTATAATATAACAAATACCTGAACAGTTTTATTCAATTGTTTCTTGATACTGCACAAAATTTCAAGTCCTTGAATTCTTTGGCTACAGCACAAAATGCATGGGTAATAAGGAAAGAAGCTCTTTCTTTTTCTCTGACAGTACTAATTTCAGTGTAATACAGCAGCAGAATTAAACTGACGCATAAATAGGTTATAGAAAAAACATACTTGAAACCAATAAGATTCGTACTGAACTGAACTGAAACTAGTGGCTGACAAGTTTATTCTTCAGAGATTTGAGACCCTCTTCCACTCAGCAAGGCTATTCAATCACGTGATGCATATCAATCTGGGTATTGATTCAGTACAGTACAAGAACATTTTTATGGCAGAGGATCATCAGTTTCCTGGAAGTTTTCTTTTACAGGCCAGCCTCTTGTATGTCACTAAAAACAAAACTTGTGAAGATTTTAGCTGAAGCAACCATGCCATGAAGCATGCCATATTAAAAAAAAAAATAAAATAATAAATTTCTTTTTAAATGAAAACAGGCTTTTCATGCAAAAACATTAGATACATTGTAAAATATTTCTTCAGAGAAAAAAAGCTCTGATGCAAAGATATCAAACAGGCATAGCCATCACATAAGTTTTTATCTGTATCAGTGATACCAATTTTGATACAGGTTTTCAGTGTTTTAGCATTCCAAAAGGTTTTCAAAATCTTTGGTATCTAACCTTGATGCCACCTTTGATCCCATAATCTCAATTCTTGTAAGTGGCCATTAGTTCTTCCAGGCTTTCCTCCAAACTGATTAACCGTAATCAAGACTTCTAAAAAACAGAATCCCTTAATGCAGTTTTTGGCTCAGAAAACTGAGCAGAGTGGGCTTTTGGTCCTTTCTTTCCAACTTGTTTTGGCACATGCCCATAACAAAGATCATCTTTGTGACAGTTCACAAAGATGCAACCCTTCTCAAATTCTTCATATTTACGCATGAATGAAGGAAAAGCTAGCTCCCAAGTGAAAATGGAGCCTTCATGGTTAGACTCTCCCTCTTTCCCACTGACTGCAGGATGGGGAAAAGTCACAGCTTTCTCACAAGCCAAACACTCCTCCCCTGCTCTTCACACATCATTCCACCACCAGCGATGCTCCACCTGCCATAGCTTCAGTCACAAACCCTTGTGTGCTCCTGCACCCTTTGAACCATTTGATACAATTTAACTCGACACCCAGCTGACCAGAGAAGAACACAGGGATTTCAGTTAAATACTGGCTTGGATACTGAAATAGTCACAGTTTGAGGCTGAGAAGAGCAGCTCTCCCATTAGCCATCCCTCAGGTGAGATGCTGTGCCACTTGCCTGCCACTTAAAGTGGACAGAGGCACTGCCCATCTGAGATGATCCTGCACACCTGCAGAGACAAGAAACCAGGGAAAGGAAAGCTGGAAGAAGTCTAGGGACAATATTTGAAGGCAACTACCAGACCTTACTCTAGTAGGAGAGGAAATCACTGTTATGTCACAGATCCACTCCTACCCAGCACATGTCATCCAAAATGAGTATCTGGGGGTAGGATTATTTATAACCTAGAAACAGCTTTCAACAATTTCTGGTGTTCATATTGGTGAAACAAGAAAAGCACTGCAAACATATCACTTATGTTAATGTAGAGACTAAGAGTAACTCAGCTGCTTATCTTGGTTTTGCCCTGCACACCAAGGAAATGCCTTATCCTGAACAGTTAGAAACTTTAGGAGTAATTTTTAAGTGTGTCATGTTTGTCTCCTCTTCTTACAGTATTTACCATCAAGCCAATACCTGGATATGCTATGGGACTTGAGATGGACCTTATCCACATTGTTTCTGAGGAAGGTATCTCAGCATGGCTTCACTGACAACTGGATAATTCCACTCTTCAAGATTGGTTGCAGTTCCCTGACACCAAAATACTTCATACATAATCTGAGTGGTTCCTCTACTGGTTTGGAAACAAACTACTTTTATCCCCAGCACAGGAACAGACATATTACAGACATGCTACTGCCTGTAACAGCATGTGAAGCATCGTCATTTATGCAGTGTGATTTCAAAATCAATCTAAGTCCATATTTCTAAGTCCATTACTAGTGGATGAAAAGCTGGACATGAGCCAGAAATGTGCATTTGCAGCCCAGAAAACCAATTGTATCCTGGGCTGTACCAAAAGCAGCATGACCAGCAGGTTGAGGGAGGTGATTCTGTCCCTCTACTCCACTCTTGTGAGACCCCACCTGGAATGCTGCATCCACCTCTGGGGTCCTCAAACAGGAAGGACATGGAACTGTTGAAGCAGGTCCAGAGGAAGATCATGAAGATGCTCAGAGGCCTAGAGCACCTCTCCTATTAAAACAGGCTGAGCTGGGGTTTGCTCAGTCTGGAGAAAGCTCTAGGGAGACCCTGGAGCAGCCTTCCAGCGCAAAAAAGGGGGCCTGCAGGAAAGATGGGGACCAACTTTTTAGCAGGGCCTGTTACAACAGGACAAGGGATAATGGTTTTAAACCAAAAGAGAGGCAATTTAGACAGGATATATGGAAGAAAATATTCACAATGAGGGTGGTAAAACACTGGAACAGTATGTCCTGAGAGGTGGTAGATGCCCCATCTCTGGAAACACTTAAGGTCAGGTTTGATGGGGCCCTAAACCGCCAATCTAGTTAAAGATGTTTTTGATTATTGCAGGGGGGTTGGACTAGATGACCTTTAAATGTCCCTTCAAACCTAAACTATTCTGCTTCTGTGAAAATAAATAGCAGCAAATCAATTAATCAATGCAATTTAAGCATGTAGCTATTCTGCTACTGTATGCCATCAGTAGTGGCATGTACTGTACAAATTGAACTCTACAAATATATAACCCATCTATGTGCTAGCAAACGAGCCTGCTGAAAGGGCATTAATATTTTGGCTGCGTGCTGAGCCTAAAAATCAGCTGTGTCCTGAGATGCTCAGAGCATGCCACGCTCACTGTGCTGCTGTACACTACAACAGGCTGTAGCAGCTGCGTGCACTGGTGGTCCTGTCATCCAAACAGTGCTGTTTTGCTTGCAGCCTGCCAGACAATCAAGTGAGGTGCTTACTTGCATCTGCACATATAAAGTCTATACTTCTCCTTCCCATTTGCTGCCTGATGGAAGCAACCAGGTGTGAATCTAACCAAGAGGAGAGGGAGGCAAAGACCCTAAAAATAAAATAAAAAGAACATAACATTGTCACAGAGAAAACAGAGAGCTCGGAGCTAAAAAGAAGTTTTCTTCCTCAGCATTGTAGCTTTATGCACATTTCTGGTATTTTCCTCCTTTCATGAGATGGATGCCTGTGGCTAAGATCCCGAGACTGGCATGCTGCTGATATTATTCTCTGTTGTCAGTTAAATCTTCATACACTGTTGATGAAGTTTGGGAGCCTGTTCTCCAAAAGTCCATGATTATATATGGAACATTTCTCCTGGCCGCTATGCCTGTGAGAAGGAACAGCAACCACCTGGCAAAGTTCCACTGCTACAGCTTTGACTTAGGTTCAGACTAAACTGTAATTAATCTGAAGCAGCCTAAGCACATTTCCAGAAGATGACTCTGACTGTGATACTCCTTCTGTTGCATGGTCTGGTGGGTAAGTCCAGATAAGCTTTTCACAAAGCTTTTGGGTACATCTTTCCCAGCTTGAAGTTTGGTGGCATGCAAAATCTCCACAGCAATATCATCTCAGTCACTCTCTTAGTCAATTCACACCTGAAACCTCTGTCTATGGGTAAGGCAGCAACAAGATAGAAGGAACCTTGCAATGGTATATAAACCACATAATCTAATCACTTTTCCTAGGCAGGAGTGATTGTATCTGAAGTCTTTTCAAACACGTCTGTAAAGTCAAGAACACTCAAGCCTGTCAGTCACCGGCAGTGTACTAGCAATAATATCTGAAATACCAGCTATAATCTCAAGGACTTGAATGCCACCTCATTTTGTTGCTACCCAGTGCAAACAAATGCAGCATGCAGCCCCACAAGAGTATTGGACAGATCAGCTGGCCCTTCCTCAGCTCCCAACCAGGAAATGCAGGAAGGCAGAAAGGTCTGACAGAGGAGAACCAACAACTTTCTGGAGCAGAAAACATACAGAGAACTGTGGGGGTATAACATATCCATCCTGCAACACCATGCATATGTAGCACTGAGAAAGCTACAAAGGATGGAGTGTACAGTGCATCTACACAAGCTCCCAGGCCACACTGGCCATGATGCCCATAAATTAATTTGTAGAGTGCACACCTCAGTGGGGGAAAACCCGTAGAGATTCAGAATGCTCTTATGAGACTGACAAAACATTAGAGACTCGGGTGTACTAATTGAAATGAAGGAGAATTTGGAGGGTTTCCCGTGCACTATGTAACTTTAATCCTATAATAAACTGAAACTACACATCAAGAAATTTTTGCATTAGAGAGTGTATTTCCATTTTCCTTCTGGAAAGCTGAGTTTCCCAATAGCTCAAGGACAGTGCTACAGCCCTATAAAAGTTCTTCTATAGT
Source organism: Margarornis squamiger (assembly GCA_035222235.1). Taxonomy (NCBI): domain Eukaryota; kingdom Metazoa; phylum Chordata; class Aves; order Passeriformes; family Furnariidae; genus Margarornis; species Margarornis squamiger. Next base: position 63,574,928 of record JAWWTY010000123.1, read on the forward strand.
CTTAGAGATAGTGAGATCCTCACAGCATTATATATGTGGCTGCTTCAAGCTACCAAAATAATCCCCAGAAAAACTGGAAAAATTATCTCTTTTATATTGATTTCTTGTTTTAAGGACTCAATCTGGTTATTGAAAACTTATAAGCATGCTAAAGAGATTTAAGAAACAGAGTAATGTGCTTTAATCCATTTTCAATCTAATTGCGTCTTAAGTGTCTGTGATAAAACACTGCTGTCATTTGCCAGACTAATTAAACCAAGGTTTCTTTAAACAAAAAAACCCCACACAACAAAACCACACCAAGAAAAAATCCACAACCAAAAAAACTCAACATGTAAAGCAACAACACTAAATATTTTCTGATTTTTTTGATGGTGGTTTGGGTGCCAGTTCCAGGTTTGCAAATTAAGAGCCTGCTCTGACTATGCACAGATATGGCAGATGGCCTCGTGTTAATGAGTTGCAGAAAGTGGGAGGTGGAATAACACCACTGTGGCAGTGATGAATTTCATGCACCAACTCTCTCTGGGTCTTCACGCAGGCATCTCATCGCCTTAGTGCACTGAAATGCCCAGTCGCTACTCGAGTGTGGTGGCTGCGTCCCTGCTGTGTCCTCATGTGAGAAAGCATGACCTAGACAGGAAGTCCCCTGCATAAATGCATCCTTACACTGACATTTCTTTGTAGGGGGGAAAAGTCTTACCCCAAGAAGAGAGCTTGAGTAACTAAAAAAAATTACAGGCTTTTCTAATAACAATAATTCTGTGACATTATCCAATGTGGGCTGAAATTACATATGCTTAAAACTTCTTTACATGAACGGTATCTTTACCGCCTGCAAAGCTTATGTCACCATCCAAAACTTTACGTCAGGCCTAATTTTTAAATGCATTCAGTTTTGTGTCAGTTCTACTTCAATTTTTATGAGTTTTACTACTTTCCATTTATTTGGTGCCTGTGTTTAAACCTACTTCAGCATTCCTAGTGCAGTTAAGCACCTCTCCCAGGTACCTCTCTCTCCCAGTCAGGAACCAGCCCCCTGCAATGCAAACATCTTCTGCATGTGGCTTTATCTGCTGTTTGGATCGTGCCCCAGAAATTTCAGCAATTCCTTCTTTGAAAATTCTATCCATGTCTTTAATAAGCACTCAGTTTTCTCAGGGCTAGAAGGATGAAAATAAGGAGAAAACCAAGGCAACGAAGAGACTAATTAAAAAAAAAAAAAAAAAAGGAGCAAGAAAATAAAGTGGGGGTATTATCTGATATCCTGAGTATAAAAACAAGAGTAAGCACATACAGCTTACATATAACCCCAAAAAACTTGGTGTCTTTAAATGAAATAAATCAAGCTGGAAAACAGAAATAACAAAATTTTGGCTTCCTGCAGCGGATAGTTAAACACCCTTTACTAAAATGTTATTAAGAAATTCCTTTACCAGTACTTGTAACCATGATTCCTCCTCTGTTCCTTTCATCATGCTTTACTTATGTATTCATTAAATTAATGAAAGATACTCTTAACAAAAGATTTATCAGACTCTGGATGAAATATATGCCATGAAATAAAGCTTTTGCTAAAGTGCTGATGTGATTAGTATATGGCCAGGACATGAGAGGCTGCAGAAAGTTCTTAACAAATGCAAAGAGAGGTTGCAAAACATGATTACAACAAAAGGAAAATTAACCAGTGCTTTGTTACTGTGAGAGTTCACTAACTGACCAAAATTTTTCATGCTTTAATTATCAAGTTGCTTTTAGAAAGTTAGTGATTAATTCTTTTTAAAGTTTAGGTTTCAAAATCTCAAAACTACAAAACAGAACCGTTTGCTGCCACAACGAATTACTTTTGCACTGGCAAAAGTGATCATTATCACTATCATCATCATCACAATCGCAGTGAAATAAAAATAATAAGCTAATGTGACTTTGGTAAGACAGCCCTGATACCTACCACACTCTCCAACCTTGACTTGGTGAGCATTGCATCGGAAGCAGAGTTTTTCCTATTATACTGAGCTAATGTGATCTGGGATCGCAACTCCTGAAGGAGTCAGGAAGCACTGGACACGTTGCTGAGAGTGCCTGGTGAATAAGAGCCCCTACACTAATCCCCAGTGCCCAAGATACCAGAAATGCCATCAACTGCTACGGCCTGGACAAAATCCGGGACTTGGAAATCTTACTAGTGAGCTTCCCGCAAATGACTCCTGTTCCGAAATGTGAAACCCCATAGCTATGTTCAAATGTGAGTTCCTCAGAGTACTCAGACTAGCTTTGAACATATTTATATCCTAGCACATGCATTTGATCTAACAAGCAAATCACTTCTATTACCAAGTTACTTGATGCTTTTTTATATTTTCACCGGATATTCTGTCTTAGCCCTTCCCATTAATATGACTTCCCAATAAATGATACAACTCTGGCTTCTGTTGTATGTTCTACTGAGAAAATGGTATAGAAGGGATATACCCAGACCTGGGCTTTTTTACAATTCCCAGGACACTGCACTGCCACAAGAATCAGAAACATTGACCCACAGAACCACACTGTGGCTGAAGATGTGACACGCTCTAATTAATTAAACAAATATATGAAAGTTAATGGGGGGGAAAGTATACTTGTAACTGCTATATGTGCCAGCACGGAAAACTGCATGGGCTGCATCCATGGCAAGACAGAAATCCAGGGAATTTTGACTAGGGGTGAAACAAGACACATACATGATGAAGCTGATATACCACAAAGGTCATGTTTTTACATCTGTGTCTCAGATTGGAAGCTTACTTCCTGTCAAGACGAACCAGTAAAGGACAAAGATGAGTTATGGTTCTTCTCATATATGAGTAAGCTTGTACAAAGAACAGCTTTTAGCAGGATGATATGGATTTTCCCATTTAACTTGGATGGAGGCTGCAGGATTGTTGCATGCAAATAGATTTGCAAATGCACTATGGATTGTACATTATTTGGTCTAATGGAGTGACTATATAAAATACTGTAAAGTATACTTTCCCATTTTATAGAACTCTATTGTAGTTAAATTATCCAAATCCTCTAGAGACACTGGGCTTTGATTCATACTTCCAATTGTTTCTTAAATACTGTATGTTACTGCTACTTTGGAAATGCCAGGAAACTATCACATCACAGAAAATAAAATATTTGACAAACACTCCTAAAACAAGGTAATTTCTATCCTTATGAAAGATCTAAAAGGCTATCCAGGATAATATAATTGCAGCAACTACACCTCTCCTATTTAAAATTCTATGTTAACTTGTCTCTCTACTGGGTCTGCTAAATCACACGCAAAGTAAACAAGCTCCAAGCCAATATTTGTCTAATACCATACCCTATATAAGATGCATTCCTGACCCGACAGACACCCTCAGAATGAACTAGACAACACAATTTCTATAAATTTGATAGTCTGAGTCATCAATATTTTATCACCTTTAGTAATTTTCCTTTCATGGAGTGATAACAAATAACAAAAGAATTAGCAAACATGGGAGCCAAAGCCTTGGAAGTCTAATGAATCCTTGCGTTATTACATCAAAGGTGTCTGCTTCTATTATAACACCACTTTTAAAAAACCTGATTAAAATGGGAAATATTTCAAAGTAAACACTAAGCAAAAATTTGAGGTGAGGCTGGATGGCATGTTCCCTACAGCCTTTTATTAGCACACTAGGTGCATACCTAAATATGAGTATAAACCTTATTTATAATGCCTATTTACCTCCCTAAGTCCTATTAAACTTCGCTACTCAGCAAAACTATCATATACTTCCAGAACTGCTATTAAATTTTTTAATCTGGATGTGTGCCTTAATCTTGAATAATTAGAAGACTTCTTCACCTCTTAAAACTCTTCTTAGAATCATTTAGAATCATTATCTGGGGAATGTAAGAACAACTGGATGGGAATTAGTGACTTTATACTAACATTCTTTGGTTATGTAATTACATTTCAATACAATATATAATGGCCATTACCATTCTGAAACTCATAGTTCCCATAAGAAAGGCTGCTCAGAGAAGCTGTGGATGACCCATCCCTGTCAGTGTTCAAGGCCAAGCTGGATGGGGCTCTGAGCAACCTGGTCTAGTAGGTGTCCCTGCCCATCTTGGCGGGGTTGAAACTAGATGACCTTTAAGGTCCTTTCCAAACAAAACCATCCTATGATTCTATGAATAATCAGACAGCAGCACGGCAATATTCAAAACAACCTTTCTACCCTAAAAAAAACCAACCAAACAAAAAAAACCCCACAAATATATTTGATCCCCTGAAATCTCATAAGTTATCTAACACTATCAAAGAAACAGTTTCACATTTCACACATCTTCAAAAAGGTGTGACTTCTTCCAGTGTAATATCATCTGTCACTGATGAGGTTATTCAGACTTCAGCTACCTCTAGACACCTCTCAAGACATGGTCCCTTCTCATTCTTACTCATGGGCTCTTTGTCAGTTTCTATTGTCCGTCACTGTACAATCGTAAATTCTGTGAGAGGCAACCTAATTTGCTGCATTTTTACAAATATCTAATGTTTTCTGATGCAGGCTATGAGATGATTTGATACAGAGGCAGTCAACCAAGCGGGCAGGCAGCTTAGCAGGGCAAGGGAGCAACCTACACATGGGATTATCTGTCCTGGGGTTGTCCTGCAGCTGCAATGGATGCTGGACACACAGCCCCTTTCCAGATGCTATCTTTGGTGGATGAGGTGAGACAGGGCAAGTTACACTGCTCAGTAGCATCAGAACAAAGGTACCTCCAGCAGGAATGAACTGTAGGATAAATATACTTCCAGAATCATCACCCTGCCCAGCAGGGGTCATGGCACAAATCTCTTCTCCAAGGCTGAGAGCACGTTAAGTGGTTAATTTATCAGAACTGAATACCATTTTGTTGCTAAATGCTAACACATGAACTATATTTTTTCCATCATGAAAAACCCAAAGCACATTTGCCTAACCTAATTTTTTCCTTTTATGTTAGCGAGTGAAATGTATGTTCAGTGCACTGTTCTGTTCCTGAGCAATTCTCACAAAACAACACAGTAAATCCACACTAGAAAGTAACCTATGCTTTTTAAGCAACAAATCAAACCCAGAAACGAAAGAAAAAAGATACCAGAAGACTGCCAGAAGATTCATGGAAACCCTTGAAAAGTGATAAAAGATGGCATTTAAATAATGAGAGAAAAACCCAAAACAAATGATGTGTGCAAACTTAGCACTTGGCAAAATATTAGTAAAGAGGAGTCTAAGTACTTCAAGAGCCCTGACACTGAGAAGCAGTTTAACCACGCGTCTCTGACACTATCTCCTGTGCCAGCTGAGAGACTGATGGGTGACTGACAGATGCTACCCTGCTTCTTCCTTGTTAACATAGTGATTTTTTTTCCCATTTTATCAAAGATCTGCATTAAGCAAACAAACTCTTCTTTATCTCTTATAGACAGGTAGGACAATGCAGAATCTACGGTACATTCATCATTTAGTTCTGCATGAGGGTGGGAAAAAAAAACCTCTGCACTGCCTAAACTTGGGATCGGTGAATAGTTTCAGATTTTGCATGCTGCATTTGCTGGTGACCTGCCATCATCTAAATGGAGACGGCCTGTGAAATATTGAATGTATAATTCTATATTGTTCCTTCCATAGAACTCATCTTTTCTCACAGCAGAGATGTATAAAAAGAGGGGCTTGCATTTCATCAAGATAATAACATGAAGCACATGCTAGCATGTTACTGAGCCTTCATGCAGGAGACAAGACTCCTGAATAAAAAATTAGCTGCTCTTTCCCTGAGTTAGGTCTGAAAAACTAACCCAATAATAAAATTTGCCCTAAGAACAGGTGGTTTTAAAAGAGCTTAAAAGATGTATGTACAAGCTGTGTTCTGGTTTAAATACCAACCTGGTTCTGAAGAGTGATCAAAATATTTTTGCACTATGCTTATTTTGCTTGCTGTGCAATTTTACAAAGAACACAATTATTGAGCTGAATGTTTAATCCTGTCTAACTCATTAAAGATTGACTCAGGTATTGAACACTACATACTTAATCCCATAGGATTTTCAAAAATATCAGTGTAAATGACAGATAATGACAGTTTTCTTTCTGATAGTTTCCTCTAAACAGGAATGGAAATAGTCACAGTAACACAGCTGGGACCAGAGCCATGCTCATGTTTCTAGGCTGAGCTACAGGATCATCAACTGTCATTGGAAGTACTGCTTAATAGTGGAGTAAGCAGGTTGTTCAGTAAACATCAGTCAACATTCAGTAATTTGTACATTCAAAACAAATTAGATCTTTGCAACTTCCAAATAATCTTTCACACAACCAAGTATCTACAGAAGGGATGTTTTATCAATCAATTCCCTCTTTCTGTGACCATCCTTCTCCCACTCACAATGTGACAATATTTGATCACCGGCCACCAACCTGGAGCAAACCAAGTAGTGCTCCCACATAAATGGGAAAGCATGGAGGGTCAGACTAGACTGAACCATCAGAGTCTAACACAGCAGACTTTGAACAGACATGGCCATGGCCCACTCCATGGCATGCATTAGAGAGCTGGGGGAGGGATAACCTCAAGGTTTCTTTGTAAATGTTCTTTCCTAACCCTGCACCGTGTTTCACTACCAGTTCTCCTAACATTTTCTTCTTCTTCAGGTGCAAGTCTATAGCAAAATGCATGGATTTATATCCTTTTAAAACATATTCCAATTTTAGGATTTAGGATGTTTATATTCTTACAGTAATAAGAAAGTCTATAGTAAGTCCTTTCAAACAGTGATTGGGTTGTAAAATACGTTTGTGAAGTTTCCAGGACCATTAAGTCACATACCATTGCTAATGTCCTACTCAGAGCAGCAGCAGTCACAAACACTTACCTTTGCAAACAAAGCACTTAATATGGAAATACTTGTTCTGAACTCTCAAAACTTCTCCCTTGCATGGGTTTCCACAGGTATTGCAGAGAATTGCGGTACTTGATGGCTTCTCCAGTTGGCTATGTACAGCCTGTGGTTGTGAAACTGTAAGGGAAAACAAAAGGTAGAGCATTTTAAAGACTATCAGATGCATCACCTGCAAGTCCTACAAAAAAATGACAATTAACACCTGGGACAAAACTGGTCAAGCGGATAAAACAGTTTCAACTTCTGGGGTTGGCCAGCTCAACAGGAAAGATCTGCTAAAGGAGCTGAGCCAACCCTCTCATTTCATAACTTTCAAAGGTTCTGCCTGCAAGCATTTGAATCATAAGCCAGAATTGCAGACAGAGGCAACAGCCCACATGATCAAGTCTTGAGAGCCTCCACCTCAATTTCAGAAAAAACTACTTTGTCATATTTTCGCTTCAGGAAGTCAAATGAGATTTAGGAAATCTTACACTGAGCTACTGTCGTTAAAGTTCAAGGTAATTACCTTTTTAGCTGATTTAAGGATAGAAATATATTTCTGTAGATGTTTTGAGTTCCTACTTCTGAAACATTGACATCTCTGTAAATACCACATATATCTGATCAATAAACAAAGGTTGCTGTCATTTTGTAAGAAAACCATGATTTCAAGAGATTAGGTTTATCTGGTTAGCAAAATATTAAGGGAATTAAAAATTTGCTGCCATCTTGTGATGTAAATTAGAAATTGCATTTGTTGGGCTGTTGATAACACAATATAAGTTGGGATCCCAACACATTGTGTGGAAAAGCAAGCTATGACCTTATTCTTGCAATTCTGCTGCAGTACTTGCATTAATTTTTTATCACAGTGTACTTAAGAGAGGAAGCACCAAAGTAGGTAATTATAAAGGGGCTGTACTGTAACTCAACAGACTTGGCTATTTTCCTGCATGAAGAACTAATAACAGGAAAATAGATAAAGCAAATGACATATATAAAGCAAATGACAAATATAATGACATTTTTCTTCTGCAATATGCCATGCTTATTCCAAGGTGTGATGGACTGAAATGTTGGTAATGTTTTAAACATTGTCAAAATCATAGAAAGACTTTGCATCAAACTACAAGGAATTGACTGCCTGTCTGCGACCACTGAAGCACCCCTCTCTCAATACCTCCTAACTGGAATTTGGACTGTGACTGGGAAGTTGAGATAAGACTATTGTCTAATCATCTCAGGTCTGAGGAGAAGTAAACAAGGCCCAGGGGGTGGTGGAGGAGAAAAGTTTTGGGTGTGTGATGGCGAAATCTCCCCAACACCAAACTGAAGGAGTAAACGCTCCCTGCTCTGGGAAGACCACATACACATGAGACATTCACATGAGAGGCAGCTGAGAAGGGGTCAAAAACCATCAAAGACCCTCAAAGCACTCCCCAACTCATTCTTGAGACCTTCTACCATCAGAGGACTGCACGTGATCCAAGTGATGCAACAAATCCAGAGCCTGCTGCAAAAGACTGCAAAGCTCCCCCTGCCCTGCCCGAGGGAGGTGCCTGGCATCTCTTGAATGTCCATTAATCCATTGGATTCTATGTTTTTCAAGACCCTCACCACCAAGAAGACCAGAAGAACCAGACCGACAGGACACTGGCAGGTTCCACAGTGGTTATACATTTTCTATTTTAATCTCTCCCTGTCACTTTCTTTCTTTCCCCACCTCCTTTCTCTTATTTCTTTCTCTCTCTCTGCCTCACATTTACCATTAAATAAAACCCATACTATTGACTTTGGCATCTGGTCTCGTTTGCACCTTAATTCAGCCAGAGGCGTTTCTGATAAGTTTATTAATCTGATTGTAACACAAGATTGAGTAGCTTATTTCACAGTGATTGAATCTGGTTAAATCTTAGCTCCAAAATAAACTTAACCAACCAGTCAAGATGGAGCAACCACTCACAGACCAGTACAATAAGTATGAATGCAAATCAGACAAGTTCCCCTCCAGGGTTTAGTTGAGGGATAATGCCTTTGCTGTGCTACCCTTTATCAACATACAAACAAAATAAAAACTGGGAATTAATTTGTTTGTATGAGATTGCTGCAAAACAAGACATTTATAAGAGATTGGATTAAACTCAAACTGGCCAAGATCTTTAGTTTCTATTTCTGTTCTAATATCAGAGTTGCTATTTCAGAAGAAAAAAAAAATATTTTAATTAAAAATCTACTACTAACAAAGCATAGTATCTGTACTTTCAGCATAGGTAAGGGTGATATAGAGAGTCAGTGACGGTACTGTCACTTAGAACACAAACAATAACAGACAATACTAAAATCAATACGCGAGCTCTTGTTCTCTAACATCCAACCTTGTTGCTCTTCCTCCTCTATTCTCACCCCATCAGCACTGCCAGTGCTTTCTGCAATTCCTCAAAGGCCTTTCCACATCTGCTGAGTTTCAGGACTCAGTATTTCTGTGAGATGCTGAGCCTCTCCTCCCACCCAGACTTCCAGGAAAGTTGCTACAAGTTTTTCCCAAATTGCCACTTTCTACTCCTGTATGTAAACTGTTGGACTTTTTTTCCTCAAGAAGATACTTAGGATTGAGCTGCCTATATAATTATTCACCACCCATTAACATTCTGCCTTGTCTGCTGAAATTCCATGTTCTGGGATTGTCAAAAAAAGTCCTGCTCGAGGCAATGTGAACTTTGGAGCAGGTACTGAATCCCTGGTTATAATAAAGGACATCTCCAATAAAAACAACACAGCATGACAGGCAATTGGAAGTTTATAGAAAGGCATATGCCCAAATTTACACAGAACAAATAGTGCACATGGTTCAGGCTATGAGGGTCCAACTTATTTCTCTAAAGAAAACAGAGGAAACTCTGAACTTTGTAATACTTAACTTTTGACACAAGAATTTCTCTTTACTGTAATCTGCCCAAAACAAACTACCCACCCTGCAAAAGAATCAACCCTGTAAGAAACCAAAACAAAGTATCTTCCCAAGTTAGTTAATAGAGTGGTGGCTAAAAGTTTGCAACTATAAACGAAGAAGGTTTGCTCCCTGCAGAACAAGCACCAGACTTGTAGCATATAATTCATGAAAGACTTAAGAAGAGCTGACCATACCCAGAACATTTTGGCCTAAATAGTTGCATTTGAAATACAAAATTCTGATTTGAACAATTAAACACTGGCTTTTCTTCACACTCAACTCTTGCCAAGTTTCAGCCTTTCAGAAGAGCATCTTTCCAGAGAAATCCACAGGTGGCCAGTGCAGACAGCCACCGGTTCATGCTGTGGTGTTTCCCACAAGCTGGGGTAACCTGGCCCGGGAGTCTCAGCCACTGCACAGAGCATGTGCTGAGGAACCCAGGTGCATTGCTGGAGAGCCCCAAGGGCAGCCCACAAACACACCCCCCCTACCCCAAAGTGACAATAGTGTCACATTTCAAGACAAAATGTCACTCTTGCTTGCACCTGGGAGTTCAGTGCTGCACTTGTTGCAAAGCAACAGAAAACTGAAAATTATTGCAAAGTTGTTTGGGGCTTTTTTTGTTTTGTTTTACAAAAATTGTTGCAAACCTAAAATGTGGCAGAAGAACTAAAGTTTTGTTTTGCACAATGTATTTTGTGTTCAGTGTCCAGAGCTATAGGGCAGAACAACTTCATACATTTTCTTCTCTTTGGGTCTCTGAATCAAGGTTTAGAATTTAAAAAAAAAACAAAACAACTCAGCTATAAAATAAATTAAATAGGAAAATATGCAGTATTTCTTTTGGAATTCTTCCATTAATCTTGAAGCAACACAAAGCCTTTTTAAAATATGCATGGGAGACAAAGGAATAATTATTTTGCTTCTCTCTCTGTTCAGAACGACGCTACTCAATATTTCACACAAAAACCCAGTGGGAATACAGTGCCTTTGAGATTATTACAAAGCGGTCCTTCTGATACTGTTTAAAATACTTATTCTTTTATCTAACACAACAAAATTATATAATGACATATTAGTTTATATTTTAAAATACTGAAATTTAATATGCTTCATGTTGAAATAGCAACTGCTGACAATTTTGAGAAACTAACTCTATTAGTGAACTTCACATTTTAACTTAGCTTTTAAACCATATTTAAGGAAATATCTTTACATGGCAATTTTCAGCATTCTACCTTTATGCCTTTATGTATTGAAATCAGTCTTCGAAGCAGCAGAACATACAGTCAACATATTTAATAAGTGAAACAGTGAATTTCTGACAGAACGTAATGATCTGAGCCTAGTCATCAGATCCTAACTAAAGAGTTCATTAAAAATTAAATGCTTACATTATATCCTAATTTGTAGAATTTAATGAAAGTAAAAATTTCCTTCTTAACTTTAAATTACTTTTTCTAAACCAAAATACAACTGAATGGCTGATTCTCTAAATTTCTCTTTCTCCCAGATTACATTATGTTCTAGCAAAGATATCCTCACCAGTACTTAAACCCTAAAAAGATCTGACTGCAGTCACTTTTTTCAAGGACAAAAACTGGCAAGAAATGAACAAGCAAACAGTTTCCACAGTACTTTTTTGTGCAAGACTTGTCTGCTGGGAACATCACTGCCAATGATCTTGCCAACTGTCCAGTGTTCACACATCTCTGATGTCAAGACTCAGACTCTCTCCAACAGGCTACACAATACATAGTTCTGCAGTTCTGGACCAAGTTAGGCTCATTAACTAGCAATGGGTTGTTAAAAAATTGTCAAGCAAGATACATTCCCCAGACTTACTTCTATACTTCTTCCTCGAGACATGCACTTGCTCCAAAGTATCACGGGGGAGGGAGGACAGCGGTATCACTCATTATTAAAACTGCATTACACACATGTTATGGTCACTGCCAAGTGATGTTTTCAGTGTGCTTATAATTTTCACAGATTCACAGAATTTTCTGAGTTGGAAGGGACCCGCAAGGATCATCAAGTCCAATTCTTGGCCCTTCACAGGACATCCCCATGAATCACATGAAGTGCCTGAGAGCTTTGCCAAACTTTACCCATTTATTTCAACATTACCCATATTTAGTGTTCTCAAACTCATTTTTTCAGGGAAAATGTCAAACTGTTCAAGCTTTTGGAAAAGTGAAAAAAGAATAGTATACAATATATTGTTTTTCAAGGTTAAAAAGAAAGTACTGCACACTGTGAACAATGTGACAGGTACACTGGATCCATGAAAATCCACAGTATGTGGTAAAAACTGCAACCTTTTGACTAAGCCCAGCACCTCTGGCATTGCTAGACTAAGCAGGATTTAACAGCAGTGGGGACTGGGATAAGGTGCCAGGGATGAGGACAAGATTTGGCTGAGACAGGAATGTTTTGGAAGCAGTACAAGGCAAGCTGATGGTGGTGACAGAAGGGAAAAGATTCGCTAGTTCTTGGTCATGCTCTGCTTGGGAGCCTGGAATAGAAAACGACACCTTCTCTCTGCAGCAAGCAAACTGCTGAGGGAAATCAAACCCTTGGAAAAAGATCCAGTCTAGGATCTGTCTATGCAAAGGATGACAAACCCCCCTGCTATCAGGCCCTCCAAGAGCCCAGTGAGAGAAATGTTCATGGCAGATTACAGACCAGATGAAGAAACATGGCCAGAAACTGCAGAATTTGACACAGCTTTAACACTTTTTCCAGTTTGGTGCTTTTTGGTTAAAACTGTATAAGAATCTATGGAAGCCATCACTGAGCTTGAAAATCAAGTGCTGAAAATTAAGAAGCATCATGCTTAAGAATATACATTCAACCTGAGATCAAACCTCAAATATGAAGTTTAAGAATAAAGATTTTCACCTTCTTTGTTCACCATATGGACACAATTAAGGTCACATATCCCACTTACTCCACATTGTTTAACCCTGTTCTGACAAACCAGTTTATTAGATTTACAGCTCTTAGTTATTACAGAAGTGAAATGACAAAGTGCCACATGACACAATTTAATATTAGAATCTCAGACGCCTCAAATGGGTTGGGTTGGGTTGGGTTGGAAGAGACTTTAAAGACGGCCCAGTTCCAACCCTGCCATTGGCAGGAACACCTTCCACTAGACTACATTACTCAAAATCCCATCCAACCTGTCCTTCTGTGATATGATCATTTTAAAGAGTATTGTGACCTAAACTAAGATGTAATTTGAATGGAGAGACAACATTCACATGAATAAATATTTTATTCCTAATATTCGCAATCCCACAAATTACCTCTCAGGGCAGGGGAAGCGGTAATTCCTCACCAAAGTTTCTGGAAGGATAGTGCAGAACCAGAGCCTAAAGGCAAAAACAGAAGGAAAACCAAAGGGCTCGGCAGGGGTCACCTCCTCTGTTCTTTTTGTGGGTTGTTCCAGGTTTGTTTTATTGTGTTCTAGAAGTTGGGTTGAAAGAGTGCAAGCCTTTCATTTCAGGCTCATACAAATACAATATGATTTGCCTTTCACAGCAACCTTCAATAAGCAGAAAAGCTACATCAATTTTCTTTAGCAACTATCAGCACTACAGGCTCCTCTATAAATTCACAACCTAATGCATTGGCTTCATGTGATGAAAACATTGTTTTTGAGAAAAAATATTAGAAAGACATTAATATTGAAAATTATCATTATCAGCTGTTTAGTTCATAATAACATTCAGCTTTTCAACAAAGGCAAAGGCCACATTCCAACTCTGAACCAAAAATGAACAGCACTGATAAGGGATATTATTCTGCATGAAGGAATAATCAGCAAATTATCACTGTGTTGACACTGAAACCTTTCATCTCTATAGCTAGAGGTGGTTACTAAAAGTGAAAATAAACAAACATGAGACCCAAATGCCATTTACTCATTAAGTATTCAAGAAACAGGACAGAAATATTGATTGCCAACATGCTGTATCAAGCAATTTGGGGAGGGTGGGGTGCACAGCAGCCTGGAGGGGAATTAAATTTGCAATCTTCCCAAAGCAGGATTAAAGGAGAAGCAGGCAAGTGGGGCAGCACCCAGCTGGAATTAGACACTGGAGTTTAAGTTGTTCTTTTACTAAACCCTTCTTGTGTCAATTCAGTTAAAACACTCAGGGTTGAATTTAAAAACACACTGATGAATGCAAAGGAAACAAGCATTTAAGTGCCTCTGAATATCCCAGTGATGCATTGTTCCTGCTAGCCCCCACTCCCTCTCTGTCTTGTGTCTGTGTGCAAAAGGCAGTGGAGTTGTGCTGATGTGGGGGTAAGGATAACACAGAAATATGTAAGACAGTAACACATGAGTTCAGGGAACTACATGGGGGTGAGCTACAATTTAATTTAGATAAGGGGGTTGGGTTTTTTTTTTCCCCTAAGAACAGCTGAGTGATTATTGGAGCCTTTTGGGGGTGTTCCCTAGCCCCAGCCCTGCCTGGACATGTACCTAGGTAGTCAAGGCACTGGGGGAGGAGGGAGCACAGTGTGCCCAGAAGGATATGCACCTGCCTTAGGAGAAGACTTCTTAAATGTTCTGTAAGAGCACATTTAATAACTAGTGCTAACCTGGGTTACCCTACGTCTGAATTGGCACCTTTTATTGCGTTTTCAAATTGCCCTGCTTTGAAGTGCCTTTTCACTACAACACAATGCCCTCTTCTTCTGTATGTCTCACAACAAAGCAGAAGATCACGAGGATAAAGAGAAAGCTAAAGAAGTTTTGCCCTGAATGTCCATATTATGTAGTCCCTCAAGCCCTCCAGCTGGCCATGCAGAGGGCTGAACTGTCCCCACACCGGCACACAAGTTCACTCCCTTTCCCAGCAATGTTTTCCTGCACCGAGAGGGTGTGGACCCTCCTCTAGAAGTGCTCACTGCTCTTTCCCAGACCTCTGTGGTGGCTCCTATAGCAAAGCACTATTGTCTCTTTAGTTCTTATACTGTACGACAAAACATTCACCAAATTCCATACAGCTCAGGTCTATGCCAACAGGTCTCTGTTTCACTGAATTCTTTCACATTGTCCAAAACTGCAAACTAACACAGTTGAAGAATCATGTTCTTTTTTGAAATGTATACCTGCTTCTACTACACATAAAAACCACCTCCTACAGTGCCTTTCCAAGGCACGCCTTTCCCAGCACTTCTTACACACCATCATTGAAACAGAAACCCCTAGCTGATACAGGACAGCAGGCAGACAGCACAACTGAGGCAACCTCTGCTTCTACCGCTGATTACAGGATTTATGAGACCAGAGGCAAAGGAGAGGTGTTATCCAGTAGAACATGAATAAAACCACATACAAGAGAACCAACACAGCACAAGTATTCAGCACACAAGAGCTTCGAATCTCACCATATGCTCAGTGCAAAACTCACATCACATAAACAAACCTAACACAAGCTAACCTCCTGCCCTCATTATTATAATAAAATATTTACTGAATCCAAACACAGCAAAAATCTCTGCTGAATTTTAGTAGCTGCTACTGCAGCATTGTAAAGGCTATTCTTGTATGGGTTCAGCTAGATTACAATGAGAAACAGCACTCAAACATATCTGCATAAAGCAATAAGGTGTTTTGTGGTTTTTTTTTCCCATTATAAACTAATATAAACTCTAAAGTCAATTTAAACTAAATAAAGTGAGGAAAGTTTTCAAATTGAGCTGTCAGCTAAGTGCCAGAATCATTATAATTTCCAAATCATCATTCATATAATTAAAAGAATACACAGCATAATTTTAAACATGTTTAACCGTCTTTCTCCATTCTACTGTGTTTCCACATAAACACATAATAATTATTTTCATGACAGTACCAGTGATTTAGTTACCACAGCACTAGATGAAAAACAAGTCATTTCAGGTCAAGGCTTTCCAAAATGTGCAGTCATCACACTGTACCTGTATCTTCCGGCATTCCTGCATTAATTCCCTTCCAGAGGGGAAATGCCACCAGGAGCACCTCTGCTGTGTGACTGGTGGCAGAGCAGGATCCAAAGCTGCGTGTCGTCACCACTCTGGCACCAACACACCCAAGGGTCAGATGACTCCTGCAACACCCACACACTGCCAGGAGCAGAGCCAACACCTCACTGTCACCACCCTGTAAAAATAGTGTCCTACAGAAGCCTCAATATTGTCATGGCCATGGGCTGTGCCACCACTAGCAGGGTCTTGGAGGGACCAGATATGGGATGTGCCAGCAAGGGGTGTGTTTGCATCAGGTGATGCCACCCTTCCATAGCCGCTGCAGGGTGGTGCTGGGCTCCTGGGGAAAATGACTAAAACGAGGGGAAACTGCAAATTCCTTGCCATAAATTAAAAATACAAGCTGAGGCAGCAGGGAAACCCCTCTAACCACTCCCCAAACACAGAGATTCCTTCCCCCTGGCACAAGAGGGCACAGTCCTGATGTCAGAAGAAGATGATGTAACTAGTGAGATGCTCTCCCTGTAAGATACCTGGCATCCACAAATCTCTCCCCTGATTGCTCATATGGAGTTGGAATGTGTATCACTGGAATAACAGTGATGTGTTGAGCTATTTAAAGCACTACATGGGAACAGAATGACCATTTCTATAAGGACTTTGACTTCAGAAATCTATATGGCGAGTACACTACTGCCCTGAGCCATGCCAGACATGGTCCGTAACTTTAAACAGCCCCCAGCTGACATGGCCTGAGATCCAGAGCACCAATCTGAAGACCCAAGTTCTGCGCAATGAATCAGAACTAAAAATTACTCCATTTAAAAAAAAAAAAATAAAAAAAATTCTTATATGTGTTACCTTGCAGCAACCAACTTTTGGCATTAACACCTTATGGCGATATTTGATTTTGTTCAATTCTGTTGTGCTGCTTGTGTGAAGCCAAATCCTTCCCCACACCCTTTTGGATCACCATCAGCCACCCTGGCGGAGCTCTCCAGTTATCTGCAGGATTTGGCCTACTTAGTTTTCCCCAGCGGCGACTTCAGCTTGGCAGAAACACAGAAGGCACTTTGCTAAATAGCAATACTCTGAAGGCATGAAAATTAATAGGCAGGAAAAGTGAAAGGGCTTTCACTCTTACACAGCCTCTCCCTCTTCTCACCAGGCTTCCAAGGCTAAATGCTATGCAATTTTGAGGTTGTATCATCGTAATGCAGTCACACAGTGCACTAATTCGTATTTACAACTCTCAGTGTGATCCATGAGCCTCCCCCGCAGTCTCACCACTTCGTTGCTTCGTTGCAGCAAAGCAGAAATAACACTTGAGGAGCTCAGAGGGGTTTTGACGGTGTTTCTGTGAAACTCCAGCACAACTCATGGGCTTTTCACAAAGCACAAAGCACGAGGCCATTGCCCTTCATTAATGTGATGGGCTGGCCTGAGGGAGTGTGACTAGACAGCAGTGACAGCAGCATAGGTGAGAGCTCAGAGACCTCCTGCTGCAAATGATTCGGAAAGCAGTACAGCTTTAACCTGATTTCACAAATCAATACAAGCCAAATTCCCATGTTTAAAAACAGCACACTGCCCTTGCTACAGAAAAGGACGAGACACTTGGCTTCTCTTACAACCTCCAGTCCTGGTAGCCACAGCAGTGCATTCAGCCACCCTCTGTTTCAGGTTTCCTTTCACCAAGGTTACATTACACAGGTCAACTCCTTCGTCAATGTCTTTGCAAACAGCAATCAGACAGCTTAGCAATGAATTTAGGCCACTCTGAAATGGATTAGTCGGCTGCAAAATCTTTATAGCCTACGGTGCCACGGGTTAGAAATGACATTTTAAAAAAGATTTCAGATCCTTTCCTAATTAACTCGTGCTTTTTTTCCTGTACTCACTGCCCTCTTCCCAGTGAAAGCTGAAGTGAATGTCAGTAGTAACTGCACTGGTCATGTAGTTTAGTTTTAGGTAGTTGGACTTGATGATACCTGTAGGTCCCTTCCAATATGAGATATTCTATGATTCTATGCTTGAATGAAGGTGACGGTATACAGTCTAACCCTGTGTCTGTTCTTCCATGCTCACACCACTTCACTAGACCTATTTTGAGCTTTTTCCGTAGTCTGTCTCTGAAAATATGTTTTAGAATGGAAAAAAATATTTTGAAAAAATGTTAGAGTTTTTCCCTCCCGATAAAACAAAAGTATTTTCTAGCTAAGATTTTTTTGAAAAAACCAATATTATAACACCACCTGATATTCAGGGACTTTGCAACATACTACTGGTATGTAACTGCCTGCTTACAGCAATTCTTATGCTACTTAGGATTGGCATATTGGTTTAAATTTTAAATTGCCCTGTGTGGAGTAAGGAGTTGGACTCAACGATCCTCATGGGTCTCTTCCCACTCAGAATCTTTTATGACTTTATAAAACTATGTCCCTGAACTTTAAGTCGTTCACCAAGTTTCTACCCAAATAGAATTCTACCCTACGCATATATTACTGTTTAACAGCATATGGAGGCTACAGAGTCCAGTCTCAATACAGATTAAAAAATTTACTTTTCAAAAAGAATCTATAATTAAAGAATTTTACTTTGAAAATACTGGAGAATTCCTATTTCACAGGTCTTCTCAGTACACTTTAAGATGTCTTTTCTTCTAAGTTGCAAAAACTGGTTACAGTGCTGCTTCATGTTCTTTTTGCCTTCAGTAGTTTTGATTGAGGTTAGTGTTCATTTGGAGTTTCTATTGGGGATAATATGATCGCAAACAGAGGTACCAATCTCTTCTCTCTGGTAACCAGTGACAGGACCTGAGAGAATGGCCTGACGCTGCATCAAGGGGAGGTTTGGGTTGGATATTAGGAAAAAGGTTCTTCACCCAGAGGGTGGTTGGGCACTGGAACAGGCTCCCCAGGGAAGTGGTCACAGCACCAAGCCTGACAGAGTTCAAGAAGCATTTGGACAATGCCTTCAGGCACATGGTGTGGTTCTTAGGCTGTCCTGTGCAGGGCCAGGATCTGGACTTTGATGATCATTGTGGTTCCCTTCCAACTAAGGATATTCTATGATATGAAAAATGCTGCAAAATTAGGTATATCTCTCTATATAATAATACAGATTTTGGCAATACTTTATCACTAGAACAAAAATAAAACTAAGAAATAGATGTTTCCTTTTAACTATCAAGATTTATTAACTGAATGAATGCATTCCTAAGTGCTTGGTTCAAATTTGGAACTACTGCTGAATGGCCGCTGACCTCAAGCACTTACAATACAAATAAAAGAGGACAAACCCATGGCAGAAG
The DNA here is from genome assembly GCA_035222235.1 of Margarornis squamiger. Taxonomy (NCBI): domain Eukaryota; kingdom Metazoa; phylum Chordata; class Aves; order Passeriformes; family Furnariidae; genus Margarornis; species Margarornis squamiger. The sequence goes on from JAWWTY010000123.1 coordinate 63,594,110, forward strand.
TGAAAATGAACAGTAAAAGGGTAAAGATTTACTGAGATTGAGTTGGGTAAACGGTCTCTCTACAACTAAACTCATGTCTTCCAACTTTCTGCCTAAACTCTCTTTTATCAATCCCATTCCTGCTGCAAATGGACTTGCAAAATCACTCAACCTCACCCTTAGTGACCTGTTGCATGCCACCAAAACCTGTTCTGCTTAGAAACAGCCTGAGTTAAAATGTCTGGCTCTCAAACACCTCCATCCTCAAGTCCACACATGAGAAAATATTTCTTATCAACATCACAGCAAGGAGCCATGTACATGGTCATCTTTAATGGAAACACACACACAAGCAAGTTAGAGAAAGTGGGCTCTCGGAGTACAAGACACTGAAGTATAAGAATTTGCTTTAGCAGGGAGGTTGGACTAGATGAACTCCAGATGTCCCTTCCAACCTCAACCACTCTGTGATTCTGTGGCGATCCTGCATATTTATGAAGCAGGAAAAATCAGGCTGAGAATCTATTCTGAGCTCTGCATGTCAGAGAGCAGGCAGCTGTGCTTGCTCCAGAGGTAACTGGGTCATAAATCCTTTTCTGCTCCTTGCTGTCTCTTGGGAATGAAGAGCTTCCCTCAGCCTTGAAATTCATGATGACAGCCCTTGTCTACTGGCCAGCAAGTCTGATGACTGAAACCAGAACTTCTTCCACTCCCAACTCCTTTCTCCCAGGGGGGAGTGCTCTACAGCAGACCTAGACCCAGACCAAAGGGTGCATTAGCTCCCTTTGCTCCCCCAATGAGAATGAAAGCACCATCTAGGTATTCCTCAGAAAACTGTACACCAAAAATAGTGAGCAGAAATAAAACATAAAGCCTACAAAGCCTTTAGCAGATATTTTATAACAGCAAAAATGGGTGCATAAAACCTGTAAATGGGGTGCAAGAAAATGCCTAGAGAACTTGAAAAACCAAGCCCTGTCTCATAACAAGGGGATGGAGTACCAGCAGGTCCAGAACATGATCTGCAAAGTGACACAGGTCAGAGGATAAAGAGATATGGTCTGGTGAGCAGTGAAGAGACAACAAGAGCCACAGTGATGATCCCACAGGTCACACCTTCAGAAATGAACCTGCCCCACAGGGAAACTGCTGACCTTATGAAACTGATAGGGATGGCCAGTAACAAATGGAGCACACGTCAGATAAAGAAAGATCTGCCTAAGTAGAGGTCATGGGCTACAAATTAGCTCAGAAAAAACTGCCATGTAATACGGATGAGGTAAGCAATTAACAAAAGGTATTAGTTTCTAAAAGGTCAGGAACTACAAGGGACTAACCAGAGAATGGACTTCAGAATGCAAGAGGGAAACTGTATACCTAGAGGTAAGCTGGGAAAGGCAAGAGGATAATGGGATGTACTGTATTAAGGGAAGGCATCCTGGCTGCAACAGAAATGGTACTGTAACAAGAACTGCCGAGACAAAAACTAGAATATGAGTCCAGCACTTTATGGCAGGAAAATCAAAGCAGCAGAATGAGGCAATAAATGTCAGTTGGTGTGGCCAAAATTGCACTTGGTAGGCATGAGAATTAGAAAAAAATCATTACTATCTTTTAATACAGGAGGAATTAAACTACAATGTGAATTTGACCTTTAGGGGATCGTGAGTGGTGCAAGAAGGATGACAGGCACTGCAAAGATGCCAAGACAATTTTCGGGTATTTCTTCTGGGAGTAAATGAATGCACAGAGCAGGTTTTTAAGGGAGGATTTTTCTGTGTGGGCTGATGCTACATGCGCACAAAGAGAGAAAGAGATCACTAAATGTTAATTTATCATTGTTTTACATATAAAATTACCATTTAAATTGTCTGGATTTTTAATCAATGGAAATTTCAAGTGCTTAAATATAGAATAAACAGAACTATTACCTAAATAACCAGATAAAGGATCTTCATTGCATTGCTCTGATCTGAAAAGTTACACAGACGATGCTATAATTCTGCAGTCACCAGCTACCTATCATACAAAATGATCAAATGATAATGTGGGTTGGGTGCTATTTAGAAAAAAAAAGATTCAACCTCTCATGTGTTTTAACTAGAATCAATACATTTAAATTTGAAGGTGTCTTATAAAAAAATAAAATGAATGTATACAACTGCCTGCCCCCTGACATTCCCTCTCTCCCTCAAAAAAAAAAAAAAAGTAAAAAAAAAGTAAGCCTTTGAGAGTTAAGAGGCCTGAGTCTAGGTCTGAGGGAGGACTCATGTGCCTGAAATGCCACACATATAAGTCCAAAGCTACAAGGCTGAAAACCCCTTCCTCACACCTGCTCCTTGGCACATCCAAAGGCAGAGCAAGCTGATTTTTCACTTCCCGTTTCCCAGCTGCCCATGGGGGACTATGGGAAAGTGCCTTTGGCTTCCCCCAGTTTTCCAAATGTAGTGGATGGTAAAACAGCTCTGTGTACTTGTTTGTTTCTTTTGTGACTGTGGGGCACCGAGTGCTTTAGTTGGTGTCACTGAGTGGATCTGAGAAGCTTCCATTTGAAGAGATACCTTTCTTGTTTTCCATGACTACAAAGACCTTTCAGAATCCTTGCCACATTTGTTGGACACACTCTTCTCACAAGCCCAGGCTGCCTTTCTGCAAGCTGTGCATCTCAGCCTGGCTATGGCATGTGGCACTACCAGGATAGAAGGACAAATACACATGAAGACCATTCTCTGCAAAAAAGTTGACTATGATCTTCAGATTAGGGCAATCTGAAGAAGTGGCAAGGTGAGTTTAACACCAATGGTTTCAACAGGGAATCATAGCTGCAAATTCCTCTTACTTGCAGCTCAAGTGGCTGCAAGTCTAACCCTGGTGTTTGCACAGACATCTCTGCTCAGGTTTGCAAAGGCAAGGAGTGAAACACCGAAATCAAGTTCAAGATCCAGACTGTGATTCCAAAGTGAAAAGTCCTGCACAAGAAATCTGTCCCAGAGGGTAGAGGGAATTTCAGACACATCCTCATCTGCAGGACTCTGCATTGTGCACACACACCCAACCCCCAGCACTTTAATCCTTGCATTTAGCCCACAGTGACCATGCCAGAGAACATTTTTCTGCCTTCTGCTTTCCAAATCCCATTCTCTGTAAAAGGATGTAGCTGCAAAGCAGCAGGTCAGATCAAAAGCCTACTTAAATACATTCATTTTGGTTGATGACCCCAGAGGAATGTGTCAACACCGTGGACTGCTGTTTTAAAAGTAAAAAAGAAGTCATAATTGGAAATGTGATGCTGTTAGACTTAACATAGTTCCCAGTAAAGCCCACCAGTAAAACTATTACTGATCTGGGTGGAAGACTTTCAACAGCATCAATTTCTGAATTCAGCCAAGTTTTGATCTTAGCAATTGCCTCACAACAATTAGAAAGTTCAGCCTTTCCCTTGCTTGCCTGAGGTTACAACTTCCCATCAGTAGCATCTGAAATGCAATTATGTCTCTGAGTTGACTTCAATACCAAGAAACAAAGCAGATTTGTTTTCCTTGTAGTGTGTCTAAATTAATTGATATTCTTTATTGTTCAGTTCCATCATAAGTAGCTTAAAAATTTTAAGAATCAATTTGAAAAAAAATCACTGGACTCTATTGTTTTGCAGCTCCCTGGGTACCTGGTAATCACTTCAATCACCTCCACTGGTTACTCAAGCCATATGACTGCCAGTCTGTGAGAGACTGAAAAGTAAATGGTTAATGGCTCAAACAACTGGCCACTTGCAAATGCAGCTGGGTCTTTGCTGAAGGTGTCTAATGTAAAAGGCCAGGCACAGAGGGCGCGAGCACCACAGGATGCCCATGACAAATCAACCTTTGTTTAACAAGAAGCTGGAGTTTGAGCCAGATAAGGGAGGAGGTCAATAAGAAGCAGATCCTGAGGAGGCAGGATAGTGGTTTTTATCATGCCAATATTGTCCCTTACAGAACTGGCTCAGTTGCAAAACTCCTCTCCTCCTCCCCACCCAGGCAAGGTACTGGAACATGCCCATGATGGCCAGAAGGGATTCATCCCTTCTAAAGGGGCATAATTGGCTCAGCTGTGCTGACATGAGAGGCAGCTGTCATGTCTTAGATGGTGTCATGAACCATCAAAGACCTTTGAAGTGCCCCCAGATTAATTTCTGGGGCCTTTCACCATAGGACTGCACATGACCTACAGTGTTACATCACACAGCATAAAACTGCCTGTGTCCCCACCCCACCCCTGGGTGGGGTTCTCACCTGAACCTGAGAGTATATTAACCAATTGAACTTTGTGTTTCATGGGCTTTCCCCCACTCCCGATGTATCAAGACTGCCACCATCACGTCAATGAACGGACACTGAAATTGCAACAATCAAGTCTTATCACTGGATCCTTACGTAGTACCCTTTCTCTCTCCTCTTTCTTTCTTTCTCTCTTTCTTCTCCTAACTTCTTCTCAAAATATACTGTAAATGAGATTAAAAAACTCCAGTCAATGCTTTAGTAAGTGCCTTGCTGTGTCTCGAAAAGTTAAAGTTTGCTAAGTTACAGTTTGTGAAGTGCCTTACTTTGGATGCTGCTTTAAAATTTGCCTAGTACCTTATTCTACCTTTGTGTTCTAAAATTTGCAAGTAAAAGTTTGTTATTGAATTTCCTGAGGATTTTGTTGTTTCTCCCACACACTGCCTAGAGTGAATAAACAACCTTCCCCTAAGCCTGCTGATGGGACTGGGGCATAACACAGTCCACCCATCTTTAGGATATTAGTTTATGGAGAGCCATGTCCCAATATCAGAAACTATCATTTTGGTGCAATTTTCTACCCCCAGATCTGTAGCACGGACCAGGCTGCACCCCTGCCTTGGCATCGCTCTTCACGCTGGTATTTGCTCCATCTGTGTCCTCGAATGGAGGAGGGGAACAAGCACATTCCCTGGCTTGGAAAGGAGCAAGTGTTTGGAACTGGGGAAAAAGAGTTTAGAAGGAATTTCCATGGCTCATTTATCATTCCATTCCCTGGTACAAACAGAATAATAACAACAATGATGCCTGCCTGTTACAGCAACACCAAAAAAACAGAAGAAAGATAAAATAATATAGAATATAGTTCATGTTGCTAGCCAAGCCACAATATATCACCCTCAATCAATAATTAAAATGTAATTTACTAACTTGCCACTAATACTATATGAAGGATGTTCCTAAAAGGATTCCATACACTATAAGGACCTTTCCAAAGTTCTTTCTTTTTTAGGTTGTATTCTACAGCATATAAAACTATCTAAAATAATTACTCTTAAATATAAAACTGAACTCCTGATTTTATTTGCTCTGCTTAATTTGGCACTAAGAAGGGATTAGCTGTTATTAAATTGCAATCATACAGTTACTTCAGATATATAAAGGTATTGATGTTACTGAAATGCTGGTGCTAAAGTCACACTACCTTACACAGGTGCAAAATGGTTTTTTTTGGTGAATTTGTCACAGTATGAGAATTTCTTCTTAGATTCAGTTACACCCATACAGACCTAATTCTGCTTCATCCCCATCAGACACATCAGTGCATTGCCTCCCTTTTCACATTCAGGCTACACAATTTCTGCAATTCTGTTATCTTTTGACACCACATTCATAGCAGAAATGTGCTATATTCACACAAACACGACCCTGGAGCCTACAGCCACAGTGCTGCTTCTTGCACAGTTCTGCAACTAACAGCTCTATTACCGATGGTACATTTTAAAGCTATTTACACAATGTGCTTTTTGACCAAGTTTTGGTTGCTTAATTTGCAACCTGCCACCTCATTCAGACAGCAAATGAGTTTTATTTCAAACTAAATATTTTGTTCCAAAGTTTTATATTCACCTTTTATAGAAAGAAGGGGATGAAGCAACATCATCTGATAAAATTATGTCTTATTTATAAGAAGAAGGATATTGCACAGCATTTTCCCCAGGTCATGTACAGAAATGCAATTCAGTGAAGGTCAGGTGAAAATCCAATGCCAAATGCCACATTAACCTCACTCCCCTGATTTCAACAGGGTTGAACCACAGACACAGTATGTTCACTGTTCTGAGGAAACAGTAGTGAGGTCTGCAGACAGGAGATGCTGAAGCCCGCTAGTCCGCATCCAGGTTGCTTCTGCATGGAGACCTTAGTTTAGAAGAGGTGAGGGAAATTGATGGCCAAGGTCTGGTTGCAGTGTTATGTCAGGGTGAGGCTGCAGTGAGCACAAAAAAGGCTGCCACAGTCTTCACATTGCCTGTATTGACTTAGTCCGACTCACTAGAAAAAAAGGAAGAGCAGGCTCAGAACAGACCTCATCACAGTACTGCTGTATTTAAAGAGCAACTGCAAAAGGGATGGAGACTCTTCTCTCTTTACAACAAACCACATGGAGAAGATGGGGACAACAAGGAAAAGTTGCACCAGGAGAGGTTTCATCTTGACATAAGAAAGAAATTTCTCCCAGCAAGGACAATTATGCCCTGGAACAGCCTCCCCAGGGATGTGGTGGACTCCCCTTTGCTGGAGGTTTTCAAGACGCAATTGGAAAGCATACCAGTTAATTTGAGCTATGTTCCTTTTCCCACAAAAGGTTGAACCAGGTGATCTTTCAAGGTCCCTGGCAACCTGAGTTTTCTATGTTTCTGTGAACCGCCCTGCACAATGAAAAGCATGATTCAGAAATTTTTGTTCACCAATGGGGGAAACTGATATGGTTGGTGACCAGCACCAAAGAATGCTTTTCAAGCCAAAACAAGAGAAAGCCAAAAAACATTTTGAGAGACTTTCTTAATCTAAATTGGCTTTTAGTTTCACTGGGACTCTAACAGAGAAGTCTACCCAGTCACTGGAGCATGGAGGTTGGGAGCCCCCAAAGCAGATGTAGGTCACTCCTCCTCCTCCTCCTCACAAGGGAAGGAAACCAGGAGTTTCATCTGGCTGCAAGCTGCTCCAATTGTCAATAATCCTACAAATTCAAGTCTTTAATAATAACCTACTAAGACGACAATGACGTAGGATGCTATCCCTTGACCTACATGCCACTGAGGCGAGACTTGGTCTGTCAGGCCATCACAGACACAGCTGTTCACGGACTCAGCTTGTGACACTACATGTTCTACCATATCCCCTTCTTGCTGTATGCATGGCTCTGAAACTGTTTGCATTCACAGGTGTTCCTTCTAGCTCCTTTTCACTACCCAGCAAGGGATGAGTTTGGTCTATGCATTGACCACTGCTGTTTGGCCAGCTGGCATTATGTTGCTGGAGAAAGTGAGTCTCCCCTATTGTTTTCCAGGGCTGCAACACATGGGAGCACTTTTCACTCTTCCCCACTGCTGACCATATATCAAAGGAATATCAGAGCAGTCTGGCTCTGCTCTACTCCCAGAGTATCAAAGCAAAATAATAATTTTAATGAGAGAGAAGCCCAATTTTAGTTTAATTCAACACACAGAAAGAACAAGTGATCCATGCCACCACAGCACATTTCCAGCGTTTATTTCTAGAACAGCATACAAGCAAAGATAAATTTCCCAGTCCAAATACTCATAAAGTAAATGATGACTCAGATGGTAAATACCCTTTCTATTGCATCCCACTTCTCTCTATCATTTGGAGTGACAGCCCTGCTCTCACTGAATTAAAAAGGACTGCTTTGTAATGAATGAAATCAACATTTTCTCCTGTACAACTTGTTTTTCTGCACTGCTAGGCAGTATCAGTATCTGTACTTCAAACCTTTTGTTTTTAATAGTGTTTCTGTAGAAACAGGCCTGAATTTCAAAAAGTTTTTTTGTTTTTCTAGGTACTCTCTTAAAACACAGATGTGACTGTAGCACTGAGCGAGGTATCTAAGAAAAACAGTCTAATAAAGTTAAACTGATCAAGCTGGAAGCAATGAGTATTAACTTCATATTCAAAGCATGATATGCAACTCTGTGAAAAGACTGATGGGATCCTCAGGGTATGAAAAATTATATGATACAATTGAATTATCTCAGCAATACAGTTTCTTACATAAGATTAGAAAAAGGACACAGTAAAGGCTAACACAGTAAATAAGCTGAGAACTAGGAGCAATTCCTTAATGCAATCCAATCCTGACCTCTGCAATAATTTTAGCTACAAATGTCATTGGGACTGTGCAAAATGAGACACCTTGTGGAAGTGCTTCTCTCTACTGATTAACCAACTGGTGTACACAAGCCAGTGAGACCTTAGGTGCCAAAAGCATAAAACTCTGAATTAGCCACCATGACTTGCAGAAATCCTTAATTTGACCTACCCTCCAGACTCGGTCATTCTAACAACATTTTTCATACTGTCCATCACAAATCAGTCTTAGAGCTTTAAGAGACTCTACTAGTAATCTTTTTCTCTTTCACTAAGCATTAAAAACTCTATCTCGATTTTAGTCCCTCTTCTAACACTGAACTGAAACACAGTTGAAAACTCTGGTTTGAATTTCAGTCTGGGACATAGGAAAGACACACATGCTCCAAGCCATACAGCTTTATGACCCCCTCATGTCACAGGTGTCCTGTCTGACACTACGCTGACAACCCACAGCAGACAGGTTATAACACCATGCATTGTACCACTAAATTCATAATAATGATGCTTTTAGACAGCTTTATATTTCCAAAGCACTCTGAGTAAGACTAACATGGCATCTTTTCCAATGGCATTTGTAATCTTCAAAGGAACACATTTCAGTTCTTCTTTACATAAACATGAGCTTTATACAAATACAGAGGTCAAGTAAAGCTTTAGTCTTCCTTGTTTGCTAGTGTGGGAATCAGCTTGCCTAAATCCAGGCATCCAGAAATTATGAAACGAGTTAAAAGAGGTTCCCACTTTCATTACAGAAACAGAAACTTCCCACCACAAAGTCCACCACCAGCGGCTGGCACAGAACATCCTCTGGAATTGCCTCCCTTCCACTCAATGTTGCAGCGGCTCAGGTTAGACACCCAACACTGCTGAAGTCAGACAATATGAATCCAAGCCTGAGTGCGTAACTGCTCATTCTATTTTCTGTGCTTGTTTAAAATTCTAGATGTGATTGAGTGTTTCTTTATTTCCTATGCAACCCATGTCTGAATCTGCCAGAGCTCACTGTCACTCAACTGCCAGCTCTCGTGATCCTCCTCATCAATGCTTCTTGTGATTCCAGCATGGGAGCCCTGCAAACACGTGAAAATCTTATCCTTCATTAGGAAAAGAAAAATACAAACACAAATTTCTACCACCATCCCTCCAAATTATTTGAAAATTGTGTATAATAATTTTAATTAAATATAATCTTTTTTGGAAATTAGAATTTCTTACCATTTGGGGAGGCTGGTAACACCTCACTACCAAGTATCAATCCATTACTTCAGCAACGCACTGCAACATTTTCTTCCTTTTTGTGCTACTTTCCCCCTTTAAGTACCTCTACATAATTAAGAACTTTAGTTGTGAATTTTTCAAGTGTCTTTCTTGGATTTTCCTCTGCAGACATGAATCCACTTACACTCTTTCATATTTTGGATGCTCTCACTAGTACAGTCTATGTTAATATGAACATCAACAGAGAATGAAAAATAGCACAGAGAATGAAAAATAGCAGCCCAGTATTTCAGCTGTATTGAAGTCAACTGAAATACTCATATGTACAGAGTCAAAGACCTTCACAGATATTTATCCTCACGGCTTTCGCAGATAACACTGGAAACTTCCTGGAAGAAGGATCATAATTACTTTTTATGTCTATACAATCCTAGCTTTTGTTTCCTGAAATGCTACTGCCAATAGCAATGCAAATTTAATACATCACACTGTATATGAAAAAATGTGAAAACAAAGATATTATATATAATGGCTTAAGAATTTCTCTCGGGCAAAATTTAGCAATGTGTGGCATCATATAATAAAAATAAACAACTTTAATCTCTAAGCTTTAAAATTAGGCAATGGAAGAAGAAAGACTCTTTCTGAGTATTTCCACGATATTACAAACTCTTACTTCTAGATTCTGATTACACAAGTTCAGAATATAACCAAATATTAAATAAACATGCAAATTGTATTTTTTATGTAGACTCGTATAAAAACTTTACAGCTTAAGTGAAAAGCAAAGAAAGAAATAGAAAGCCACCTCTTTTAGAAGGGGGTTTGTAAAACAGTAGAAAGCCTCTGCATGTAAACACCTGGGAACAGCTGGCAAACTGAGGGAAGAGAAGAAGAATCAGGGGAAAGGCAAAACCCACCAACTACTAATTCCAATAGTAAGAGAACAACAACAGAATCTGGAGTGGAGAAACAGCAGGAGATCACCACCTGTTCTTTGGCCCTGCTATTCAAAACAAAAATGGCCTTTCTTCATATTATTTTCTTAAGAAAATGTAATTTTCCAAGAAATACCTGCATTTGCTGTCAACTCTTAACCAAAATAATAAAAAGTGCCCAGAAGACTAGCTAACAATTTGCAAAAAAATGAGCAATACTGTGTCATTGTATAATTACAATCCATTATCTACAAAATATATGAATTTTTTTTATAAAATATTCTTTGGTCAAAATGGGGTAATGGAGGTTTCCTATACACACAGTAATAATATCTTTATCGAAGAATACACCACTAATACAGTGCCATTCAGTATGGCACTTGAGAAAGCAGCAAAATTCCTGCACCTCTAGTTCAAGAACTCTTTCTGCCTCACAATTTCCTTCTTTTAAGCCTTCCTTTAACTGTATTTCCATTTGCAAGTCAAATCTGCCACCTAATTCATGCCATCAGACCCACTACTGACAGTGTATTAGGGTGGTTATACCCATAGAGGTATAATCAACACTTATTTACAAATTGATTAGGGCAGTTTCAGTTGTGACTTCCACTTAGCAGCAGGAAAGGGTAAAGAAAAATTGCTGTAAGTCTTCTCTTTCTCCTCCAGACAGGCAGCCTATGTGCCCAGCTCTACCGCACTGTAAGAGCGGTCCCCAAGGATGCTCCAGCACAATGACAAATCTCCTACTTCCACATTTGGCCTGTTAAAAACTACCACAAACCGGGAAGGATGGAAAATAAACTCATTATTATCACTTTGAAAGCTTCTGAGATGGAGTTTTTCATTCATTCTGTATGTTCCCTTTTTCAACCAATGAGATTATATTTGTACAAAGGTAGAATTAAAACTATCACTTTAAAGTGTATTCTTCTACTCACACAGTAAGAATTAATTACTTTTACTTAAAGCACTGATCCAAAACCTTTTAAAAATACTTACACCTACTCAAAGGCTTTAATACTTACATGCTAATCCTAAACTCTGGTACATATCAACCAATATATTAGTTGTAAGATTAGGTATGCACATAATTAGAAAATGTAATAAAATAAAGTTTGCTTTTTTAAACTCAAAATTGCTCTAATCTTTAAAAAATGCTCCTTTTCCTCAGTACATTTTTCTATCATTTTACAGACAGTTTTATACTAACATTCTACGTCTCCTATCTAGGAATTCTCTATATATTTTACATTCAGTCCAAGAGAAAATGACAGTCTGAAGATTTAACTTTAAATCAAGACACTATCTCAAAATTGGCCTAGTTGTACTAAGAACATATTAAATTATAAATGAAAAGCTGTGTACTCTGCTATGCAGCAAATCTACAGACTATTGGAAATATATTGTCTTTATTCTCAGGTCAGCTGTACAAGAGATTAGATCCTTTAATTATCTGTCACAGAATGGGAGTTAGAAGCTTCAAATCCATTCAGCTGCTCAGTTTACGACCTGCAGAAATAAATCTGACCCCTTACAAAGTACATCTAAGCATCACGCACACTCCAAGACACAGCTATGGTTTTAAAATCACCATGTAACTCCCAGCTGGTACATCATTGTGCTTCAGAATAACTGAGATTCCACTGAAAATGTACGTGTGTCTGTATTTTTTGGAAGTGCTGCACAAGAGTCCCAGAAGCATTGTCTTGCTGTCCTGCTTTAGCTTTAAATGTAATTTTAATCATGCCGCAGTCAAGTTTAGCACTCCCACACACTATATTTAGAACCAGAGTAATTTAGGTTGGAAGGCACCTCTGGAGGTCATCTAGTCCAGCCTCCTCCTAAGCGCAGATCCCACCAGATCAGGTTGCTCGGGGCCTTGCCCTGTCCAGATCTCAAACCTCCAAGGATGTAAGGCTTCAATTTTTCCTGCTCCACTGCTTTACAATCTTGGGAATTTTGTTTCCTCTTGTATCTAATCAGAACTTACCATGCTGAAAGCTGTTGTGGGGTTGACTCCTGTCCTTCTGCCATGCACTTCTGGGCAGAGTCTGGGTCCACGTTCTCTACAGTCCATCAGTAGGACAAGAAGACATTGATGTTCTCCCCCAGCCTCCCGAAGGAGCTTGGCTCTCGCAGTAGAATGTTCTCCTCCCAGTCTCTGCCCATCCAGGCAGCCTGTCCATGAACCTGCTCCACTTCATCCCAGTGGCAGGACCATGGAGTGACAGTAAAACACATCTTCCCTAAAACCCCTCTCTAACACGAACACCATCATGAGTGAGCAAGGGCATGCACTTTAGAGCAGGGTGATTAAAATTAGCCTTCCAAACCCACATTTTGCATCTTTCGAAAAGTGACCTTGTGCTCAGTGCTGCTGAACACCTTTAACTCACAGCATCTTTGCCCATCCAGGTTTTTCACAAGGCCACCTTCCATCATAGTATTGTACTACTTATCCTAATTAATAAAGCAAAACTCTTCTATTTGGATCTGCCGTAAAGGAAATTGGAGCACTCTGGGAAGGAGGGGAGAGGGGGTTGTCAACGTTTCTGATCTGAACATGTAGTTTTAGACCATTGCATTCTAAAAGAATAGAAGCTCATTTTAGACAAACTTATGAGTAAATGGCTTCATGAATTAGCTTATATATATATATAAAATGAATATCATAATAAAGTTCTCATCCCACAGTGCTATTAGTCACAACAAATATGCAGATTTGCAGCAGCCTGGCCTGAGAACTGACCCTATAAACAAGTTAGTAGATATACAGTGAGCTTGGTGATCCCACCAAGATGTGACCAGAAAGTCACAGCACACTCACACTAGAGAAGCCAAGATGTCTTTTTAAATCTGTGCCCACACCAAACACACAAAAAAATGAAAGTACCTTGCAAAGTTACACATTTGACACTGCAATTTGCCTTAGAAGTAGGGATTTTGTTGAGACAGTGAATACCAATCCCACCTAACCACATATCCTGTGGGTCACACAGAGGCATTACTGCACAGGCATCCAGTTTCCAGCCTCTACACCCTATACAGGTTCCTTGCAATTTAAAGAACAGGCAATGTGATTAACATTGCTAATCTGGCTGCATTGTGAATTTTGGCTGACTCTTCCCTATAGGCCCACTGGGAGTTTTGACTGCAATATAAGAAGTATAGTTAAGCCTCAAAGTTCTATTGCAGCCTTGAAATACTTGATGCTTTAAATTAAGTACCATCCCTGGGTGATATGTGATGGTGCAGCAATCTGTTCTTTAGGGTTTTTTTTTATTATTTTAATTTTCTTCTAGTTGTCATAGTTGCAGTAAAAGGTTAAAGGTTTTTAACATTTTATGAGGTCTTCTCATCCCCTTCCACTATGAACAACATAGGCAAAATCCAAATAGTAGAAAAGAGGCTCCTGATTTACAATTAGAGATGCCACTGCTTGTGATTTTTACCTTAATTTTCCTGTGTGCATACATGGCCTAATACATAGATATCAGGGATTTTCATAAAGGTTTTTGCTTCTGCTTGTATACTATCTACTAATTTGGTGATATTACAGTAATTTTTTTTTTTTAAGCATAAGATCATTTTAGGATCTGGTGTATCCTAGAGATACACTACAACAACTTGCTTTGGAGAAAGAACGCCAGTCAGATGAGTTTTGGTGTGAAGCCACCCTCCCAAGGTGTTGGGAAGAACAGACAAAGAAGGGCAAGTTCCACTCACCCGTTGTAGACTCAAGGAATAGAAAAAAATATTCAGGAATAAAAGAAAAGAAAAAATACTCCCACAACAAGTGAAATTCCTCTTGGAAATAGCAGAAATGTTCTCTGTTCCACTCACTGATTTTATTGCTGTGGTGGGGGAAATAGGACAGTGGTGACAATGCCCTTGGCTGAGCATCCCATATCAAACCAAGGCAGGGGCCAAAATCATCTCACCAACATGGCTGGTACCAAGGGATCCAAAATTGGCCCCAAGCCCCCCACCACTTGGAGCGAATCCTGAGCTGCTGGATGCATCTGTTTATCTTTTGCCATAATACTTCATTTTCCAGCCCATAGGCAACTGACAGAGCAGATGTCACTGAAATGACTTAACGTATTAAGCTGCTATTTGTTTAATTCTGATGTGGAAAATGTGTCACACTCTAAATAGTTTAGTATGTTAATGTACCACTGCAGCAACCTACAGCAATCTTTTATCATTTTATTCTAGATTTATTTGCTTATTTTATTTTAAATCATAATTAAAACCTGTTTCCTTGCTTCTTAGCTACCTTTTTTAAAGCGTACTCAACTTCACCTTTAATTTCCTCAAGCTGAATAAACAAAACTATTATCACAAATGAACACTTAATGTCCTAGAATATTTTATTTGCATTAAATTACATGACAGGTGCAGATAAAACTTCCAGAATAATGTATTCTGTTAATAATTTGCAGCACAATAGTTCATAGATGAAGGGGCTCTTGGGGTTTAACTTCAAGGAATAACAACTTAGTATCTATGTCTGCACAAGAAAGCTGACTAAAGCTATATTTGGAATTGGTCTATGAGTAACAATATTAAAAAGAAATCTGAAATCTAAAATACTCTTATTTGAATCAAACTTTTTCAAAACTTATGATTCAAACTTCAAAATTTCAATTCTAAGGTAAGAGGCAGCTTTCAATAAATACAGAATTAAATTTTATTTCTTATATAAGTCCGCAGCTTCTTATGCTTCAGTAGGATTATACATGACAGTGTATCTAGTCTTGAATTTGAAAATGATTCATCTCAAAAACCTTCAAGGAATCAATTTTAGAATAATTTTTAAAATGTTACAATGAGCACTACAAGCAAAGAATTCCAGGCTGTAAAGAGGAATCATGTACAGTTCAAACTGAAGGAGCAATACGAAGTCTATTGAATTTAACTCTTTTGTAGATTCATATGAGATGTTGCAGTCTTATTAGCTTGACGAACTCTAAGCATGTGTTAGCAAAATTAATCCTCTTGCATGTAGCTGCACTGCTTTGATAAGTCAGAATCGCTTGCATTAGCACTTCTAACTTCTTTGAGACTCTCTGGGCACACGTAAAATGCAGTTAACTCACCCATGCCTTACCCTGATGCGCTGGGGTAAGGCACTGCACTGGGACAGGCCTTCCCTACAGGCACTGCAAGCTTCAGGGCTGGCTGCTGCTTCAGCACCTCTGTAAATAACCCCCATGAACTTCTTAAATGATAATACAAAATCTAAATGTTGACATACGCTTTTAACAATACAGCTTCTGAAACATGCACAGGGCTCGTTTGACTTGATGGTGGGCAAACAACCACTCTGCACCGTGACTGCAATGGCCCACGGCACAATGGGGCAGGCACAGCCCACTGTAATCCACCTCTGGAACAAAAGCCAAATGTTGACAAAAGGCTTCTAAAAACAAAGAAGCTGGAACAGGTGTGTTCAACAATACAGTTCTTCATAACCACCCTGTGCTAGTTCCCAGCAGGCAACCACCAGTGTGACCTGTTTGCTCCACCTCTCCTTGCAGCAGTTCTTATGCTGATGCTTTTTCCCCCACTCTTAAACTCTACCAGCAGTGACACTCTTATGGAATGATGAAATGATCAAAACCTGCTGACAAACAAATGAACACAGGAATCTGATGCTTCTGAACTGAGAGCATTAGGGCACAATCAGTGTGGTGCACTTTGGTCAGATTTTTTTATGATGAACTTGGTTGTTTCACTGTCTTTTAAACAGGAGTGCCATGGATGGCTTGGAGTAGGTCCACTTTCTCTAGACAAATGTACTCAAGTAAACAAGCCTGACACAGTATCAGCCCCAAGAACTGAAATAATCTTCACACCAAGACTAAGCTTTCAGGTCACTGGGGGATACAAAAGCTGACACATGTTATCAGTGTGACCTGGAATGGATCATAAATATTTTCCAAATTACCTATTATATCCATGTGATTCTAACTGATGAAAGCTGCAGAAAGTGAAAAATTGGAAAGTTCCCACAATCCCCAGCTGAGAAAGGGAGATGGGTGAGCAGAGAGAAACCCAGGGCTTTTCTGCTTTGCTGCACTTATCCATGGATAACACTGGCCTTTGGGGAAATATTAACTAAAGCTTGCCTCTAGAGGAAAAAGCTGCATGTTATCTCTTTGCCACACAATGCCACCTTTAAAGAAGAGCTTTAAAGAACTGGCAAGTGACAGTGACAGCTGCTGGCAAGGGTCTGCTGGGACAGGCGTCACTGTGGGCTGCACAGATTCCTTGGTGGGGCTGCACGTTCTCAGCTTGGGTGCCAGTACATGATGCCTTTTCCTACCACGTAAAAATAAAAATCCCACATTTTCCAGCATTAGGTTCTAGTGATTTTTTTTTCTAAGTATTTTACATGTGCAGTCTTATCTGATGGGTGACATCAGTGGCAATCTTAATTTCTTTTTAAAATGAAATTCCCATGTCAATATGATCCAGACAGAAACAAAAATCAAGGGCAGGAATATTTAAAGTGCCAGGGACATGGAGTGGGCATGGAGATAGCAGCAGGCAACTGGCTTTGTTGCAACTGGCTTTCACAAGCCAAACTCTTCCCTCCTTCCTTCCCTCCCTGAGACACTGGACAAGCTGATGATCAAAACTTAGTGAAAGATGGCAAATAAATTAACCTTTCATTTTCCTTTCTTACATCTACAGACAAATGTCAGCCACTCATGCCAATGCCAAAAATAACCCAAAATGTATTAAGTCTTACACATGTAAAGTCAGAATGACCTAACAGAAGGAACATTTAATTCAGACTTTGGTATTTCAGATTTTTCTCCTCTTGACTAATCCTATCAAACACAAATCACAAATCTCTTCTCAGTTCTCCTGTGTGCACAAGCAAATCCCCTTCTCTTGTGAGAGCTTTGCAGTCAATTGATCAAAACTACTATTAAAAAACTAAATATATTTATAAAAAATATGCAGACCCAACAGTACCATAATGAAATTCTACCAAAAGAAACCCCAACACCAGAGAACATACATGCAAACTGATACATCCTGCCAAAAAAGGAAGGGGTTCCTGCAAAATATGGCAGAATTTTCCTAAATAGAAGATACTATCTTTTAGTTTGGGACCAAAAACACTACAACTGTTTATATATGACACAAAGCCAGAGTCAGAGTCTCCTCCCAGTAGTTCACAAACAATATAAACTGCAGGAAAAAAAAAAACAAACAACAAAAAAACACACAACAAAAAAACATGGAATATTAAAATAACAGTAATTACCCTAATAATTATACTATTTGCATTTCAAGGTTTTCCAATTTTTTATTGCATTAATGCTTTCTGTAAGGCATAACATTTCAGGATGCTTACACAAAAGTATGCAACAAAAAGTTGAAATAAATTGATAAAAAAGGAGATTTTTAAAACTGCCAGTGAGATGCAAGGGTCATCCTGGAAGCATCAGAAGAGTTTGCAGCCTAGAGACAGGAAGGAGTGGAACATGTAGGGGGATGTGTTTATGGGTCAGTTGAACAGTTCTTCTGGATGCGCAGCTCTTACTGCCCATGCAAAGCCCTCCCTCCCCACTGCTCCAGAGCCATACACAGCTGTCAAGGTGAAATGCCAAGTGGCCTGGCACCAATGTAGGTTCTTCAGCAATGGTTAATTCTTCACGGTACCATAATATCAATGCAGTGAAAATAATTTCCATATAATATCATTTTTCTTCTCACAGCACAGTTATCACAATTTCCCTTGAAAATTCACAGGGGCTATCTAAACTTCAGTCCTTTGCCTTCCAGCACACGAGACGTGATCTGCCTTCCAGATCTACAGCACAGAGCCAAAAGACAAGCTAAGAGCTTTAACACATCAAGGTTTGCTATTTACCCACTGCTAAGGTCTCTGTAAGCAACACTGAATAGCACAACTCCTTAAAACAGATTCACCAGTTCACTTACAGAAAACAGGTTCAATTAGGGAAAAAAGAAAACTATTTTTTTATTACCAAAAAATAAACCAGTACAGCATTTTCTAAGCAGCCAATATGATTACTACAGAAATGGACTATCACAAGAAGCAAGAAGTTCATTACCTTTTATTGTCTTGAGGGAAGACAGCTCTGCTTTTGCAAACAACGCAGTCTTGGGATATTTGAGTGAAAACAACCACTTATACAGAGAAGTAGTAGAGGATTAGATGATTTAACAACTGAATTTGACCCATAACCTAGCCAATGTCTCAAAAATGGCTTAAGCAAGTACCTAGAATTAAAGATGAAATTCAGAACTGAAATTTTTGTGAGTTTTGATGCCTACAGTGCAAATAGCTATACTGAAAGCATCCATCACTCTACTAAATATATAATTACTGACCTCAAGAAACACACGTTTAACACACTTACTGATAACAAAATCAGTAAGACAGAAGTGGGACTATCTCAAATATACAGCATTTCTACACACTTCAAAAAATAATAAGTACCTTTCTATTTAGAAGGGTTCCGAGAAGCTGTCTTTTCCTAATTCTTAACAGAACAGGTAAATTGACTATCTGACCAACATGATGGCTGTTTCTGACAGCTTTAGCTTAACAACCAGGCTTCTTCTGCCAACTTAAATTTGCAGCTCGTGCTGTTTGCTGCTTTCTAAAATAGGCATGACTACGGCACGCTTCTAGATCTATGTAGACCTTATGTGCTTCAGAGACAAGATGCAGAAAGCCCAGCCAAGCATTTCTTCAGAGCTGGCAGCACTACCCTAACGTCAGTCTCATACACTTCACAGGACACAGCCTGTGTTGTTCCCATGGAAAATCAGCTTTGACCTTGGAAAAAAGCTCAGGCATATCGCAAGTTAAAATTATAGATCTATGGAAAGAAATGCAAAACATGTGTCTATTGCTTTAGCAGTTTTTATGAAAATGTAGCATATCACTTCAGTCCAAAAAGATTATTTGACCCCAAAGTTTAGAAATGACAGGAGTTAAGGGTTCTCAGCACAACCTAGGTTTTAGTCTTAGGTCAAATCCTGTTAATAACACAGACACAATCAAATCTACAGCAGTGTCATTGGGTAGCTCTCTTAAGACATGAAGCTCTACTAAGATATAAATAGAAGTCTGTTAAGCTGGCTTTCTGCATTCAATTAAATTTAGGCCACACTACCAAAAATGAGCTAAAATTCATCATCTCAGGTGATGCTCTCCTTAGCACCATCTTGAAAAACAGTCAAGACCAAGACAGACACAGCCACTGTCATTGCTAGTCCCCAGGTCAGGACAATGGGCACAGCTGGAAAGACACTGCTGGGCCACATAGACACAGACACTCAGTCTGAGCTCGTACAGACAGTGTGATGATCTTACATAACAACAATAAATGTCAGCAAATTGAAACACAAATGCTTATTGCTAAAGGTCTTATGGTGTGTAAGGACAGAAGCCTCAAAGAAGATGCTAGAAAACTTTGGTTATTCTCTTGTTGACAACACATTGAGACAGTCTATGAAATGCTTATTCTCTTAGCTTTGTACCATGAAATCCCATGGCTATTAAAGATGCTAAAATGTTTACATCTAATTCTGTACAAAGGCACGTAAATATATGCCCTGATTTCAGAGAGATAAAACACTCTGCAGTTCACAGATTCCACCCATGGGTGAAGGATGCTTAGAACTTCTGAAAGTCCCAGCAGTGATAGAGAAGCCAGATTTTCACATCAAACTCTATTCCATTTGAGGAGGGACTCTGCAGCTGCACAAACATAATCCACAGAACAGGTCTGCATCTTGAGGCACCTGTTCAACAGATTTGTGGTACACAAACCCTGCTTCTCTGCAAGGTCTGGTGCAGGAAAGCTTACAAATGTTCATACATACAGCTGACACTAGTTTTTCTCCAATTTTCCAAGGGAAATCAAAATAGGTCCAGAAACTCTAGCTGGTAAATGGCCACGCAAAGCAATCTGCCCATAGATCTCTGTAGCAGCACAATGGAAGCTCGGCAGTCATGCTTAAGGACAGTTTCAAACACCCACAGAAAATTCTGGACAAGCTGCCCAGAGGTCCAGCTCACAGCAAGTCAATCTTCAAAGTTTGGTAACTGCTGGAGCAACTTGTCCTGTTAAATTTTGAAAAACTTGGAGGCTGGAGACTTCAGAGCCTCTCTGCCACCCTCCTCCAGGGTTCAGGCACTGTCACTGGGCTTTCACTTTTCCTTACAACCAGCATGAGTTTCCCTTGTTACCCTTCCTGACTGTTGCCTCTGACCCTTTTTCCCATGCCCCTGTGAGAGGAGCTTGGCTTCATTGCCCCTTTGCCCACCCATTAGGAGGCTGAAGACCACAACACAATCCCCCTTGGTCTTCTCCAGGTGGAACAAGAGCAGACCATTCCACCACCTCTCCACCACCTGCATGCCACACACTCAAGAGAAGCACGCAGCAGCTTCCCCCAACATGCTCGCTGCATGAGTCCTGGAAGGTCAACTCAGTTGACCAAGTGGGTGGGAACATCATAGCTAAGTGTACACTATTTGTCATGGAGAGGTTCAAGGCAAATCAGCTCTGCTCCCTTATCACCAGTATTTACCCACAGCCTGTGCCCAGGCACGGTTCTGTCAGTGCCTGAAGCCCCCGGCAGAGCACGGGGCTGTATTTAGTCTGAGCAGGGTGGGAGCTGCCCAGCACATCGAGGCTCAGAGCACAGCCCCAAACCTTACAATTGGCACTCCCTGAGCCTGACTTACAGCCAGGTTAACAGACAGCAGAACGGAGAGCATATGTGCAAGTCACAGGGGTGAGGTGCTGGAGTCACTGCCAGACACTCGCTACAACTCGTGGTACAGACATACGCAGCCCCAGCTGTTCCCGATTGCCTTGTATCCCGGCTAAGGGATTTGGCTGCAAACCCTTTCCCATTCCCCTCTTCCTGTCATCAAGGGCAACAGTGGCAGAACAGCCTGTTTCTATGGTTTCCTTTGGCCTCAGTGCCCTACACAATTATATATGCAATGTTAAAGATTACATCCTCTGTATCTATTTTGCATCTAAAACTGTAACCAAGTGATTGCTTTCATGCTGCTGGAATTGCAAAGCTGAAGGAAACACCAGAGCAAGGCCAACCCTACAAGACTCCATGAAAACAAACTTGTCAGCTGAACTCTATCAAAAAGCCTCAGCTGAAATCTATCAAAAAGCCTCAGTACGCTGTTAAAAGGTAAAGAACAGAAAAACCTGTTTGACTTGCAGGTCCCAGCTGAGTTTGCAATACTGAGAACACTAACAGGATGAGAGGTAAAGAATTTGTAAACAGAGCAAAGCAAATGAAAGTAACTGAGACGAAAACAAAGGAGAAATGGTAAAAATATTTTTCATTACTTCTAGAATATTCACATAATTTTAAACTGCAGTGTTTGATTTATAAATGTACCTCAGTAAACTCTTTTGACAGAGGCAATAACAAGTCAAGAAAGAAACTAAATGGTCTCTGATCAAGAACTTTCCAAACAAATCCCTGCATACAAGGCTGCCTGTTCACTCAGTCCCACTGAGAGCTGCTCAGCAGAGAAGATCCCAGTACATATTTAGACATCAACTAGTAAACTGCATTATGTATTACTTTTGACATTCCCTGCTATCCATGAATCTCTAAGTCAAATACTTATGAGGAGAAAGAAGTATATGACCTATTTTTTAAAGTGACAAAAGCTCTTGCATGACACTTAAGTAGAACAGGTTCTGTGGCTTGTTTTTCATATGATATGCATGAAACTTTAACTCCTTCTACTTCACCGTGAATTTTACCATAAAAACAAAACCACAGCTATTTGATTTTACTTTGTCACCTGAGGCAGACTTGAAGGAATGTAACTACTGTACACTTAGTGCTCTGTTTTATACTGCATTCAGTTGTTTCATTCCATAAACCAGTATGGGTGAGGGATTTTTTTCCCTCTGAAACTCAAACAAACTTAGCAAGAGAGAAGAGGAAGAATGTGGGACAATCCCATTTCATCCCCTTCTAAAGTATCTTAGTGCCTCATGCTAGAAATGAACTGACAGAAGAGGTATTTGAAAACTTCCAAGGAACTTGATGCTGTCTTTATGAACAGCTACTATACAGTAACAACCAAGACAACACACTTACTCTTCATATCCACCATGAGGAGCAACTCTTATTGTTTTACAATGACAGCATTACTTAAATCTAAAAATAACAGTTTCTAAGTAGCAAAAAAAACCCCAAAAACAAACAAACAAAAACACCCAACCCAAACCCCCTGTAATAAGAACATTTTAAGTACTTTTAAAATATCATTAGAGATCTCTTGCAGTTCAGGAATGTATAATATCTTTCATGGCTAACTGCATTTCAACTTTGATTTTCCTTCATCATCACAAGATCAAGCAATTTGTCCTACAGGATCAGGAGACTCTTCAAAATATAGTTATTGATCAATTTGACTAATGACAGTAGAAGAAGGATTTGGTTTTACAGAGAAAGAGAGAAAAATTACTCCTAAACCAAACCAAGATATTCACTGAACAAGGTGTTGTTTTTTTTTTCATCTCACATTCCTTTCCTGAAATGAAAAAATAAATAACCATGCTTCGTGCAAAACAATACTCCATCTAGATTTCAGAGCACAAACATCAATTAATAAACTGTGAAAAAAAAACATTCCAGCATTTCAGACCATAACAATTATGGACCTGGACACGCTGCTAATGGATCTTGACACAGGGAATAATCTAAATTCAGAAATATTTGCCTTAAGGTTATATTTAAATAATCAGACAGTGAGCCAGCAAATTGTCCAATAATCTCCAAGGCCCATGTGCTGCCCTCCATCTATGCTGGGTTTTTACAGAGACCCATCTCTGCTGGCTGGGACCCCTCTCATTCCAACACTTCCAGAGCTCTGCTTCTACAAGCCCCATGCAGCACAGCCCCTTTCCATATAAATACATTTAATTCATTATTGTGAGTGCTGGTTGGAGAACCCAAGGTCCAAAGGTGGGTTAACAGCACCAGCAAACCCCTAGCAGGACTGGAAAATGCAGCAGTGAGCTTAAAGCTAACAGCAGTCAGGAGAGATGTGTTTTCTTTGCTAAAGCCTGAATTTGTGTAGTGTGGAGGGGGAATGGTTTATCAAACTAATTAAAACTAAAATCAGGGTTTCCTCACTTCTACTTGAAGATGGACTAGCCCATTGCATACAAGAAGGTAAAAGAGGGAAAAGGTTACCTCAGTCATCATGCTTTAATTTTTCAATTTTCTTTACATTTCTTAGTCCTCCATGTTTTTATGAAAAACATAATTATTAGGCATTAAGTATATAAGCCATTAATGCTCTGAGAAGCAAAACTGAGACTGTACTTGAACACCATATTGAAATGGCAGACAGATGTAAACAGATACCAGCCAAGAAGGGTGCTCATTACTGTACAGATGCTGCACTGCAAACAGGCAAGTGGGCAAGTAGTAGACCCCACTCAGCCAAATATCTAGGTTTTGTTAAGCAGAACTAGCTACCCTTAGAGAGATGTGCTGCAGCACTGGGGCAGCATTTAAAGGCCTGTGGGAGACAGTCCTGCAGTGAGGAGTTACCAGCTGATATACCACCACCTGATCATCTCTTCTGACCTACTTCATCCTCTCACAACTGTACTATATCCAAGAATATGATGCCATACACTAAGCTGAAACCATTTTCTTAAGAGCTGTTAAGAAGAATACCCCAAAACTTTAGAGAATCTCAAGATATGGCTTCCTATTTTTTACAGTCTAAGAAATTATACACAATCTATGCAATTCAACATCAGAGGATGAAAATACCATCACGAAATACGTGTTACTGTTTATTTTTTCAGAGACATGGCTAAAATGGCAGTGAAATGAAGTTGTTCTACTTTTAATTATGAAATGTGTAGGATTGCATGTTATAAGCTGAACACATTCATTAGGTGGCAAACTCCAAAGCAAGTCAAGCTCTTGGTGCTGCTATCTAGTAATTCAATGCTCTCTTCTACCAAGTGCTCAAAATGAAGGGCTGAAAGTAAAATGCTGTATCTAACTATAAAATACAGTACAGTCTGAAAGAATTGTAACTATTGTCTCCAGGGAGGATTCCTATCAGCATATTTGCATGGGAACTCTGAAAAGAAATTAATCACCTCCTAAGCAGAGCTGGACTCTCTGTGACCAACCTACATAACCTCTTTTGTAACCAGAGCCACCTTGTTCCTGCTCCATTTGGGCTGTGATACTCCATTAGCTGTTCTCTGATCCATGCAATCAAATTTTCCCTTTAATGTAATAGTTAAAAGACTAAATAGCTGTGTGAATTTGTGTCATGACATTTAATTTAATCTAATCTAAGATAATTCACCTACTATGTAATTAGCTCCATGATTTTTTTTAATTTTTTTTTGCACTTAAATAGTAGACACCATGTCACCCTATTTCTGGGAATTGAGGGGAACCTCATTTTCTCAATCTCAAATTTTTAACCTACTCTGTTCTTGCTATGATTTCAAGATGGCAAAGACCTGAATTATCAGTCTGATGACCATATTATAAAATCTTGAAAGTACATTTAGAATCCTAAAAGCACAACCATGCCATGTAAATCTCCCAGGTATAAAAAGCATTGAATGGGGTCTTTCTTAGAAATAGTTTCAATCGAGAGCAATGGTAAATATATGGAAGGCAGCTGAGGAAAATCACATGTGGAAAAATCTAATTATAACATATGTAATAATGCATCTGAGTGTATCTTACTATATCAGATGATTATATGCTTTCTAGATTTAAAATGATAGCATGAGTCTGCAGCCCATGAATACAGACTGATGGTTCAATATACATACTATTAACCACTTTAAAATATATTACCTATATCTATACATTACAAACTAAGTCACATTTACCCAGTATAAGCACTTCTATATCCAATGCCAAATCTTACAGTTAAAATCTCCATGCAGCGTCCCAGCACTGCCTGAAACTCTCTTGATACAGCCAGCTAACAATGTGCTGCTGTGGTACAAGAGGGCACACAGACTGAGTGAAGGTTTCTGGAGTAACAAGCACAGATCCACAACCATTAACTCCACCTCAAGAGTAAAAGAAATACCGAGGTTTTATCCTGGATTACCAAACAGTGTAGCATACGAGATTCTCTGAATCTATGGGGCTGATTTTAATACCACACCTCACCCTGACTTTCTTAGCAGAACCAGAAATCTTTCTGTTGCAGTAAACACCAAACTCGAAATTACAGCCTTCCCATCGTAATTTTGGTCGAAATCTTTTGGAAATAGTGATTTTAGACAAACTGTGGCATTGAATTTGCTGTGCAATACTTGGCCCATTGATGTTAATGGAAAACTTCCATTGATTTTTCTGAGTAGATATGGGCTCCTCACATTTAATTCATCATGAAAATTGATTGCAAATTGTTTACATAGCCCACATAGACATGCAAAATCAAAATTTGGAAACATCAATGCTAACCCTGTACTTAAAACCAATACCCCTAAACCTGCCAGTTACTATTTCAAATGAGAGCTAAGAAATCTCAGGGTTTTTTCCACTCTCTTTTTTCCCCAGGATGTTATTTTTATCTTGGCACTGTTCATTTTTGCTATTTCATTTACACTGTGTTTGCTGCAATTACTGAGATAGAATAATGTCAAGTCTCCTCTGCATCAGAGTGCTATACACTAACTTTTCTACTGGGTTTATAACTTTATAATCTACTTAATTGACATTTAAAGTATTATAGACATAAAACTTTGGACTTTAATATTGCCTCTACTAGGCTCAATTCTACCACTCTAGAATTTAAATGTTTCAGAGTATTTAATATTCCTCAGCTCGAGATTACAGCCAGGTAACCAAGGAAAGGATTCTGTGCTAGAGTATAATCATCTCCAAAGCAGATGTTACCATCTATTTTAACCACTTTGATGCCCTTTAAAGACAGAGAACAGATCTGGGATTTCTAGCATATGGTTCAAATCACCAACACACACTTTGCTCTCACCTTCACCCCTGTACACCTGCCCTGGCCTGAGCACTTCCACAGAGAGGACCAGATGCTGGCAGTACACGTTTCCTTAACAGACCCTGCAAGAGTGTGGACAATCGGCACACGTGGAAATATGTACGCCGTCAGCTAACCTGAGGAAATTGCCAAACCGGGTTTTTAGCTGAAGTCTGCGGCAGGTGCCTGACTCCCGGTCACTCACTGTCCTAACCGGGAGCTCGTGTTCCTCTCTTTTTGCACCAGGCTCCCATTTGGCTCGCTGCGAGGATGTGATATGGTTAAGCATGTTGACACACAGAGTCACCACGTAATTGTAGCTATTCAGCCTCTCCCTGTTGTTGTGGTAAAGGGTATATTTAGCAGCTAGAGTTACCCTCAGAAACGAAATACACAATCAACTCTCAAAGCCGCCCCTTCCCCTATGCACAACCCTGCATTTGCCTTAAGAACTGTAATATTTTGCGATCAGCTGTGCTCTGAAGTAACCACCCCTCGCCGACACACAACGCAGATGAATGCCGAACCGCTGGGAAATACAATTCCAAGTCAGCTCTCAAACCCTGCATGTACCACAGGATAAATTTTGTATGGCCCTGGGCAACTGGATCCCTCCGGGCTGCAATCCTAGCTAGGGCTCCATGACTTCCACCTTCTCTACCACCACGGTTATCTCGGCCCGCAAAAAACGCCGGGCTTTTAACCCAAATATCCCCGTCCGAAAAGCTGTGTGCTCCCACCCCCGGGATGCCGGGCGGGCAGGGGCAGCAGCCCTACCCACACCACAGCGGCGGGGCCGCGGCAAGACCCCCAGCCGTGCCACGGGGTCCCGGCGGGGGGATACGGGGGATGGACACGGAGGATGGACACGGAGGATGGACACGGGGCGCGCCCGGAGCATCCGGCCGAGCCCGTCCCGCGGGGCTCCCGCCACGAGTGCGGGAGATGCGCGGGGCAGGGGCGGCAGATGCCCGGGACACGGGGCGCAGATGCCCGGGGCAGGGTCCCGCCGCCCGGCACCGCCGCGGCAGCCGCAGCCCCTCCCGCCCGACAGCGCCCGAGGCTGCGGCAGCGGCAGCTCCCCCCACGACACGCACACGCACACATTTTCGGGATATATTTATTTTTTTTTTTTAGGGGAGCAATTCTCGCCCGGCTGCCCCTGCCCGCACCGCGGCGCGCAGCCGCACGGCAACGTGACGGACCCCAGCTGGGCAGCGGCCGCGGCCCCTTCCGAAATCCACGGGGGTCTCGGCTGCCCCCACGCCCCCCTGCCCGCCCGCCTACCTGTGCCGGTGCTCATGGCGTGCAGGAGGGGCCGCTCCTCGCCGCTGCCGCCGCCGCCCGTGCCCGCCGCCCGTCACCGCGCCCCCGCGGGCGGCACCATCCCCGCCCGCAGCACTATTCCATCCCCGCCCGCCGCACTATCCCATCCCCGCCCGCCGCCGCGCAGCGGGGCCGGGCCGCGCTCCGCCCCTGCCGGCAGGTGCCGGCTCCCGCAGTCCCGCCGCGGCACCGCACGGCGCGGATCGGCGCGGATCGGCTCT
Source organism: Margarornis squamiger (assembly GCA_035222235.1). Classification (NCBI taxonomy): domain Eukaryota; kingdom Metazoa; phylum Chordata; class Aves; order Passeriformes; family Furnariidae; genus Margarornis; species Margarornis squamiger. The sequence continues at coordinate 63,621,993 of JAWWTY010000123.1, forward strand.
GCGGGCACCTTGGGAAGTGTAGGCAGCCCCGCGGACTACATCCCCCTCCGTGCCTTGCTGCGGCCGGGGGCGGCTCCCACCCCGCCGCTCCTGCGGGCAGAGCTGCTGCAGCACCCCCAGCCCCGCAGAAATTCCCTCCCGCTCCCACCTGCCGGGCGGTCCCCCTGCGGGTGAGACCTTCCTCTGCATTGTCCTGTCCCGCTTGTGCTCGGTTCGTGTGATGCCCGAGCAAAGCAGTGATGTGCACAGGTGCTTCAGCGTGTCCGGGAAGCGCCCGGGGAGGGACGATGAGGGTGTTTGCGCTGTTCCCAGGCTCCAGGCAGCGCTGCACCGCACCGGAGGTGTTGGCAGCAAATCTAGGCGTTCAGGAGGGGAAGGCAGTGCTTTCTGGAGCAGGTGAACTGTCGCTGATCCTTCGGATTTGCAAGTCAAGGGCACACAATTATTTTTAAAGCCATTTATGTATTAAATACTGATTTATTGAGTATTCCAATTTGAAAATCTATTATAGCTCTGCGAGACTTAATGTTTTTAAAAAGCCAAATATCTGTTTTAACAAACACAAAAGCAGCCAGTGTAGTTGCATAAGCATGGTGTACTGCACAGCTCCTCTGAGGCTGATTTCAGACTGGGTTCAGGGCAGCTTGGAGTTACAGTAGCAGCGTGAAGAAACAGGGGTGAAGACTCGTTTTGTGTTTTGATCAGCATGCTGATGACACTGTTCTACTGACTGTTGTCTAAAAGTTAAGATTTAACTCACAGTTGTAACCATAAAACCCGACACATCTCTTCTGTCCTACACCAGTAACTGAAGTGAGAAATTCTACTCTGCTACTCTGTAGCAGTGCTTACATGTCAGGATGTGATAGGGAGTCGTGATCCTCGGCCCTGTGTAAGTGTAGCAATACCTATAGCTGTCATGTCATTTGTCTGATGCGAATGGGGAACCTCTGAATATAATTGCTGCCATCAGGAAGAATGTGGACCTGCACTTAGAGCAGCCATACAGAAACAGACAATCGAAACCAGTATCCCATTCCTGACAGTCATCAGCAGTGGGGATTTGCCAAGGAGACTTCCTGAGGCAGATGTGTATTCTTTGTTTTGAAGAACCTTCTATGAATTATCTTCTGTTATCTTGTCTGGTTGTAGTTTGAACCCCTGCAGGCTTCAAACAGCCTCCTGGGCAGGGGATTTTTGAACTATGTCTGCTGCAATGAATTATCTGCTGTTGTTTCAAACCTGCTGTTTGCTATCTTTGCTGGATACACACTCATTCTTGTAGAACAGATAGCAAACATCTAATTCCCTATCCATTGTCTTTGTGTCACTCATGAATTTACACTGCTCTATCAGATTCCACCCTTCACTCCTACCCTAGTTAGTCATTCCTTAAAGGGGCAACTTGTAACTTCAGTGCCATGCCACTATCTGTCAATTTCTGTCATTTGTTTTGGAGTTTGATTGTTTCATTGTTTAACATCCATTTCTCTTTTTGATCATGAACTGTCTTTGCCTACAATAACCGTTGTGAGTTCAAGGCAATCTTTGAATCATGTTCGTAATCCTGTGGCTATGCATAAGTGTTGCTTTAAAAGCTAAATTAGTCTTAACTGGTGTTGAAGGTGGTGGGTGTACAATCCAAATCGGATGTAATGAAGAGGAAACTGCCTTGGGCTTTAAGGCTGCTAAAACACAGTTTCACCCTTCTGCTGGGCTGAAGTGTGAAAAGAGAATGCATTTTAAAGCCTTTGCTAATTCATTACAGTGAAAACACCAGGGCCAGAAGAGGTTTTTGGCAGTCAAAGAGAAAACTGAAAGGTCCGGGTTGCCACACAAATGCTCAGTGTCTACATGTTGCCAAACTTTAGGGAACACTGTGAGAAACATGGACTTTAAATTTCTCCTTGTTTAGGACAATGCCACCTGCCAAAAGCTTGATTAGGAGCTCCCATGAGCCAGTGGAAAAGTCGTGGTCTTCCACTGTTAAGACTTCATTACTCCAACCAATGAACCAGGGAGTAATCGCCGCTTTCAAAGTCTATTGTCTAAAAAAGATCATCAAGGTTATCCAGGAGAAGTAAGGAAAAGCCCTTCCTCAATGACTTTTGGATATAGTTCAGTGTCATGGATAGCACAGATGACACAAGTATTACTTGGGAAGAGGTCACAATTCAGTATATGAGTGGTCTATAGCAAAAGCCGTTGTCAGAGTTTATTCTTTATTCTGTTGGATTTAATGCTATCCTTGCTCTACAGAAGAACATTGTCCCTTTTACTAAGCAAGTTGCCTTTGAAAGGGTTGATGGCAAAAGCATGGTGGAATTGTTGGCTTCGTGGTCAAAATTAAATCATCCAGAATGAGTTGGCAAGAAAGCTTATATTAAATTTAAAATGAGAATTCCAGTCTCAAAGATGAAACAACTGAGATCTTTCAGGACAATGGTCCATCCTGAGAATGGGATAATACACCGTTTGAGGCACTGTAAGATTAAGTCTCTTGTTACCAGTCTCAGGATAGTGGGCAGTCATCTCTTGATTTTCATTTTTAAAAGCAATCACCTTGTCCAGCAACTACAAAGAAATGTGAAAAGTCAGCCTCTAACCTGTCACCACTTTGCACCACTTCTCTCATTACTGGGAATTGAATTGGCACTTGGCAAACCTGATGACCCACATCTTCAATGTCAGCCGGAATCCTTTTAGGAGTATTATTATTTTTTTTTAAGAGCTTTAAAACACCATGCAAGGCAAAAGAAGTTTACTTTTAAATATAGAAATGTTTTCTAATATTTCCCCACTAATATTATTTGGACAGTGTTATGGAAGAACTTATATTGCATTTCACTGTCCCAGTGCATTTAAACTGTGTTTCTGAAGTACATTCACAAATCTTGCTCTATTACATTAGCTGTGTTAGGAAAATAAAATCTTCACTATGTATTGAATTCCTAATCATCTCAGCTATCAGAAGTGCATCCTCATCAAGAAAGAGAATATATCTCTATATATCTCCCCTCAAAAAGTCTTCATATACAGGAAAAAAAGAGTGAGAACTGTAAGTTTAAAACAAAACAGAACAATCATTATAGTGTATCTTCATTAATAGATATTAGCATTACATTTGACTTCTATATGTGTTCTTCTATATGTTAAGTGTACTGCGAGTTTATGGACTGACAAAATATACATTCTTGCAGAAGCTAGTATAGCTCAAGCAACCACAAAATTGTTTGGGTTTTTTTCTCCACTATGTATTTAAGTAAGTTTAATCACATCATAAAGTATTTCACTTTCTGAATTTTTTTCCTTCAAAATTCAGGGAATCCAATTAGGGTAATATTCAATTAATAATACTGGTATTTTAAAATTCAATTTCACAGCAAAGTTGTCATACAATATTTTTAAGTGCTTTTCTTAAAAGACCCTGCTGAAGCAAGGAAAAAGTATTGTTTCTAATATTGGTGAACCTTCCAATAATGGGATAGTCATGGGCTTTCAGGACAATAAAATTATTACTTTTATTTGATTATTTGTCTGCAAATTTTTTTAGGTCATTGCCATATGAAAGGGGTCATAAAAGTATCTCAGTAATGCAGAGTCCAGAAAGAGGGAGAGGAATGAGAACTTCTGCACTGAGAGTAAAGCAAAACCTTCGTCTCTTGAGAAAAACAAACAAACAAACAAACCAAAACAAAACAAAACCAACTAAATCAAAACAAAAACTTGTGGAAAAAACCCCATCATCCAGCCAGTTGCCAAAAGTGATTTAGATGCTAATCCAGACTATAGAAGTCTACAAATCCAAGTAGCTGTTTAACCTGATGAAGTTTACCCTTGGCTCCTTGTTCAAAGCTGACATAATATCACAGGATTTTCAGGTCAAATAGCAACTGGGAGTGAAACTTAAAAGAACAATACTTTGTGCCAGCTGTAATATTAGTTGTTCTAACCCTTCTGAAAAATGTTCTAAATGCATATCTCTTGGAAAAAAACAATCAGAAAAAAACCCACATAAATTAGACCTCCATTTGTAAATCTTCCTGTTCATTTCTGTATTTCATGCTGTTAAGTTCTATTAGATAGTCCTGAAAACTGAGCTTAAGCTCCTCAGAAACATGGCATTTTTTACTTTTTAAACTACAATCTACTTTTTAGGCTGATTTTCACTTCAAGATGCTGTTTTTGACAGCTATTATATCTTCTGGAAGACAGAAGGGAATCTTACAATTTATAGTAATGTATTTTGAAGTGCTTATGTTTTAAATGACAAATTATCTCTCAAATGCATTCTATTATTTCCAGAAATGTGTCATTTTCCTATTAATTTAAAAATAGCAATTCTTTTATGTGACAGAAGATTAAGAGCCTGACATGACATGCTGCATGACCCTTCTTTTACTTTTTACTGATTCTTTTTTGTATGAAGAGAGCTCCCTAAACATCTGTGTTTTCAAAACATTTCTGCTTTTATTTTTCTTGTGTTATATGTCTCTCAGGAATTCAGGACTGGACTACTTTGGCTGGGTTACAATCCTGTAACTAGACCTGAACTACTCTAATTTTAAGACTAATCCCAAACCTAATATATGAATTTTTTTACATCAAAACTACTGTATTAGGGAATTACAGGTGCTGGGGCAGTTGCCAAAATAAGCCACACTTGTGTTGGTACCAGTGACAGTAGCTACCTCTCTAGAACCTTACTGTGTTTGTTGTATTGAAATGACATTGATAGTAAATAAAATATAAGGCAAGTCTGAAGTTCCTGAAGAGTAACAGACTGGGATCTTAAAATGAGATTCTGGGTATGGAAATAAATTGCCAACTACTCACTGAGCCAGAAGCACACGTGTTTATAAATAATGAATTAGTGTGAAGCAGCTGTAATGAAATAATAACACAGCACTATATTAAGATGTCTTCATTGCACTATTGAGATGTCAGTAATAACTTTTATACACAGCTTCTCTCACACCGTGGGCAGAATATAAACACTACATCAGCAGTTACAACTTAGACATCAATTACCCATTGCAAACCTAAATGCATTATGATCAAATAATCAGTGGGTCAAATAAAACTCCCAGGCAAACTTTGAAAACAGAAAGCATGAAATAACATCAAAGGGAACAATGGCTGAGGATGAAAGAAATCTTTGTTACAGTGAGACAATCAAGGACTGTTCTCTCATGTCAGCAGTCAGATTTTGGAAAGTTGGTCGGAACAAATAACTTTTAGTATGGCAGACTGCTGCACATGACAGGAAGTCTAGCAGGTAATGATGAGTATCAATACAGAATTCATACGTGAGAATGACAAATGCCCAGGTTATAGCAATGAAATGTGCAGAAACACAAATGCAGGGGAAGGTTTGGGGAAGAGCCAAAGCAAAGTATGAATAGTATACTTGCAAAAAAACATTGGTAAAAATTTAATTTTAATTTGAAAATGGCAGATGAAGCTTGCAAGGATTTCAGTGGAATGTTACACAGTCTGTGTAACCACTGCTATCAGTGCGTCTGACTGTAAACAAGTAAATAATCTGCCTTCTGGACTAAACAATGAGAAGCATAAGATGGTCCATCTTGTACCTGATGCAGAGAGGTTAACCCTTACTAAGCACATTGTGATCCCTTGCAAATGTGATTTCTTGGAAAACTACTCTTTATGTGAAGCTTCAGCTTCTCACTTGAAGTAGATGATATTACAATCCATTGACCCTGAGTCAATTTAACTGCTTTGCAGCCTAGGCTGATATATGCTGATTTCCTGTTCCTTATCCTTCATTGCACATCTAACACTGTTCTCATGGAAAAATAAAATAAAATGAAATACACCATCATGATATCAGAATACAGACCGTTCCTAGGTGAAAAAATTCTCACATAGCACTATCTGTAAGTGAGGCTTTGCCTGGTAAGATGTGTAGCAGTTTACAGGAACTCCCAACATACACTGGCAGTGAACATACCTGGACTTGCAGAACTCAGACCCAGGAAAAAAGCTGCTGTGACCAAGCCTACCTAAAGGAGAACTTAAAGTTTGAGTAAGGTTTGTGGATAGTTCCCTAAAAATCTGTGTATCAAAAACATTTCTACTTTTATTTTTCTTGTGTGATATGTCTCGCAGGAATTCAGAACTTAAAGGGTAAGCAAGGTCTGTGGATAGCATGTGCACAGATGTCAACTAGAAAATAAGAAAGAATGGAAATATAATATGTTTTTTCAAACATGAGAAAAAGTGAAAAAAACCCAAACAAACAAACCCTGAATATAATGGATTAATGAATGAGCATGACACATAGTGTCATTTAATAGAGTGAGTCTGGAATGTGTTAATGCTTATTATAATTTTTGGGTTTAGCTACATAGCCTTAAACTTAATAAGAATCTTTGAATAGCATGCCACCACACATTCACACCTTTACATCATTATTGTCTGTGATGGCCAGTGCAAGTATGTTTGATTTGATCAAAAGTCCATAAATGGAAATGTAAGATGGTTCCCAGACCAAAATTCAGACTGGAAGCATCTAGAGTTTTGATGATCTTCTGATCCATATTGTCAAAAGCTTTGCTGTGCCTCAGATCTTCTCTAATAAATAGAAAATATTTCTTCATATTTTTCAAGACTGTTGGTTGCACTATACCTTTTAAAGACTTTATTCTTCTAATAAATACTATTTCAAGCATGCAGGGCTGGATAATTAAGCAGGAAGTGTTGTGCTTGTTATGTTTATAACCACCTTTGAATGTATTTAGTTGTGGTGCCTGTGGCCAAATGGTCTAAAACAATTAATGTAAGCGGGTAGAAGTTAGTAGAAGTTATAACTTAGATCTACAGATAAAGCTGCAAAAAATAGACTCCTTTTTGCACATGAGCCCTTCTTCAGGTCTCAACTAGAGGGCAGTGGTAATTTTGGAAAAATTCCAATTATTTTGCTAGTGTTACGTGGAGTCAGACTTTTATAATTATTTGTTGAAGTCAAAATTTTTACTATAGGAATTTCTATACTGTAGACATTTTGGTGGCTGGAGATGCTAATTCCAAACTTTAGGAAGATAGTATTTTGGGCCACGTTGCAGCAAGTGAATGGCACATCTTACAGGATGATAAACCAAAATCCTATGCTTATTTCTAGCCTGGGAGCTATCTATTTTTTGGGTCTTCCAGGTATTCCATCAGGCATGTTCTTCCACAGAGGCAAAAGCAGGCCTTCATTTGTACTGAATCCATATGGAAATATCTTTCTTCCACTTTGGATGCCTAAGGAAGTAAAAATTTACTTTCTCAATGCCAAAACTAGCTCAGAAGAAATCTGTATTCCGTGTACATTCAAGCTCCCATAAATAAATTTCCCTCGCCCTGCATTTTCTAGCACTAAGCAGAATCACCAAGCAGATGGGTAAAATTTCAGTTCTGCAAATTAAGTGTTTCAGTGTACAGCTAAAGGATTGTAAATGCTTCTCTCTTGAAAATCTTTTTATCCATCCCAGAAGTGCTCTAACATACTAAAAGAAAAAAAGAGTGTGAATATGTATATAGAAATATAAAAATACATTTCAAATAGTATACATTTATGCAAATCCTCAGAAGAGAGAAGGAATTGAGCTAAATATTCATTGCCACTGCTCCTCCCTCTTCTTTTTTAAGATCAAGGAGCCATGGCTTTCTACCCAGCTCCTCACAATAAACAGTTTTAGATATACTGACATAGTTTTCTCTGCTTTAAAAGATAGCAGAAAATCTGTGAGAACCTAAGTGAGAAATCTCATCTGGGGAAAAAACCTTGATTAGTGCCCTTTTCTAAATGCTTAACATGGGACCAGATGATTGTGAAGGTCTCTTCCAACCTTGATGATCATGTGATTGGTGAAAAAAATTTTCTACAGGAAAAAAGATAACAGATCCCTTTGAAGGACATAATAAATAATCTTTACTTAATATATCATTATGTAATTATTTCTTTGTTTTCTGTAAGAAAGTTTCCTTGAGAAGAAACCTCTTATTTCCACCTGCTAACTTTAAGCATCTGAAAACAATTAATCTTTAATTAAGAATCAGTTCACCTGATTATAAAAGGAAGTACCTAGTTTTCATTTAAATCACCTGCAATGCTATAGAAGGTGGGGATTTAGCCTGTTAAAGGGTAAAAATATATTAAAAAAATTGTTCTATGGGAGTTTAAGTATAATTTGAATGGCGTGTAGATTTTTTTTTTCCCCTTTCAATATTTGGAGATTTGCAGAACAGAATTGTTGCTTCCATGTCAACATATGTTTCCTAGATTCTTGAGGCTTGGTTGGGTTTTTCAGAAACCCTATTTATCAAGTGATTTGTTAATTCTGGTTGAAAAGAGAAGATGTAAGGAATTTAATTCTACTTTGAAAATGAAAGAAAAATAGGCCAAGCTCCTTTTCTATACTGAAGCTTGTGAGTACAAACTCTCTAAATGTATTTGGTTTTGGGTCATTGAGAAGGAAAAGCTTTCTGTGCTGTATGCAGCTCAAAAGTTTGTGCCTAATTCAGGGAGCCTGTTGTCCCTGTGGGGCAGAAAATTAATCCTGCTGAGCTAGAGAATACAGAAATGAAATTATTAATCTTCTAAGTGGTAAGTGTTAATTGCAATTTTTATTCTGAACTGATTAAACTGTTTTAGAAGGTTTATCTTTCTCTAGTATGTGAAGTGCTATGATCCATGTCATGCCTGAGACAGGACAGTGAATCCAACCATGACTGGATTCCTTCTTGCCTGCTGGCATTTGGATATAAGCCCAAATTGCTTCCTTGGTAGGAGCGTGTTGGCTTTTAGGCCCACAGCTAAAAATGTCCTCAAGTGAGTAACAGGGTTTCTTGGGAGCCACTAAACTTAGAAGGAAGCTCTGTCAGGTGTGTACCATGTTATTGCATGTGTGGGGGGATAACAAGCTGAGTAACATCTATTATTAGCATTTGGTCAATTGTAAGTTAACTTGGCTGTAATGCAGTGGGCTGTGTAAATAGCTTAGGAGTTGTGTAAGTGGTATAACAGCTGGATGTTTTGACTCAGCATTTTCCTGCAGACTATAAGGCGACAGCATTTCCGTTCAGATGGATGGCAGTATATTTTTCTTTTCATGTTTTCTGTTTTTCCTTTCTGAATCAGGCTATGGAGCTGGGGTGCTGTTTTTTTCAAGACCTGGGGAAAGTAAAGCTATTTGGGTTCCAAGCAGGCAGATGCAAAAATGACAGGACTCCACATGAAAACACTTTGACTCTCTAGCTAATTCTATATGCAGTTACTGTGGAGAGATAACACTCTAATCAAAAGGAAACACATGGCTAAACCTATTTCTGTGGAAGTTGTGTGTAACTATAGCGTGAACATGATAACACAACTAATATCCGTGCATGTTTATAATCTGGATAAAGTTAATACAATTATTTGGGCAAGTTTACTAAGTAAAGGGTTGCCACTGTAAGTTAGCATTTCAAGCTGAATGGATTTTACATCTAGGGGCTTAATTAATATTTCTTTGTGAACTTTGCAGGACAGATTGTATTACATTACTTTTTTTTAAGTGGGTGTACCTCAATCACTGGATGAAAGAGGAGCCAATTGAGACTAAATTAGCTAAGAAAGCAGTATCTTGTGTGATTTGAAATTTGTCATGTTAGTCACAAATAATGAAGAATGCTAATTTCAGAAAAACATGGAACAAAGAGGATATTTTTATGATAGGTTCTACCAAGGGGAAATAAGCTTTGTAACACTTACTGGACTTAAAATGAAATACATCAAAGAGGAATTTAGTAAAGTAAGTAAAAACATCCTTTCTTGCCTGAATCTGGTATCTCTATCAGTTACCAGTGAATAGCCAAACAAATTACTCTTTGTTGTGCTTATACATTAAAGTTAGGCCCTTTGGCAGTGCACTGTTTGTTCATAGGTATGTCCCCAACTGTGATGGAATAATAGTTATACAGGAAGGTACAAGCTGGCCTTAATACGAAAAGGTGTTTTTTCCTAAAATAAACTGCTGCAGTGAACAGCAGTCAGACAAACAAGCAGCTGCAGAAGGGCAGGCAAACAGGATGATGAAAAGCAATGCCTGAGAGAGACAATTAGAGGAAGTGTCTTGTATCAGCACGCAATGTTGTTGATACTTCCCAGCCTCCTGTCAGGTTCTTTTAACAATCCTGAAAAGATCAGGGACAACCCAACATAAACAGGGCCATCAAGTCTTCATGTAATTTTATTAGTTATAAAATTGTTTAGAAGAAACAATTTAGAAGCGTATTTCTTGTAGCAAAAGGAAACCTGAATCAGGTAGCACAATTTATAGTTATTAAATTGTTGTATAAGGGATGTGATTACTAATATGGAAACTGATCTATGCAGTCTCTGTTTTTTTCCTGTTTGCTGCAATATATTGGTCTCTAGAGTTATTTCATGAGAACAGCTGTCCAATAAGGTTATTCACTTAGATGTCTAATGTGGGTTGATACTGTTTCAATAAGACAATAGAAAGTCCAGGGCCAACTTTGTTGTCATTACTGTAAAGCTGGAAGCTTTGTTTTCCTTGCTTCCACTTAAACTAAGTGTCAATATACAACACCGAGAGTTGAAGTATTGTGTGTGGCACAATGAAATATCGTGGAGTATTACTTACTTCAGAGTAAAATCATAGAGGAAGTTGAAGATTACTGATCTAGCTGAAGATGCTCATTGCACTGAGAAGTTGAACTAGATGGCCTTTAAATGTGACTTTCAACCCAAATTATAGTATGACTCTAAGCACATATGGAAAAGGGAGTTAAGGAGCCTGGAGTTCAGTTGGTGCTCTTTTGTTACATGTTTCCTGAAGTGAGTTGCATTTCTCCTAATTTCAGTATTCTAAAATAAAAATTAGTTGTATCTTTCGAGATTTTAGGGACACACTACCACTGATGTGGTAGATTCTATAATGGTTGGGACCTAGAAATAGCAAATGAAATACTTGTATTCATTGGAAAAAATATAGGCTTAGGTAACTTTCTTGTTTGTTTGGGTTTTTTTTAATGAGCTACCTTGAACACACATAAAAGAAAAGGGATACCAGTGAAGAACTCAGGTTGTAAAATGTAACCAAAGATTATCCTTAAATATACATATAAATAAATGTGATTAAAAGATTTATACTTTTATGAAAGTCATACAAAATTAGCCAGTAACATGGTGACAAATGTGGTGTTTTGTGCCGTTGGCATAGTTACTACATAAATCAATGAATCCTGAAGTGGTATGCTTTGTGTACTGCATTATAATGCAATATCAAATTAATTCCCTGTGGGATGATTGGTTAGTTGTGATTTATACAGTTACTTGAATAGTTTCCAGCTTCATAGTTTCTGGAGAGATGGAGAGTTCCCAAGCACACTGCATGAACAGATTGGCTGATCAGTGTGAAGTAGCATTTATAATTCATGCTAACCTGGTGTGGTGGGATGAAGTAAGATAATTGAGTATAATTTGTACTTAATACCTAATTTATAATGTTTAAAAACAACTGTTTTGCATGCTCCTTGAGATGGATTGGCAGGAGTCATTACTAAAGTCTCAAAGGCATCTAAAGGATCTGTTTTTCTGTTCCTACTGGCAAGAGCTGTAGGAGGGCAGCAGTGCAGTGTGGGACAGCCCATCATCTCAAATCCCATTCTCCAGGTGCTGCCCAGTCCCACAGGCTCTCTCTGACTGCTTGCTGTGTTTTGGGACAGCACTTGCCTTGCCAAAACACACACAACTGCTCAATAACCTGAAATCCCTGACACTGTGATGTTACAAACTGGAGATGCCTGAGGTAACAGATGTGTGTCTGGCTCTGGAGCAGACACTGTCTGTTCTGTTCCCTGCTGCAATGCAGCCCATGCTGATGGCATGTAAGGTACTCAGTGCTTACCTGTGCCTAACTGTATGTGACATCTACAGCATGTTAGGGAGGAGCAGAACATAAAAACAAGGTGTGGAGAACAAAAACTAAGCAGATTTGAGCTAGGATGGATTATTTCCAGTTTCTCTCAGCCTTGCCTTTGTGGGACACTTAGGATATGGCACTTGGATCAGGGATGGTCTTGTTACACAGAAGATAAGCTCTGCATTATACTCCACACCAGTTTTGCTCAACTCCCCAGACTGATAGTTAATGCTTGTTAGTGCATGATAGATCTGCTAAACCATACATTTCTGCAGTTTAAACCTGAGTGTATGAATGTAAAATTGCTGTCAGACAATTTTTCAGCAGTGTTTTGTACACCTATAATGATAGCAAGAAATCTAATTTTGTGATCAAAATCAAAGGGGCAACAAATCCCAATACTCCATCTGAAGGACTGTTTGTTAGTTTTGTCTGAACAATGCTGTAGGCACAGTGGCCTGGATGTGTCCCTTGGAGCCTTCTAGCCACCAATGCAAAACGCCACAATGGATTATTGCTTTGAAAAGGAGGAGTGTGAAGGGACCTTCCAGCACACTTGGTATGTTTTTGATTTGCATAATGAACTTTAGTAGTTCAGCTCCATGCTCAGGAATGTTTCTTTTTTTTTTAAAAAAAAAAAAAGGAGGAAAAGCTTTTGAATTAACAGTATCAGTTAATAGACAACTTTTTGTACTTGCCACATCCAAGCTGGGCTGTGCAATCAACAGGAAAGATAAGAAGGTCAAACAGGAAGAGCTGTGCTGGAGTCAGTTTTGAGCAGAGCTGAGGAAAGCACGGATCTGCCTGCTTTTTACCAGCATGTTATAGTGAATCAGACCTGGAAAAGGTAGGACAAGTCCTGTGCTCTCTATCTGCATGGCACTCTTTCACTCAATTTTAGGTACCTGTCTGGTATTCAGCTGTAGGTTTATTGTCAATGTGCTAGAATTGCAGCCATTTAAGCAGGGGTGATTTTGGTAATGTTCAGTGCTTTGGTGTGTCCATAATGAATTGACAGGAGAATGTGTAAATGTGATCTGTCACAGTTATGAGAACCTGCTGAGTTCCTGTGCTGCTCTGTCTTCCCTCTTCTAGGTGGCATTGTGTGAGCTGAGCTGCTATTCAGTAGCAACAGCCCCTACTTTATTCTTCTGCATTGGAAGAAACAGACCAAATTCTGTCATATCTAGCACTCAAAATGAAGTACTGAGGTTCACAGATGCCTTTTATAGTTTTATAACAGTGATCTTATGGTTTTTTTAAAGCACTCCTAGAGTGTATGTTTGGTTTTAAGCAGTTATGAGTTTGCCGATTTTTAGTTTGCAATTTTTCATATCTAAATTTGGAAATTTTGGGCTTATGGTGCTTTCATAGCTGGATTGAGGGTGGCGAGTATATTTCAGTGCTAATGAGATATGGAGAAAATTATAAAATTAACCTACTGCATCTCTGAAGCTTGCTAGGACTTTTTTCTTTGTAGAGGAGCCATGAACAAGGATACTGCTTGCAACATAGTTTACTGAGATTTGAACCTAAAGCTACTTCAGTGATAAAGGAGTCAATCTTTTGTTTCTGGAGGATACTCAGATTCCTAAGTCTTTCCCCTGATTATAGATTTGCTTTACCTTTCTGTGAAATATACAAAAAATAATTGTTTTCTATACAGAACTTGGTACAGATTTTTCTTTTTATTTATGCCTGTGACTGAATTTCATAGAGATCAAGACAGTGATTTACTCTCTTTGAGGACAAAGCTTATAGTGATCTTGGCTTTAAGATGTTTGTAGCCTTATGCAGAAGACGTGAAACAAATGTGAGTTGAAACTGGGGAGAAGGAATAATAAAGTAACTACTCTAGCGTCAGTTTGGAAAAATTACCTAGATTAATGTAGGGCAGTACAGTTGCAAGACTGAGGTATTGTGTAACACATAGGATGTACAGAAGATGAAGCAGAGCAGACGATCAAGGATGTACACACAGACAAGTATCCATTAAATAAGGCAATGCAGGCTTCACTAGCTGTCTTTGCTTGTTTGGAACACTGGAGGAACATAATAAACCACAAGAGATGAGTAAAAATGTGGAGACTACCAGAATTCAGTTCCATCAAGAGCATAGGTGAGATGAGGGGGAAAATGGCATTGCTGCTCATTTTCTCTGCATAAGATAGGGACTGATGCACAGAGAAGCAATGGCAGTAACCTTTACCATCCAGGATGTTTATAGTATGCGTAAATAATTTTTCTTTAGTAAATTATTTCAACTTTAAACTCCACTCTTGACTTATCCAGCACTTCTGCATGACTGTAAATCATCTGTCTTGATGTAAATATCTGTAAAACTAGAATTATTATAGTTATCACTGCCACTGGTTACTTGAAGCTAGTCATTACTAAGTTGGCCTGAATGTCCTAGAGGGAAGATGATAAATGAAATACTGTGTTTAATGGAGATTTCAGGTAAGTAGTTCAAATATTTTTTTTTTAAATATACTGAGTCCTAGCCTCATATTAGAAATAGACCTTTAAATGGAGAGATGGAATCTGTTCAGTGTATGTTATTGGTTTCCTCCTTCAACACCCCTTAAATGTGAAGGAATTGTTGGGAGACAGTGTTCCTGTCACCCACAATGCCTCTTAAAACAATAATAAAAGGCAGGGAGGTAAAAACAACCCTCAACCTACATAGGTAGGGAAATGGAAAATGTCAAGCTATATGGTTTTTTTGCTGGTGAGCTGTGCTTTGAAAGCACTCAGTAAAAAGGAAGCAACAACACAGGGGAAAAACATGATAGAGGAAGTGTTCTACTTAACTTTCAATAGAAAAAATGTGTCTTTTTTTTCATCTCATATTCAATAGCTGCTGAATACAGACGTTTCCTGCCTGTTCTGCCCTGTGAGAAGGGAGGGGGAAGGTGGAGTGACCTTCTGAGCCTCACAAACCTGGACAGGTGCTACCAATGGCACTGTGTGGGACAGCACACAGAGCCACTGGACACACTCCCTGTGTCCAGGGAGCTCCAGGGAGGACACCAGTGCACCCAGTAGCATTTCAGGTGTTGAGCTGTCCAGCATCTGCCTCTCCTCTCTCTGTGCTCATCCCTCCCTGCCAAGAGTGCCTTTCTCAGAAAGTGAGGGTCCCCGAGAGCAATGCTTCTTGCCCGCATGCCTCTTGTTTCAACTAGAGGTTAGATGCAGGTTTGGAAAAACAGGGATATCATTAACTTTTATAGCCAACATCCTGCACCAAATAGGAATTTCTTGGCCAAGCCTCAAAGAGCAGAAAAAAAAATAATTTTGTCTAAATTATATATAAAATGCTTAGTCAGTGCACATAAATGTAGTTTGTAAGAACTAGCTATAGCAAACAAACTTTATATGGTGAGTGGTACATCTTTAATCTTGTATTTGGAGCTATCAACAAATGGTTAGTTGCTAAATTACCATTGTGCTTACTAGCATTATAGGTTTGTGAAAAAATCCCTAATAATCAGAGTGAGTCAAGCACTGCAGTTTAATATTCTATAAAGCTGTTTTATATTGGATGAATATTTTCTATAGTTTTGTGCCATTGAATCTGCTTTAATTTGTGCTGGCATAATTTAATAATTGATGAGAAAGCATCAACATAATAAATAGTGATTATACTGTAGCATTCCTTGTGTGTTAGTTTTGCTCCTTGGAGTACTTACATGATAGTTAAAGGTAAATAGTAAGAGTATAAAGATGTGTAAAGTTTGTTGCTTGGGACCAAATTTGTGTCACTTAGGATACACTTAGATGCAAAATAAACATTCAAGAGGGCCTAGGTAGACTAGGTACCTAGCTACTGGGAAGTTATTTGCTGTCTTGTTCTCAGTACTTACATAGGGCCACATGGGCTGACATTTGATAGTTAAGACAAACATTAAAAAAGGGAAAGGAATCTACAGAGGAGAGCATGACTCTTAAAAATGTTTGAGGTTTGAGTTTTTCTTCTGTGCATCTTGGAAGACCAAAGAGAAAACATAAGAACATAACTGTTTTGCTTTTCTTTCATTCATTCTGGCTTTTTTTATTCTTTTTCCCTTGGCTTAGGCTCTAGGATACTATGACTGAATCTTCTTAAACAGATTATATCCATTTTGATTTATTCAGATGTCCTACTTGCAGCACCAAGCTTTATAAGTTCATTCACAGTCCTGTATATATGTTGTGCTTACATATGCTTATGTTATGCAACATAAGCTGATGCAGAAGACATGAAAAGGTAATCAATGACTCTTCCTTGACTCAACTGAACTCTAGTAACTCAAGTTACAGAATATTTGTTTTCCTAAACTTTTTAGTTGAAGGTGTTTTTGCTTTTGGATAGGAGCTTATGGAAAAAAGTAATAATCTGAACACTGAATTTAATTTCTGGGATTAAAGGTAATCCTGATCTAAAAATAACAGCTGGCTTTTGGATTCATAGAACAATATAATTTAAACAACTACCTTTGGAACTAAATTATCATTAATACCATAATATTTAAATCTTCATAAACAGGAGATACCAGAGTTTACAAAATAGATGTAGAAGAGTATTCTTAAGAGTGAAAATTAGAACACATTGCATATAATCCTGGTACAGTGCTGAAAAGAATGGTGTTAGCTACTGTCATTACTTTAAGGAAAAGACCAGCTATATAAATGGAAAAGCATATCCCTCACAAAGTGAGTTTGGCCTCTGGTAGGCCTGTATTTTTAATAATTTATACCTAGGTCAGCACACTGATAGGCAGTTTTTCAGGGAAGATGGTGAGAGAAACACATCTGAAGCCAGAATGAAAATGTTAACCAAATATGGTAGTGAAAATGCTCTTTTCTGAGAGAAGACATAAAAATAACTTGTGTTTGAGTTACTACCTATGTTTCATAGGTATATATGAATATATACACGTCACTTATTATGGAGAACTGCAATACAGCACCAAAAGCATCTTTTGAAAAACTGCAAAATGGGACAATGGAAACATTAAAACAACATCTGTCCTAGATTTCTTCATACTTCGTTAACTTATGGCCTTGTGGTAGATATGGTTATGGTTTAGTTCTCTGAGCTGGTCATACCACTCATAACTATTTCTCATTAATTTTTTATAATTGCACAACTTGCCTCTGTCTATGTATAGTTTATTGTTTTTCCAGGAAGTACTCATTTGGGATAAAAGTTTCAATAACTGCAAAGCAGAATGAAAGCTGTACAAGCAGATCCTGTCTTGTCCCATGTCCCTGCCTACCGTGGCAGGCAGCTGGGAGCTGGTTTGCTGTTCACATTGGTGCTTGATTTGGTCAGGTTTAGGGATCTATGATATGAAGCTTAGAGGACAAGAATTGTTGGAAGGTATGGATGTCAAGAAGCAAGCCAGAACACTGTGCTTTGGACACCCAGTGCATGGTAAATGGAGAAGGGAGAAATTTCCTGAGCAGTCTGCAGGCAGATACTAGGTGACCAGAAACTAGTTTGATATTTCAGCAGAGCAAAAGTCATCTTTCATCTACAGCTTCAGATTTAACCAATTTCTGCTGCAAAACAAATGAGGCAGGAAGTTTCATGAAGATAACAAGTTGGCATACTCATAATGACTATAGCTCATTAGTGAGTATGGCTGGAGTAAACACAGAGGAATTTGGATGAAGTCCAGGTGACAGGACTAAAATGAAATCTACCCTGTGGCTTTATGAAATCCCTTAGACACACATCAAAGCCAAGTGAGGAAAAGGGTCTGAATATCTGTGGGCATGTGCTGGCTATGTGAGTCACATTCTTTGCAGATTCACTGGCTGATGGCCTGGCTGTGTCTTCCTGAAGATGAAGTCGCTTGTGCCCAAGAAATGGGATTGCAGCATGTCTCATGCCAGTGCCTAGAGAGAGCAGTGAAGCTTGCAGCTACTTGTGCTCTGCTTCTTTCTATTCCTTTTTCCTGATGTTCATGCCAGCAGCAGTCTAGCTGCCAGTCTCAGCCTCTAGCTTCATTCTTCTGCTTTATTGCATAGTATTTAGGTTTTTGCATGCAAACCTTCTTTGTTGTTTGAATTAAGAGTGCAGTACCAGTTCCACTCTTGTTGCCTTTAGAAAATGATGTTTTTCCTCTGCAATGCCTCCATTAATGTGAATTATGCTATCCCTTGGAGGCTGTGCTTTAAAGCTGGTCAAGAATGAATGATTAGCAGTGGGCACAAGTACATTTCACTTCAGGCCTTAGGTTTTGCTATTAGCCAAGTCTATTGCTTTGTTGCTAAAGCAGTGATGCCATCTGATTGCAGCAGCTTTTTCTGGGATGAATTTAGGAATTACACAATTCCTCTGAAAGAAGTCTAAAGCAAATTCTTTAATCTGTATTACAATTAAAAATAACTCTTGCAGGAAAGAGACCACTCTCGAATATGTGCGTCTATTCTGACATTTAGAAATAAGCATTACTGGGTTTTTTCCCCCCCCTCAGGTTGTTGATAATGTTAATTGCATCACTGTGAAGTACTTCAAATTATGGAGGGTTCAGAAGTGGCAGAGAGAGCATCTGTGCCCAGCACGAATGCCGTCGTCCCGGGTCTGGAGGGAAAGCAAGGCAGGAAACTGGAGATGAAAGAAATGGAGCAGGGAAGATGCATGTCTGACTGCAAACATCTGGAGGGCAATGCTACTATCAGCACTGCCAGGGATGGAGTTGGAATGGACATGGTGCAAGAACAAATGGGTAAGACCTCAAACAATATAACCTAGTCACTCTGCTCTTGACTTCTCATTGTATTTAAACTACTTTAAACTATGCACAAGCTGAGAACTGTCAAGTCTTACTACAAAAGTAGCTATATTTCCTCCATGGCAATACTACATAGATTGGACTATTGGACAATCTATATTCAAATTCACTTTGGGCAGACAAATGGATTATCTATTAGTAAGATAAGAGGAGATGAAATTTACTGGAACTCAAGAGCCAGGATGCTGAAATATAACTTCCTTGTCTAGCACTTTCTAATGTATCTGTAAGATTCAGAAGCCAAGTTAGATTACATGTTTCTATTTTAATACAATTAATTTACTTTTTTCATCAAAAGATGGAATAATATCTTTATTTTTATGCAAATGGAAATGTACATCATGCAATAAAACCATGCAGGTTAGAAGCACCTTTTGGGTGGCAGGGAGGAGTGGCATACGTAGGTGGTTGTGGAGAGGTTTTTACTTTACAGTAGGTTCAAGAACTTTCTGAATGGAAAAATACTTCAAACAGTTATGGTAAAACTACTTCATTTAAAATTGTATGTCCTGTGACTTACGCAATGTCTTTCTGTTCACAACTGCATCTCTTCTGACATCAAATACCAGGTACAAATATCTCAGGGCAGTATAAAGTTTCTCTTCAGCTTGCCAAGAAGTATGCAAGTCGTTCCATTAAGTTGGAATGGGGATGAAGTTCATGTTAAGCTTTTGAATTTAATTAAAGCACTTTAGACAGTTTAAACATGTTTAAACTGTATTTATAGTAACTCCCACTTTTCCTTAAATGTAACAAAAAACTATTTTAAATTAAACCATGAGTAATTAAAATGCTTGCTCATAGCTCTTGCTTTAAATGCAATTTCTGTGACTTTCAGGAAAGTTTTAAATAAAATATTACCTGATGGATGTTAATGTCTTCATAAATACCTTTCAAGGGAAGTTATATTTGGTCATACCAAAATAATAGTGATGGCAAGTTCACATACCAAAAATTAATGCTAATTTATTGTCCTTATCAACTATTGAAAAATTACCAAAGCCATTGATATGTTATCAAAGTTTTGACAATTGCTCTGTTCATACTTGTGACTAAAACAAGAACAACCAGAACTGCAACCAAGTAAGCTCTGGGGAACTTAAATTTGAAATGTGTCTTAAATACAGTCAGCCTACGCTGCAGTGAGTGTACGATCAAGTTTCTATTTAAAAGCAAATATTGAGTACAGATTTAAAACACCAAGCAAAACCCCAGTGCCCCTGTCAAACACCCAACCCAAACCCTACAAAAACTAAAGCCCTTGGGGACTGCAATTTCTAGTTCTAGCATACACGAGTAATAGGCCTTATCAATTGTTTTTACTGTTCACTTCCTTTTTCTTTTTCTTTTTTTTTTTTTGGTGAATCAGGAAGACTGTTTTTATACATCTTTATTTATTTGCATAACTTTGTTCATGTAACATCAATAGATGCACTTGAGGGAAGATGCAAAAGACTTGGAAATTACCATTTCATACTATGTGACAGGGTTTTGTTTTTTCTTAAAAGCAGAGGAAAATGTCTTGGGATACATGAAAATTGCCTCAGAAGTTTTCTTCTAAAAATGCGATCTATTTCTCCCATTTTTATTCTTAGAAATATCAAGCCTTATCTTCACTGATTTTTGCCAAAGGAACCTTGAGAAAATGGAGTTGGTTAGAGTGGGCGTTTCTTCAGCATGAAAATGTATCATTCCCAAAAGCACTGGAAGAAATATGGGTTAAAAGAAAAAAAAGGCTAATTAGTATTAACATAAAGTATACTTAATTTGTGTTATTTTTTCTAAAACTTCAAAATACTTTACAGTCCCCCCTCTCAAGTATTAAGCTCATGGCAAAGAAAAGGATTAGTTCTCCACGTATGAATTCATGCAAGACACATATGTCATTGCCAATATGTACCACTGAAGCATTAGTGGAGGCCCCTTTTTAGTATAGGTGCAAGGAAAGGAAAAATTAAGTCTGAGCCTTGGGGCTTCCCAAAGGGAAATTCAGTTTCCTGAGAGCCTCTCTGTACCAACTGTCTTAAAACTTTGCATCAAAATAATGAAATCAAGATGTAACGTCCACTGCCCCAGTAGGTGAGAAATTTTCTGTGACACTTTTTGAAGGTTTTGGGAATTATATAGCAGGAAGGGGAGAAAATAGTTATTTTCTCCTAGTAATTATCTGGTGCATTTGAAATGCTTTGAAAGTGGGGGTGTTTTGAGTTGTTTCCACCCCCCAATATGAGTTATATGGACTTAGAAAGTGAGCATAATCTTTTCCTTTCATTTATCATAATAGAGTGTTCTCAAAGTGAAAAATGCACGAATGTCACTTCAAGGACCCTTCCCAAACAGGCAGAGAATTTTCCAACTGGTAAGGCATTCTCCCCCCCCGCCCCTGTCATATCTTTTAAATATACTGCTTCTCTGATTGCTTACTTTTCTTTTTTTCCCAATTGAGACAACTCGGCTATGTCACTCCTGTAGTTTATAATATACTTCATGGCAGATGTGAAGCATCCAACTCCTACATAAGATTTGTTGAGAATGTCTCATAAAAAGAGGGGAAAACTGCTATAAAAGCCAGAAATAATTTATGGACTATATTGTAATTGCTAAGAAAAAAAGAAGCAAACAAAAAGTTCATTGGTGATCTTACATGTGGGTTTTAATCCTTCCAATGTCTTATTTGTATAAGTTTGTGGCCTTTCCAAGTCTCAACTTTTAGTTTTTTTCTTTAATGCTGTATTTTCAATGAAGTAGCAATTGAGTGCAGTTCTTCAGTAAGTACAGTAGGCTTCCCCCCGGAGGGCTTGTGGCAGGCTCTGTGAATTGAGGGTCTTGGCACATTTCCCTTTCTCTGCTTGTGGGGGAAGAGAAATAGCCATCAAAACAAGCACTGGGATGCGCTCTGATTTCTGGCTTGATCTGACAAATCACATCAGTAGCAGACAGTGTCTTCCAGGGATATGGTTATTTGCACTAAAATTATTTGTGCTTATGTACCTGCTTGTCTCACTCTGTACAGAATTTAGGTTCTTCATAACTGAAGTATGGATCAGAGATCACAGAAGCAGACAGAAAGATTACCATAGGGGCTTTGGATCGTATTTCATCTCCATCAGGCATTATTAATAGATTGGTTTTTTGTTTGGTTGGGGGTTTTTGACAGAAGCAGCCAGTTTTCAGTTGTTTTAACTCAATTTAATTATTATTTCAGTAACACCGACTTTATGTAAAACTTAAATTGTATTTCTACAGTTACAAGTTTAACTCAGTGTCAATCTATGCAAAAGAAAAATACAAATTTTTAAGTAATAGTCTTGTGTCATTATTTTTCATGACTTCAGGTAAAATGAGAAGGTCAACAATTCTGTTCCCTAACAGGGATCTGAATAACATTCAAAGGCACTAGTTTCTGTTCTTTGTACTAACAACTGACTATATGACCACAGCTTAAACAGAGAGATCTTATAATTCAGTAACACTGATTTATATTTCTGAGCCACCCTTCCTGACCTCAAAGTAATGAGTAATTTAGGTGCAACTCATGGTAAGATTCCTGGAGATGTACTTCTGAAAACACATTAAGATGCTTTATATTAAACTAGAATGTGAAAAATATCTATTTTACCTGACTAAAAAGTGAAACTTGGAGGGGGTAGAGTATTTTAGTGTGCACAACAGTCTCATTTATTGTCGGGTGTGACCTATTTATACAATTGGAATTCTTTCTGCTTGGGTAGTATTGGCTTATGTACCCACCTGGGTATCTGAAAACTTATGATTTGCTGTTATTGAGCTAAATTAATTAATTAAAGCAGAATGAAAGTAGCTTTATCAAAGATCCTCTTTATTGAGAGAAACTAGCTGGAACTGCACCCTTAGCTGTAGTAAAAGCTTCTCATAAACAGATGTCAAGAGCTGAGAACAAATATCTAGCTGCTTTCAGATGTGCTGGGAAAATAATGTGAGCTATTAGTTGAATCATTTAATTTGGTTGATAGTGTTCAACCAGCTTAGATGAGAAAGAGCTTTTTCAATATTCAGTTTATAAAATCCTTCTGAAGTACTGGAGTTGACATGTTAGATAACCATGAATTTAAGATTAGCATGAAGAGTTGTTGTAACATGCTGAACTATCTGTGAGTTTTGTTGTTCAGGTTATTTTTGTTGTTTGTTGTGGGTTTTTTTGTGTTTTTTTTTCTTTGCTTGTTTTGGGGGGGGGTGTGATTATTTTTTTTGTTTTTTTGGGTTTTTTTTGTGGGTGTTTTTTTTTTTTTTTGGTGTGTGTGTGGTGATGCCGGGAAGTGTTTGCCTTGATTTATTTTCTTTTTTTTTAAATGCATGAGATATTTGGAAGTCTGGGCATGTTCACAATGTGCATAGAGCTGTCTAATTTGACAAATTACCAATCTCCTTGCTTTTTTTCCCCTATTCTCCATCCATAAGTGTCAGTTGTCTCCCAAAATTTCTACAGACATGCTTATCATGCTCCTTTAGCTGTAGGCTTTATTATGAAGAAATGTTTCACGCTAGGCTCCTATGTCTACTGGATAAAGAAAATGTAAAAGAAACATGCAGTAGATCAATTTCTGTGTGCCTGTCTCTGAAGCTGAAAAAATATTTCTTAATGTGTATTCTATGATTTTGGGGGTTTTCTGGTTCACCAAAGCTGAGTTGCAAAACGTGTAGCACTGAAAATGGATACCCTTCTCCAGATATACCCTTGAAGTTAACGGCGGTAAGACGAAAGAGTGGATGTCCTGATCCCAGACTCCAAAGACAGCTCAGAGGGCAGCTTCGTCTTTTTGAAAATGACAGCAGGGAGGTGATGGCAGTTTTCAGTGTAAGTCAATTGCTTGAAAATTGTTTAATTTGGGGTTTTTTGAGAATACACCATGAACTACTGAAACAGTCTGCAAGATATTTGGGTCCCATTTCTGTCTGCATGCTGTGTGCTTGATTTTGAGCGACCAGCATTTCCCGTTGCCCAAAACCACATAAGGACTCTAGAAATATCCAACTACTGAAAAAGTCTGGAACACCAATTGATGTACAATAAAGAAACGCATCATAGGACATTGAAGGGTTTTACTTTAAAAACATTCTGCTTTGATTTACAAATCAAAGGAAATATTGGTTTTTGATTTTTTTTTTGGTTGGTTGGTTTTTTAATCTGCCCTCATATTGACTCTTCACTTCAGTTTTCAGTCCCTTGGAGTCATTTTGCATACAAGTGACCTGGGAAGCTCACTAAGCCAAAGAGGAAGTCTGAAGGAGAATACCCTAAATATTGGACTTCCTAAGGCTAAATGGCCATTGCTTTAAATAGCACACAAGAGTTGGCCACATTTTATTACTGTTTTTAATTTGCTTGTATATAGGAAACCTGTCCTCTACAATGAATAAGGTTTGCTTTGAATACAAGTTAATATTCTCTCTTGATAAAAAAGCAGAATGACACCATTTGACCTCTGGTGTCCCTTTTTTTTGTCTGAGCCATGAGTCTCAGCCTTTTGCCTGAGCCTTCTTCACTAGCAAACCAAACCACTGAAATCTTAGTTATGGCTCTGACTGCCTTGGATATGTGTGTTTCTACACCAATGTCATGTGCTGTGAATTCTCCATAACCAGGCTGCTGATTCTGCATCTGTGAAAACAGTGTGCACTCCTGCTGCTCTGCTCTGGATTTTTTTTTAGAGGGAAAGGGAGATGGGATCAGGAGGCAAAGAGACTAGTCTATGAATAGACTGAGATTTGTGGCCATATAAGAAACAGACTGAGAAAGGACTTGGAAGGAAACAAGACTGATAGTGATAAGTTTCCTTAGAATGTTGTTTTGATATTTGGCAGCACATGAAGCCCCTGAGGCTGACATACTTTAGCATGTGTTGGTAATTTATTAATAGATTTCAGGCTCTCATTAATATGTAATCTACGGTAGAAAGGGGCATGCAGAAGATCAAAGCAGTGATGAGGCATGTCTGCTGAAGAGGCCTAGGTTAGATTTTTGTATTTTAATCTGTTCAGGTTGTGTGAATTTAAAATATGGAAGTTAAACAGAATTAATGCAGAGATATTTTAAAATTGTGATGTAACAGCCATAAAATCAGTGATCAGTTCCATCTTACTCCTGTTACAGTTGGAGTGACAATTTCATCCCTCCCTGCCTTGAGTTAGAATTGGTTTTTTGATCGGTCCTTAAATTGTTTTAAGCTGCATTTCAATTTTCATGTGATGAGAGCAAGGGCACAGAGCTGGGAAATGACACAGTAGCATTATGCCTGTTAGCTTGTGTTATACAAAAACATATATACCTGTTGTACATGTGACTTATTACCTGAAGTAGGGGTTCAGATACTCATCTCAAATTACCACAGTTTTTTGTATTTCCCTGAAAGACAGTAGCCAGCATCATTGGAGAGCCCCGTTTTTAGGCTACTAACTGAAGTACAAATAGACTATTACAACTCTTTGGTTAGAATCCATCAAAATATACGTTTCTTTCACTCATTGGAAGGTTTATGTAGTTGTCCCTTTCAGCACTTCTGAAATTCCTTAAAATTCATCATTACTGTGTGCCATGATCACTGCTAGTCTTTGTTAAAAGTGTAATCTGATGATAGCTTAGTAATGTCAACCAGTGTGAATGAGAATAAAAGGATCTTCATACACTTTCAAAAAAAAGACAAACAAAACCAAACAAAAAACAAAAAAGCTTTCAGTATATTTAGTTGTTTTAACCATGGAAAGAGTGAACTTAGGAATGCCTATTCAATGCCTCTTCTAGAAAATGACTGAAGATACCTAAAATCAGATTCAGTTGTATCAAAAAAGCTTCATTTTCATATGTGTACAGAGCTCTAAGGATAATCTAAAGCAGAAGGTTGTAGATCCAAAACTTTTACAGTGGTTCAAGTGACCTAGAGGAATTTTAAGTAAAAAAATCCAAAAGCAGCTCCTTTCCACTATTTAATATTAGTGCTCATGTGTCTGACAAAGGCAGTTCCCAAGCTGTAAATTGCTCTGTGCTAGGAGCAGTATATTCTTGGAAACAACTATTAGATTCTTGCCTGGCTTTGACCCACTCTTTAGAAAGTACTGGTCACTATACATGGACATTTCTGAACTAGACAAACCTTTAGTCTCACTTAACATGGTCAGTGAGGTCTTTATTTCCTATGTAAATTAACCTCACTGAAACTGTTGGTACAACTGCTAAGCAAAAGTCAGATTAAAACTTGACTCACTGTATGATGTAAGTGTATGGTAAAGAACAGATATCTCACATAGGTAAAATCTTGCATGATTTTTTTATCCTTCTTTAGCTATGCATTAATGAGAAGTTTTGCTTGAGTCTAGTACAATTGTAATTAAAGTATTGTTTTTGATTTTTAGGAGCTCTCTGCCAGACTCCTGTCTATTCATAGTGATCAAGATCTAATAATGGTGACTTTTAAAACTTTTGAGGAAATATGGAAGTTTCTAACCTACCACTCACTGGGTAAAGTTGTTTAACCATATAGTTCAATATCCTTTTTTTGTATTCATCTACGCACAGTGTCTGATTGATTGGACAATGCTTTTGTCCACCATTCCTCTCCATCATAACTTTTTGCACAAGGATTTCCTAATGTATTAATGCAGGTCCTTTAAGTGACAATCTACTATTTGTACCATGATGATCATGGTAAGCCAATCCAGATCTTCCTTTAACTGCCACACACCTTTGAAAGCCTTAAGTGCTAATGTAAGGAGTCCCATCTTCCAAGATCAAGCACTATCTTCTGATTTACATGACTCTGGTTTGCAGCATTATCTCTGTCCCTAAGAAATTCCAGGAAGCTGATACCCAGGCACAGTATCCATGCATTGCCATAGCTGACTCAGGCAACAGAGGTTTATAAAGAGATTATTTATTGAGATTATTTCCAGTCATCTGTTGTTGAGTGATGCTAAGCATCTGGTGCTCAAAGCTTGCTAGTGATTACCTCCCTCAGACTCCAAGCCTTTCTAAACTCTGGGGAATCTTTGTAAGGGAAGGATATAGTCTGCTTTTCTAGCAGTGTTAGGTACAGAAAAGTTTTATGTCTTTTTGGTGTAGTTTGTGAGATATGAGCATTAAAAAAAGCTGTAATGCATGTGACTTAATAGATGTAATTTTACAAATATTATGTAGTAAAATTAGCTGTAAGATGTGCATGAAGTAATAACAGAGTAGTTCTTAACTTTCTGAAAGTTTATCTCTTTGTGTAACACCGTAAAATGGTAAAGAAAACAAGTTAGATTTTCTTTTTTCCCTAGGTTTTATAAATCATTGCATGGAGAATTTGTTCCTAGATCAGTCTTTCTGGCTATATTCTCAAGAGGAGGAAGAAACAGGCATTGAAGTCTCTATAAATGAAAAATCATTAGATTTGATGTGCAAAAGTCTATTACTACAGGAAAGTAAGTGAGACTTTACATGCTAAGACGAAATCTAGAGAAGCACCTTTCTTTAAAATCCCCAAATCAAATATTAAGACCTACTAAAAAACTTAATGAAGTTAAAATTTAAATTTATCTACTTCAAATACAGCAGAAAGAGAAGGGAAAGGAACAAGCACATATTAGGTTCAGGAGTATCATGAAGGGATTAGAGAAATTCATGTGCAATTGGTCCATAAATGGATACCAAAAGGATTAGAGGTGGATGTACATTCCAACTTGCTTATTATTGTAGATTCTGGAGATGTTCAGGAGAGGGATTATAGATAGTTGCCAGGCTCATGTGCTTCTCCTAAACAGCATCACCTGCTTTCAGTCAGACAGAATGATGGGGTGGATGGATTGTTGGTTACTGCAATAAGAATATGCACAATGTTGCCACAGAACATTCTACACATCATTTAAGACCTCAGCTCTGCATTTTGTTAATGAGAAAAAAAAAAAACAACAAAACCAACTAGACAGAAATGTATGAATATCTGACAATTGGAAAGAAAGTTCTTGAAAAATCTCAGACTTTCAATTCTGATTTAATATTACTGATGCTCTTGAAGCAAGTTTAAGGCTTGTATGACACTAAAACATTGCATAAATGACATCTGCTCTACTGCTTTTTTTTTTTTAAGGATCATTTTTTGTTTTATGTCCTGACAATCTGATAAGAAAAACAACAGCTACAGACAATGAAATAAAAACTTATTTTGAGACTGGAGATTTCACTGAAGATGGAACAGGTGGATCAGTGGATAGTGATGCATCTGTGTCATCTAATGCCTCTCTGGAGCTATTGAACCCTTTCCATCAGTAGGTACCTGACCCTACCTATTTCATATGCATCTGTCTCATATATGCATATGTCTGCTTAGACAGAGATGCCTCTAAGGGGTAGCTCATTGTGGAACATTCATCTTTATTAGCACTGGGAAAAAAATGCTCTAATTGCTTATATACCACACCACTGAAATTAATCCAGATGCCTGCAGAGCTTGACTTAGAGATGGTTTGCCATCTTGTGAGTTGGATATTGCTTTTCTTTCTGACTCTGGAATAAAACCCATTAAAATTTTTATGGTAACATAAAGTGAAAATTTTCAATTTTCAGAATGCGTGGAAGCATTGATAGTAAGAGGTAAGATGCTTAGAAACGTGGATGATAACAAGCTAGCAGTGTTTTTACTCAACACTGACAGGAGCTACTCACCTCCTTAATGCAGTTTTTCAAGTTCATGCCCAAGCTCATAACCAAAATTACCTCAAAGGACTCACTTTAGAAATCACCAGAAAAACATTGATACTTGGTGCTCTTAGTACTTAGAGCTGTGTTGACCTGGGGCAGGGAGAAATAGCATGACTTTCTCAGTTGGGTTTGTTTGCCTGAACTAACAGTACTTTTACTATTGATATTAATCAAAACATAAATGTGTCTGAAGTGTATGGACTGTACTGAAATGGAAAACTAATTGTGGGAGGAAGTGCATTGGCTTCCAAATGGTTTTAAAATATCATTGTTATTGTCACAACACTTAGTAACGTGTTCTACACATTAACTTCAATTTCTTTTTCTACTTTCAGATGGTTTCTTAAGGGATATTCCAATCCCATTGATTTTTCATGTAAAACTGAATCTAAATCCATCAGAAAAGTTGGTAAGAAACTCCATTCAAACATCAACACTAAAATAACCCCAAACATATTCTATGCTTTTGCTAGGACAGACTCTAAATGGTTCAATGATTTTTTGTCCCCATTTTATTAGAATGGAAAAACAGCTTTCAAAATTACACTGCAGTAAAATTAGTGAGAGCATAAATCTCTGCCTAATTTGAGTTAAACTCTAAAGCCTTATCTTTCCCCTTTTTCCTCCCAAATACTGTATTAAGTAGATGCACAAAGTAGTACAGTAATTGAGTTGAGGATGCCTCTATAGCTTTGACAATCTTTAAAATAAAAAAAATGCACCAATGTAATTATTCTGGATATTTCACATGTGTGTTGCTTTCTCATACTGCCAGAGAAATAAAACTTATACAGATGGTCTGAGGTTAGAAGGCAAAAATGGCTTGTTTTCTACCATGCATCTCAACTGACTCAATTAGTTTTAGTTGGTTCAAAGTTCAGAGGCCTTTGTAAGAGGGAAAGTAAGGACTTCAAACACCCTTTTTTTTTTTTTTTTCCCGTTTCGTGATGGAATTTGCTAGGATTTTGAAAGCATTTTAGACTTACTTTCTAATGGTTGTGAAATCAAGATTTTTATGCTATTTACAATTCTGATCACTCAAACTGAACTAATGAGGCTTGGATACTTTAAATCTTGCAGCAGCGGATATGCAACTCATGAGTTCCAGGAAAGTATCTTGCTAAATATATTCTTCTGCTGAGTTGCTATTTTATTAAGTGCATTTCTATTGTTAAATTACTTTATCTGTAAATATTATTCATCTCCCTATTACACAGCAATGGGATCCTGTCTAGCTGTGATGAATTATGCAAGTATTGTGCCAGAAGAGCTGAGTTTCCAGGAGGGAGACAAAATCGAGATCCTTGGCTACTTCATTGAATGCATGGAATGGTTTCTTGGAAGATATCTGCTTACTGGCCAAATCGGTTTTGTAAAGACTAGTCATGTTAAACTGGACTTATCTAGAAATAAGTGAGTGATATGTATTTATTTTATAATCAAAAAGGGACTCAGTCTCTTAAGCTTTTAAATGCTAAATGCTAAATCCAGGAGGGGGGTTTTGGTGTTATGTTTTTGTTTTAATGAGAATGGTCATAGGATGTACCAGTCAAAAAAAATTCAAAGGAATTGGAATATGAAGTCTGCTTAAATGTTGCAAAATACTATCAGTCTGTAGCTGAGCTTCCTACTGGGAAAATAGTTGCTGGAGTTTTATATTGTTCAATTTCTAGTCTTTGGATCACAAGATCCAAGGAGCTTTACCCTTGTGGAAGGTTCCATTTCTGCAGTCTCTGAAGGTCTATGTTAAAGCATCCAAATTCTGTTTTTGCTAGTACCCTCAGTTACAGGCCTTAACTTGCTTCAATGGGACCTCTACAAATAGTTGCTAATAATGCAGATTGAAACCTCTAAAAAGTGCATACAGAGTGCATTGCCACCATGTAAGTAGGCTGCTCTTGCCTGAACTGTTTGCATGCTGAAAGAAGGAGTCCTGAAATGTTGCTTGCACATCCATTTGATATGTAACTCTAAGCTTATATTAGAAAATCAATGCCATAATGTTCTTTAAGATTTGTTCTTCTAATAAATGCTCTCATAAAATGCTATACCATGACACTGACATAAAACTTACTCTGATATGGCAGAAACTGTTAGCTGCAAGCATAGCTACTATCAGTCTGCATGCATATTTATAAATGGGACTGAAACTAATTTTCAGCACAGCACAACCTATAATGTAAAGATTGTATTAGTTTCTCTAACAAGTTCCAATTTGACTGATGCAGTGAGCTTGTTGAGCCAACTCTGCTTTCAGCACCTTTAGAGTTATTCCTTTCCTTGTTAGACCACAAGATCTGGATTTTCTTGAAGCAGAAGAGCTATCTTTTTTTTCAAAAGAAAAAAACATGGAAGAAGTAATACATTTGTTGAAACAAACCTCTATCACAGATGTTTGCTCTGTATACAGAATAGGTAAGTAAGAGTTTTACTCCTTTTTACTGCACAGGTACATGTGCAGTCCCTATATCCCTGTTATAACTGGCGTTTGTTTGTTTGTTTTTTAATTTCAATGAGATTCCAGCCTTTACATCTACTTTGAAATACCTCAGTATACAGTTGGTTCTTAGACGTGGCATATAAAAATCCTCTATATAATCTTTGCTGCTTTTCTGCTATTGCAAGACTTCTCCCAGCAGTGCATTTACAAATCTTATCTTTTTTTTCTTTCTTTTTTTGAGTGAATTTAAATAGCAAGCTTTAAAAACCTCTGTTTTTGAGCTGAACAGATTGCAAAGCTTTTACATGTCTGCATTATGAATTATAATTTCATGTGGCTTCATTATAAAAAGCAGTATGTTCACCCAAATACTGCTGGCTTTTCGTTTGTCTTGGGAAAGGTGGGATAATAATTATTGACAGCTAATTCAAACATATGCCTCTCCATGCTTGATTTAACTTTCAAAGGTATAGAAAAATAGCAAAATCTAGTCATATAGATATAATTTCTCATATGGCTGTTATTTCTCTCTGTGCTCAGGCTTTACATAAACTATTAGGGGTGACTGGGGTTTCACCTTTATAGTCTTACTGTAAGGTAGTGTAATGTAATTGTCTTGCTGAACTGAACAGAGGCAGCAATTTCTTTATTCACCACAGGCTGTTGGTGATGAATATGCTTGTCAAATATCTAACGAAGTTTTATCTCCATTAGTGCCATCTCAAGAGACAGGCCTGTAGGCTCCAGTTTGAAAGGAGCTGCTGTGTATGTTTGACTGGGGTGCCTTGGTTTAATTCTGCAAATCAGTCTGTGTGTGTGAACAATAACTAAGGCATGTCAGACCTGAGCTGCAAAATGCAACTCACATCAATGTGCAAAATGATTCCACGGTAACTCCACTCACCTTCCTTGCTCAAACGAAAAGCCTGGAAACAAAAGCTCAATCTCCCTGGTTTTTGCCTGTAGCACATTTTTCAGTACGTGTCATCTCTAATCTTAAGAGCTTATTTCTTTTCACATCTTCCCCAGCTCATAGTACCATCTTTACCACTTCTTAAACAGTACAATTGATCAACATAACTTGACTTACCCAGAGCAAGCATTTTCAACGTTCACTTGATGTTTTGCTGTATGATCTGAATAAATGGGGTTTTGATTCCTTACATCTACAACAGTGTACTGAGAAGTGTTTATTTATCTGCACTTCCCTGACTGGATATTCAGAGCATTAAGTTACAACTACTGTAAACATCTATGGCATTCATCTACCAAAGTCAGGAAAGCATTTAAGGAAAGGAGATCCAGAAGTAAACAGTCAGTGAGAGTTCATTCTTAAAGGCTAGTCAAGTAGCTTTCCAGCACTAAAATACAGCTTAAATAGAGGTCTCTGAGTCTCTGTTTTTATATATCCTTCAGCACCACTTCTATTGCATCTAGTGTATGAAAGACAGTGAATATTAACCTGAAATGCAGCATGACAACTGAAATGCCTTTAAAAATATCTGCTATACAAAAATAGTACTTCTTAAATGTTCTACGTATGTGCTATGTTGAAAATTTACAACCTGATCCATAGTAATAATGTCTACAGAATTATAATTTCTTTTTAATTTTTAATTATAAATTTAAAATGAAGGCTGGAGTGATTTTTCACCTGCGTACTGCTGGAATGGCCACAAAAGTCTGACACTCTAATCCACACAAACAACCTTAAATAATTTCTCCTCCCTCCATTGCTCTGGTAATGACACTAAAAATATTAAGGGCTCCTTGTTATCTCATTTCCAAGTGGATTGTGGAGAATGGTCATATCTTTGCTGCTCACTTATGTTCTGAGACAGCAGAAATGCATCCCTCAGGCAGGACAGGTTGGCTTCAATTCTAA
Organism: Margarornis squamiger; assembly: GCA_035222235.1. NCBI lineage: Eukaryota > Metazoa > Chordata > Aves > Passeriformes > Furnariidae > Margarornis > Margarornis squamiger. The sequence continues at coordinate 63,654,751 of JAWWTY010000123.1, forward strand.
CTGCGATATGCAGGTGTCTCCCCAGTTCACTGAGCAGAGGTAGGTGCATGATGACAACCATGAAGAAGCAATGAATTGTGACAGCAGGAGAGTAAGTCCCTGGTATCTGTTAGCTTTGGGTCAGACTTAAAAGTTCTTTTCTTTCAAATTTCCAGGACACATCAAATTCTCCTGACATAAAGAATTATCAACTAAAAAAGAGTCCTTTTTTAAAAGATTTAAAATAGAAAAAGATCAAAGATACCATAACTAACATGAGGGTTTTTTTCTTACAGATGCATTAGAAGAACCAGAATTTCAGAAAGCTCATGAATATGGTAATAATTCATAGGCATACAATTTTTACATTAGATTAATGCAACTTCTGATATCTTTGGTATATTTATGAGCTTTTCTCCTTCTAATGTCTGTTCACATTCTAATTATGTTTTCTCATTGTTTGCTTTCTGAGGTTTTGCTGTAACCCCTTCTCACCAGGTTTTCCTGTATGACATTGTGGGTTTTCACTGATACGTTTTTCTTGGAACTTGCTATCCAATTGCAAACTGTATAACTTATTTTTGCTGCTGTGACACACGTATGCACCACCTCTCCACTCCTCCAAATTTTTTATCAGGGCAGAATACTGTTTATGGGACACCTAGCAAGGCCTGACTTTGAATTCCAGCAGATTTTCAATCTGCTAGAAAACTTCATCCCATAAATAGATTTTCCAAAGAAGAGATATTTTGATGAGGATTCAAAATTGCTTCCCTTTTGCATTTTGTTGCTAAGCGGTCACTATCATTACTTTGATTGTATTATATTTTTCTAAACATTTATATTTATGGTTCTGCTGTACACTTTCAGAAATGAGATTCTAAGGCAATTGCGCTCTAAATCTGCAACTTCAACAAGCTCCTGTTTATCTGCAGCTGCAGCTTAAACACTGACTATGACTGCAAATTATATCCCTGATCTCTGCCCTTTTAACTGGGCTGGATGACAGTGGGCAGACTAAGAATTGATGGCATATCTGTCTTCGTTATATTTGTAAGATATTCAACAGTGTTGCCACTAGGAGAATTTAGGTCAATGACCATATCAGTCACCACAAATTTGAGAAAGATCATCTGTGCCAGCAGAAAATCAGGGCTAGTATTTTATTGAAAGAAAAAATCCTATTACATGTTGCACAGGCCTGGCTGGTGACACCTGGACAGGAGAACATTTGCAGGCACTTCCACAGCACCCATGTGAGACTTCAATAACTCAAATAGCACAGTCTTACTCTGTACCCCAGCTATCCTGCCTTTAGCATGCTATCAGGACATACCCTGACTCAACTTGCACGCTCAAAGTCACACTTCCCTTACAGCTTAAGTCCAATCAGTATCCATGCCCTGACCTTGGGCCCTTTATCTAGCCTCCAGCTCAGACCTTGGGTCTTCCTGGATTCTTGTCTTCTCCTCTTTAGCAATTAATCTGAACTGCAGTTCATTGGCAGATCTCTCTTACTCACATACACACAGAGAAAACAGGGAATTTACACGGAGTGTGCACCTTGAATGTGCACAGACACCAAGAAGTTTGAATTAATGCTGACCTTCAGCTGGATTAGTGTTGGATCAGCTTGTCTGTCTTGACAAGTGTACTGATTACTAACCTGCTTGCATGTGGCAAGTCCTGTTTATTCCCACTACTCCCCTCTCCTGCACTAGTTCCTCCCTGATCCTTCTTGGTATCTCTTTTAACACCTTTGGCTTGTCTCCTAGACATAGGACACACATTAGGAAATCACATTATGTTTATATAATGTTTTCCTAAAAGCATCTTCTACTGAGAAATGTTTTAGTTGCTCTATCAAGGTCTTTATGTGCATGCATACAAAAAGTTGTGATCTGTAATTTATTTTTAAATTTCAGAAATTCCACGCTCACATTCTAGTACAGGATTCACTAGCAAGAATGGCAAGATAGAAGAAGTGTTAAAGAAGTTCAAAAATTTGGAGGCCACTCAGGCAGGAGAGCCAGCAACAGAAGGAAAGGAACCTGCTAGCTCTTCAAAGACTAAAATCTTTCCTCCACCTGAAGGACCTTGCTTCCATATATGTCAAGAAGCATCTGACATCTCTGAGTCACTGCTGCTCTTCTTAAACAGGAAAGAGTATGAGAGCAACTTCAAAAGCCTGTATGACTTCTCTTGTTCATTTACCAATAGCATATTTTATGGATTTTCAGAAGAAGAAGAACTGGTTAGTTTTTTAAGATTAGCAAGGGAAGCAGCAAAGAAAGCAGGTATGTCCTGGGCACTAGCAAGGCTGTGCTTTCTCTTAGGCAGGCTCAGTGTTAAAAAAGTGAAGTTTTCCCAAGCTCGGGTGTATTTTGAGGAAGCATTGAGAGCAGTAGCTGGAGAGTTTAATGATTTGTACTTTGTGATTGCTCTTTATACAAATCTTACAGTCATCTACTTGACACAGAAGAACAAAGAAAAGTGTGCTCATGTTTTTGACAAGGCCACATCTCTTCTCATGGGAATTCCCAACTACATTTGCAGTGCTGACCTGGAATCAGATATACTGAAGTATGCTCTGAAGAGGACAATTTTGAGCCAGAACAAACATGCAGAGGCAAGGGCATGCTTTCTACTGGCAAAACATTACAGTGCACGCAAACAACACGAAGAGGCACTGCCATTCTTGGAAAGGTTTCAACTGTTGCTCAATGACCTGGGTTTACAAAACAACTTGTCCAACAACTGTTATTTCAAACTAGCAGAGTCTTACAGTGAGAAGTGTTTGCCACACATTGTATTGAGCTGCATAAAGGTTACCTGTTCCCAGAGCTCCAGTACTTTAATGGATTCCCTGAAAAGGATTGATTTAGTCATCAGAAATGCTCCCAAACTCTATGGCCTGATAAAACTCAGACAAATATTCCCATCCCAAATTGCACCTTACCTCATACAAGCACTTTCGTCTGTGTTTACTGATGAAGAGCAAGGACTGTGCAGCACCATCTATCTTAGCTTAGCAAAGCTGTACAGCCACCACAAACGGTATGGAAAAGCCATTGCTTATATGATGAAAGCACTGGACTCTGATGTTTTTGCAAAGCCACAGGAAACTATTAACTATTTGGTTTCACTTGCTTGGTTATACATTCTTTACAAGCAATATGATGTGGCTTTAGCCATTTTAAATACCATTGTAGACTCTTCATGGAGCAATCCTCAGCAACTAGGCATCGCTTACAATATGCTTGCTATTGCTTTGAAAAGGACAAACAATACAAAAGAAGCTGCTGAAAGCTACTACAAAGCACTGCATCTTTCAGAGGAGACTGAGATGACCCATAACCAAGCTATAGCCCTGGCTAATTTTGGGGCACTCTGCCTGCATGCAGCAGCCAGCAAGCTTGCAGAACATTATTTTATCAGGGCAGTTAAGCTATTCTCCAAGCTTCCAAGTATGGACTGTGGTCAAGACTTTATCCAAGTTCTCCTTCAGCTGGGATGTTACTATGTTGGTGGAACTCAAAGAGAAAAAGGAAGGTTTTACTATGAATGGGCTTTTTTAGTTGCAATGGAGACAAGTCATCTGGAGAGTGAGTATATTTTTTTGCTCTCATAAGTTGCAAAATGTACTCTCTTTAGGAATGTTTGTTATATAGGTATGGGTTTTCTAAATACAGTTCTAACATACCTTACTTTTTTATTCTTGCTACCATGGTTAAAGCAGCTTATGCAGGTAAGGTGACTGTGTTACTATTTTATTTCAGAGATGACGTGTGAAGTAACTTCTAGCCTTTGTCAACTTTGGGGGTGAAGGAAATGGCACTGGTTTCTTCTTGTTATTATTTTTGTTTTTAATTGCCTGTGCTGTGATTTGTGAAATAGTGAGAATTAATAATTTTAAAACTAATTAAACTTTCATTTTAAAATAGACATTCAGGTAAGTATTTCTAATCTATTCTCCTAGGTCAGCTACAAGTGATTAAACTGCTGTGTCAGTTCTACACTACAGTTGTTCCCAATGAGGCTCAGTGTGTCATCTACAATGAATATCAACTATCTTTAGCTAGAAAGATGTCCAACAAAGTTCTGGAGGGACAAATTTTGGAAACCATTAGTCAGCTCTATTTGTCTTTAGGAACAGAAAGGTAAGACATGCTAAATGACTTTTCTTTCATTCTGATTTTAACTTTTCTGTAACGCTAAGGATCTCAATTTGTGTAAAAGCTGAATATGACTGGCTTTTCTTTTTACTCTTTGCTTTGCTAATACACTTTATCAGAATTAAAGGGTCCAGTGCCAGCAGAGATTTCTCTTGTTTCTTTTTGAGTAACTATAATATCTCAAGGGAGACAAAATGTTCAGCAGGAATTAGCACGACGTCAAGAACCAATTTATTTTTAAAATCTATATAAATACATTTTTAAACATATTATGCAACCCTTGATGACTGCTATATCAGGTGACTTGCAATTATTTTTGCAAGACTTCTTAAAATAAATAAAAAAACCCCAAATGATGTACTCTGAACAGGTCAGGCATTAATTGTTACTATGTAATTGTTTTTCCTTGAGGAAAACTTTTTCAAATCTTTTAAGTATGAAGCCTAAGTGGAAGATGCCATAGTTTTAGTTTCCAGCAATTTCTATGCTGCCCCTGTTTTCAGAATATCATTTTTTTGCTTCCCACTACTGAAAAAACAGACTGCACAAGTTAAATCATAGTAACTAACAGGTGCTGGAGAAACTTAGAGGTTTTGCTATAACAATGTTTAAAGTATTTTTTAAGGCTGCTTTGTCTGATTTGTTTTGGGGTTTTGCGTTTGTGTTTTTGTTTGTTTTTTCATTACTGTACTTGTGGGAGTCACTTTAGATTCAGGTATTTTCGAGCATGCCTCCGTAAAGATAAAAAAATATTCTCAGTTTGGAAAGAGAACAGATGCTTATTTTAGCTTTAAGTGGATGCAGTCCAAGCATTTAACTTTCTTAGTAGGACACCCAATTTATTTTGCTTTTTTCATTGCTTTTTAATGATATAGTTGGTGACCAGTTTAGATGGTGACTGAAGAGAAAGGAGCTGGATGAGATTTCAAGCTACCTGGAATTTGCAGAAGGATTTCACTATCTGGAGAAGCTGTTTTGTGTGCTTGTAATACATGGGACTTATGAATCCTAGGAGCCTGGCTTCCAGATGTTGACTGTGTAACCTTAGCAGGCTGACAGATAATAATACATACTCAATATGGTATTGGACCACAGTATCACAGTATTCTTTAACAGCCCTGAGTAACAAGGATATGTATCTCTGATGAAGTAAAAAAAAAAAAAAAAAGCTACTGTGTCCATGCCAGTGGAGCAGCCTGACCTGTTCCACCTGTTGTGCTGGGTTATGAATTGGATGGAAGTAGCATTCAGTAACTGGGCTGAGTTGGAATACTTCAACTACCTTGCCTTTCCTCAGATTAGCAGCTTGTTATCAGTGAAGAGTGACATGTCAAGTTTACTCAGTGAATCTTTAATTCTGCTCAGGATTATAAAAAGGATGACAGATCTCTTCAATTTCTGTAAGAATCAGAAAATGGTAAAACAAATTTTTTCCCTCAGATGAGATATCTTGTTGAGATAGAACTGAAATCTTGATAGTGTGAAGTACAAGGGATGGTACTTGAGATTCCTTTGTGTTCTCTTTGGAAGTCTAAGTAGGCTGTTCTAAAGACACACTGTGTAAGGGTTCACTGTAACTCTGCAGGGCATATTATATTTTGGTTGGTTTGTGTCTTGTGAGTGGAAGGAAATGCATCAGGTCAAGGTGATGGGAGTCCAGCACGAGACAGAAATTTAATGAGTCTGGAATTTCTATATCTGGTATAAAGCATTGTAAAGTCAATAAATCTGATCAGTCTTTCTTTACACTTATAGAAATTTGAACTGTCCCATGATCTGATAATTAAGTTGCTTCTAAAACTGATGAAGTCATGTTCCTTTCTCCTCTGCCCTGCCATCTCCCTCCCCATTTCCCCTGTTTTTTCTACAATTCCTGAATAGTCTGAATTGTGCTTAAGTCAGGTGGCCTAGGTAATTAAAAAGAAAGTTAGAGGTGCAATTTTGTTCTGAAGTTTTTAGGAAAAATTCATAAGTGATAGAGTTAAAGATGAGGAAAGATTTTTTTTCACCTATTGCTAGTTTGAGGTAGAGGAAGGACACATCTAAACTATCTAACAGGAAACATGCAACAAAAAAAAAAGAAAGAGAAAAAAGACTGAGTTCTCTAGTTACTAGTGTAATACAGCAGAGAAGTTATAATTGTGCATTAAAGAGGGGAAACAGATTGTCTATTATATTAACATAAAACTTTTATCACTTCAAGGAAAACCATTTGCAATTCTGAAGAAACTCAGTGATTAGCCGTTTCCCCTGTTTCAGGGCCTACAGGTCAGCTCTGGAATATACCAAAAGAAGCCTTGGAATATTTATAGATCTCCAGAAAAAAGAGAAAGAGGCATATGCTTGGCTACAGGCAGGAAAGATATATTATGTTCTGAGGCAGAATGAGCTTGTGGATCTTTATATTCAGGTATGTTGTCAACACTTACAGGCCCGCACATGTTGTCAGTGTGGTGCAGGTGGCATGGTAAGAGTAAGCCGTTCAGCATACTGATCCCAGAAATTTTGCTGACTGATGTTCTGAACATGCAGTGACACCATTAGGTAATGCTCAAGAGCTGAAAGTCTTGGTATTTTCCATTGGTGCTTTATTTTGATCTGTTTCTTGACTCTGGAAAGGTTCTGGACAGTGACCTTTCTTAGTTCCTGCTCTGCTGTAAAAATATTTTTCTCTCATTGTAAAGGAGAGTGCTGCCTTGTAGTGCAGGATATATATATAGGGCTTGATATATTAAGAGGTACCAAAATATGATCTCTAAATAAAATAACCAGACACCTGTTAAGATTTTCAGAAAAAAAATCATCTACAAAACATGAATATGTAGGCAAGTTCATATTTAAAATGTACTGAGACACAACATGTGGCACTACTGGAACAGTAACTTGTGCAAGTCATCACATCTTAATGTGCCTGTAAACCACAGCCTTCACAATGTGATGCAATAGACTCCTTAGGTGCCTGAAGCCAAATCAGGTGGAAAAGAATCACTGCCTTTGTGTTTAAGTAGAGAGAGGGATGTGTATTAATTGAATTCAATTTGAAAACTAAAGATCGCAAAGCAAAAGCAAGAATCTTAATCTTGCTTCATCTAAAAAGCCCCTTTTTCATTATTATTTATTGCATCAATAACTGAGTATCCTGGTATTCTTTCCTTGGGGAAGATGCCTTCTGCCTTTCATTAAATCCTTCTTGTTAATAAGGCATATATTTATCCAGAAGAACAGGACCTGCATTTATTTACAGAATTCACTTCACAGGCTTTTAAAAATGCAGTTAATAATATCTAACTTAAAATTGGAATTTATTTCTATGATATTTTTTATCTATTTCAAATTTAGTATGTGGCAGCTATCAAATGTGCTACTGATTTTAGAGCACCGTGTGCTAACAAAGGTAGCAAGGTATTATTGCCAGAAAAAGGGAAACCAGGTTTTGTTTCTTCAGCAGCTGCTGCTGGCTTGCTCAAAAACAGGTCACCAAAAAGAGTGTGTTGTCATCAAATATAGCCTTTCCTATCATTATAATGAGAGGCCTTAAAAAGACTTTTTTTTTTTTCAATTGCTAATACTTATTTTTTTTACCATGAAGTAACCAAGATTTATTTTCTTTCTTTCCTTCCCCATTCTTTGATTTCTTTCCAGGTTGCTCAGGATGCTGCTCTTTGCACAGGAGACCCAAATTTAGGAATGGAATTGTTTGAAGCTGCTGGAGACATATTTTTCAATGGTACTTGGGAAAAGGAGAAAGCAGTGACTTTCTACAGGGTTTGTGCAGTTTTTTTACTGCATCAATAGTTATGTACCTCCTGTCATAGGAGGTATTTTGCAAATGCTGAACCAAAAGCTGATCCTCTCAGCAAACAGTTTCAGCATATCTGTTGCAGCTGAATCCTTTGTCATGGTCTTAGTAGATATCTCCTGTTTCAACTTCTCGTCTGGTTGCAAGATATGTTATAAGCAAAGAGCAGAATGAAACCAGAAATTACTTGATTTGACATAAATGAGAACCTGTCTATGCATGCACATTTTGGGGTTCAGCCATACATAAGGTGCTGCTATGTGTTTCAGGACAGGGCTCTTCCACTTGCTGTGCAGACTGGCAACAAAACCACTGAACTCAGATTATGCAATAAATTGGTGGAATTGCTGATGAATCTGAAGGCTTATGAGGAAAGTCTGGAACATGCAAGAGCAGCTCTTATGCTTAGTGTAAATTTAGGTAAGACCAATTTCTATTATAACTGAATATGAGTGATACCTCTAAAAATACAGCAGAAATCTAAGAAGGTTTATTCCCTTTAATTCATCAGGTTTCTTGCCTCTGATAAAGAATGAGCAACTTTATTGCTGCCTCTTCGTAATCTAGGTTCATAATGGAAAACCTTTGATAGAGCATAGTATTGAATCTGGGATCTCAAGCCCGAACTGAGCGTGTTTCTAACATCTAAGATGTAATACTGATGAATAATATTGTCTCAAGATGCTTTTGAGTGTCATATTCTTTCAGATTTGCTCATAGCCATGATGTTGAACCAATATAGGATGAAGTAATCAAAAATGATAGGTCTAGTTTCAAAATTAGTGTTCTTGAAGTCTGGAAGCTCTTCAACTGATTAAGAACCCTCTTACTCTCTCTACAAACATAGAGAGGTCATTTTGATCAGTCTGAAAATCATCGTTTTGTCATAGATTTTCATGTAAAATATATATAGGGCAAGGGAGTCTTTAATCGCTTTAACTGTCTTTCTTTCATTACTTTCTTAATTTGTGTTCTCTGTAAGTATGCACAGGGTATATATGTACATGGGAGATTAATATAGCTATTTCTTTAAAATCCTGGACAATGTCAAATCCTACAGCAGGAAATTCAGAAATTTCATGGGACTTTTCTTAAAGGTGGGCTTTGGCCATGTATCTCTTAAGCAAAAATCATTTTATTCAATAAAAGCTCAGCAAATTCAATATAGAAACTTAAAACCTGCCATATACATATTCTGATTTGAGACAATTTGACTACTTTATCTCTTCAGTTTTATCCTGATTCTTATGTTTTTTCATTAGGAAATCAGCTAAATGAACGAATAGCTTACCATCGTCTGGCTGCCATCCATCACCATTTGGGTCACTGTGAATTAGCTGAACACTTTTATTTAAAGGCCTTGTCCCTCTGTTCCTCTCCTCTGGAGTTTGAGGAGGAAACACTGTATTACGTCAAGGTGTATTCGATCTTAGGAGATATCATATTCTATGACCTTAAGGTAAGAAATCCTAATAACTGCTGCAGAAAATTTTAACGTTGAGTGATGTTTTATAGAATCAGGCTGTGCCACATTTTGGTTTTGTGTGTTTGGATTGTAAATAATAAAATGGGAAAACCTACTCAAGTTCAGAATCTATATTATTTTTGTTCAGATACTCACAAACTTGAGCTTGGCAGCCCTCTTACACTGGTTGTACTACAGAGGTACAATCTTTATCTTTTATTTCAGGATCCCTTTGATGCAGCAGGGTATTACCATCTGGCACTTGCTGCTGCCATGGACTTGGGCAATAAAAAAGCTCAACTGAAGATTTACACCAGACTTGCAGTAATCTACCATAACTTCCTTGTGGATCGAGAAATGTCTCTCTTCTTCTACCAAAAGGCAAGAACCTTTGCAACAGAGCTGAATGTCAGGAGAATAAATCTGTCTCCTGATCAGTGTTACAAATGTTCATAAGCATCTTTGGAAAACATAGTCCAGCTGCTACAGAAGTACCTAGAGAAATACTGCACTGGCTTCATAGGAGGATGCAGACTGCATTCAGTGTTTCATTATGCATGTGCTGTAAGCTGGAGCTCAGCATCCCAGAACAAATTACCAGTTTATATGGCAGTGAACTACATTCCACTGTCTTAAAGACAGCCTTGTACTTGTTTAAGGATCAGTCTGTGAATTAAAACCAAAACTCAACAATATCTTTTTTGAAAACCACATTTTTCTTTAGTATGTTTCTGAGTTTCTGACTTGCTGGATACTAGAAAAATTATTAATGTGTAAATGCAATGGAAAATATTTAATAAAGCATTATAGAGGAAAAAAAGAATCAGTATGGATTGTAGCTTCCTTTCCATGACCCAGCTCTATTACTTTTTTCACATCAAGTAAATACACTTTAGGCGCGTTTTTGTGCACGTTAGGTGGGGTTTTGAGTTGCTTTGGTCTGGTTCCCCAGACATCACCCCTCATTTGCCATCAAATTCATCTACTGCAGTATTAGTTAACCTTTATCTTCAACTTCCAGAAAACACTTACGTACATGTTGTAATTATTAGCTGGTTTCCAGAACTGAAGGGTCTGGTAATATGTGAGTGGTGGTTTTGTGGATTTCAGTGGTCATGTGTAGGCCCTCTTCCTGTATTTTTAAAGACTATTTTTTTTTTTTAACTGACTCTTTTCAGAACCATCAGTGTTGCCTACAATGGCTTATTACAGCATTTCCTACTGTGTTACATATAACCAAATGTTGTTAAGAAAAATGTATTATTTCATTTCAGTTGTAAAAAAAAAAACTAGATGTTAATTTTGACAGTTCTAAATCTTTGTGCCTCAAAACATTTTCATACCAAAGCTATGATAAAAATTACATACTAGATCAGGCTGCATATTTTGAGAAGGAATGTAAATGTCTTAAAGTATGATAATATTACAATTAAATATTTGGATACATTTTGAGATGATGTCATTTTTCTAAGAACTTCCTACAGAAACTGCTGGTTTATTTTATGCTTAAGAGACATTACAAAGAATGGAAGTATGGAAGTGTTTTTTGGAATTTGTACAGTCTCAGAAACCAGATGGGAGCTGTTGGCTACTTATTATATTTGTTTATACTGTCAAACCTGGGGAAAGGTACAAAACACCTTTTTTTTTCTGGTCTATGTATCTGTGTAATCTCATGGTCATGGCTTTGGTTTTTTGCCTAAGAATCTTTTGTTTCCTAAAACCTGTCATTCAGAGTATGCTCTGAATTCTTTCCATATATACATACAAGTATCTGACTTTTGTTGTCTTTTTTGACCTTGCGAATTCTAAGTCAGTTTTTTTTTTAGTTCTTCCTTAGAGGGAGTGAGATTATATATATGTGTATTATATGTATATTATACATGTATGCATTTATGTGTGTGTATATGTTGTGTTTATATATATATGTAAAATTGAAATAGACTGACAATTAAGATACTCTCCAGGAAAATGGGAAGTGCATCTTTTTTCCTTGGTCTTCCCGTAGTCTGAATAGGAGATAATTGCTATGGCAACTACAGCCTTTTAGTTACCTTGAAGAGAATTAATTACTTCGGTAGACAAGATAACTCTCTACAGTCCTGCTCTTAGCTCAAGGTCCTGAAAGTGAGGTGGCCCCTTAGCACTGTACCTTTGAGCTTATATACTTTCTTATTTCTAGAAGGCTTTTTACACAGTAAGTATTTTGTTACTGTTTTGGTGTCTGAGGAACTTACCTTGAAGACTCAGATTCATACTGGTGTCATACTGTTCCACTAAGCAGGGGAAATTAATTACCCTATATCCTCTTCATTTTCTTGACCTGAAAACTCAACAGAAGTCCAGTGTGATCTCTGCAGAGCTCTGAAAATTGTGGATGATGTTCTCTGTTCATTAACTTGCTTTTCAGTGCTTGACAGTCTATTTTCCATTCCATTTGGTTTTCAGATGAGATGAATTTATAACCTCTTGCTGGTTCTGATTGCTCTAATCATAGACAGTTTTTTTGTATTCTGGGAGGGGAAGCTGCACTTCCTTATCTGGAATTCAATTCTGCAGACAAGACCTTTCTTGCATAGCTACTTCATCTTGTTCCATTGATTCCACAGAATTTTTGCTTTCATATCAGTTTAGTTCTACATTATTAATTCACCCTTTAATGTTAAATTGTGCTTGAGCAGTGTATAGTACATTGAATTTCTTGTTTGTTTTCTGGAAGCCAGTTGAAGAGCATATGAAAAGGTATTCAGCTTTTGAAAAGAACCTGAATTTTCTCCTTGCTCTGACATGGGAATTCTGTGTTTTCCTACTCAGTGGGGCAAAGTGCATCATAGGCATAGGATTATATATATATGTAATATCTATAAATGGCATTTGTATTTCATTTTTAAAAGCTGCTTTAAAACCTGTTAGATTTTAAATACATCTTTTTGTCCAGGAAGCACAACATCATTTTATGATTCTTTGATAATGGATGCAACCAATGCACTTGGACAGCAAAGCTGGAATTTACAAGTCCTGGGAGGAACTGAATCTGGGCTAAAGGATTTTGCCTTTAAGTTCTGTTAATCCAATCAGGAGAGGTAGGATTTATTTTCTCTCCAGGAGACATCTGTTAGATGGCTCTACTCTCTTCAGCATCAGAGAATGTTCAACTGTCTGGAATGTAGAATTCCATAGGTGGGTTGAGATCAGTCTTACCTGGTGAGCTTCCTGGTCCAAGTCTTTAAAAATGAAAGTCTGTTTATTTGAGATACTATAAAATTCTGTTTTCACATGGCTTTTATGTAAATGATCACTTTTGTCTAAATAAGTGGTAGAACATTCTTCTAGTTTAATGAAGCAAAAAGGCTGAACAGCATGGAGTCTAAATGCCTCCTAGATGGGGTATAAAAAGCATACCTCTGCAGAGTCTGTTTGTTAGAAAAAAGTGAAGGATGGGATGTTTGAATGATAATTGAAAAACAGACATAGGAAACACATGAAGAGTCAGAGGGCTTCTGCCCAGAATGAGTTATATAACTGATCAGTAGCAAGAGTTTGATACTCTTAATGAGCCAAAAAGCCCCGCTGAGCTCTGCAGGCACTGACACACTGTAGGTATTTCTGCTTGATTTGAAATAATAAGGTTCTGCTTCCAGGAAGGCATGAACTGGTGCCTGTGAGCAGCTCCATGTCTAGAACTTTGTCAGATACAGAGCCAGATACTTGTGGTGCTTTCTCATCCAGGAATGACATACATTGCCAAGTGTCACTCCTTCATTTTTAAAATGAGATTACAGAGAAGGAAATTGTAGCAATGCTATTATGGTATGGAATACTTAATCACTAGAAAGGACCCTATAGAAGCTCACATTTCTAAGGGGGGATAATACAGAGTATTGTACTCATTAGTCTAGGAGTCTGCCCCTCTATCCTTCTCTCCTGGTTCAATAAAAAGACACCAAACTCAACATGCTCTGTGTGTGTGTGCAAGGGGGTGCAGCCCAGTTCTCTCATGGCTTAGCAGTTCACTTTGGAGTAATGGATGGCTGGGCTCCATCACCCACACTCTGAAAGTCTTGCATTATGTATGGCTGCATAAAATAATTCCTGGAGTAGAAACTGGTGCGCAGCATTCCTCCTTGCTTGGTGTCCATTAGTCTCTTTATGAGAGCAAGAGCTTCATTGCTTTCTCATGTCCCCATTTTTTGTAATTTTGGCTTCCTTAGAGAAGTTAAGCCCGCTTCATGTTGACTTTTTCAGGACCTTACTTTATTCCGTCTGAACATTTCATTTTTTGCAGGACCAAATAGCGTTAGTCATCCAAGAGTGTTTCTAGCCACGTGGTGGCACTCTCTAGCTTTGCATCAGTGTCCTCCAGACCAAAACGTTAAGAAAGGAATTCAGGAACCTGAAAAAGTAGCACACTTTCTCCATCACCCGTCCAGCTAAACTCTCCTGGAAAAAAACCCCAACAAAATCCAACTCAATAAAAAGCACAACCCTCTCAAAAAAACCCACACCCCCCCTTTCAATTTTATCAGTTAAAACTTAGGTCTTCAGACCCCTTTACCAGGGCAAGAAAAACATAGATCTTCCCCTAGACAGCTTCTCTCATGAAGGAAATATACTCCAAGAAAAGAAGATAGCACTTGTGAGGAATAAAAGGAATTAGAGAAAATAATTCTAAGCTATTTTGAAATGCTTTAAGTGACTTGTCCATAGACAGCCTAGGGAAAGTTGGCTGTTCTGAAGTAGCATGCAGATTCATTTTCTAACAGGAAAACTGCTGTGCAAGTGCAGAACACTGGTAGAGAAGAAACCCAGTGGATGAATTTGGATGCAGGCACATGCTGAAAACTGTTGGTATTTTTTTAAATGGTCAACTTTTTAGCATCTACTTGTTTTGTCAGAAGAAATGCCCCACGAATTGCCGTGTATGAGCCCAGACCTACTGTATTCTAGGTAGTGACATTTGAAATAGTTAACCTAAGCAACAAGGACTTTTTTCTGAAAATGTACCAAAGATATTAGCAGAGTTAGTAGTTGTTTTCCTGCTTACTATAAATTGTCTGCCTGGTGTTACCCTGCTGAAGTGCTAGGGAGATATTCCTCTAAATGTTTTGCTGCCTTCATTTGGCCATTTCAGATAATGAAAGTAAGAAAAATGTTTAATTTCCCAGAATATCGATCTCAGTTTGGCACTTGAATCACTGGGTGGTAGGTTATGTTGCCTTTGCTGTGCACTGACATACTAAATGCATTGTATCTTTGTATGAAAAGACAAACTAAACACAATTACTCTGACTTACAGTATTACAAAACTTGTGTATCATTTAGATGCTGAATTACTCTAGAGAGTTATGTGCTGGGAAACTCTTGAAAATTGTCAGCAGGTGTTTTTCCTGATGTAGCAGATGTACAAAATCTGTTCAAAGTAGCCTTTCTTTGCCAAGTCAACAGAAGGGAATTTCACCATTGCATGGAAAATATTTAATTTTCTGGAAGTTGGAACGAGCATGATAAATGGAGCATTTTTTTGTTTCCTAAAAATAGCACTGATTATTTCGGAATCTTTCCTGAAGTATAAGCAACGCTATGGGCTGGTGTTACATACTTGTGTTCTATCCGTCTGGTTATACACGAGGGGAGCCAACCCATTCCCAAGGTGCGGAAAGACTTATGAAGTATTATGGACCATTATCCACCTGCTCATATTTTGTTTAAGGTGAAGATGCATTTCTGTGTGCCTGCCTTTGCTAATATATGCCATACCTGCATGTTTGAGGTGCAACACACCTGTTTCTTTCTCTCCCTTGAGAAGAAGATTTAACCCAGTACCAGTATAACTGGGTGTTTTTTATAATATCAGAAACCAAGAGCATATGGGTATTAAGAGATACAAGTGAGTACCTAAAAAGTGACTGAAAGTGAACTTGAACCTTAATTTTGCCTCCTTTTCTGGAGTTCCAGTACATTTAGTACATGAATATTTGGGGGTGGGTGTGTGTGTGTGCTTTTAGGAGAACTGGGGACTTAGGTCCAGTGATGTAGCAAACAACCATTTTATTTTCTTCATTTCTCTAGATTTTCTCTTTAGCAATTCTTATTGATTTAATAACATACACAAATTTCAGGGTACACTCTTCTTCAGTGGCAATGTAGGAAAGCATCTGTATTTTCTTGAAGTTCAAATTTAGACTAAATTACTTTCAGTCTACGTTTCTTTTAAGAAGGTATCTTTAGCCTTGATCAACCTATTGTTTATTGAGGCAATTTTATTCTGAACTCACAGAATCCCAGAATTGTTAGGTTTGGAATGGACCTCTGGAGATCATTTAGTCAAACTTCCATGCCAAGGCAGAACCACCTAGAGCAGGTTACACAGGAATGTATTCTGGTGGATTTTGAATGTCTCCAGAGAGGAAGACTCCATAACCTCCCTGGGCAGCTGTTCCAGTGCTCTGCCACCCTCAATATTAAGCCCCTCCTGTTGAGGTGAAACTTGTTGTGCTTTAGTTTATGACCATTGCTCCTCATCCTGTCACAGGGCACCACTACTCCTTGAATTTTTAATTCTTGGCATAAATCTGTACTTATTTCTTTGCAGTGCACATCACTTTAATCTACTAATTTTCTTTAAATACTGAATCTTTATCTCATATTGTTCCAGACTTACATGGTATAAAGACTTGGTTAAAAATCATGCATTCCTGTACTGATGAATTGAACTCAAGAGAAAACACTTCTAAATTGCTTACTAAGTAATTTGAAAAGTGTTTTTTCTTTTATGCTCTGCTGTAGGTCTGTCAATTATACGCTGTACAAAAGGGTTTTTTTCTGTTCTTCCTGCATACCAGAGAGAACATCAATCTTATATGCAAACATACAGCTGAGTAAATAAATTCTTCACCATGAAATAATGATAATTAGATTACTATAATATTATTCCCTCTTTATTATCCAAGATAGCCCATTTTTTTAAACTTATTGATAACTACAGATTTCTTAAGAGCTAGAAAGATTTATAACTACAGAAGTTTCAAGCAAATTGAGGTGTATCAGCATGTGTCTTAGCCTAAAAATCTGTCCTTTACTAACAAATTTTAGTTGATGTCTTTGTTTATGACGTATGTTTTCTTCTTTCACAGTGTTATTTTTTACTGCATACCAGTTGATCAATGTGTATAAATGTGCATCTGTGGCTCTCTGGGTCATCAAAAAGATGACAACACTTTCTTACTAAATCAGAGAAGAGTTGTCCTTATTGCATGGTCTGCCAATTATGTTTGCTCTATTGCTTTCCTTTTTTAGACATTGTTTTTACTTTGGTTTAGGTCTGCCAGGCTTTTCATCACCCTGGCTGGATCCTGGGTGTCTGCCACATACCAGTTAATCTTGGAAAAAAATCAATCCTATTTCTAAGAATGAGTCTAGAGAAAAAGTGTACTAATTGGACAATGTTTATTGTAGAGCAAGTGAAATCTGGTTACCTGTTTGCTATTAAGCCTTAGTGACCAGGAACACTGATTTACTAGCAAAGTGAGGTTGTTTTAACCATGTACTTTCTCCTATCAAAACTTATTCCTGTCATAAGGTTTTAAAAATATTTAGCTTCTGTAGGAAAGATGTTTTGAAACATGCTACCAAAATTCTGTGCCTCCTGAGCTTCATCTATTCTCATCTTGCGGGATGAGCAGGCTCTGCCATTTGAACGCTTCACACTGTTACAAGGGTGAAGCAAATAAACCCACAAGATTCCAAGAGAAAGCAAGAAGATAGCTTTGAGAAGTACGAACAAGGCTTACCCTCTGCTCAAAACAGGGAAGAATGCCATGGGAGCTACTTTTGAAGATGCTACGTCATACCCAGTCCCCCATACTCACATCAATCATAAACAAAAAATTTCAGAATTCTGTTGCTTTTTGTATAGCAATCTGAACACTTTGTAGTCAACAGAGTTAAAACTTCAAGCAGTGCACTCTATCATTTTAGTCTTTGTTAACGGGCAAATATCTGCAGTTTTGCAAGCTGCTTTTTTAGTGCTTCTGAACTTCACTTTAAAATCCATACCTGGATTACCCAAATGTATTTGTTGATATTTTCTGAACTTTCTTCTATTTTAAAATTATTTTTCATAAACTAATCCTGTGTTTAATATACTGGATATGGTTTATAATAAGTTAAATCTAATATCAACTTAGATTGAGCATTTCAAAATATTTATATTGCTGCCTTTGGACCTCTATGTTCACAAGTTAAGGTTTTATTTTACTCAGTTGCTGAGACATGGAATTCTGATTTGGACAATGTGTCACATTCTCAGTTCACATAAATCAGCTAAGCTCCATTAAATAGAGCCCCAGATCTGGGTCAAATTAAGAAACTGAGTTTTGGCTGAAGGTCTATATCTAACACAACGTTCCCTTGCCACAGGAGATAAAAGCTAAGTGCTGAGGTCCTGCATAAAGGCTCAAGTTAAATGGACTCATGGAAACAGAGAGTGAATGTGGGCTGAGAGACTGAATCTTCCCTCTGGGAGCTGTTGAGCAGCTCTGGTGTGTGGCTGTTTTCCCGTGTGAGAGTCTGGAGAAGTGGGTTATGTGGGCAGGGATGGACTCGAGAGACTTCCTCAGCATTGTGTTTGCACTAAACTGTGAGGAGCACTTCTGCACAGGATGTAGAAATTTTGGCATATTCCTAAACATCCTTCTTGTTTGTCCTCTCTGTGACCTTCCTCCAGCCTTTACTGTTCTACAAAATATTAAAGGTTCTACTGGAAAGTGGGTTGCAGAGTAGGACACATTTTACAGGATTTAGTTTATAAGACCCACTAGAGAGGTCTGATTCTGGAAGAAGATCACAAGTGCATGCACTAAAACTCAGCCTCTAACTTTCCTTATAGTTCAAGATCTTAGAGAATAAATCTATAATCCTTCATTGCCTGATTCATATTTCTGTAATTAGAGTCTTCTCCCATTCCAGAATTCCTAAGCTAAGTTAATGCTCTGTTTACACTTTCATGAAGCTAATATTTGGATGATTTTCCTGGAGTGTGATTTTTGTCAACTTCTGCTTGGATTCTTCCTTACTTCTTTTGTCATCTTATGCAGAAACCTTCCACAGGTAGTCTAGCAGTTAGACTGCATGAGAGACTATCAGTGTGAGGATAATTTTATTGTTCATTTAATTCTGAATATTAGGGAGTCAGGAAATCATAAAACTGAGCCTTCAGTTCTCATGAATTAAGAGAAAACATAAGGGAAACAAAGATTTTTATTTCTCAAAAGCTGTATCAAGCCATATTTTCACATACTCTTTTGTAATTTCAGAAATTTTAACTTAAAACTGAACCAGCTTAATATAAAGGTTCAGATTAAGAAAGCACATGTATTTTCAGTATAACTCAGCTAGTTAAAAATTTTCTTGTGAGCATCGAATAGAATATGCATCTGGAGTTTTATTTAAGTAACAATGCGTGTGGGATATTCCACAGTGCTTTTCCACTGTGATCAAAGCAGTTTGGAGAATTCCAACATAGCAAAAAGAGTCTCATGACACTTGTAGATCCTCCTTTTTTTTTTTTTTTTTTTAATCTAATACAGTGTTACAACACTGCTTTAAATTACTTTATTTCTACACCACAAAAAAAGCCAAAGCTTAATCTCTAGAATAGATTATGCAAACAGTTCTTTCAGAGTACAGAAAAAAAAATAAATCTGTGCATTGGACAAGCACAGGACAACAATGAATCTTTGATATCTTTGTTTCATCTTCAAAAGTAGTATAATTTTTTGTCATGGTATTGATTAGTTATGCCACAGCAACTGAAGCTAAAGCCACTAAACTGACTCCTGTGCTACCAGTAACAGGTTACGCCGAGAGACTCAAACTGGTAACTGGAGAATGTGCATGCCAATAAGATTTAAGCATTCACTAGATGCTTTCCCATAGGAAGTTCTTGGTAAAAATTACATGTATTTAAAAAAGTACAAAATGTACAAGTAAAAAAATATTATTAAAAGATGGAAGATTGCAGAATTCAGATTTGGTGTAATATCTGCATTTTCCAGACCTTAGGTACTTTCATTCCTTTACTCCAGCTCAGAAATTGCTCATGTTTGTATTTTTTGCAAACATACAACTGATATTGAGATTTCAGCTATATTTTTATTTTGCTTAAAGTGGCTGCAATGTTTATTTTCACACACTAGAAGGACGATTGTGACACTAAGAAAGATACACGAAAACAAAGACAATAGTTACACCTCATGGAATAAAGTACTGAAGTTAGAACCCTTGAGTTCCCCAGGCCTATAGGTTCAGTCAGCCAAGTATAAAAGTCTCAGATATGTTCACAGTCTTGGACAATGTCTGAATTCAGGCCTAAGAAAGAAGCATGCATTAATTTTTACTATCATGTTTAATTGCTCTATTAAAGGGTGTGGCTGGAATATCAATGTGTAAAATCACCCATATCCTGAGGCAATACTTCAGAGTAAGTGGTGGGAAACAGAACGGATTAAGTTCATCCAACTTTTAGAAAACATCTGAAAACAACCTGAAGCTACTTTTTGCCTTTCAAATGCTCCATCCATTAAGGGGAGGTGGCTCTCCATTGATGGGTGGAGTAAAGTATCACTTTTCATCAGGTCCATACTCTTCTGTACATGAAAATCACAGTCATTCTTTAAAGTCATATTTCATGAATAAAAACAAACTAATAAAAGTCTCTGGAATAAATCATCATGTGAATAAATTTTTTGTTATTACCGAGGCTTAAATCATCACTTAGAAGTAAGTTTATGTATTTATAATTGAACTTATTAAAATAAAAGATCTTGTAACAAATTTATTTCACACATCCTTTTCCAAAGAACATACAAATCTTGTTCAATCCCAAGAGCTTACTCTTGGGTGGAATTTTTTATTATTATAAAGACTTTAGCAGAAAACCACAAAGTCTCTGCAGTTCAGATTTGACAACAACATTGCAATTCTTGGTTTACCATTACCCTTATATTTTGCAAAACCTGTAGCAGTCATTTAAGGTAGCCATGTATCCATCTTTCCTCTGAAATCTCAAGGAACTCAGAAGTGGGATTTAATAAAATAAAGTCGTATCTGCCTCTGGCATAAGACTAGCAGTAGGAAATACCAAATGATGATAAACTGTATTTGGGCTCATATGTCAGAGTTTTCCAGGATAAGTATTTCAGTTAGACAGTGGATGAAGATGAAGTGATATAAGCCAAATTTTGTAAACCAATGTCACATCATACATCCTTTTGTACAATAATAGATGATGTAAATATGCATTTTATTAAAAACTTGAAAACAAGCAGTTGGGACTTTATACTATCAAATTGGAAAGGATTTCAAACATCAACCTTCAGAGGGATATTTTTGGGCCTGCTTAGATGTTTTAAAGAAATCTGGATGCCTATAATTTGCCTTTAATGGCAAATTGAAATGGGGCTAAATGCACTACTGAGGGCAGAATCAGAATTCAAATCTCTTTGAGACAGGAAAACTTGTGTTAAAGGTCTGTGTTTTGGAAAATAGATGTGAAATGGGGAATAGCTGACTGGCTAACGAGCAGATGGAGGATTGTAGTGGGTAACAAGTCAGACATAAATAAACATTTTGGCTGTAGTACAAAAATGGCAAACTTCAAATCAGAAGAAGTGTCATGGACAACAAAGAGAAATTTATTCTCTGTCCAGTGAGGTCTTGAAACTGTATCCAGTTTAGGCACAACACAACACAAGAAAGATGTTGACAAATTAGAGTACAAAGAGAAACAATGAAACTGATAAGAAGTTTAGAAAATATGAACTTTGAGAAGCAGTTCAAGGAACAATGTTTGTTTAGTCTAGAACAGACTGAGGGCAGATATAACAGGCTTCACAATGTAAAAGCCTTTAAGGAAGATGATGTCTGTTCTCATCTGCAGGGGAAAGGAAAATAAGATTTATATTGTATATTTTGATAATAGGAGTGCTTCATTAAAATCACATAAGGATGGTCTCCTTCATTGCAACTTTTTAAAAACAAATTATATAAATATTTCTATTAACATTTAGCGTCCTTGTTGTAGGTATTTCTACCTCAGGGTTGCAGTAGATCCCTAGAGATCCTTCTGATCCCTCGTATTTGAATGCTTTCAGGTTTTAATTTGACAAAACTGAACAGCTTAAGCTGTGGAGGGATCAAAAGACTTCCACCTGTAATATCACAGTGCCTACTGGATATAAGCCAAAGGAGATGGTGATTCAGACTCTTTCATGTCTAGCTGTCCAACCACTAACTCAGAAGACATTATTTCACTTGTGTTCTGTAGGGACAAACCGTGCTTACATCACTAGAGAGAGAGATAGGGGAAACCTGTTTTCTTTCAGTGTTTTGAGGCTATAGCCATATCTTTGGCACTGTCAGTGCTGATGTGCATGTGACCAATGACAAAGCTGTGAGCATGCATGGGATTTAATCAGGTTGAAGAGTTCAGGAGAGATTTTGAATGGTGGTTTTACCAAAACACTGGATGGCTGCTTAGTAAGAAATCCCATATCCTACAGTGACTGAGTGGGCTTTGGTATACCCAAACTAAACAATAAAAAAATATTTTTGGAAGATTTAGCTTTTTCATTTTATTATTCTTGTGCTCAGACAAGCTTAGTGCTTATGAATGAAAGTAGATATGACAGCAAAAGAGACAGACATAATTTCTTTATCTGCACAGGCACAGCATGAAATACATGATGCTAAAAGGCTTTCTCAGTTTATAGAAGGGTAGTTTAGTCTCCAGACTGATGCAGAAACAATTACTTACCAAGACTGATGATTCTGATATGGGTGGCTGTCCACTAGGAAATGAGATTGAGAGAGGAGTGTAGGCTAATGAACAGTCATCACTAACGCCCTGGAATTTAAACCCATAATTTGGAACAGAAACGTAACATCCATTGCGTGTTACTGGTCTGCTCAGCAATTCATTTCCACTACTAACACATTTTTATAGCCAGAATTGGCTGACATGCACATTTTTATTTAGCAGAATGTAAGACTCCTTAATTTTAACTGAAAAAATGAAGCTACTTGCAAAATTTTACAATATTTATCAGGAATAATCAGATGTAATAGTGGGTGAAGCATGACACAATCTTTTCCAGTAATTTTTCTTATTTGTTTCTGCTGGTTTACATCTCTGTTCCATCCATTATCCTCAATGAAAATACTTCAGAGTACTATCATGCCGGCTGAACAGATGAATGGTCAGATATTCAGCACCAGACACTGCAGCTACAGTCCTCTAAACTCATGCTTATCAGCTGCATCAAGCAATCTGAAGTCCATAGACATTTTGGTTACTGGAGTCTCTTTACTAGATGTTCTTCCTGTGGTATAACTATGGTTCCTGTATCATGAGTAGCTCAAACCCCAAATCCAAGTTCCATCAGGGTCTGCTAACAAAATATTCCTTTGCTTATTTTGATTGACACCTCCATCCAGAAATTAAACTTGCTTAATAAATCAGTCTTTTAAAAAGAATAAGAGAGGTTGCTCTCCCTATTCATCAGGAACTGTTAATTTTGGGAAAAGGTAATAGAAAATGGAGGAAGTTCTATCACTATATTCCAAATAGGCCAATAAGACAGTGAAATCACACAGAGCCTCTCCGGCTTTGTGGTTTACCGTAAACTGATGGGCACCACTACTGAATGTCTTGGTCCTTACACTAAGGTGCCATGTAATTGTATGTGGGCGTTGCAGTTCCAAAAGCAGGTTCTTATTGGAATAAAGGTTTTCTTTTGGAAGAGGAAGTCACACCAGTAAAACAGTGGGACAATTGCCATGTGCCTGCCTTTGCTGGGTCTCAGTTGTATGTAAAGTACAATGATCCCAGTGTTGGAAACTTCCATTACACATCCAGTTGACTTTGTTGATTGGACTACATTGGCCTTCCAGATTTGGGCAGTGTGGTTTGAAGTTGATGAAAACGCCCTGAAGACTAAAAGACAACTGCTTTTTTAGTGACTACAGAATTTCTTCAGTAACACTGCGAAGTTTACAAAGATACAATCAACCACTGCATGGTATCAAATCAATAATATGTTCAATAAATTATTTGTAACATTCCATAACTCCAAAAACCTAGATTAGTGAGAGCTTTCTTGTGTTTAATTGGCAGAGTTCATGCTACTGTGCTAATTTTGTCACCTAAGAGATTTGTTGTCATTGAGTTTGGTGTACTATTTCATGTATAAGCCCAGAAATATACCCTAGAAAGTACACCATATTTAGCCACTGAGTTTATCACTTTCATTGCCAAGGAAAATATTTTCAAAATTGAAAAACATGCAGGCTTTCTTTTCATACTTGTCAAAAAAAAAAATTTTTCCACTGCTACACAAACACAAATACACCCGTGAGCACAAATCCTCAGTGAGGTAATGGCAAAGCTCAGAAGCAAGTCTGCAAGAACTGAGACTTGATTATGTGAAAAAAAGTATTAAATTTATATGCTGGGTACTGACTGCTGTGTTCCACAGGTGCTAGACATAACTTAGGAATAGAATTTTTTTCATTACAGCATACATTTTTTAGTTCTGTTTGCTGTTATTTATAGAATATGCCAGTCAGAAGACTTTGATCCTAATTACTATCTCCTGATTACTCTTACTGAGCTACTTTAATTTTAATGAATCTCCATATTTGTTCCTGAGACTTGTAGACTGAAAAGACAACACTAAGGCTATGGTTTTCAAACATCATGTTTACCCTTATGTGTCATAAAGGAGAATGTGGTCCTGGTTCTGTTATTAAGAATAGCCAACCCATTACTGTAAGCAGTACAGATCTGAAATTACTTACTTTCCTTTTGGTGAAAAAAATAAAGTATATAAAATACTGGGAAAATAAAATATTTAGCATAATTTTTAATTTTAGAAAGATGCAAAATTTTTTTCCATTCTTAGGACCAGTGACTTAGTGAGGAAAGAAGTGTGAGATCAATAAATTCCTTTTTTATTAAATTTTAACTTGAAAATCCAACAATTCCAAATGCACCCTCAGGCAAAGTGGCTATTGCCATGCATATAAAAGAAGATGACTTCAAGAATATTTTGTCTGTGGTTTTCATAAAAACAGATTTCTGAGGTAAATTTGATCTCTCACCAATGGAAAATTTCTGTGGACTTATGGGCAATTTTGAGTTATGAAATGATGCCAGTGCTGATTGTATTTGTCCATGGAAAATCTTGACCTACGTAATGAGGCCTAAAGGAAAGCAAAACAAATCCCGTTTTCTGTAGAAGAGAACTATGAAGCTGATTGGGAGAATAACAGCTTGCATAAATGAGTTTCTAACCTCTCACATAAACAGCTTCTGGAATCTCTACCAGTATTACCCAGACTGTAACAGAACACACACCACAAAGAACAAATATTCTCAAAGCCTGCAAAGAGAACCAAAATTTCCCCTAGGAGGTCTGAAAAGAAATTCCTTGACACAGATGTCTATATATTCTCATGTGTGTCCACTCTGTAGAATGAAAACCATAACTCTCCTCCCTAAATTGCTATAGTCTAATAAAAAAGGTGACAGAACTACTAAGAATTAGAAAAAACAGCTAATGATGTGTGCCATAGAAAAAGTCACACCATACTGAAGCTTCTAAATGGGTAAAGAACACATTTAAAAAAAACCCAAAACACAAACCAACAACAACAACCAAACAAAAACCAAAAACAACCCTGCCAAAAAAACCCGCAAAACTCCCAAAACCTTGCCCCACCAGTGACCATAAGTACCATAGCAGGGATTGCAGAAATCACTTTCACAGGAATTTTCTGGCTACAGAAATTCAGAGCTTTGTTCTGTCCTTCCATTCAAGATTCTGGACATCTTTGATCAAAGTTACATAGAAGGCATGTTTTTCAGGAGCTCTTTGGGAAAGAAGACACATGCAGTCTCTTTCCCTGAGACATTACACAGTAATGTCCTAAAATACTTACTGTTGAACAAAGTTGTTACATCCTTTGATTCCTTGGGAAATAAAATATCTTACAGTATAAGAGTCTGGGATGTATGGCCATGTAATCATGTCTGATTGGTTTTCTATCTACAGGAAAGCAAGATACATAATGACTTCGATATGTGTTGAATGAAAGGTAACACAGTCCTAAGCCTAGCTGGGTGCTGCCTTATCAGTCTCTGAGAAATGAAGAACACGTTGCTAGCAAGTTAAGGATAATGTAATGTAAGTTAATTTAAAGATAATCTCTGCCTTCCTATGAAATCTATAGTGACAGCACTGGATTAAGGGATAATGAGCCTATATGAACAAAATAGAAAGTATACTGAATAAAAGCTACTTGAGCTTATTTAAAACTATGTATACAATCAAAAAATGGTAACAATTTATCTGTCTATAGCATGTCAGATAATTTCTAGGTTAAAACCAAAATGAAAGACCAGAATTCTTACTACAGCAGAATTTTCTGCTATGCTCCACTGTAACATGGTAATTTTTTTGAGTTATTATTGCATAGGGTATTCTCCTATTTATCAGCGTTTCAAACTCATCATTGAAGAGGACTGACCCAATGCTAAATGGAAGCAACATAAAAACTACAACAGACTTCAGTGAGACTTAAAACAGTTCTTCGAGGAGGAAGCCTGTTGTGAATAAAGTTGCTTAATTATGGTATGGTTTCCCTTGAATGAAAGCATTTTTCCACAATTAGAACTGTTTTCATTAACTGCTGCAGCCCCTAATGAAGCAGACAAGTGAAGGTCCTGTATTACTTTCTTTGCTCTGTAGCGACAGCATGGTTGCTAAATCTCAAGTAATCTACTCACAACTACTTCTTGAAGGACTTGAAGCACCATTCTTGAAAGAAACAGTGAGAAGAGAAACAACAAATATTTAGAATTAAAATGTATAATTGGAATATCAAACTTGGATATTGAGGAGAAAGTTGGCAAAAATAATTCAGATCTTGCTAGTGTTTTCTACAGGAGAGAGATCAGAACAGTTCAAGGTCCTTAGTTTCATACACATACACTGAAATAATTTTAGGTTCTTTCTTTCTGAAATTATACTTTATTCCATCCCACAATCCAGTTGGTATCATCAATTTGGTACTGGTGCAGTGGAATGGAATTGATGACACAGAAGGATCCTTGCCCAACCCAAATGAGTCTATGTCATCAATTTTTAGCTAACACAGATTTTCCTGCCTCTCTGTTAATCCTTGCTATGCAGGATATGTTCCTTTCTTAAGGAAAGAGATATTCCTTACATTTTAAAAAACACAACCCTTTGAATGCAAATAAAATGACTAATGCTTCTGTAAGCTCATAGTGGTTCCATGGAGTAACTTAAATGAGAGGCTGTTCGTTCATCTGTGACTGAAAACCAAAACCAGACGGATTAGCTTGTTAGAGTTCTCACAACACATAGCTATGAGTTATGATCATGGTGGGGAACACATTTCTTTTTCAGTTGCCTTCTTTTAAGCTTCTTTTTCAGCTGTTTCATTATATTAGGATTTTAGAAAATGGTTGCATCTAATCTCTTTCTAAAAAGACTTTTTGAGTAAAAGGGAAGGAGCAGATGTTATTTTCAAATGTGAAAATCTATCTAAAAAGATGAAACATGAGTTTGCTAGGGACAATTCATAAGCCCCACATGTTCTTCTACTCTCTCTTCTGTCAAAGGGAAGTCAAATTTGAAAAAAAAGTTACAACAGGAAAAAGATATTGCTTTCATTCTTCTTTTTGATTTTTGCATGAATTTAGGATTAATGAATTAATGTGAGGTGCCTGCTGTTCACTGTTTTCTGTGTGTACATGAACATTCCTAGTGAAACAAATTTGTCAATGGAATTAGGCATAAAGATGCCAACAGTGTGAGTCGTAAGGGGCTTTATTAGGAAACAGGCAGCTAGTTATCCAGCTTGGTCAGGACAGGACAATTGTATGCAAGCCAAGAAGCAAAACTTTATATGTGAGGAAGTTTTAACAGGAAAATGACATGTATTGCATTTCAACTCTTAAATGCACTTTGTTATTATAAAGAGCTTCTGCTCTGAGAGTTCTGGCAGCAGAAGTGTCCTTTGAGTCCCACTCCTGTTGATGCTGGAGTCAGTTGGAAAGTCTCCATTGCTGTCAGTGCGAGAGTAGATACGCTGGATTGTCCAGCATGTTTTAGAATGCTCTAGATACCCCTCAAATTTCTTTGAATCTGATAAGCATTGTGGATGCTCAGTGGCTGACAAATTCCTGAAAATGTTCATTAGGACTCATCATACCAACATCTTCCCAGTAGATCATATGCCTCACCTGTTGGGGTGACTGCCCTGCCTCAACCCCCACCTGTTTGGGCAATTGCCAGGCCTGTTTGGCCTTTGTTTGGACTGCTGGGGCTACGAAGTAGCATCCCTCTACAGAACTTTGGAGCTTGCAGGCTGAATCAAACTTTATTTGTTATATTATAAAATCTGAGTCTTGGATACATATCTAGTATCAGCTTCATTGGTTTTATCAGGGACATAGACACCTATCTACAGGACTGAGATAAAAAGCAGCCACTAGATGAGTACAAGTTTTGATTCTGACTAGCTTTGCTTTCATTTAAAATTAAATAAGGCAGTCTGGATCGTGTCAGTTTGGAGGGCTATTCAGTCTCCCAAGCTGTTACCTTTATTGTACACAGCTGATCTGATTCCCATTGTTTTCCCAGGAAACAAACTAAGTGTCTTCTGTGAAAGATGAACTAGATCCTTTTCAAGCTCTCAAATGAAACAAGACACAATGCATGTGATTCCGCTCACATTCTTCTTGAAGGTCTGAATTCAACTGTCTAACTATCAGTGAGGACTGTGATTTTTAACACTTCAGTGTATTCAAGATATCTGCACAGGGCTGCCAGGAAAAATGGGTCATATGAGAGAGTTATGCTCTCAGGAATGTCAGTGGCCTTTTGCAGACCAGATAGAATGCAGCTCAAATGGCAACAGATCCATATGTGTATGACTGGATTGAGTCATAAGTAGTTGCAATGTACATGTTTATATGTAACTTAGGTGTCCAGGCTAATCTTAATATTGATAGAGTTAATATATCAGTAAAACACATAGAATTATTTCTCTAGTCTGAAAGTAGGCACCCACATTTGATGAAACGAATTGCACCTTAAATTTCATTGATGATTTTAATGAAATGAACTATATGCTTAGCTAGTCTTGAAGAGCCTTCGTCCTGTCGTTGATAACCAACACTGCACTGAAGTTTTCATTTCTCTGCCAGTGCCTCCATATTGATACATGAGTTTTATCTCCTCAAGGAACTGTAATGGCTCTTCAGATCATATAATTTCCTGTATCTCTTGCAAATAGAGTAAAGCTGTTCCATTTTAACCATAGAGTTAGATAACTAAGAGGAAGCTGTCACACTGAAGAGACAGACTTTCCAATAAGTTCCCAATTATTTTTGCTTTTTCACTAGCTAACTCAGTTTGATCTTTCTAATTTTGTCTTGAAAGCTGTATTTGTATTGTGGAAGTTGTACGTATTCTGGAAATTTCAGCCTGCCTGTATAGTAAAGAACCTACTTAACAGCTGTTGATTTAAAGGTTTCTTTAAATTGTATCTTCAAGTCAAACACTATACAAACAAAGGTTATGATCTCTGTGGATCTTGTAAAGCAATGCAGGCTCAGAGTGGCTAAAACTTCAATGGAAGCTGTGATCTCGAAGAGCTGATGGATGCGGCAGTGAAAGGGCGGTAGTGATTCAGAAGACAAGTCTTCCCTCCAAGTCAGGATCAAACCAGTGTCTGATGTGCTTCAGAGAGGCACTGTATTGCTGAGAAGGATAAACCTGGCTCTTGGTGGCTTGTGGTCAATTAAAGATCTCATGGAACATTTCACAAGGAAAAGACATAAACCTCAGTGTCCCAGCCAGAGTATACACTATTAGTAAAAACAAGCCTAAAACACTTTGAGCCTAGTTTTGCATTCCTCACTCAGAGTCTGGTGCCCAGATCTCTTCTGGTGCCCTCTGAATTCACATGAGCTCTACCAACTAAAAGCTGCATTGCATTTGGCCCTAGGCTCAGCTCCCTTCTAGATCTGCTGTCAGCTGTGCTTTGGGAAGTTCACTCGCAGCAGATGGGCTTTTGTTCTTGTTTGGTTTTGATGCTGTCAGGTGAGTGGGAGTTATTTGAACTCCAAAGACAGAAGTGGAAATCAAAAAGCAACCCAAATCCCAAGTGATTCAGTCCACAAGCAGATGTTTTTAGACCACTGCCATTAAAAAGTCTTTATAAGAAAACATCAACTACAATAGAAAAACAGATATTTGGCGCTTAGAAAAGAGCATTACAAAAATGGGGAAAAAAACTTTTTAGTGTTGCTAAATCATATTTACTCACTAAATATTGATACCAGATGAGTTGCTATTTGTTGATAAAAACATTTCAACATGATAAATCCTTTCATCTAAAAGTTTGAAACATATTGTAAGATTGGGAATACTTAACTGCAGAAAAAATATGGACAGGTTGATTTACATATTAACAAGCAAAGCTTCTGAAAATATCTTGTGTCTGATATGCAGGGACAGATATCACAAATCCTGGGGTTAGTTATACCCTGTGGGCTGGGTACAACAGACAGACTTGACTCACTGCAGTCCCAATCACAAATACAGACTTAGCAGAGAATGGATTGACAGCAGCCCTGGGAGAAAAAATTTGTGGGTGTTGGTGAATAAAAGTTTGATGTGACCTGACAATGTACTCTGAGAGGCCAGAAAGCCAGTTGTATCCTGGGCTGCATCAAAAGCAGCGTAGCCAGCAGGTAGAGGCAGGTGATTCCCCTGCTCTGTTCTATTCCTGTGAGATCCCACCTGGGGTGGTGCTGCATCCAGCTCTGGGGTCCTAAACACAAGAAGGATATCGACCAGTTGGAGCAAGCCTAGAGGAGGGCCATGAAAATGGTCAAAGGGATGGATCACCTCTCATATGAGGAAAGGCTGAGAGAGATGGGGTTGTTCAACTTGGAGAAGAGAAGGCTCTGGAGAGTCCTTCTATCACCTTCCAGTATGTAAGGAGGGCACAAGGGAGATGGAAAGGGACTTTTTACAAGGCTGTATAGTGATAGGACAAGGGGCAATGCCTTTAAACTGGCAGAGGGCAGGTCTAGGTTAGATATTACGAAGAAATTCTTTGCTGTGAAGGTGGTGAGACACTGAAAAAGGTTGTCCAGGAAAGTTGCAGCTGCCCCATCCCTGGGGATGTTTAGGGCCAGGTTGTATGGGGGTCAGAGTAACCTGGTCTGGTGGAAGTTGTCACTGGTTATGTTGGGGGGCAGGGGGTAGCACTAGATGATCTTTAAGGTCCTTTCCAACCTAAACTATTTTGTGATTCTGTGATTCTATGATGACTGATTAGCTTGGCAACCTAAAATTTTGGGATATTTGCACTAAGTGTCTGAGATAATTGCACTTAAAGGCACAACTTGTCCCTAGGCTACCTGACATACACTTTTAGGAGCATTTTTTTCAATATTCCATGGAATATTTTGCCATTCAAAAAGTTTTCAGCCTGACATGAAACAGTACGAAATGAGATCTTTATACAGAATCTTTGGCAAAGTTAGCTATATGTTGAAAAGGGACTGATTTACCTTGAAAAGATTATATAATTTAGATGGATGAAGTTCATTGCACCCAAATCTGACATCTGGGATAAGAATCACCTCTTTAAATGTGGGGGATGAATGAGGAAGGGGGTGAATGGAGGAGTGGAGAAGAGACATTCTTCAAGCAGCCAGAAGAAAAGACAAAGGTGAAATTAAACAAATTAGTTCTGATGAGACAACCTCTCAAGAACTTGGGGAAGTTCCTATTGATGGATAAGATGAGGAACCAAGAGGAGCTGGTGTAGATGAGGTGAAAAGAAATTAAAATTGCTTTCAGAAACTATAATGGGAATGAGAAGTTTGAATTTCAATAAAAGAGAATATAATGAAGGGCCAGTGGTAGGAAGGAATCAAGCAGTGGGCCTACCCTGAAATACTTAAATGAGGGAAATCAGTGACTTATATGGCAAAAATGGCAGTTCTGCACCAACAGCAAATACCCTGAAATACCATGTGAAAACAGCCTAAAAGACACCTATGATCTTCTCCTTCTTAACCCTTGCTGCTCCTGAATACCAAGAAACTGACAGAACCATAAGAGAACATGTACTTCTAACTCATTCTGCCAAAAATGTCCACCATTAAAAAGTTTGTCTGTGGACAAGCTTTATGAGTTTGTGCACTGCTATAAATGGAATTTTTGAATCCCTGTTTTCTCTTGAAAAAATGAAGATCACATTATTTATTTATTTTCAGACTTGATCTCAACTGCAAATAGTGATATATTCATCTTGCTCCCTTCCATATGTAGTCACTGCTCCTTCCTAACAACTCTGAAATGCAGCTGCTCCATGACAAGTAAAGGATGGGAAAACAGGCATGCATGACTCCTTGACTAGCAAAATTTTCCAAAGACTGGGCCAAGAGCACACAGAAGTCCTGGGGATAGCAGTAAAGATACATTCCCTTGGGCTCTTTGGAGGGGAGAGAAAACAAGCATCTCCTCTTTTTCCTCCCTCACATAAAACATACCCCTAAAATCTGCATGTTTCCAAATATATTTTATGATCTGATATCACGGTAGCAATATTATGTGGTAATTTCATTATGCAAATTCCTCTAATTAAGAGCATCTATTATTTATTCATCTTTTATCCAGTCATCACCAGAAAAAAAGCCATGATGGTTTTAACCTATTTAGATAAAGCACACTGATAAAGATAATTTGGTGAGAATCCTGAACAAACCAATCTTTTTCATCATGAAAAGACGTCGGAAATTTCCTACACAGGGCAACTCTTGGTTCTGAATGGAAGAGGAGTGTGAAGCAGACGTGAAAGAGGCACAACACACATCTGTCTTTCAGTGTGGCTTCGATAATGATACACAGAATTTCAACAGGCATCTCTGTGGAGGGGGTGGCAAGCAGAAAGCCTTGTCGTGACCACTAGTGAGTTTTCACAGATAGTTATCCGTGGAGACAAACCAGAGAAATGTGATTAATGACCTTGAATAACACGATCTCAACAAGTTTGTGCTGCAATGTTTCTTCACACTGCACACATCTGTCACAAACAGGCTCATGAAATCGTTTGCCATTTGCTTTATCTGAAGAAACATTCCTTGTGTGCTGACATCATATGGAACGTGCCAGTGTAAGCAAATGCAACCCTATGGCAAACAGCTTGCTCGAACAGTAACACCTGTCTTCTTAACTTGCTTTGGCCAATGATTTCACAGGGCTGAGCTGATAAAAATGCCCACAGCTTGGGTGAGAAGGTCTAACACCCATCTCTGCAGTCTAGCCCTGTCACTCAAAGCTAGTCTGAGCCAGATTTAGGCAGGGAGTTCCAGTTCAAAACACAGTAATGGTGGCAGGATGTGAGAAAACTGCTGCTTCCAAATCAGCAGCACCATCTACCATGAGAAGTGTCACTTCAGACTCCCTTTCCTTTTTTTCCAAGGATCTGGTTTAAGTCACCATAAATGAGAGGACCTTGGCCCTTTGACTGACCTGTGAAGGCCACACTTAGCTTTCTTATCTTCTCCACACTTGACCCCATGTTCTCCTCTATGTTTTCCCTCATCCTACCAACCACCCTACCCTGGTTTCTCAGTTCTGCTAGCTCCTCACTTCTGTCATCATTCAGCCTTCCCAGGGAAAACTCAGACTGTTTTATATTTTTCCTCATTGTGATTATGTTGTCTTTTCTTTAATTCCTCAGAAGCTGTTCTACTTACCTTTAAGTTTTAGGCCTCCAACTTACACCAGAATTTCCCACTCTTTTAATTTTATGGCAAACCTTGGAAATGTGATGGTTTTCTTCAAACATTAACTACTGCAGTAACTGGAGAGTTTCCATTCCATAATAAAACAATTTTCCAGTTCTCATGTCACAGAGGGAAGCTCAAAAAGACAACTTGAAGGCTTATAAAAAGAAGACCAAAAACACACAACTTCCCCAAATACAGGTTATTAATTTTTAAATTTATAAATAGGAAAAGGCTCAGAAGTTTAAAAACTTAAGGTTGGCAAGAATCCTAAATCCACCTTTCTTCAGCAATATTCCTTTGGATTGACTGTTAGAAAAAATTGATGAGAAAAGCATTATATACTCTAGGCAGGCATTATTTTTATGGTAAATCCCCTAACCTTTGAAAAGGGTTATGTTGAAAATTTGTCCTTTCATGGATTAAATAGACTAAAGGTTTCTTCCTGAATTTAAACTTTTAACTCTAATTTCTAGAATTAATTTTACGTTTGTTTCTGCAATTAATTCTGTTATTCTGTTTCAGTCTTCCAATCCCCATCCCTCTTGGCACCCACTGAGCAAACCCTCTCACAGAAAGATTGGCTGATGTCCAGTGACAGCCACACTATACCCTTCTACAAAGCCAAGCCACCATAAAAAGATATATAAAATCTGCAGGCCCCTGAGCCTTGTTATTCTGCCAAAAAGGAAAAAAACAGTCACACAAAATGGGATGGTATCAACAAGGAAAATTAGGGAAGAGATGGAAAGCAGAAGGAGATTGGTTTTGTGATGTTTTAGAAAAGATGCATAGTTATATAGTGAATACCCAGTGATACCTATCTGATAGTACAAAGGAAGCAAGTTGGATTAATACACGGAACCTACACTTTAAAAAAGTAACTAATTTACAAGAAGTCTTTTCTTACTTGCTGAATAGAATTTAATATAATACAGTTAGTATAGCTCTGTTCACAGTATATCCTCTTCTTGGTGAGATTCTCTAATCTTGCCAATCCTTCCAGGAGATAATATACGCCATCTGGAGGAAATGTTTCTCTTTCCCTCACCCTCTCATCTGTTATATATTTTTCTTTGATCCCCCCACCCTCAGCACTTTATCCTCTGATCATCCCTAGACCTCAAACTCTAGCTGTAAGACCATTTTCACTTTCAAACTCACTGTATTTCTATTTGGGTTTTGCCTTGTTTTATCACACTACTGAAACTACTAGTCTGCAGTAGTCTTAACTGAATCCTTCTTCATCTCTAATTTCAATCCACTTCTTTCCTTCTTTTATCTTGAAATTCTGAGTGAGCTTCCTGAATTCATTTAAGGACTTCAGTTACCTGATTTTTATACTCTTTATTCAGACAGATTGTATGCATTATGGTGACAAAATCAGAAATAAATAAGATCCTACCTACCCAAGGCAGGATCAGTTATTTCTAGAGTAATTTCTGAACAATAACTATGTATGATTTCTTTATAAAGGCAGCCTTTAAAAAAACACATCCTGTCTACAAAACTCAGTTCCAGTCCTTTGCTATCTTTGTAATATTTGAAAACATCACACCCTTTACACTTCAGATGATCTTCATAGTATCAGTCCTAAAGTTCCCTACCAGCATTTTGAGTCTTTGCCTTCTTGAGCTACCCCAGTGAACATGGAGAACAGCTCGTTACTCTCCTTCAGCAACCTTTTACATATTTAAATAGGTTTATCAGGTCCCTTTTCTGTCGTCTTTTGTTTTAGACTAAACAGTTTCAGATCTTTCAAGCTTGGCTTTAAGGCATATTTCTAAACCTCTAATGATTTACACTCTTGTGGATTCTCTCTGATTGATTCCTGTACTGTTTTTTCAAGGAGCAAATGCAAATCTAGGCAGAGAATTCCAACTGAGACCTTACCAGCGCTGAGGAAAGAGGAAATATGAGGAAATTGAATTGCATCTTATTTACCAGAAGCATTTATCCATTTTTAAAAAATAATTTTAAATTTCCATTTTTCTATTCTTTTGTCTTGCAGTTAGCTGCAGTTACCATAACAGTGCTGGGCTCCAGATATGTTCCTATGGAAATATCTGACATACTTTCTGATGTACTATGAAGGATTGATGACTATCTGGACACCAGAATTCCAAGAAGTTGTACATCATGAAGTTTCACCCAGATTTTAAGTTCACTGTTTGCTTACAAAAATATTATCAAAGATGTTATAAAAAATATTAGTATTGTCAGTATGTAACTATGTGACACCCACAGCTATTACTCAAACCACAATACCTATTACTGTGATGAATTTAGGTTTGGGAGGCATGCTATTCTTAATCATAATGTCTATTCAGTATTACTTTTTGGTCTTATGAAGGCTTATAAGCTGACTTTTTTTTCACTCTACCATGAACTGCCCTTCTAGGTTGATTCTGACAGTTCATTAAGAGCATCCTAAGGTGAAATGTACTGGGCCCAGTCAAGCAGAAAACATCTAAAAGTGACTACTTCCCTTTAACTCATTCCATAGAAAGTGATTCCTCTTTAAAACATTGTATCCTTTTTGATGTGGCAGGATCTTGCAGGATGTGTATTTTCTCAGGGATATATCATCTGGGATTAAATTATTTGAAATTCTAGGCAGGTGTTCAACAGCAAAGCGGAGCACGGAGCAGAAAGAAGCAAAATCCATTTATATTTGGGTGTTTTCCTTCGATTCACTATAGCCATTTATGACAAGAATAAGGAGTTTCTATGACTCACAATCATTTCCATGTGACTGTTGGTTCCACAAATTCAAATCACACACACATGCACTGCTAGAGCAGACACAGTGTGGGTTTGGCAACATCTTGTCGGAAGAACCCACAAAAACATAGTTTGAATAGAAGGAAATGTCTCTTTCAGAGAGCCCCACACGTACTGAACTGATAGTAGCACAAGTGTCATTTTATCTCTCTTTGGAGAACTAACCTGAAGTAGGAAAGAGTACAGCAGTACTTTTGGAGAACTACAGACTCAGGTATCCTGCTGAGCAGTGACTTGGCCTTAGATCTGCCAAGCCCACCTAACTCCCCTCAGCAGCTACCTGAGCTTGCACAGTGAAGCAAGGAAGGGAGGCTGCAAAGCAGGAAACCTGCATGCATAGGTGGGTTTGATCTTTCCTGTCTTTTTGCTTCTGCAAAAACCCAAAAGTTTTCATAAGAAAACTGAATTTTACAGTGTAGATAGAATATTTACCTGCAACACCAAAACATCAAAGCCAAGTCTGTTTTCTTGACCAGCAAGACCATAGAAATTCGAATCTTCATCAGCTCAGGAAAGAAGCCTGAAATTTTGGTCCTTGGATTTCATGGAGGGGAAAAACAAATCAGTCCTGTCCTTTCCCTTTCCCTTCCTTTCCTTCTTTCCTTCTCCATTCTTCCCTCTTCCAACACATATTTTGACCTACCTTTGTCTCCCTATAAACACCCTCAAATATCAAACAGCTCTTCAAAAGATAAGTTGTCATTCTTTGTTCCTCTGGACACCTTCCATTTTTATGAAACAGTATTTTCTAATTAAAAAAAAAAAAAGATTTCTACGTTTTTCCCAAACACCTGCTCATATATACATTTATCTTTTCACTGCAGACTAACTTACATTTAATGACAAAGTTTGAGATACAATTCCCCCTTCCACAGCTAGAAAATAGCCTGTTAAGACTGCGACAGAATTTATAGCATATGATTTCTAGGCCTGTTTCGCTATTAACAGTCTCAATTTCCTCCCCTTAAACATACTAACACAAACTGTTCCTTTGGCTGGAAAGGGAGTGAAGAACAGAGCAGGCTGTGGCATTTCCTTCAGATCACCCTGTCTCTGTGCCAAAAGCCTACCTTTTTTCTCTTGCACCAAATGCAATGAGTTCAAAGTAGCTGAGTATCATGTTAGAGCAGAACAAGTTCTTGGGTTTTTTTAATTTGCTTTCGGTATACTTTGAGAGCATTTCTTGAATATGCTTTTGGATTCATTAACATTTACAAAAAATATTTATTGGCATCAGTTTCAGCAGAACAGAGAGAAGAAAAATGACCTCTGCTTTTCAATTACTATTTGGGGATGGGAGAAAGAGAAAGAAATTGTCCTTAAAATTATATTTCTAAGGCACAGTTTGCCTGGCTTATGAAAGCAGCAGAGAAAGGTGTCACTTTGTTTGAACTGACCTGTTTGTGAAAGTCTTCTTTCTCCTCCCACCTCTTCTTTTCTTCTGCAGCGTCCAGTCTTGAAAACAAACTGACAGATGTTCTCTTGGATCAGCTTGTGAGACTTGCAATGTCAGGAGTGCAAACAGACTTTAGCTGTTTAGTTCAGGAAATGAGATGCAGAAAATCTGATAAATAAACAGTGTTTGTTACTCCACTTTAAAGTACGCTTTAGATTTCTTTTCAAAATACTCCTACGAGGAACTGAAGATGAATATTAAACATGTGCTCCTAATTTAGAGACCTCAATGGTGAGGTCTGAGGGTCTTTAACTTACACAATTTGTATAGTGAGGTTATAACAGAAGTGAATGTTTCTGATCTTTAACTATACTAAAGAAACAACAATAAATGTGAATTAGATAGAAATTAACTCAAAAGAAACTTATAAGACTTATGAATGCACTGAAATGAATTAGAATAATATGTTTTAGGACAGTGTGTGAATTAGAATGTTTTGTGACTTAAACTGAGAGAGACACCCACAGAGATTTAAACAGCTGACACATAATTACCCAGTTTGGACTGGAACAAGACAGGGTGGAAAATATTCTTCTACTCAAGCAATTAAGTATGCATTTTAATGGTTATGGGGTCATAAATTTAGATTTAGATATCATTCAAATGCCACTTCCTTTACCAGCAGCACCTAGATCCCCAGGGCGGCACTAAGGCATCATTTAACTTTTAATTCTGAGTAGTGCCAAGTGCCACCCAATTTCTCTGTCTTGGCTATGTGAACTACTCAGCACAGAAGGGACCAGCTTCCATGGCTCCAATGACACATATGCAGCCAGACACAAGCAGGAAAAGCCAGGGACCATAAAGCTGCCCTGTGTGCATACCAGGAGATGGAAACAAGCAAGCACAAAAGCACAACAAACTTCATGAAAAGTCAACTTCTTTCCTATTTTGAGAAAGGAAAGAAGAGAGTTCAGAATGCAGTAGATGAGTTTTGAAGCTAGCTCTTGATATTCTCTAAAGGACATGGTGACAGCATGCTTCACTGTCCTTTGGGATTTGCATAAAAACACACTTTGGCCCTCATGAGAGAAGACAGAGACCCGCTGAGTCACCAGTAACATATTCTGCATTGCTTTGGATTTGTCTTGAAGGCACCTCCCTTCCAGCTCTGCAGTAAGCATCATTTCCACCAGACAGAGGTGATTCAGAACCCATGAAACGGTCATTTTTCCAAGTAATGGAGAACTGTTACTGAATGAGCTATCATTTAAATAGCTTTTACTGCCACATTTGAATTCTGAATTCAAATTCTGGTGAAAGGTGTTCAACAAGTATCATTGAGCCAAGAAACCTTACTCACTGTTCCCAAGAGGAACACACCCAACACTTGTTGTGACTTTCATTTTTATTCCTATCCTTACTCTCTGCATCACTGTCTTCTTTTGGAATAATGAATTTGGGGGGAAAAAAGTGGAATCAGAGTGAGGTATCCCATACTATGCTTAAGCTTATCCAAAAGAAATTACTTCACCTGTTTCATTTTGGCTAAAGGCAACAAAAAAACCTTTTGTATTTTTTTTTAATCCTAAATGAGTGAGATGTAGACTGATAAACCAATTAAGAAAGATTTTGTGAAACTCCTTACACTCCTCCTAGACTGCAAACTCTCTCCCATCAAGGTGGCTGTATTTATCTATCCATATTAATTCTGTTTTCCTATATCATGTTTGAAGTCTCCAAGTGTGACTAAAGAGATAAAGTAATAGGAATCCAACAGAACTATGAAATATTCTGTAATCCAACAACAGTAACTCACAGACTTTTTGCAATTTGCAATTTCCCCCAACCTCTTCCTTGTAACTGTCATTGTAAATAATAAAAATAATCACCTTACATACACACTGTTGTTTCTTTCTGATCCACATTTCAGACCAAACACTTTTCATTTCTATTAATCTCTTGTTTCCTTAAAGGGCGAGTTTATATCAAAACACTGACAATTTTGTGTTTTAGATATTGTTCTATAAAGTTATTTAACAAATCTTTTTTAAAAGTGGCAAAATGTGTGGTACAGGAAAATTTTACAGTTTTCTTATCATGAGATATCTTGCATCTTTATCTATCACATTTACCTTTTTTTTTTTTTTGCCATAAGTGAGACTGTAGCTGCTTGGAAAATCCAGTCTTGGTCCAACTCTGCCCCTTTAACAAAGGGAACAATGTAACAGTAGCTGTAGAATGGTATTGTGGCTGCTGCCTACTGCATTCAGGAGGTTCTTAATTAGAAGACAGCATTGTAATTTCTCCCTTCTTACAACTCTATAGCTTGTTGCTCAGAATTGTGCCCTCTTAAACCTGGTTTACAAGATCCCATTAGGAGAAGGCTTGAGGTAAGACCTTGCAGGACTGCATGAGTTTTATCCCTTGCATGAAGAAGAGGGGAACTGCAGGCAGAAGTCAAGGTTGGATGTGTCGTATGCAGCAAATAAGACTTGCCAAGGTTGATATAGTCTCTGGGTGAGCTATGACAGAGGTCTTTTTCCTGAAGTCAGCTTAATTTTCTAGAAGCTATCTCAACCCATGCTTGCATTAATTAATTTGAAAGTTATGACTAGTTGCTAGTTAGAACAAAAGTGAGTGTTTTGTTGATAAAGATGGCACACATGGACAAGGTTTACTCTGGATGTTATGCTTTGTTTGTGACTAGTTAACAACAGAGCTCGACAGTCTTGACAGTCTTACGGAATACTTTGTGATTAATAACAGATTAACCCCCATCCCAAACTCAAACATTAACACTTCGGCAATAATCTCAACTCCTATTATAGAGAAGCTCCCAAATCTTTTGTTGAAGTAAATGAGGGTGGTGTGCCCAGCTGTTGGAAAGTGTCTTGCACAGTATGCCATGATGCCATGTAGTGGCTACAATGACTACATTCAGCTCCTTGTGTCTGCTTCGTTACCTGCAAACAGGGATTCATGTCCAAGTACCAGCGTGTTTAATGTTACAACAAAGGCCGAACCTCGATTACCCTTTGGTGGCAGTGGCGACAAAACGTCTTTATTAACGCTGACAATAAAGACAAGCATGAGGGAAGCAAGGCGGCTGTCGGCTTTCTGCCCCTGCGCTCACCGAGGTCCCAGCGGCTCTCTTCCCGTATATTCTCTCACGTGTATATATTTGCATTTGTTCAGCCCGCGTCGGGCACCCACAATCTTCTGCCGCCCACTGGACGGCCGCGGCCGCCTCACCCCGGGCTGTCTCCGCTCGGGGCGGTGATTTACCACCCGACAGGCGCCTTTGCCCCTCAGCGCCCATCCCCGGGCGGCAGGCCCTCCCCGCGGGGACCCACCCGTCCGTCTGTCCGTCCGTCGGTCCGTCCCGCCCGGGGTGGAGCCTGCCCGCCCTCCCCGCCGCGGAGCTCCCTCGCCGGCTGGTGCCGCTGGAGGCGGCGGTGGGTCCGTCCCACATAAAACCCCGCAGCGCTGCCGTCGCCCTCCTCACTGCGCCCCGCGGTCGCCTGGGGACGGCGCTGAGCGGCAGCTGGTCATGGCCCGGAGCCTCAGCCCTGCCAGCTAGTCCCGGGCAGCCGCCGCGCCTCGCTCGGTCCGGCTCTGTCCTCCAGCCTCTCGCTCCGCCCGCAGAAGCGCCGCTCGGGGCAGAAGACACTGTCCCGCCCGTGTGTGCACAAAGCCCGACCGCCCCTTCCCTCCTCCTGCCCCGGGGCCGGGCGGGCTCGCACCCCGTGCTGCGCCGCCGCTCTCCCCGCCGAGGATGCGGCTGTCGCTGCTGAGCCCGCTGCTCCTGCTGTCCCTCAGCGCCGGCCCGCACGCCGCGGAGCTCCCGGCGCTGCGCTCCAAGTGCCCGGCCCGCTGCGATGTCTCCAAGTGCCCCAGCCCCAGCTGCCCCAGCGGGTACGTCCCCGACCGCTGCGGCTGCTGCCTCATCTGCGCCGCGGGCGAGGGGGACTCCTGCGGCCGCAAGGAGGACCCGCCGTGCGGGGACAGCCTCGAGTGCCGCTACCCCATGGGCAAGCGCTTCGCCAAGGGCGTGTGCCAGTGCAAGCTCAGCGCCCAGGTGTGCGGCAGCGACGGCCGGACCTACGACAACATCTGCCACCTGAAGGCGGTGAGCCGCAAGGCGCTGCAGCACGGGCTGCCCGCAGTCGCCCAGGTCCAGAAGGGAGCCTGTGAATCGGGTAGGAGCATGGTGGGACCTGCGGTGGGGTGGGTGGCTGGGCTGCGCGTGGGGAGAGCTGGCTTCCAGGGTAAGGAAAAGCACAAGTTTTCAGTGGCCTGGGAAGACTAGGTGGCTCTAGGACTGCAAGAAGCTCCAAGGCCGTGGCATCTCAGCCAGCTGCCAATGACACCAATGAGCTGCGGTGTGCGGAATGGGTGCTCTGAACATCAAAAGCCCTTCTCGATCCTCGCTGTGAGCTTGAGCAGCGTTTGGGAAGGTTTCCCCTCAGTAGCAGGGCTGTGGGTGCCTCGGTGATGTGCAGGTTGCTGCAGCTGCAGTGCTCCTGGGAGAAGAGGAGACGGGAGCGAGCTGGGTGGAGGGTGTTCGGCTGCCAGGGCAGGAAAGCGGCCACGTCCTCAGCCGTCACCACTTCTGAGGGTAGGGCAGCTGAGGGGCTTGTTCTCGTCCTGCCAATGCCAGCTTTCTTCGTCATGTCGATGGCAATGGCCGAGGTGCGGGTGGCATGGCTCGTGCAGGTTGCACAGCCTGCACAGAGGGGGAAACCAGGAACACCTGTGCTCCGGGACCATCCCTGGGGATGTTTGAGATGTTAATCAGATTCACCTGACAGACAGCACTCAGCAGGAAATACCTCCAAAAGCCAATCAAGGCGGAAAAAATACTAAGTAGTATACAAACCGCCTGAAAGGTAGTGGTTTGCCTGGTTTGTTTTCTTCACAAAAACGTTTTGTAGTCTTGTCCTAAGTGGAAAAAAATACCTGTGAACCTCCTTTACAGTTTAAAATATTGACACTCGGGGCATCACATGGTCTTCTGTTTGTAGTAAAGTATTGAAGCCTTTGCTCAAATACTGTGACATGCTATGGCAGTTTCACGCTTGATGATTTAACTTTGGAAAGGTTACTAATCATTTAAGTGAGCAGTTTCTTCTTAGCATTAAAATGCTTTGTGGAAGCATTAATGCTGCTAATATCTTTCCACATACTTACTGCTACCTTGTTTTAAGGGTTTGCTTTTGCTACCTTTCTCATAGAGTTCCTGGAAAGAGAAGTCCTATGCATAGTGGAGTTCTAACACATGCACTGGTGTTTCGATTATGTCAGATGAACCACTAACCATCCTCTTTATCCATAACAAACTGGCCAAAATTACTGGGAGGGGTCAGAGGGAATAGGGCTACTGTTGTAGCCTTTCTGTGAACAGGGGACCTTTCATATATCCTGCTCTTGTGAGAAGGTAAACCAGTTCAGAGAGGGAGGATGTTCAAATGATATTCCTGGAGTTCCTTTATGAATTCCTTGCCAGAGCCAAGAATGGCTCCAGATGCCAGCCTGAAGCTTCAATGATCAGTCTCTCCAGTATTTTGTATTTATAAATTGGGTTTTTCCTGTTCCTTTTCACATCGATGTCCATTAGTTTTAGTACTCTTAAAACTTGGCTGGAACAGATCCATGTGAAATAATCAGAATGTTTAACCAAAATGAGTGAGCTAGCCTGTGTCTGAGGGCTTACTGAGTGCTTGGCATTTGGTATATATGACATTTTCTTTAAGGAATCCTCCTGAATCTACTGTTAATAGGCTTAGGAATTTGGAGCCATGAGGCAGAGGTAACATGTTTTTTTTCAGCAACTATTTTAGTGTTCACTTTATTTTGGCTTTATTTTTTGTCCCAGAAAACCTCAGCTTAGATGAAGCATCTGGTTCTCTGTTAAGTTTTAATTTTTTTTATTCAGTTCTACAGCTGCATAAACTGAAGCTCAAAGAAACCGAGTGTCTTGCCCAAGGTCAGACTGAGTTGGTGGTTGAGCCAGGAATAGAACTCAATTATGGTATTTTTTTTTAAAAAAACCCAATAACATGCAATGGCTGTAATGAGAGGCTTGGAAGAAAGTTGACAGTTTAAAATTGCTGTCAAATTTCTCTTTTCCCTATTCTTCAGAGAAATCTGGCCTCAGATGACTCAGTTTGAAGGGATAAGCTGGTTATGAACTAAATCCAGTTTTAGTTAACCATCCATACATTAAAACAATTTCAGATAACAGAAGCCTCACATAATATGACTTGAGCCCTTTTAAGAACATTCACTGACCCTGAGGAGTAGCTTCTAAAGTGCCTACTCCTGTCCTTTTGCAGTTGTTTATGTTGATGCTAAGTTGGATTCTGGCTGAGGAACTTAGCTGTGATTTCCCAGTGACATCAGTCTGGTGAACAAGGATGTGTGAAAAAGGAGTAGTAAAAGATGCAGGAAGGAAGGGAGTAAAGAAGTGCCCAGGGTGACTGAGAGATAATTCCAAAGTTGAAGTTGACTTTTAAAATATTTTGGTTTTTTTTTTTCC
Source organism: Margarornis squamiger (assembly GCA_035222235.1). Lineage (NCBI taxonomy): Eukaryota > Metazoa > Chordata > Aves > Passeriformes > Furnariidae > Margarornis > Margarornis squamiger. Next base: position 63,698,792 of record JAWWTY010000123.1, read on the forward strand.
TTTTTGAAGTCCTGGGTTACCCTGAAGAACACCATGCCAAATTGCAAGGTCTATACACAATGTACTAAAGGAGGTATGTACTGCATGAAGGTACAGGAGGTACAGGAGTTGTTCTTCTCTACGCCTGTGCCCTGAAAACTGTTCCTCACACAGTTCATCTTAAGAACAGACCCAGGGACTTCTCAGAGATACTAATACAAACAGTCTGCAGAATTCTAGGGCAAAGTTAAACTCCATGCTACAAATATTGTTCCCCCCCAACCCCCTCCTCAACACTAGATAGCTTAATATATGGGAGCATATTCTGAAGCAGCTAGTTTTTTCCTGCCTTCTGTCACCTACTGTGATAAAGACAAGCTGGTACAAGCTAGTGTGTAAATAATGGCATAAATATTTATGGAAGACAACCTCTAATCAAAGACCTGTTCTTACAGAGCTCTGCTTCTCAGGGAAGCAAGTTTAAGTTTTAACAATGCCACATGTTGATCTATTAAAGTGTCAAACTCCTCAGTCAAAGAGTTCCTTTGGTCATCTACAATCTATACTCAATTTATGACAGACCTGTTTCTTGCACAGAGGGCTGCTTTTGATCCCTCAGTACAACTTTCTTAGTACAGTTATAAATACCCTGCAATGTTATTTTGCTAATAGTTTCTGTGAAGACAGTTTGTGTGAAACAAATTTGTATTTTCTTATCTCAGATGTGGAAGCAAAAAAATATATATTTTTTTAAATAATGAGTACTATTTTGTCAGTGGAACAAGGAAAAATGAAAGTTTGATTAGAAAACCTTTGAGGCTGGATTTGACCATGATTTTTTTTCTGGATTCTGTCCTCTGCACTGTTAAACTGAAGTCACTCTCAGAAAGTGGTCACGATGTGAAACCTCACCAATGTCAGTCAAATCTTTGCAAGATATGAGCCTAAGAATTCATTTTTCTGAAAGAAATATTTGAAGTACAGTTCATGCATAAGCAGAGTCACTGCACACAGCTCTATGTGGGGTGTTTAGAGCGTGCCTGTACATAGCATTGAAGATCCAGAGGAAAAACTGAGTGTATGATTACTTGCATGTCTGAGAAGTTGGCCCAGTAAGAGATATTGAAGTCTCCTACTGGTATTATTGTCATCAAAGCCTTGCAGCTGCTTCCAGCTGTATTTAGAGAAATGCTCTGCAAGGTATTAGCTGGAAAACCAAACTCTAGTCACATTCCTGTGCTGCTTGTTTTCATTATGTCTGAATTTGGTTTGAGTTCCTGCAGGTGAGGATGAATATTGTACAGTGTTTGATATATAATTCAGAGACTAGAACTTCACTGCTTTGTATAGGGTAGCTAACAGGAAAGGGATGTTCTCTTTGCATCTCTTTATGAGGGTCACTTGGGAAGGAGGAATAACAAGCATGTAAAGTCAGTGAGGTATCTGTGCTGGAAGGCTTGTGCCAGTCTCTCTGTCTGGCCCTTGTGATTGCTGCATTGCACAAGAAAGCCACTTTGGTGTTGGTTCACCAAATTGTTTTCATCTGTGCACGGTAGACATCCATTGTATAAACAAGTTGCCTGAACTATAATGTGGCATTAAACTCACCAAGGCTTTATGGTCAGTGCACAGCTATGCAACTTGATCTTAATGCTGAATTCATCAGAAAAGCTGCCCATGAACCTATGTTTCCTGCAGATGGTTCTGTTTTTTAAGCAGAGACATTATAATCTTTTATTTGTCTTTCATTTCTTTCCATGAAAGCACAGTAGGGACAGTGTTTATCCCTGGTGATCAGATCTGCCAGGTTGCAGTCCTTCCTTAGACACAATAATTTTGCTGAATGCACAGATCTTTTCTGAAGCTGGTTTTAAAAGGGGGATGGGGAAATAGCCTTAAAAGAATGAGTTTCCCAGGCTCACAAATTTTTAATGAATATGAAATTGTGGATTGTAATACAATGTATTGTCTTTAAGAAAGCAGAAAATGTGATTTGATTTAATTCTACAGGGACTAAGTTGGCAGATATCCAGAAACACTCAGTCTTTTGCAAATGTAAATTGGTCTGGTTTTATTGTCTTCAGTGGGATTATGATGATTATTTCGGCTGAGGTTTTTTTCCAACTCTCTTCATACTCTGTTAACTACAGATTTGTTGGAGTTGCTCCTGGTTTACATCAGTGTTAATGAGATTGGAGTGGGTCTATTGTCTCTGCAAGAAAAGTAAATAAAGCACTATTAAATGAATTCATAGTCTGTAGATAACATCACTATCCAGGAAAAATCTTAAGCTGGTAATAAGGATACCCTTACCTGACAGGCACTTAGCTTCAGCCATGCAAATCCAGTATGGTTGGAGCCCACAGAACTGGAAATATATGATCACTCTTTACAAAATAGGCTGCAAATCTTTAGCTTCTATTTACACAATTATATTGAAATCTGGGTTTTGAGTGTTCTGTGAGAGGAGCTGGAGACCTGAAGATCTAATAGCTTATTTGAAATTATAGGATTGAAGTTCAACTCTGCTGAAAATCTGGTTGATTTGTGGCTATAGAGTAAATTGGGGAAATTTAGTTCTTTTGACTAAGAAATCTGTAGACAGCTAAAGACTCATACAGTATAAGGTTTTGTTTCGAGTACAATCGGTTGCAGCACCCCTGTTACCTTGGTTATACAATCCATGGTTAATTGGATTAAATTATGTCTTATTGCCAAGATAAATTAGCTGTAGCTAGTGTGAGACGATTTTGAACACTAACAACATAGAAAGTAGTGCATGTTGTTGAGAAACCTTTGAAAAACTATGTGACAAATCTCAGGGGACATTCAGTCAGAATCTGCAAAGGTGCATTGAGCTCAGAGCATGATCAGGCCAGCAGAGACCCAAGGGCTGTGTGAGGCTCCACAAGGCAGCAAGAGTGTGTGTGTAGGGAGGAACTTACTTCATTTTATCTTTTAGTAAGAACAGTAGCAGCAGCTAGTGTCTACCAACTAATGCAAATTAAAGGATAGATTCTACTACTACTGATTCTACTACAGTTATAACACTTGTATTCAGGGTGACCTTATACAATGTATAGAGTATAGGATGTTTCCTTCTTCAGTTTCTCAGGCTGCAATTCCTCCCTTTTGAAGTATATTGAGAACTTCTGATTAAAACCATCAGTTTAATAATTATGCATTAAAATGCTACTAGTAATAGCCAACACTTCAGTTCCCTTAAATAGGGCTGTCAATGTGGGTTTGCAGTTACATCTTCCAAGTCCGTAGTCTGAGCTCTTGGCACCTCATATAATGTGTTTAAAGGTTCTGATCCCTGCCAGCTTGCATAAAATGATTCAAGAAATATCAATTTCCATGAAGGCATCTCAACTTTGTAAGTCAGTTTTCACCAGTATTTGATCCTTACCAGACAATAGCAAGAACAGCTCACCTCTAATGAGACCAGTAGATCTTCAGCCACATTTTACATACAACGTCTGAGTCTGTTAATTCTTGATCCTCCTTTGTTTCAGATTTCTCTATATGTAGTGCAGATTTGGATTTACTTTCAGGTTTGGTATTCTTCTGACCAAAGCAGGGAGGTTCTGGACTCCTGCTCAGACTGAGAAGTGCTTTCAATGTGGTGTGGAAAGAAGACAAGCTTTGTTTCAGTTTTACAGTCTTCACTCTGTATTTCTGCATTTTATTTTATTTTATTTTTTCATCTCTTTCCATGTTTGCATTCATCCACCACATCTTTCAGATGTTTTCTCTCTTCCTCCCCCAAATCCTACCTGGAAAGCTGCTGCCACCCATGATGTTTACCTGGTGGCTCGTCAGAAGTGATGGAAAACTGAGTTCTTTGACAGGCATCTTCCTCTGCTTTTGCCCACATGCAGTGCTGTAACAATTTGGCATGGGCAGAACAGTTGAGCACTCAGCAGATGCAAAGGGGTTGCCCTGACTCACAGAGCTATGCTGATTTATGCCAACTGAAAGCCTGCATTCATCACTGTTTTTCCCCCAGTTCTATGCTAGTTTATCAGCTGAAGGTCTAGCCAACTGTCTTTCATTGATGCATAGTCATGTCTATTAAGATAAATGTGATGGTAATTGTTATATCCTGTCAGTGAACACTTGCTGTGCATACAAGTGTTCAAAGTCTTTTTAGTAGACTTCAAAGGATATACTGCATAATCAGGCAAGCTGCTTTTGAACTGGAGGTAAGATAAATCTTCAGTGGTCTAGTAAGCAAAATAAATAACAGTGTACTGTGCTTACATTTGACTGTCCTTTGTGATTCCTGTTTGCAGTGTCTCTTTTAAACTAAGTACTAAAGCATGTTCCATTGGTCAGAGAGATTCCTCAGAATGCGTGAGAATGTACATAAAAATAATAGACTGAATCTGGTCCTGCCAAGTTGCTCCTTTTGTTTATTTCGTATCATATAAATCTAGTTTGCTAAATGTAAGCATGGTTTCTTTCCCTTCAGAAGTAAATCCCATATCCAGTAACAGGAAGAACTTGCAGACTTCGATGAAGAAACGCCTAATTGACTTGATGTGGTTTCTTCAATACTTTCTTTCTTTGTACCAGTGCTGGATCTGTTCCATAAGTTCCTGTCTTTGCTTTAGGTCTTTTGGATACTGTGGTAATGTAAGGCCTTACACTTTCTGACTTCAGAGGTTCTCTAATATTTTCTTGTGAAAGCTTTCTGAGACATTGTAGGAACTCTTAACAGTTAGTTCTCTGTAACCCCCCTATCTTATAAATTCATTCAAAGAATAGGATAGATCAGTGACACATCTTTTTTTGTAAATAGGTTAGACTCCATTGTCCTGTAATCTTTATATTTGTCCCAAATAATTTACAGTTACAAGGTTTAATGATCATAAAGCACCTGTAGATAAGGATTGCTCAGAATCATTACAGAATTAAAATTACACAGACAATGAAATGCATGGGAACTCTCTGAAACATTTCTCTCTTTTCTGTATATCTTTACTTTCTGTGTGATGCCTCCTACCTACTTACCTTTTAAAGACTTGAGTAAAGGGGCAGCTGATGAAAGAAAAGTGTATACTTTCTAAGGACAGAATCTGTATTTGGACTCATTGTTATGTGATGTGATCTAGAAATAGGTAAATCTGTAGTTTTTAAGACCAGGTGTTGACTTGGTATGAAAGAGCTACTGTGAAGTAAGTTTATCCTTTGGCATGATGGTGCAAAGCATCACTTCTGATAGTATTTAGAAATGGGAATTTGGAGCCTCTTTCTCCTGATTAAATGCAGAAAAAGAAGTGTATCTTGTGGGATAAACATGTACTGTTGTACCAGGTTCGCAAAAGCGAAAAGTGTTATTGCTATACCTGATTACAACTTGTTTACTGCCTTCCCTAGATCCCATAGTTAATTTTAAAGCATCGGACTGTGAACACGAAAGATTGCTATTTGAGTGTGGTGATATGGCCCCTATCATATGTTTAACATATGTGGTGATATGTCCTCTCTGTAAGATATTCATTCCACACAATTATATTCACTATTCATAAATGCTTTGTGTGGTGCTGTTTAATGTAGTACCACACTGGCTTTTGTTAGAACTTTTAGTGATCTATTGCTAGGCCCAGTTGCATGCAGCAGCTTAAATGAGAATTTGCAAAACATTTTAGGGGCAAAGGTTATAATTTGCAGCAGGTTTCTAATGTGTCTACTTCACAAAATTAGAACTTGGGTTTTAAATATGGCTCCCAAATGCTGCAGCTGCATTATTCAGCACTTGTTAGACCACATCTAGCATGCTGCATCCGGTTTTGGATCCCTCAGTATAAGAAAGGCATGGAAAAACTGGAGTGAGTTGAGGAGAAGGTCATGAGGATGACTGAGAGAACTGGACATACCTCCTGTGAGAGAAAGCTGAGTGTACTGGGCTTATTCAGCCTGGAGAAGAGAAAGCTCCAGGAGAATCTAACAGCAACCTCCCTCTAGTTGTGAGGTTAGCAGGAAGATGGAGCCAAGCTCTTTACAGTGATGCACAATGGGAGGATGAGAAACAATGTGCATGAGTTGAAACCTGAGTCTCAACAAGAGAAATTCAGACTAGATGTAAGAAAAATGTTTACGTTATGGGGTGTAGTAAAGCAGTGGGACAAGTTTCCTAGAGAGTTTCTAGAGTCTCCATCCTTGGAGTTTTGCCAGTCCCAGCTGGACAGAGCCCTTGAGCAACCTGGTTTGTACCTGACACAGCTTTGAGTAGGAGGTAGAACCAGAGTCTTCTGAGGTTCTTTCCGTCCTGACCTATCCTATGACATCACATGTTTTGGATAGTAATAGGTAGTTTTCTTGAGAAAAATGCTCAAGATAGGGTTTGCAGACTTCAAGAAAAGTCAAAGAACTTATAGCAAAGTTATGCTGGTGTTTAATTTTCTCAGGATTAAGAAAAATGCAGGATAAGTTTTGAACAATCTTAATGACTTTGGCTCCTTTTCCAATACCTGTTTGGAAACTATTATAACAGGAGAAACTGACCTATTCAAGGCAGGTTTATTTTGCCTAGTTGCTGAAGAAATGTATTGTCTTATTAACATATCCAATTCTTTCTGCTAGTATAGGTCACCTACAGTCCAGCAGCCCAAGATACAAATTCAACTTCATTGCAGATGTGGTGGAAAAGATTGCACCTGCAGTTGTTCACATTGAACTTTTCCTCAGGTAACACTTTCCATTCTTTGTGTTTTAGTTACCTTGTTTAACAAAAGTCCACAAAGTTTTTCCAGTATAGTAACTTTCCTTTTGAATTTGTGAAGTTTACAAAATACTGTGAAACATTACAGTGGACTTGTTCATCCAGAGGACTGTGCATTTGTGTGTTTTGTTCCTGATCAGTAGATCTATTTTATTTGGTTTACAGTCTTTACAGTACTTTACATACGGTCTACCCTGAAATAAGTCTGTTTCATCACTGAAGATCTCTTCAGCCTTCAGTACTTTTTGAATTCTATTTATCATATCTAAGTAATAATAAAAAAAGCATTAAAAAAAAAAAGTCCAGAAGGTAAGCTGGAAAAACAGGTCCTTGTTGCTTATTCTACTTTCAATGACAGGTGATTTTATTTTGGCAGGGAGAGCATTAAGAGGTAGGTTACATCTGGCCAACATTCTATCTAAACACAGAAATTACTTCTGATAGGAAAAAAAAAAAGTACTAAATCTGCTGACCAGATAATACCAATATTCAGTGTACTTCAGTGGGAGCTGAGGTGGCAAGTTTAGCATTGAGTGCTTAGAACAATCTGGGAGGCAGGTTTAGATGAGTCCTCAAAAGAACCTGCTGTCAGACCAAATTGCTGCAAATATTACATGTATTCCATTACCTGAATATCTTTCTGCCTGGAGTACTTTAACATAGGCCTAATAAATTCTTCGGGAATTTTTATAGGCTTTTTTAATATGCAAAATCAAGATAATCAGGTTTTTGGAGACATAGGTTTATGCACATGGTGACTGATCTTTTGAGACAGCATTACAGCTATAGATGTTTAATACCTTTTCATATGTAGCTCAGATTGTTCTTTTTCCATAAGTAAATATTTGTCCAGCAGCCTCCTGGACAATAATTGTGATACTTCTTCCTGGGACTGGCTCCTTTACTGCTGAATAGCCCAGAACTTTCAAACAATACCCTAATACGGACCACAGCTTGGAAGAAAGAAGAATTGGTGGGCCTTTTCTCATCTTCTGCCCAGACACTCTCTGTTCCCTATGAAATCTAAGGTCATTACTGCAGTTGTTCGTAGAGAAATGTCATAATACTTTAGACACTTTATAAACTCTTTTAACTGCCTATATTGCAGCTTGTGTTGTTTCCCACCAGGTTTTACCCATTGCTAGTGTTTTTCATTTCTTTCTTTCACATTTCTAGTCCTTTTGTTTTCCAAAATCTTTTCTTTTTGGTTTGCTTTTTCCTACCAGTCTACACTTGGGCTTCATGATCCCCTTAGACCTCACTTCTTCCTTTATGCCTCTGCCCAGCTGCAAGGTTCCTTCTTCTTTCCCCATTAGAGGATCAGTCCATTTTTCAGACCTGTTATTTCCCATCATTGTTTTCTTCCTGTATAGAAGCAACAATCAGTGGGATCAGATGGGCTCATCCTCCTTCCTTTTGTTGTCACCCAGCCTCTGTACGAGGAAGCATATAAAGACAGAATTGGAAACCAAAGGGAAAGGACCCTGCTGCTTGTCTGTAAAACTCAGGTCATATATCCCCCAACTGACTGAAAGAAGTCACAATTTGTAGCAAAGGATCCTTTCTTTGTAATGTTGTTTTGTTTTTCTTTAATTTAATTTTTGTAAGGATTGTAGAATTCACCATCAAATGCTTTGTTACTTTTCAGGGTGAAAGGTGCTAAGTGATTTCTAATGCGGTTTTATCTTGTGTTTCCCTTATGACATATAATTACTTGGATTTTTTTACAGGCACCCTCTCTTTGGACGAAATGTCCCACTTTCCAGTGGATCTGGGTTTATTATGTCTGATTCTGGTTTAATTGTGACCAATGCCCACGTGGTGTCAAGCACCAATGCAATATCAGGGAGACAACAACTGAAAGTGCAGCTACAGGATGGCGATACCTATGAAGCAACCATCAAAGACATTGACAAGAAATCTGACATTGCAACAATAAAGATTCACCCTAAAGTGAGTGGCATAAGCAGATGAATGACTTTTTTAGAACTATATCAGTTTCATTTAGTATGGAGCGATTGGCTGGAACACATGTTTAGGTATTCCTTGTAAATGTATCTGTGGAAAACAATGTACTGAAATACAGGCCTGGCAATTTTTCATATCTTAGAATTAAATTACTTTGTCTTCTGTGCTAGAAACCACTAAAAACTAAATGAAAAAAATGCAGCTCATTTAACGTGTGGCAAAATTCTGCTATCTTTACCTGAAAACCCAGGTTATTTTGGCTAATTCTACCTTTATGCCAGTATGCATGGACTGCAAGGTGGTATGTAGTGCAGAGAGAGTGGCAGGCTGGTCAACAGCTGGTTTGTAGGCTTTTTGGAGGAGGAGGAGGAGAGAACAATTTGCTGGAAACAGGGAAATCTGTTTCAGAATCTTGCTGGATTTTTTTCCTGGGTGAAATTGCAAGAAACTAGTGCTAGCAGTTTGTTTTTAAAGACAATTTAAAAAAGCAATGTTCTTGGCATAAGTTTTGGGTATATGGTAGTGAGTGGCTCTTTCATTAATATAATGGAAAGTATATGTTCCTAACTTGTTGCTAGTTTTTAATCTTTCCAATCAGGTTATTTTCAGGTGTGAATTAATGCTTATTTGTTTCTTTCATTGTGTTTTCATTTAAGAAAAAACTACCAGTATTGTTACTGGGACACTCTGCTGACCTGAGACCAGGAGAATTTGTGGTGGCAATTGGAAGTCCCTTTGCCTTACAGAACACTGTGACAACAGGTATTGTCAGCACTGCTCAGCGAGATGGCAAAGAACTTGGCCTGCGGGACTCGGACATGGATTACATTCAGACAGATGCTATTATCAATGTAAGTACTAGGCATGTAATGAGTTTCTCTTTACATTCCCTCCCCACCTATTTGGTATGGAAGTGCCTGCTCTGAAAGATGACTCCACTAAATAAAAACAGCTTTGTTTGAAATAAGTGATAGACTCTCCTTTTTATAAAAGATTTTTTTAGCGTCTGTGAGATGCATCAGATCTGTGAAAGTTCTGATAAATAAAACTACCCTCTTTGAGGTTGTCTATGAAGATACTGCATAGGACAGACCCTTCCCATTCTGTAGATCTTGTGCAGTAAGACATGGTTGTATCAACCATCAGTAAATCAATACATTTCTGTCTCTGCTTGCTGAGTTGCTCTGGCCAAGCAAGCTGTAAAACAGAGCCAAAGTTTCTTTCATCTCCATACATTAGAACCAGATGGAATAGTCAAGTTGCTAGTATCTGCTTCAATTTAGTGACAGGACACTCAGGTAAAAACTTAATGAAGGGGCTGGGTTTTTTTCTTTCTATTCCTTTTTTCACTTTGTACATCACCTACTCCAAGTAAGAATCCAGACGTAAAATGACATAAAGACTGAGATATAGTTTGGAATTAAGGGTTCTAGCACTGCAAGTTATATAGAAATGCATGAAAATAATGACCCTTCAGAGCAATTTGGAGGGATCCAAAGAGCTTAAGTGAAGTCCTTACATCTGTATTTAACTTGTGCTGATTCTAAGAGGAGCACCGGATGTATATCTGAGGTAGAAAATAGCCTGAAATTTTATAGTTTAAATGTGTTATACATTGAAAGGAAAATATTTTCAGGATTTATTTGTTGGACCTCAGTGTCAAATTTGAGGTGTACTAAGTGTTTTACATACACAAAGTGCTTCACAAATGGTTATTTTCACAGACTCGTCAAGAGAAATTATATAGTTGGATAAAAGAGGGTAAAATGACATAAAAATGAGCCTTTTCAAAAAGCTTTGTATGATCCAGGAACTGACCCTCTTCAGATGTCATATTAGAACTACTCTCTTCAGTTGTATAAGGAGATCAGGAAAACTTTGGCAATATGGGTTACTTGGAAGCACATGCTGAATTGGTGGCAGAGACAGAATTAGAACATGGGATTCTTGACTTCTTGCCTATACACATTTTTCAAGCTTAGACTCCTTCCTGGTGTGTATACTTAGGCATTAACTGCCCTCCAAAACTAATGGGCAGGTTTAGACAAGGATGGCAAAGTATGTCAGATAATACTAGACCAAAGGAAGAGTGATAGTAGAGGAGGTGAAGAAAATGACAATATGCATGAATTACTCTGCCACCTGAGACCACAAAATACGAAGATGGTCCCTGGCATAAGGATGCTTTGTGCTTAGCTAATGCACTAGTTTTCTCCTGAGAATGGGAGGAGTTTGAGAGCCGGTCTATTCAGAGCATTCCTGTGGCTCAGCCAAGACTTTCCTGCAGGAATGTGCATGCAGCTGCCTTCTGAGAAATGCTGGGACAGCAGGAACATGGGGCAGGAGAAAACAGGGCCATATGTTCCTAAATGGAGCTATATTGCATGTGCTGTTCTTTCACTGTCATATCCTTCAAGCAGAAGACAAGTGAATGAAAGATGATATGCTGAGGAGGCTGAAAAATCATTATCTTGGTTCCTTTGTGTCAGTCAGGCATAAAAATCAAGTGTGCAGCCTATGATCAGTGGAAAGATTATGATATAAGAAACTGATCTGTTTATTTAAATTTGAAGCTGTTTTATAAACTTGAATGTCTCTTTTATTCTCCTGAGTATCTATAAGATTTGCCCAGCGCTATCTAAGCATAAACAGTTTGTGTCTCACATTGCTGTCATACATCACTTAGCTTTTGTTTCTTTTGACTCGCAAGTTGCTGCTCTTGGCTGTTCAGCAAACCTACTTGAAAACTCTGGCCTCACTCAAAAACAAACTTGAGCCAACATGAAGATGGACAAGCAACTTCTCCAACTCTCATTTCCTGTGGTCCTGTTGCATGTTTCCTTTGAAGGCCATTAGATATTAGGCAATTTTGGGCTGCTCAGAGCTGCTATATGCCCTCCCTAGAGAGAGTTACATGTCTGTGGTTACTAAATCAATCCTTATGTACTAGCTACCTCATAGCAATATGCTGTGATTAAATACGTAAACTGCAGTGGAGAGTGAAAGACTGACAGTATTACAACCCAAAGTGATGAATAAAACTAAAACTGTATGAGCACCTCACTGAAATATTACTTTAAATAGCAGTTAATTATTTCAAAACCTTGTTCTGACAGTCTTTGGAAGAATCAAAATACTAATTTTAGCTATTTAATAATTCTTCTTAAGCTTAGGGTCTAACTGGAGTGGTAAGTTGCTGCTCCAAACTCCAGGCCAGTGGTAAGAGCTGAGAACTTGTGGGGGTGAAACCTGCCTGTGATCTTCTGTGACCAATATTGTGTCCATCAATGCTGCCTAAGAAGTGACCTCCTCTCTTTCATTTACTTACTGTCAAAATACTGCTTGAAATTAGAATTGCATTTCCTACAGTGAAGTACTAATTATTGTTCCCTTATGTGATTTTTACAGTATGGAAACTCAGGAGGACCACTAGTTAATCTGGTAAGGCCATGTGACTTGTTTTTGTTTGTTGGTTGGTTTGTCATGTTTTAAGACCTAGTTTGAAATAAGTGGGAGAATGTTCTTTTTGGAAAGATTCGTAGGTCATACCAGCTTCCATTCATTCAAGACTGAAGCTAATGCAAACTATGCAAATTAGATCTCAGTTCATACTCCATAGGAAAACATTTCCCGATAGAGCAGAGGAAATTTTACATAGCAGTGAGAAATATGGGATCTGGTATGAGCAGTTATGCTCGTTCATGCTGTGAAATCTGGGATACACAACAAAGATGAGACCTGGTTAACCCGCACAGCTATTTTAAAATAGGTGACTTTAAACCAGCACTGGTTTTGCAGGTCAGTGAACTGTGGCTGTAGTGGTTGTAGTGACTCCACTCCCTGCTCAGCAGAGAGAATCTCTTGCTGAGTGGCCCTTGGATGAACAAACTGTACTGTAATCTCTCTGGCCATCACAGTTAAATGCGAAATGGATTATGAATCAGAGCCCAGATCCTCCCTCACAAGTAATGTTTATTTCTTGAGTGATTACAACACTCTAAAATTTCTTATGCAAGCTTTTAATGTGAAATACTAGACAGTGAGCTGAACCCTGTCACTTAAGAGCAAATTAATTGGGTGTTGTCTCTCAACAGGATGGTGAAGTGATTGGGATTAACACTTTGAAGGTCACAGCTGGAATTTCTTTTGCTATTCCTTCAGACCGTATCACTCAGTTTCTCACAGAGTCACAAGACAAACAAAGTAAAGGTAAGGTCTGCAAGAAACAATATTTTCCAATTATCATCCTGATCCTGGTGAAAAGGCCAAAAGACAGGGATCTAGGATCCTGTTATAGTACTGAATGGACCAGCACCATTTTCTAGGATAGAGCATCACAGACTTGGAAATAGAAAACAACTTCACAGAAGCAGGAGAGACATTTTATTACTTGAACCCCCAAGGAGAAGACAATATCTGTATAAATCTGGGAAATAGGGCCTCTGAGGATAGTGAGGACACAGATGAGTCATCACTGTCTCAAATGATCTTGACAACAGATGATGACTTGTTTAAGGAGTCTCTTTCATTTATTGCCCAAGGAAAAAGCAGATTAAGGTTTACTGTGAAGAATAAGGTAAAAACTTATTTAAACACCTGTCCACAGATGGAGTGTAGTGCGTGCACTGTGAGTAGAACCTGATCTTTATTTTATCATGGTCATTTATGTCAGTGCTATATAACTGGATATTGTGATAGACACTCAGACCCTGTTGCAAGAAGGGCTGTGTATTAATTCATGAACAAACACAGGGGAAGGTGGGAGAAAGGCAGAACAAAAGAAAGGCCTCTGCACCAAAGAGGATATAAATCTGGCAACTGACAACTGCAGCATTCTGGACTTTTTTTATGTGCCTGCATTCTATCTGACACCCTGTTCTAGGTGTCATACTAAATGCTGCACAGCCGAAGATGATCTAGTAATGCTGTATCCAAGCCAAACCTTGCTTGCTCTTTTGCTTGCCAATTTATCTGTCCACACCCTACTACTCATCTTTTATCATGAGTGTTGGCTGCTGCTTCTTCTCTTGAATCTTTTTGTTATTAATCTTGTCTTCTCCTGAGTTCATCCAGTTCATGATGCCAGGGTTATTTCCCTACATCATTCTGCTCTCAGTGTTCTCTTGGGTACTGTTATTTCAGAACCTTCCCTTAGAGGTTTTAAAGTTATGCATCTACTTGTATATATAAACCATCACAATCATGATGAGTCTCCTCACCTGTGTTTTGCTGAATTCCACAAATTATATTATTTTCACTGTTGATTTAGGGGGAGTTAGGAGAGGAGTAGATGAAAAAAGTTGTTAATTATATGCTGAAAAGTACAATTCAAATTAGCTGACATATTTTTTTCTTTTGGCTAACAAGTCAAAAAACCTGTTTATTCACCCAGGTTACTAACTGACTGTTGGCTTCTGAATCAAACAGGTCTGTATCATTAATGATGTTACCCTTCAGAACAAAACTGCTCATCCCAAACCAGGGAGCAGCAGTGGCTCACGTAGCAGGAATGGCCCCAGAGGCACAAACACAAGCCTTGAGCAGAAAACCCATCATCTGCTAGGGGTTTCCTGGTAACTGGGGCTGGAAAGTCAGTGAAGGTTAGAGATGCCACCGCTGAAATCAACCACCTTGCTCCTTCAGGCACTTTTGCCTCTGGGGAATGACTAGCCTGCTGAGTCCAGCTAAGGGCCCACAGATAACTTTGCCTATGAAACCCTAAGAAGAAACACTGTGAACGATTCAAATTTATATTGTGATTGTAACATAGAATTTTATTTTTTTCTTAATCATTCACATTATCACCTAATCAAGAAGATTCACACTTTCTCTTAGTGTCAATGTGACTGTCACTGCTTGGAATACCCTGGGCATAGGCAATTTTTTTTTTGTCATTATTTATATTTTTTTGCTTTTGCTTCTCTGAAGTACCTCTTGTATTTTTGCTACAGGCAGAACAGTCATTCAAAGCCCTTAATAGAGAAAGTTTCTAGGAGATATTTTCACCATACACTTGAGCTTTAGTTTGTTGGTTTGTTTTTTTTAGGCCTCTAGTAATTGTTTTCAGGTTTATTGTATAGTTGTTATTTCTTGGCATAATTAATTTATGTAAGAGGAATATTTGGGATGTTTTTATGTTTTCTTTTGTTCCAATAATGTTTCAGTAGTTTCAGTGGGATCCTCCCTTATGGTACAATTATGTCATAGAAAGAAGTTTAAGAATATTATCATTTTGCTCTTAATAACATATTGCCTGAAGATGATAGAATTCCCTTAGGATACCACTCTTTCTGGATTTACTCTGCCATATAGTAGATACTCAGAATATTGTTTAATAAGCTTGACCTTAATCTTTTACATCTCAGTTGATCAGATAACTCCCAATTTTTTATAAAATACAATACCATGGACTTAAAGTTTATTTGTATGTAACTGTAAATATCTGATCTACTAAAGTACAAGAGCAGAGAGGGGGAAAAAGAGAAG
This sequence comes from Margarornis squamiger, assembly GCA_035222235.1. Lineage (NCBI taxonomy): Eukaryota > Metazoa > Chordata > Aves > Passeriformes > Furnariidae > Margarornis > Margarornis squamiger. The sequence continues at coordinate 63,713,955 of JAWWTY010000123.1, forward strand.
ATGGCATTTGAATGAAGTGTTTACACTGATTATTCTTATCTAAACATTCTGTATTACTTAATGCATGGGTAATACATAATAATACCTAATGTATTTTCTGCCAAAGGGTTACCACACTGCATAGAGGTATTTTTCTGTTGGCTGATCTGAAAGCCTTTGCTAATTTTGGGTTTATCAGTAATAATGTTAGCCTCGTTTTATAATTAGGAATTCCTAAATTAGTGCATGAAATGTCTCCATGTATTTCTCAGTTGTAACCAGCTGGGTACACTGTCTTTACCTCTGGAAGTCATTTATTCTTAAGCATTGACTGATATTTTTTTTGTTTGTTTGTTTGGGGTTTTTTTTGGTTTTTTTTTACTCCAGTGTCTTTTGTTAGTATCCCATAAAATTTTCTTACTTTCAGTCTTGACTCTAACATCTATTCCTAGCTTAGACTTGAGCAGAACAGTAAAAGTAGAAAGCATTTAGCCTTGGATCCTTTAGAATAGAAGAGAATAAGTTAGCAGATTGACAAAATATTAAAGAGAAAATCCAGCCTAAGAGGTCAGCCTAGCCTCTTGTATAATGTTTGTAGAAAAATATTAAACCTTGTTTCAGATGAGCAAGAAGTGGAAGAGTTCTTCATTGGCCACACCCAACAAGTAATTTCTTTGAATCCTCATTTACATCCCCAGGACACTGTATTAGTTGTGTTGAAACTATATGCTTATCTATGTATTTGGATGATTATTACTGCTAATTATTACCAATAATCATGAGGGCTGCTTAGAAGACTTGCTGAGTATAGATGGACTACTGATTAAATTCAGCTATACAGTTTATATGAAAGGCACACTGCACACAGTTCAGCATTATAGACTTGAGCTTTTTTCACAGTTTCTGTTTGGCAGTGGAATATATTAAATGCTTTCAGGACTGCTCAAGCAATCTGCAAGATGAGCTAAGTGCAAAAGTAATGAGTAGAGAAGTAGGAGTTTTACCTGCTGCTTGAATAAAAAATGCAGGATTCATTTCTTCACTCAGTGATATCGCTGCCTTGGTGACATCCTGGCCCTGCTGAAATCAACTGCAATTACTCCTTTCCTGTGTTTGAGCAGCTGACCCCTTGGTTTGGGTTTATCAGCTCTTTTTGCCAAGGTTTATAAGTCATAAACACTTCTGCCTTCAGCTGGTGTTTATCTGTCTGGTTTGTATCTCTTTTGTTACAAGATCAATAAATAAAGTTTAACAGTAAAGCAAATGCTTTCCTTACCGTGGAACAGAAATCTCTGTAAATAGTGAACTCCTTCTAGATACTCGAGGTCAGCTGCTTGTGACTTTGTATTAACACAAAACAGATTTAAGTTTAAACTAGTGGTTATGGCTGGTTTGCTTGACCTCTGGAATTGGTGTTTAATCTGGCCTGGTGTTTACAAAAAATTAAATGAGATTTGAGGATCTCTCTCTGCTGTGCTGTGCTCCAGCTTTAAGCCACAATGGTTTCACATTTGCTCAACCTGATTGTTCCAACATAGCAAGTCTTTTAACTACTGCTGGGACTGCACCCTTGTGATGTGCTACTTGGATTTATGACCTCACTTTATTCCAGTTCTAGTTATTTTTTTATTCATCTTCATGATTGTGCAAATTGCCAGAATGACAGGCTTTGAGCAGATGTAATATGACAGTGGTAGTTCAGGTGCCACACACTGTTCTGCCAGTGTGACTTAGCCCCAGTATCACAATGATATCCTTTGGAAATGAGAAAACACTACATTTGGTTGTCTGTGCCTGTTCAGTCTCTGCTGATACTTCTGATGATCTGGACAATTATATTCACTCTAATCATTGCTGATGAAAACTTTGGGTTTTGTGTCAAATGTTTGGCTTGGGTTAATTTGGAGTGGATTTTGCAAAATAAAAGGCCTGCTTTGTTGTTTTGGGGTTTTTTCTTAACCTGTATTCTGACATACAAAATGGCTGGAGGCTGCTAAAGTAACTATAGTTCATATATGTTAGTTTTACTTTATATGATACCCTGCTTCTCTTATAGTATGAACTGCTATTGGCAGTTTGATAAACTTACTGTGAAGAGAGGGCAGAAGGCCTTTCTGAACTTTAATGCATGAACAGGAGGAAATAATACCTCAACCTGCCCAAAGACGAAGGTGGAACAAGACTTTTAGTTTTGAACAAGTCTGTGGTTACCAGATTTATATTTTTCCTGAAAGCCTTATGTTCACATGTATCATTAGCTACTGGGGAAATAATTCCCTTTAACATCAGTGACATTTCTGCTGTGATTTTTCATTCTTGCTGTTTTGTTTCTTCCAAATCAATTTACTTTGTCCCTTCTTTAATTTTCATTTTTCTTTAATGTAAACATTCCTAACTCAGCCCCTAGAGTGTTCTTTGTGCTTCTGCTTGTTTCTGTGTCACACAGAACCAACAGCATAGTGTTGTCATAACCAACAGCAAATTGTGTAATACAAACAGAAAACTGTCATTAGAGAGTCTTGTCACCGATGTGTCTTGTGAAGGCAATTTCATCATTTAACTGTCCACATTGCAGGGACCAAGGATTATTTTCATGTGGGAGAACTGTCATGTTTGGATATTTTTAAAAAGTGAAAACTTACATTTATGCCATGCAGACCAGGGAAGCACTATGAGTTCATGGCCTTGCCCAACCCTCTTGAGACTTCAAGTAATTGGACTTCATGACACTCTGACAAAAGCTGATTTTGATCTTATTTTCATTTCAAAATAGAAGGAAGCCACAACATTTCAAGGCAAAGCAGGGATGACAGTTGGAGATGTAAGATTGTTTAGAGTGTAGTAAATCCAGTGGTTAGTAGTCAACATATTTGGTGACCCAGATAGGAATATTGGACATGCATAAGATTCAGGATTACTTCCTTTACTCGGGAGTATTTTGCTTGGAAAGAATAAGAGTTAGAGGAGACTGTGTGCATGTCTTTTCCTCGTATGAGAACCTGGAGAAACTCAAAGACCTTGTGAAGTACTTGTGCTGGAACAAGTAAGGGGAAATATTGTTTCATACCGGATATAACTAAGTACTGGAACACTCATTTCAGGAAGTCATCAAACTGCATTTTTTTTCATAAGACAGCTGTGCAAAATCATGACTACTAAAAGCCAACTACAGCAATGTGGTGTTCTCCCTAAAGGAGTGAATTATCACCATTTAAAACTCTGTGGAGTCCTGACTAATCATAGAATTATAGAATAGTTTGTATTGGAAGGAACCTTTAGAGGTCATCTAGTCCAAGCCCCTGCAACGATCAGGGACACCTTTCACTAGATCAGGTTGCTCAGAGCCCTATCCAGCCTAACTTTGAATGTTTCCAGGGTGGGGCATCATCTCTGAGAAACACGTTCCAATGTTTTACCCCTCTCATCATAAAAAATTTCTTCTTTCTATCTATCTAATTCTCCCAACTTTTAATTTAAAATTATTACCCCTCATCCTGTCACAACAGGCCCTGCTAAAAAGTTTGTTTCCATCTCATGTAAGTCTCCCCTAAGTACAGAAAGGCCTCAATAAGGTGTGTCTGGAGCCTTCTCTTCTCCAGGCTGAACAATGTTAACTCTTTCATCCTTTCCTCATTGCAGAGGTGCTCCATTTTTGCTAAGGTATACTTGTTTTTTTAAACTTGCTTTTCATTCTTTGGGGTAAAAATAACAAGCCATTTGCACTAAAATCAGTATGAGTCTTTTGCTGTACTTTCTGAGAAAGGTGGAACTTTGAATTGCTTTAAATCCCGTTTTTACATTTTAATAAGAGCACCATATGATTAAATTGTGTTGACCAGTTCCAGATTAAATAGTTGTTGCTTGTGAAATTTTGCATTTACTGAAATCATGTGATATTATATCACAGAAATTTCCTGAATTTCTTGAAGGAAAAACTCTTATGCAGTATAAATGAGCTTTTTTTCTTACCCTCACTTGCAGGAAGAGGGATTGTCATTCTGTACACCAAAGGCTAACCGAAGTTTAAAAAATAACTGCAGTGTAAATGTGTGTGATTTTGTTTAGCTTTGTTAAAAGCTGATGCATCCTGTTTTAATTTTCAGATATTTTGGCTCATCAGAGTAGCTATTTTTGTCAGTGTTTGCCTAAATTTCTTAAATATCCTCTGTGTTACTTTCAGATGGGAAGAAACGTTTCATTGGCATCAGAATGCTGACAATAACACCCGCGTAAGTATCTTAGGAAGGTAATTGTATGATCATGCATACAAGATGTGGCCATTAGTGGCTCAGAACTTCGTTCAGCTTTCATTACAAATCTCCAGAGAATCCACAAGTGGACATCAGCTTCTAGGAAGTATGGAAATGTTTTAATGATATTGGTGAAATCTACTTTCTGAGCTCTGGGAATTCTGTAAATACTGATAGTGGTGAATGCCCTGTTGATAGCCAAAGGAAATTAGGAAGAGCCTGAACACAGATTTTGGTTTGTGACAAGGACATCTGGAGTTACATCAGGTTTTAGGTGATATTTAAACAAGCTGCTGCTTTCAGGTGACTGTGAGTGTCAGCTGATGAAGGGTTTGATGGTGGTTTTATCAGTGCGAGTGGTGGCCATATGCTGTAAGATTTGGTGTCTAACCATTAGCAACTACTTTCTTTCTAGTTAAAATGCAAAACTAAAGCTCCGTACCAACAAAGCCAGGATATGAACATCCTCCTTCAGTTCTTTAGACTGTCTTTTCTCTTACACTGCTTTCTGTCTGGCCATTACCCAGATATATTCTGGGATAACAAATGAAGGCTCTTATGCCGATGCTCTTCCCCAGCAGTAGGCAATGTGGCAGTAGACCACAAAATTAAACAAGACAATTTCCAGCTGGGTTCGTAATAAAGCCATTTTTGTTTATTGAGTTACTCTCTTGCAGTCCTACCCAAAGGGTCAGATCCTCAGCTGGAATGAATCAGTGTAATGGCATTAACATCACTGATGGAGAGAAACTCAGAATGTTCTTCTGTGAAATGAATGTGATGTGAGATTTTATTGCTTTTGTGGCATCTAATGAAGCCATGTAAGATGTCTGCAGGCCTTTTTTCAGAAGACGACTACTTCCCTTGATGTGTTTGCTTTAGTCATTTAATTGTTAGCTTCCTTAGTACAGTCAAATGAAGAGAAGCTGTGTGCAGCAATTTTAGTTTGTTTTCCATCTGCAAGACCCCGGTTTTTCATGGTAACATGACAACAGAGTAATCCATCCTTGATCTAAACCCCTTTTTTTCTAGAAATGGGTTTTAACCTACGCTGTACACAGACCTGAAATGATGTCGTCACCTCTGAAATGAGGGGATGTTTGTAGAGCCTTTATTGTGCAGCTGGTTCCTGTCTTCTTCCTTTAGAAAGGGATTCACAAACAGTTCCTGAAGAAAACTTGAGGAAACTGAAGTTTCCTTGGTAAACGTCCACAGTTCGGATGTATCTGGTGGCAGAAGTTATCAAAAGCTCTATTGTTCTAGATAAAGACAAATTTAAAAACATTTGCAAAATAGTTAGCAAATTTCTGCCCCATCACCGGCATTAGTTCCTTGGGCAGAAATGTCTTTTGTCCCTGTACAGTACCTAGGACAGAGGGTGCTCCTGTCCTTGTGCTCATTTACAGGACCCTCTGTGCTACTGCTACAGAGAGCAAAAGCCAGGTTCTTGTAGGAGAGGTATGAGACCATTAGGTAGTTTTGACTCTCTTAAAAGCTATGTAAAATGTTTAAATCCAAATTCAAATCCCCTACGTTTTCATCACAGAACAAGGGCCAAACAATTAATTGTTAAGCCTTTCCTCTTTTGTCACCAAAATTTTAAGAATAAATAAAGTTTTTTTAATGCTTCTGTGTTTGTCGTGCAGTCAAATGCTGTATAACTGTGTTCTTCTTTCAGCTTGGTGGAAGAACTGAAGCACAATAATGCTGATTTTCCTGATGTCAGAAGTGGAATTTATGTACATGAAGTTGTTCCAAACTCACCTTCGCATAGGTATGTAGAGCACATTATTTTCTTCACCACATATACATCTCCAGATAGATACTAGTACGTAATATTTCTATGTATATTTAAGCAATTTCTTAAACCAGTCTCAATATGTATTTAAACAATTAAAAATTGTACCTTTAGGTTTAAAATATTTGTGCAAAGATTCTACTCACATGTACAAAAGTGAAATATTGCAATATCAGAACTATTTAAATCATGGAATTGTTCAGGTTGGAAATGACCCTTAAGATCAAGTCCAGCTGTTAAGCCAATGCTGGCAAAGCCACCACTAAACCATGTCCCTAAGTGCCACATCTACACATCTTTTAAATAGTCCCAGGGATGGTGACTGAAACACTTCCCTGGGCAGTCTCTTCCAGTGTTGAAAACCTTTTCTGTGAAGAAATTTTTCCTAATATCCAATCTAAACGCCCCCTGGTGCAACTTGAGGCACTCCAAATACAATGAACAAATTTCATTTTTGTGATGTATGCTGAATATTAATAAATAGAAACTTGGATTAAGTTTAAACAGGAGACAGGATAGTATTCACATAAGACACTGTCAGAGCTCTTATCTGAGACAATGCTTCATCTTAGAGGAAGAGACTTTTTAACAGAGGAGTTGGAAAATATATCTAAAAATTATTTTAGGAATTATTAAAAAGATGCACTAGTAATAAAAGTAGCTATTCTGGATTACATTTGAACCACAAGAGAAATAATTTGCCAAGTACTTCGGCTGGCACACTTCACTTGTCTTGAAATTTTGGTAGGAGTTTGATTTCCAATGCCTGAAATACATACTGGAGACATAAAAGCATGATCTTGTAAACACATTGAGTAAAGTGAGTCAACCATAGATAAAAGTCTTTTCTATTTCTCCTTTGCTGTAATTTTGTGGAAGTGAAAGAGAAAGTTAGACACACTGGTTTTGCTTTTTTAGAAGAAAATCCTCAATAAAAACATGCAAGCCTGATTTTGCATTTAGCGAGTACTACCCATTACCCTTTCGCAGCCAAAAGGGTGGAACTTCCCTTCAAAGGAAACTAAAACAAGTACCCATTTATCACATCAGCAGAAGAGGAGGTGAATAGTCTTTGTCCTTTTTCTCTGCATGGAATGCATACTTACTGCCTTTTTCTTCTTGTCTTTGCAGAGGAGGGATCCAAGATGGAGATATTATTGTGAAGGTCAATGGGCGTCCTTTGTTGACTTCCAGTGACCTGCAGGAGGCTGTGATGAATGAATCACCTCTACTACTTGAAGTTCGAAGAGGAAATGATGACTTGCTATTTAACATTGAACCTGAAGTTGTCATGTAAATAGAAATGAGGAAGCTCTCACTATAATTAAACTCACTTATTCTGGAACACTAGATACCTCCTTTACAGCTACAGTAATTATACTTCCTGTTGACTAATGACAAGGTGGACTTACTTAATTGCCTGAGCCATTTCTGTACATAGTAGCTAGAATGACTTAAATGCCAGTTACTGAAGGTATAAATTTCAAAGAAAATTAAGAACTGTGTTCTGGGAAGGAGGAGAAAACCAAATTTTGGGTAGCTGGTAGAAATGGGGCCCACTTCCAGTTCCTGCAGGTTCAGAGCAGATTCAGTTCTGTGTTTTGAAAGACCAAAATACTACTGGAAGTGAGGGAGCACATGAAAGGGGAAATTATTCTTAAACTACAGTCATGGCTGCAGCAGACTCAAGTTATTGCAATGCATAATTAAGCTATTTTTTTTCTATGTAACTTTTTCAATGTGAACTTACTATTGGCAAAGCTTGTTCTTAGTGCTTATACGCTCTATGTCAATGCAGGTAGGTTAAATCTGTAAATATTGAAAGGAACAAAAATGGTATCAGGCTATAGAGTGTTACACCTAGGTCATGCGATTTTGGAATATAGTAAATGATTCTTATAGAATTAATGCCTTATTATATATAAATCAAAACGATGTGCTGAACAAAGTTAAGTTTGAGAAAGTGCACAGTTTTTTTAAGAATTTGATACAAACTTCTTTTGCATTTTACTGTTAAGCTTTGCTGTAAAGTTGTTACACTACTTTTGGCTTGGACTGTGTATGTTTCTACTGTAAGGAGATTAAAGTTTACACAAACAATTTATTGGTGTAAACCTCTTTTTAAACTAGTAAGTCTTCCTTGCCTCTTCTGTCTGCCTGAACAGATTCTCCCAAGAGAAAATTTTCTTAGAGAAAATTGGTCCCTGATGTTGTGAAAACCCTTTGCATCCCTGGGATATAATCATGCTGCCCTTATTTAGACTATGTTTAGAAATGCTTTGCACACAAGCCATTTATTTACACTGTTTTTTCCATGTTTTTGGATTGTGCTTTGATGTCACTTAAAGAGTATCTAGTTGGGACGCTGTTGTCCTCAGTTCTGCCTGTACGTGGCAAGAAGCAGAAAGGAAGCACTATTAACCCTGTTTTACAGCTACAGCATGTGAGACTTTTGCATAATAAAGCTAGGAAAGAAATTGCTAAGAGCTAAATCCAGATCTCCCAGGTACCCTAAGCCAAACAACTATCTTCTTACTTAGTGAGTATTGCTACAGTTCCCAAAGACGCAGAGGAGCATTTCTATCTGGAGCATTTTCTACAGCTGTATAGACTGGGTTCTTCTGGTCTTTGTTACATGCTGCTGCCCCAAAGATTAACTCCTTTTTGCATCAAGAACCTTCCCTTTAGGTTGCCATCATGCCTGGACTTTCTAGTTATACCAACTGACTTGTGAGTGACAAGCCTTGCATCTTTGGGTTTCTACAATGCCAGATATGCAGAAAAGAGCAACCTGTTCACTCCTTGCTAATTGACTGTGATTGCAACTATGAAGTTCAAAGGTGGCTGGGGCATCTTCCTCCTAAAAAATGAGTACTGTTTCTTTCCATCACACACACATTTAGTCTGTGCCTGTAATAATGGCATCACCCCCCTGCTGTCACTAAAAAAGAGCTGTTTCCCCCCCTCCAACAAATGGTGCTTAGTTGTACCTGTTGAATATTCCAACTACTTTCTGTCAAGATAAAACCTCAGCATCCAGGCTTGCAAAAGAGCATACATATGTTATGAGTTTAGGGTAAGTGTGGCACACAGAAAGATGCTGTCATGGCTAAAGCCAAGCCTATCCATCCATGTGTACCAAGGTAGTGCCAACACTTTACAGTTTGTGAGGGGTGCTTGTTTGTGATCATTGAACAATACTAAAGAAATTAAAGTATTTATGAATTTATTGATCATTTTTTCAGGTTTTGGCCAGGAAATTGTTTGGTTGGAAGACCCACAGAATGACTAGCTTCTTTTTATTGTAAGATAAGCTTTTTGGATTCCAGATAACACGGTACTGATTTTGAAATAAATTGCATAACAACTCTTATTACAGTAATACTGGATAGAGACTGGAAGTGACAAAGTATTAAAAATGGAATACACTGTTGTTAGTGCTGGCCAAGTGCCTTGGCCTTTTAATCAGGTCACTGTGTGGGGGGAGAAAGGCTGTTTCCTTACTCAACAAAAAATGTTACATTCTACCAACATTTCCTACTTTTTCTAAGCTGTCTCTGAAAACCTTGTGGAGTTCACACATCACATCTAATGCTCTGCAAGTTCCATTGCATTGTAGCAGGTTTTAGTCTGAGGTAATGAAGGTCAGATGAGGTTCTTTTAGAAAGAAAGCATTGTCATTCCCCTTGGCCGCAGGAGCAGCTGTGTCATTTCATCTGCGGTGTGTCCCTCGTCTGCTGAGACATGAGTAGACTTTATTAATTGCCACTTGTGCCCCTGACATCAGCCAGAACTGCAAAGGGTAATTACTCAAAGATAGAGTCAGCACGTACTGATGCCAGCAGTTAGCGTTAAGGTTATGATGCAACCGTGATATTTCTGTTTCATGGCTAAAAGAAGGTAAAATGGTGGTCAGTGTCCCTTTAAAACAAAATGTTCTGGCAGCCTTTCTGTTATAAGCAGTTACTGGCCATGATTCTCAAGAAAAATAAAAAAACTAAGGAACAAAAGTACGATCATCTCTCAAAGGAACTGGACTGGCTGCTACAGCTTTTCCAAATCAAAGTTGGGTCATTGACCTCATTATTTCTACTAGGCCTAATCAACACAATAAGGAATGAGAGAGACCACCAGTGGCAATATGAAAGACATGAGTATTTCAGGATGCTTCTGTGCTGCAGCCCAGCAAGGTCTGCAGTGGGAGCTGCACAGCCCTACCAGCAAGCAGAGCCCATGGGGGAGCTCCCTCTCACCTGTGCCTGCAGTGGGCCTGAGCAAGTTAACAACTTCTTAAGCTCAATGTTCAGTAGAAAAAACAAATACACAATAAAGTTCCATTCATAAGTAGAGATGGTGCCTGTTAGGAAGACAAAGTATGGGTGGAACAGAAAACAGCACAGAATAACAAGAAAATAACCATATCTTTGGGGGGGGAAATAAAAGAAGGTAGGTCAGTTGCTTTCTTTCCTCTACCTATATAGGCCAGTGTGGCACACACCTAGTCATCTTCCCTGAACCCAATAAAAGCAGCTCCTATTGGCTGATTATTTGTGGCTCCCCCACTATGAGAGGTCTAACATATTTGTACCTCTGATATCAGTCAAAAAATGTCACTGGAAAGAGAGAGGGGCACTTTCCATTTGGAAGCAAGATAAAATGAGGGAATTCCCTTAAAGGGAATCCTGTACCTGTTAAGAAACTGGACACAAAACAAGATGTATGAGTCTCAGGGCTTGCCAGGACTCATGCTTTTACATTTGCCTGTGTGTAACAGCAAGCTGGTGATTTGGAGGCTGTAGCTGCTGTGTTGTCCAGAGCAATCTCATGGTTCAGCAGTTGTACCTGCTGCAGCTCCAGGACTTTTGGCCTATGGTGATCTGAAAAATCTTGAAAAGGTACATGAGTTATTGGGGAACCTCAATGGTCACACAGAAAATCAGTGCCTGGCAGCTCTTCACAACCTGCCTTCTGCCTGCTGTTCTGTACGTTCTGCACAAGCACACACCAGCCAGCAGTTCCTCCTTTGTGCACATCTGATACTGCCTCTGCTCTGTTAGCTCTTCTCCTATGGCTTTGCAGCAGCTATTCCATACCACTATACATCCCAGACAGTGGTCTCACACTCTTTTAAGTCTGTTTTGACTGCCTGTTTCTTGCTTGAGGCTTTGTTGGTTTAGCAGAAATCAGGAATAAGGAGGATTTTCGTTTTTTAATTATTTCCCAAGCTCTAAAGTCTGGAGTGCTGTGCTGAGCATCTCAAGTCCATAGCAGAATACTAGGGCAGTGGGTTGATGAAAAGTTAATTTAACCACAAGACACTGCAGTATATAGACGGTGATGCTGCCTGTTTAGGCACCACCAGCCAGGAACTGATGTTCAAAGGCATAAAATGCTGAGGGCTTACCCCAAAGAGGGTGTGTATGGACAGCATGGATGTGCTTTCTGTACCCACATACAGGAATGAAGTCTGAGGACCGCTTTGAACTAGGAAGAAGTCTTAAAAAGAGAAAGGAAAGGGGGGTTAGCATGTTTATTTTGTTTTATTCCCCTTATTTACTTGGCTTTCTGTAATCTTCACTTAACTGGACATGCCCAGGGAAAGCCTCCAGACTCTGTTTAGTCTGATCCCTATTCCCACAATAGCAGACTATTTTTGCAACTTTGGTGTTCTGCAAATAGTAGATTTGGTCTTTTATCCAGTCTTCCCCAGTGCTAGTGTCAGCAGACCAGCCTGGTGGAACTCTGCTGTAGAAGTTTCCAGATTGATGCCATGGACTGTAAAACAAGGCAGAAAGAAAACACACTGGCGGTTAAAGCAGAATTTCTTAGAAGACCTTGCTGCCTGGTCCAATTCTCTATCTTATACCAAACATTTGAGACAATGTTATATTTCATTTTTCTACTCAAAAATGCACAACATTATATTCACTAGCAGTGAACTAATGGTTGGGGAGAACAGACCATGGATACAGGAGAGGAACTTCAGGCTGCAATTGTCACAAACCAAAAAAAAAAAAAAAAAAAAAAAAAAAAAAAAAAAAGGAAGGAGGACAAATACATTTGTTTTTTCCTCTTTTGATTTTTATTCTCTGGGCGAAAAGATCAGACAGTGCATGTCTGCCTTCCATCCTCCCTTCCTTTTGCTCTCCCTCTCTGTCAAAAGGCTTCCCCAGGGACTGTTGAGAATATGTCAATATTCAACAGCATTTTCCCTATAAAGATCTCCGGAGAATAACAGAAGCAACTTCTTGCTCTTTCTTCAGCAAACACTGGCCAGGCCTTCACAAACAGTCAACTGAGGCATAGTCAGGAAAAAACAAGTTCTTAAAGGAAGTAGTTGCCAAGGAAAATAATTGGGCAGCATGAGGTTTTTGGTGACGCAGCTCACAGCTGTGAAGTTCAATGACTTCTCAATTGCCTCCATCTGAAGTTGTTCTCCACTATGAAATGATCTTTTACCTCCCTTACTGTAAATAGCTGAGCATGATGATTTGATGCTTGAAATCTCAGAAACAGCTTGGGAAAAACCAAAACCAAACCCTAACGACTAACCCAATACACAACAAGAAAATAAAAAGCCTTCAAGTGTTTTCTCAGTAAGATCCTAAATGTTGCAGAGAGACTGAAGATAGAAAGTATGGTGCTAATGATTTTGAAGATGATTTTCTAACATCTCTGTTGGTCAAGATGATGTGCAGCACTACAACAGTAGTGCCAACTGCTCTGAACTCCTTCTGTGGGGAGAAGTCCCCCTCAGGGTTGGTGTCACGTAGACTGCCGTTCATTTCACCTGAGTTACCTGCTAGATGTTCCTCAGCATCAAGGAAAAGAAAGAGTAACTTCCCTCTTCTCAGAAAGTAGAGGTTCAAACCAAGTCCAAAAAGTTGTATCCTAAATATATTTACTATAAAGCCTCCTTCCTCTGAAGTGGCCTTAGATAACCTGAACTGATGTACATGTCTGCACTGTACAAATCCCAGGTTAGGCGAGATGACTTTCAACCCTACAGTCTTAAACCAGATTAAAAATAATGAAGGTTTCACCTTTGGTTACTAGCTAAAGGTCAATCCTAATTCTGAAGGAGTGAAAAAAACCCCAAACCCTCCACTTTTCTCTTTGTCCAGCAGAAGTAAACTGGAAAATTCTGTCAATAGGAGAAATGTAATTTCTGAGTTCGGTAATGTGATATTACATGGTATCATGTAAGTTGGGATAGGTTTTTCAATTGAAGGTAGCAAAATGTTGGGTCCTTCCTTGGCCAGGTGTTAAGCTCACTACACCATGACATGCTCAGCACAGCCACCTAACAAGAATTATCTGATCAGGATTTGAAATGCATTAATTACACTTGCCTTTCTAGCTGTTTTACCTTTAAAGCTGTTTCATTCCTGTCTATAAACCCAGATGCAAGGAACATAGGAGAATACACCTAAACCAGCAGAGACACTCCCAAGTAACTTTTTTGTGTAAATAAAAATATCTGAGCTTGGAGGTTTGTCATGTTGGTAGTTTGTTGGACACCAGTCCTCTGTTTCCCTTTGAAAGTTATGTGTGTCAACTACTGCGAGCTCTGGAAAATGAGCTATTGCTTATATTAGGGGCATAAAGCTGCCAGTTGTGCCTCTACAGAAAGACTTCAACATCTGAAATATGTTACTCCTCTGGGATTGAATATTGCCATACTGGTGTACTAAAATATTGCCATTCTGGCTCATAAATCTTACAGCGAAATCCTCCTTTTAGGGAAAAGCAGAGAAATTTTTGTGGTGGTTTAAAGGAGTTCTAATGTTTTGAAAAGCCCTTTACAGCTTCTCAGTGGTTTGGGATGTCAAATGCTATAAGAAGAAGAGAAATCAGTGGGCAAATTCTGAGAAAGGGATGAGAGGTGCAATGATGAATATATTCCATTGTATCACAAGTTTTCCCCAGCAGATCTGTGCATATGGTCTATGTTTTTGCTGGTTTTGTTGCATTACATTTTTTCAGTGTTTCTGATATTTTTTAAGGAAAAGTTATCTGACTTCTGCTGTTTAGTATTGTGTTGTATTGTTTGTGGTTTTGTTTTGTTTGGGTTTTGTTTTGTTTGGGTTTTGTTTGTTTATTTTTGTGGGGTTTTGTTATGTTGGGTTTTTTTTCCTTCACATCTGTAGCACCAGCTGCAGAAAAAGACAGACACAGGAGTAAATTCTGGTGAATTGAAATTAAGCAGCCTCTGAAAGCAGCCTGGCAAACTTCTTTGTATCACCACTAGCCTTCAGAATGAAGAAAGCTTTTCTACAGCTTATTCATGCCATTAAAGAAATTTAATATTTGTGTTGAAAAGAAAACCAGTAATTTGTACACATCTTGCACTGGTAGGTGTTATAAATTTCTCTTTAATTAGAACAACATTTGAAAAACTTTCTTTTGAAACTGGTTTTGGGTAGATTTCTATGATTCTACTGGCTGCTGCAGGCCAGGCATACATTTGCCTCTTTATGTAGCTGCGAAGGCTGTGAGAGTTTGCAGCACTTGCTATTCCTTAAAACAGCTGGGGAGAAGTTATATCCCCCAACTTGCTGATGGCAGAGAGTTTCCTTATCCACCTACACCTGACCAGGTTTGAGAACATGCTTCTGAAACTGATAAGTCAGCATAAAATATAGTTTCCTTTTCTCCAGAAAATTCTGATTCCTGTTTAAAGCCACCTACAGCCTCCTCTAACATGTAAAAAATTGCTGCAGTTATCAATCAGTTCAGTGAGGTTTTAGGGATAAATGCAGAGATTCTTAAGCTTCAGGTGGTCAGAGAGGTAGCAAGTTATGCAGTTAAAAAGATCTTAGATTTTGAATAAGAGCAACTCTTGGCACATTTGCATTTTGTATGTGCAGCATGGGTTTATAGTCACAGATATACCTTCTGTGGCCTTTTTTGTTTTTAAAGAAAAAAAAGTCAAAAAGTGAAAAATGAGCTTTCCACCATCCTTCTTTCTCTATTAGCATGGAGGAAAATGAAGGAGAAGAGAAAAGCAATCATGGCTTGAATCTCAGCTTGCTCTTCCTGGAGTTAGGAGTGGTCAGATGATACAGAGGTTTATTTAGCTGTCTGTGTCTTTACACAGTCCCATTCCCATGGCATTTGAGGTCCAGGTTCTCCAGAAGATGTAGGTGGTATGCCATGAATACCTTATAGATTACGTGATTCGCTGTGTGTGGCTTATGGGCACTATATTTCCTGGAGACTGACCATAAGACAAAATTTATATGCATGTGGCAGTGTCTGACACCACAGCACTGGTCTGTGTCCTGATTTAGGGGAGAAAATGTCAGAATGTAAACATCTTTCTTGGAGCAAAGATTTCCCTCAAGCTCATCTTGATGTTTCCAATTACAGTGACACATTTTGAGATTCATCTCCCTACAAACAGAGCTGTGGCTCAGACAGAAAGAAAATAAAATTATTTACATCTCAGACCAAACAGAGAAGGTAACACAAGAAGTGACATTTTTATTTCAAAAATTATAAAGCACACAAATTTGTTATTAAGTTCATTATATATCTGAATCCTAGACTTTGTGCAAGTAATATGTAAAGAAATCTCACAAACACCTGGCAAGGTAAAGAGAACAATCACAAGCATATTTTGATATTGTGCACAATTACTCAAATTTTTAATGGCAGCTCTACATTAACAATAATAATTAAAAAATGCATTTTTACTCCATAGTAAGCATCTTAAGCTAAAATCACACCATTTTGAGAATCTGCCTCTTGCCCAGTTATTAAATGTATACAAAATGTATATAAAACAAGGAAAGTTCTGCATGAAATTAAGGCTAGCTGCTTAGTGATGTGTAGCAGAAGTCTTTCTGCTGTTAGAACCAAAAAATACTCAGCTCATTCTTACTGATAATTTTCCACTTTTAATTGTGCCA
Source organism: Margarornis squamiger (assembly GCA_035222235.1). Classification (NCBI taxonomy): domain Eukaryota; kingdom Metazoa; phylum Chordata; class Aves; order Passeriformes; family Furnariidae; genus Margarornis; species Margarornis squamiger. The sequence continues at coordinate 63,729,896 of JAWWTY010000123.1, forward strand.
ACATTAACAAATAGAAAGTCATATTGATTGTAATGTGCTACACAGGGTAGGTTAGGTTTAGGCTGAAGTTTTCCCCAAGAAACAGACAAGAAAAACCTAGTCAGTGTGCTATTTAACTTTCTTTAATGTGAGTGTGTGTGTGTAGAGATTAGGAGGATTAGAAAAGGGGGTGTTAGTGCCATAGAGTGTGTTTTGGGTTAAACCCAAGACCTAATCCCGTGGCTGTAGCAATAGTATTTTGAAAAATCATTTTTCAGCTGCTATGGTAAATGTTTCTAAAAACAGAGGAGAGGTTTATAGTCTGTTACAACAATGAATCAAAATAACTCTGCTCATTTTCCATGCTAAGTCTCAAGAGCCTTGGTAAACACCATGCTGGTTCATTCGAAACAGGAGAATGATTGACAACGTAATGCAACTAAAAACCTGAAAGAGAAAGCAGGTAGATTAATTATCCATTAAATTAATAATCATCTGCTTCTCAGTTCCAGACACTGGACTGCATCTGCTTAATGAATAAACTGTCTGTGGGTCCAGCACAAGTGCACCATAGAAACCTAGGGCCTGATCCTAAAATCTGGGAAGGAAAAAATATGCTTGAAGTTAAGCGCATGATTAATACATTAGTGAACACTGAAATCTGGTCCATGCTGGAATTCTCATGTTGCAGATACTAAAAAATTCCTCCAAATCTCTGTGAGTGAGTGATCATGATTTGCCAACATGCATTTTTGCCTGCCATTGGTAGCAAGTCCAGAGCAGCTCTGAATTATGAGTGATGAAGACAATAACACACATACTTAATTCACTCCAGGTTATAGATACCATAAAACATACGCCATGCATTTGTTTTGCTTGCACATATGTACAAATATATGATGCAAAAAGTAGAAAGTAGTATAAATTAGGATATAAAAATTGTACAAGTATTCACCAGGGAAATCAAAGATCAAAGATGAATTTTGTAGTTAGCAGACATTAAAAAAAATGTGCTTCTACAAACTTTAGAAGAACTGTTCTTATCCTTGATCAGTTAAAAGCACTGCTGGATATATTGGCATTAATGCAGAAAACAGCATCTAAGAGATACTTCCCTCTGTGATTAATACAGACCTATTATCAAATGAGGGAGCACCAAATGTCACAGTCAGATCACGTAATAATGTTGAAATATTTTACAGTTCAACATTAGTTCAGGGTAAAGTTAGTTTTATCTAGAGCTAAGATTTTTTTTCCTTTCCCCACCCCTTTTCTCTTTTTTTTTTTATTTTTCTTTTTCCTTTTTTTTTTTTTTTACCTTATCATCAGATACAAATAAGTCTTAGCAGTTTTAAAAAGTGTATAAACTTTCTAATAGTTATGTTCTCTTTCTCTAAATCTTTGAAGTGTGGTGATGCTTCATGAATAGCTCCAAACGAGACTGGAAGATCTCTGACAATTTTAAGGGCTTCTAATTGATGAATATATAAATAAGCATCAAAGCATATATTTTGATACAATTTTTAAGTCAGACTAATCACTTTGCAGCTGGTTAAACAAACTGAAATTGTAAATTATGAATATCTGGAGTTAAGATGATTTTGATTGCATTGTGTGCAAACCACAGGAAGGAGAATCAGTGGCAGTAAGAGGGCAAGGGAGGCGATGGCTGTGGTAAAGAATCCCATTTATACAGATAAAATGTTTTCTGCAACTTCTTTGAAAAGCAAGGGGTTTGCAGTTTAATTTATTCCAGACTGTGATCAGTGCTGGACTACTTGTTCAGCTCTTCCTCTGCTTTGGTTCCTGCACCCATTAGATGTGACCAGTAACAATGCTAACATGAAGCACCCTGAAAGCTCAGGAAAACAAGATTGTGCTATCAAATTGCTAGTACTGTCTCTATGTGATTTAAAACAATGCGATTCAATGAGCCTGTGTGGTCTGCCAGAAGACAGATGTCTAAATGGACATTGCATCCTCTCTGATGTTCAGTCCCTTCACTGAAACCTTAGCCTATGGCTGTGAATATGAGCTTTTATAGATGTCTGAATTTAGTGTCTCAGCAGGGTAAAGACAACATGCCCAATTAGTCAGGGTATTGTCTCTAAGCATCCTAATGTTTAATTTGGACTGATTTTTCAGCTGACAGTTTAAATTTCAATGATTTTTTCTTTTTGTAGTCCTGATGAGTTGCCTTTCATTCTACACCATTTTTTGCTTTTCTGGCTTAAATTCATACTCTGTTTCCCCTTTACCAGAAAGAATCAATGTTGGTGGTACTTTTTTTTCCCTTTATATGTTTTCATTGTGTGTCAAGTCTCAACTAGAATATAATCACAGGATGCTAGGATTCTTATCATTTAAAGACCGAATAATAAATATAAAATTTAAGTATCCCTTAGAACATTTCTTCTCTAACCTTCATAAATCAGTGCCATGCTTTGTATCACTGGAAAAACTTAAAACTAATACATCAAACAAGATAAATTCAGCCTTGCTGGAAAATCCTCCACTTGCTTATTCCTTTTGAGATGAAATGTACAGCCCTTGAGTCAAAACTTGAAGAAGTCAGAGGGCAAGGATGCTCTCCCTTTTTTTTATAGGGCTTGGAAGAAAAAAATCCCAAATGGACTCCAATGGGAAACACTTTGTGAACTGTGATGTGTTGCTCTCTTAATTATATAATAAAAAACTTGGGGTAACCTATGAAAGATGTTTTCATTAACATTTAGACATATAGGCTCATTAATTTGATCTGTTGCCATCCAAATAAACAAGAAGCAAGTAAGGGCACGTTCTTGGAGTTGGAACTATATGAGCTTTAAGGCCCCTTCCAATCCAAGCCTTTCTAGAATTCTAGGGTTCTATGAGTTACTCATATATATAAGCTGTATCCAGGGCTTGAAAGGTGATGTATCTCCCAGATTGTGTTCAACCAGGTAGGAGCCAGCACAACCACAGCAAATATTTGTCTGAAAAGATTGGCTTTTTGGAAAACAGCCTCCATTGTCAGCCAGCTACAAAGTAACTCAACATTACAACAACCAGGAACGGGAAAAATCCCTATAAGCAACTTTGCACACACATTAACAATATTTTGATTCTGGAACATCTGAAATGAGGGCTGTTGAGGTGTTTGAGCAATGAAAACCAGCTTTTAAGGTGTGCTAGAAGTGGCTAACTACGAGTCACCAGTCAGCCTCCTCGTAAATGTGTTAGAAAGCAGAGTATGCATAGACTGGCTCATGTTCTCTATTTTTTATGCATGGAATAATACAGAAGCAGGTGATTTTAATATAAGGCAAGTAATTTGTCCACTTTATACAGTATAAACTCATCAAGCAGCTATTTTGATACTGGCAAGACTTCTGAGCAAGCCAGTTTTGTGGAGAAAAATAGAAGACAAGATTTATTCCATTGTCTTTGATTCCTCAAGATGCAAGAAAGCATCCAGCCTTTCTGCTATTAAAGTGTTTAGAAGTCCCATTAGGGATCATAGTAAAGCTGCATTTTTTGTGCTTCACCAATTAGGTCAGGTTGTAAAATTAAATAATCTCTAGCTTTGTTATCCCTGTCTTTCCACTCCCACCCACTGTTTTTTGCCAAATTGAGCTTTCCAAATAGTTGCAGCAGACAAGCTTGGGGAAATGCCAAGCAAAGAAAGGAGGATTTATGAACAGAAAAATCTGAGAAATTCTAACTTTTTAATAAGAGTAGCTATATTGTTATTAGCTATATTAAATATTGTAAATCAGATGAGGAGGATGTAGTGAGGCAAGATTTATTAATTAGCTTATCATGAAATAAAGGTAAATAAATAAAAAAAACTTCTTTATGAAATAGAAAACAGTAGTTTTCTAAGAATAAACTGTGTGTGTGTGAAAAAAACACGACTATCTAATAAATATTGATTTTACTTTCAGTGGTGACACTGAGAAGCAATATGACAAAGGCAAAGAGCAAATCCAGACATGAGTCAATCACTTCCATATTTGTTGCAAGTACAGATAAGGTACTAGTCTTCGTGATTAGCTTGCAAGCTGTTGAGAACTGGACCAAAAGTAACAAAGCCCTTTAGCATTTGTCATGCAACAGCTATAATTGTATGTGAAGGAGTGACCTGGAATTGAGCCGAGTGGCCAGCTGGAAAATATACAGCCAGTTTTAGGATCTGTGCAAATTACTAAGTTGACTACTTCTGAAGAAACAAAGCTAAAAGTGTTCAGATCCCTTTGAAACATTGCAAGAATCAAATTGCAGATACATCAAACCAAATGGCGGACAGCCTAGTTCTGGTCTGGCCCAGCCTGGACTGGCCTATCCTGTCCTATCCTGTCCTATCCTATCCTGTCCTGTCCTGTCCTGTCCTATCCTATCCTATCCTGTCCTGTCCTGTCCTGTCCTGTCCCATCCTGTCCCGTCCTGTCCTGTCCCATCCTGTCCCGTCCCATCCCGTTCCATCCCATCCCATCCTATCCTATCCTAGTCTTGCTCTGTCCTATGCTGACTTGACCTTATTGTGGTAATAAACAAAAATGCAACTAGGCAGTTGCAAGGTGTTACCCTCTGATACTCTTCTCAAGGAGTGCGTTCAGCTGGTAAAAGAATATGATTATGTAATGGTCTGTAGTTTTTAGCTGAATGAAACAGAGTAGGTTTAACCTCTAAGAAAATGTTGCCCTCGAATCAGAGGAGTTTTACCCTGATTGGGATGAATTTCAGAACAGCTTAGGTGTATCCTGAATTTTAGTCATAGAATTGTAGAAACATTTAGGTTGAAAAGACCTCCAAGATGATTGAATCCAACCATTAACCCAGCACTGCCAAGTCTAGCACTAAACCATGTCCCTAAGTGTCACATCTACATATCTTTTGAATACTTCTAGGGATGGTGACTCCACCACTTCCCAGGGCAGCCAACTCCAATACTTGACAATGCTTTATGTGAGGAATTTTTTCCTAATATCCAATCTAAACATCCCCTGGCATGACTTTAAGCTGTTTCCTCTTGTCTTGTAAATGGTTATCTGGGAGGAGAGGCCAAGTCCAACCTCACTACAACCTCCTTTCAGGCAGTTGTAAAGAGTGATAAGATCATCCCCAAGCCTCCTTTTCTCCAGGCTAAACACCCCAAGCTCCCTCAGCTGATCCACACAAGTCTTGTGTTTCAGTCCCTTCACCAGCTCTGTTGCCCTTCTCTGGACATACTCCAGCACCTCAATGTCTTTCTTGCTGTGAGGGGCCCAAAACTGACCAAAGAACTTGAAGTTTGGCCTCACCAGTGCTGAGCACACAGAGACTTCATTGCCCTGGTCCTGCTGGTAACATTATTTCTGATACAGGCCAGGATGCCATTGGCCTCCTTGGCCACTTGGGCACATGCTGGCTCCTGTTTAGCTGGCTGTGGAGCAGCACCCCCAGGTCCTTTTCTGCCAGGCAGATTTCCATATACATAGGTCAGATATTCACCATTTTGCAGTAAAGGAATTGGGACCTTGAGCTTCATTAAAATATGTGACGAGTCAGAGTTGTACCCAGGTTGTCACTGAAGAGATGGGCAACAGTATTTTGCACTAACATTTCCTAAATGATGAAGGATTTTAGACTAGATAGCCAACACTACTGTTGAAGTGAGAAATATAAAGTCACAAGCAACTGTAATTACTTGAATAAGAAACAGAGCACATGATTCCATAGAAAGAGCCTGGATGTCATATTGCTTTTTTCTTAGGTTAATGGAGGGACATCTCAAGAATGAAAATAACACCCTTCTATTCAAAATACCAGTTCCAATGTATAATCAGACTAAAATGCAAGAGAAAAATCTCGGCCCAGGGTCTAATACCGTGACAGCCTGTCATCCTACCTCTGATATATAAATACAGAACTAACAAAATCTTATTTTCAATACTAATACTGCAACAGAATAAAATTTGAATCAACACCAAAGGCAGTTTCATAAATTTTGTTGTGGAGCTAGATGTATTGATAGAAATGTTCAACTTCAGTGATTGCCCCTAGCCTCTAATAGCCTGGAGATGCATTTTTTGGTACACAATGAAATTATTCTTATGACATCTCTTACAACAGTATCTTGTTGTTCAAACAGGAACTGAATATGAAATAGATATGTCTTTTTAACTCTATAAATTGTGGCAACTGTTTCTTTACAGCAGATATTTTGTTTCTCTGGGAGAATCTCCCAATTAGTGGTGGCCTTTTGTAACAATGCTTTTTAAAATCTTTGGCTGAAAACTTAAAAAGTAACCATAACATCATAGCCTTGAATCTTAAGGCTGTACTTACTTCTGCAATTAGATCAGATCTTTTTCCAGTTACTTTTCTAAATCCATTTATGGTGGTATGGAAGGTAGTATGACCAATAATGGAAGTTAAAGAAGTTTTCAACAGAATAGCTTTAATCCGATCCTCAATAGTGTGTAATAAAATTCTATCCTTTAGTGAAGAGTTATCAGATCTCAGAAAAGAACCCTTACACCCCTACTTACCAGTTCCAAATAAAATAGACATAGTACTGATGAGACTATTATTAGGATTTTCCTTTCTGGGGCATAAATGAATTTAAATTCCTTTTTGAAAACTAGGCATCTAACTGCTGCATGTACCACAGTGGCTTGGTTCCCCTTTCCTACTGCAGACTGGAACTGCTTCAGAGCCAGAACCAACTTCACTCTGTGTGTGCAGCCTGCAGCCCAGCTGCTATTGAACTCTAAATAAGTGCATTGACTCACACACTCACTCTGACTTAGCCTGAGTTTGTGGTTTAATAGATTTCCCAAAAGCTTTGAGAAGTTAGTTTGACATTTTTTGCATGGCTGGCATACAGTTTAACACACAAACAAGAGTGTGGGAATGCACTTCTTTGCCTACTTCTCCCTCATCAATATTAAAAGGCTTCGTCTGTGAAATTTTCTAGCATAGGCCATAGTGCAACAGTGGAACCACAGAAGTAGAAGCGAGTGAACAGAAGTAGTCATGGACTGAGCAGTTCTGGGATCAGTCCTACAGCTCACCTGGAAACCTTCATCTCCATCTCAGCTTCCTTGATCTTCTGTTGAAGGGCTTATCCCACTGTGGGCTCTGAGCAGTATCTGTGTAGTCCACCCCATACAGAAGATGTGCTGCACTCTGCAATGTTCGTACTCATTAAGAGCAAGAAGGGACAGCAATTGCCTCACTTTTGTACTTACTGGAACATGAATGATGTGGAAAGGTTTGGGTTTTTTGGTTGGTTGGTTGGTTGGTTGTTTTTTTTCCATATTTCCTATTTCTTCCTTTCCACACAGGAAAAAGATTTAGTTCCATTCAGACAGATTGACCTTTAAGGTCTCAACAGATCCCTTTCATGAATTACCATAAATATATTAGCTAATTGCACAGGAAATAAGACAAGGAAAACCCGGTGTTTCTTACTCAGTGTCCTATGAGTGCTGTGTGATTCCTGCCCCAGAGGGAAAAACAAAAATCTGATTGGATTATATTATGAGAACTGGGGAGAAGCTATCTCAAGCAAGTCTTAACTGAGATTATTTACTGAAGTCCAATGTTGCAATATTGAAACATCTCTCCTCAAGTGCCATCAAAGCTGAGAAGCATCTAAACTCCAAAGATGTGCAACCTACAGCTGCATCTCTGCATCTATCCTATGTCAATGCAATTGTGATGAGACTAAGTATATAATACATCAAAATCTATATAGCATGTCAGAGTCTCTGCTCCAAGCCTGTTCCTGCAGCTGTTCTTGAAAAAGTGCTATGCTAGGGTATTTTCTGGCTTCTTGTCATGTTTTCCTCTTTCTTTAAAAAAAAACCCCAAACAACCAAAACCTGATTAGGAGGGAATATACCCTTTCAATACAGTGTAATTGTAACTATTACATTTGCCTAAGAAATGTGGAATCAGACTTTGATTACATTCATTGGTTAAGGGAGTTCAAGCTAACATCTCTCACCTCCTAGTAAATTGGCTTAACTAAATAACTGGTAGAGAATATGGCAAAAACTGTTCTTAAAAAGGGTTTAAGAGGTTTTGAACAAGGACATAGTAAGAAGCACGACCTTAGCTTAGTTGGCAGAGTGACCTAGACTTGGTCCTTGGGTCATAGTAAATTTTTTCCAAAGATAGTTTTAATAGGATGATCCTTAGGTACTTGGGATGTAGCACAGAATTCTGGACTTTGCTCTGGCAGCAGGTACTGCAAGGCAGGTCACCTGGACAAGAAGTACCTGTGTTATTGTCAGCTTTAGAGCTTTCTTCCATCAACGCATTTTTTTTTTTTATTTGTGCTTAGTTGTCGGCCATTTTTAGAGAGCTTCCTCTAAGAACTGTGGAAGTGAGCCCTGAGTGGAAGAAAGTCTTAAATCAATGTGAAATGCTTTCAGAAAGAGGTGGTATATACACATCCTTTCTTCTTTGTGGGTGGCTCCAGAGAATAATGATCCTACTTCTTATACAGAGGCAAAAGGGCAAGACGGGGGAAAAAATCTGACCCAATTGTAAGCATCACTGTAAGCAGCTCAGAGGGAGGAGGGTAATGCAAACAGTTCCATAAGATAGAAGTCACTTTATTGAAAGCAGCTGGCAGGCAGAGAAATAGGATATTTTGGCACCATCAGAAACTTTATCAAGACTTAGCCATGTAAGGCTGCATTGATTGTTATTTATAGCATCAGCTTGGAGGGGGTATGGAAATTATACCAGGAACCTCATTAGTATCAGCATGTGAGCCATGGCCAATCTTTCTGCTCTAGTGACTGTATTCATTCCATAACACAGATAGAGCAGGCAGCCAGGGAGAAATTTTCTCAGCGGTTTTCAAGCCTTATTATGGAGGAAACATGTAAAAATGGAGAGCAACTGCAATAATGACTGTGTTTTCTAGAGTCACAGATGTACTGCCACCCCACCTGCCTTTCTCTTCAGTGGAAAGCAGATTTCTCTTTTCCTCAGAAATTAAGACATTGTAAAGGGGAAAGTTTCTAGAGATAAAGCTTTAAAAATCTGTTATTGTCTTTGTCAGAGGAGAGTGTACGATAAACTGAAACAGTCAAGGAATGACCTTTGCCATTAGCAGATGTGCAAGTTATATACTGTATGACCAAATGTGGCATGAAGAGGTTTTAATTGTAAACCTCTTATCAATTTGAGAATGTGTCACTCTTGCAGGCACTCATTTTCTTTAACTAGGTCACCTGATAGTGAGCCAAGTCAAAGAGATGGCTGATTGTTTAAACCAAGATGCTGCCAATTGCTGATATTGCCCATACGATACAAAATAAGTGACACAGATCTGACTCACCCCTAATTTTCAGGGGGCCTCTTTGTGCTACAATCTCATTTTGAATATTTGCTGTGCTTTTGTGTTTTGCTTCAAAAAAAACCTTATTCAGGTCTGAGCAGCTGGTGTGTTTGCCCCACTAGCTCTTGTCAAGGTAAAAGCTAAAAGAGACTTGGTTTTCAAAGGGTTTGAAGGACTGGTATGTATCTTTGAGGGCTTTGGTACTTTGTTTGCAGACTGGATCACCAGAGAATTACAGAAGGGACAGACCGAACTTGAGGAGTCTGTCTATGTAAAGAGCAGAGCTGCAAAAATTTTATTGAAAAGAAAAATCATGGCTCAGTGCAGATTTTTCCCTATGTGCTTGCTACTGCTTATTGTCTGCATTTAATAGCATATCCAGATTTTTAAAATTCAAACTCTTTTGCAATCTGACTTTATTCTACTTGTGCTATATCAGGTAGGCTGAGTGGAAAAAGACATGCAAGAGCACTATATTTTGAAATTCTGCATTCCTATGGGAGTCTGTTAATTTTCAAAGGTTGTAGTTTGGGCTCTAACTGAAAAACTAGGATAGAAGTTAAGGCTCTGATACTTTTAAGTATTATGCCTTAGCTGAATTGGATTTAAAGTTGTTTTTAAAAAAAAATCAAGGTTTATTTTGTGTTCTAATTGTTTCATTTACTAGACTCTTTATTGATAGCAAATGAAGAGGTAAAGTGCACATGAAGTACAGCTATGTCATTGAAACATCTGATTTAGCTCATCTCTCCAGCTTGGTACAGTCATTCCTAATTGCTTTACCTCTGAACTTTTCTTCTCTGTGAATTAACTACCCAGGAAAGCTTTTTCTGACAGCCTCACTCATACCTGGAGTTCCATTATGTTCAGCCAGTGCATCCAACCAAATTTTTTTCTCTCAGAATGAATGATAATTTAGAACATTTCCTTGTCTTATGGTTTAGACATTATAGGAAAATCCAAAATGTCTAGGCCTTGAATATGCTATTTTTGCGTGTGATTTTTATATGCAAATTTGCCGTTTCCCTTTTAATAATAATTCTAATCTGATCTATTCTTTCCAACAGCCCTCTTTGATTCCTTATAAGGGCCAATTAGATCTACTACAACAAATATACATCTGAATTGGCACTTTAAAATTTATTCTTCTTATTTATTTCCCCTTATGGTTAAAAATCAGGTGGAGTAACATCACATATTTCCAAAAGACTGAATGGTATCTTTTTGTTCATTGCCAGTGCAGAGATCCTTCCGCATCATTTATCTACAACATTGCTTCCTCTCCTGGACATTATTACATTTGCAGACAAACTTGAGGATTCCTAGTATGCATTTTTACTGAGAAATTACCTGCAATGTGCATTTGTCTGTAATTCTGAAAGAATGTCATTTTTTCCCTGGTAGTGTTTTATGGTGCTGCATTTAAGATTGGGCTTCTGCAGTTAGAAATTTCCAACTGCCCAAAGACCTTTTAAATTTATTCTTTTGTAAGCTGTCAGTAAGTGACTGAAGTAATGTAATCTTGTGTTTTCTGGGCCAGAACTGTTGAAAAGGGAATCACCCTGTTATTCTCAAATGAGGTTTTAAATAACGAGAGAGGATTACGTGGTCTCTGGGGACTGCACTTGAAGTGTAGCAGACAGACTTTAAACATCCTGTGCCTTCTATTTGCATAAACATTGGTTGGGAAATCATTCAGATCAGTAGTCTTGAAAACCCTCAGTAACCACCTGGCTACCCTTAGGAATTAGATGTACAAGCCTAACTTCAGGGCGTGAGTGAGATGTGGGTTGAGGGTCGTGCCCAGGCTGTGACCAACACCTGAGCTGGCAGCCAAAGAGATGCTCTTCTCACAGCACTTGATAAGGGCAGAGGGAGGGGAGCAGCGCATCAAAAGGACCAATAACAGGGATCAACGGAACTATTTTTACATCTTTTAAGTCATCACTCTTTTTAGTTCCTCAAAAATTTAGATGGAATACAGAACCACAAAAGAGAGGTTTCCACTTTCCAGGAGAAAATTATGTTTCCTACATGAATGCTTCTAAAGCCTCCATGTGACATATTTAGGATTGTTTAAGGATATTGCTTATGCCTGGTACCGGTACCAAAATTAGATAAAGCAGTATTCTCCAATGACACTATGGGAAATGAGAACTTCCTAAGAAAGATACCAATGGCTGAGATATGAATATCTCCTTTTGTAACTGTTGTTGGATTACCCATTCAAGTGGGGCCACAGAGAGAGCAGCATTATGCTTTAACTTTGGAGCCCTGAAGTAGGAGAAAGGGATATGAAATAATTTTAAATGTTATATAGAGATTCCCACAGAGATAATGACAGTCAAGGAGAGAATTTGATAAAGTAGGAAAGGGAGAAAATGCTGTTAGGCAAATTGGAAATCTGGGGTAATGCAGTGAAATTAAACAGTCTGAAGAGCAGAGGAGTGTCTGGCAAATGTTATATAACTGAAATTAGTCTGGCCAGCTTTGGGTAGAGAAGAGCCAAAACCCAGAGCAGGCTCTGGTAAGGACCGCCCAGAAAGAAGAGCTGGAATGGAAAAAACTTGTGGAGCACTTTCCAACTGTCCCAAATTCCTTTGTCAGTAATGTGAAGTGCTCTTTACAGATTGCCTTGGATGGGGTTGGAGGTGGTGAGGTAGTGTCTAAGCGTTAGCATGAACCTCGCAGCTTTCGTTCATACACAAGCTGAATTGGTGGAGAGGAAAGTTGAGTCCCCAGTATTTCTGTAGAGAAAAAAAAAATTATATTTAATTGCTGAATTTTTCCCAGTTTGCCTACCAGCATTAAGCCATTGTAAGAACACTCGGCTCATTGTCTCAGAAAAGATATTACCAGTGGAGCAACTGTGGTGTTTCAGTGAAGCATTTAAAATTAAATCACATGAAGCCATCTAATTTCTTAGTTTCCCATTCCAGTAAAGCCTATTTTCTGGTTCAAAAACATCTTGAGTGCCCTCAGCTTCTCATGACCTACATTGCATGCATTAGATAGTCTTTCCCTGCCCCCCCAGCAGTGACAGACACTCAAGGACAAAATGTCAATAATATTTTCCCAGAAACAGTGATGATGCATGTCTGAGTCAGGGAGAGAAAAACCAAAGGGTGTATAAACAATACAAGCCCAGAAAGATGAAACTGATGGAAGAGAATCTGACAGAATTTGTTGTTTTCACAATTTTACATAAACACTCAGTATATTCAATATCGAAGTGGTGTTATTTGCCTTTCAAAGTATTGGAGGTGAAATAATTGTTGTTTCAAAGATATTGTTAAATTAGGCATCTTATTTTTTTCCTATAATCCTCTATTGTGTAAACGGACAATTATTTTTAACTTCTGTAACTCAAATGTGAGATAATGCAATTCTAATTTTTTACCTGGATACTTACTAGTGACATCTATTAGCGTGACATATGAGCGTTTTAATTATATATTAGGTATATTTCCTTGAAACATGTCTAAGTAAGCTTATTACTGAAGTTTTGAAGTAGGGGCACAGAGAGGTTTGAAGACAACCTGGAACAACCAATAATGAAGTAGGTTAAAGCTGAGGACAGCCAGAAAATATGTAGACTTCTCAAACATCTCAGCCTCCTTTTCTGTCTTGATCCATATGATTAAGTTCTCATACTTTGGAACAGGTAAATTTCTTGATTGTATGAGATTAAAGATTCTGATATAAGTGGATTTGTTAGGGGTGGTTAATGTGTTGACTTTTAGGACAAAGAGGTAGATCATAGAATGAAACATAGAAGGGCTTGAGTTGGAAGACACCATAAAGTTCATCCCGTTCCAACCACCCTGCCACAGTCAGGGACATCTTTCACTAGACCAGGTTGGTCAAAGCTCCATCTAACCTAGCCTTGAACATTCACAACTTCTCTGTGCAACCTGTTCCAGTGTCTCACCACCCTCGCAGTAAAGAATTTCTTCTGAACATTATTCTAAACCTTCTCTCCTTCTGCTTGAAACCATTCTCCCTTGTCCTGTGCGTGCTCCTGTAAATTAGTCTCTCTCAATCTTGTTAGCTCCGTTCAGGTACTGAAAGGCTGCAGTTAGGTCACTCTGAAGCCTTCTCTTTTCCAGGCTGAATAATCCCAATTCTCTTAGTGTTTCCTCATAGCCAACATGCTGATGATGGACTTTGAGTGTACGGAAAGAACAGAGGTGTTTTTAGCAAAATAATTCGTAAATCTTCAAATTCTGTAATTTGAAGACCCATAAATTCTTATAAGGAAATAAGGTAGGAACAAGGCAAATAATGTCATTTATAGTCCTTGTATTATTCTACCAGCAAAATATCTCCATGTGACTTAGGGAATTTGAGTTTCAGGTTGTATTTTTTTATCATTCTGTCATAACTGATGTGGTTGAGGGAATCTTAAATAGAAATTTCATTTCTTGTGGTAAGGCAGTTGTAACACTTAGAACAATAACTGGAAAATGCCGATGTGTGTGATTATATTTGTCTTTGCAATCCCATTCACATTAAGGAGAAGTGATTATAGATTAAGCTGGTTCTTCCACTTGTATTAGCAAATCAGTTGCATGGATTTCAGCAGAATATGCCAGATGGCTTCAGTGGCTGCATGAAAAATTGTTTAATTAGAATAACAAAGTGTGATGCTCCAGCCAGTGGTTTGCTGTGACTCTGCTACAGAGGGCCTTTATGACTCCATTTCTGTGTCCAAAAAAACCTGCTGTTTAGATTCTGTAATGTGTTTTGTAACAAGCACTCTAAATAGATTTTCAGTTTTGAGAGTGAATCTGTGGGCTCTTGATGTTTCAAGTAGGCCAAGTAAAATGAGATAGCAAATTTCTTACATAAACAGACAAGAAATTTAATTATATGAATCCAGCCCATAGGTCTCTGACTTTGTTTCCTAAGGGAACTTTGATGCACCAGCATTTGTAATTTTTTGACCCTCAGAATGCAAAGAACAAGTGTGTATGAAGTACATAGGCTCCCTTTGATGAGCAGGGGAAAAATTGGACATCTTGGAAAATATATAACACATGTGTTAAGTAAGGAGAAGATTAATGCTAAGCAACAGGAAAAACTAAGAATAGGGGTTTTATGTATTATGAATACTATCCCTCTCCAGAGCATAGACTCTGGATTCAAGCCTACAGAATGGCATATCCATACATTTTAGAGCTTAGAGGATCTTCTGTGGCTAGAGATTTACATCTGGTTTTTGAAAGAGTAATGCTCATGCTTTTCTTTAAAAGTAGGACTCCTGAAGACAAAACTGGTTCTCTTGTTTTATATGAGTCTTAAGCTTTAAGCACATACCAGGAAAAGAGCTGGTCCAGACAGGCACTGAATGAGGGGCATTCAACCCTTCTGTTCATACCACTGTTCTGGCCTCCTGGGCTGTGCTTTGAAGAACTGGAGCTCTCCCTCTCCACTGTGCCAAAAGGAATCCAAGGTCCAGCAGGGAACAAAGGCAGAAGGGGTATCCAACCTGTGGCTAGTGTAGGGGAGGGAGCCTTGGGTTTTGTTTCTTTCTAGCACAGCTACAATTTGCACTAAAAATTCCTTGAATAGAATATGGGAAGAAAATTTATACTACATACACAAACAGTATTCTGCCTTTTTCAAGATTAGGAATCTCTCTAAACTAGGAATATTGGAGGAATGGCTTGTTCCTGTATCCCAGATGGGCACAGGGCAGGAAGCATCTAGACCAAAACATTTCGGCATTGGCACCTTTGTTCCACCAGGATCCTCTGCTCATGGTCTAAGTTCCTCAATGGCCGTAGCTGTCAGTGACTTGACTAAATCTACACAGTTTAAATGAAGGACTGAATCCAGATCACCTCAATCTGGCCTACAGCCTTACTGTAAAACCACTGCCCCACAGGTAGCAGCACTGCTTTAATAAGCAGCCTGTGGGCTTGTAAGTTTGTGTACCATTTCCTTCTCCAAAAATTGCTCTCAGATTTCCTCCTTTTCAAAAAGGTGAAAAGATTTTCCTAGGAAAATCCCGAACGAAGACTTCTTGATCAGAATTCTGGCAAGCCATTCTTGCAGTAGGAAACCTTGGAGAGCAAAGACAAAATATAAGTGGCTTTAGCTGAAATAAGCTTTGACCTTTCTGCTGTGGGCAAGTGGAAGGATCTAATTCCATGGAGCTGAGTTTTTGGTGTTTGATGCTGAATGAAAATGAAAGCTTTGCTGATGCTGGTATGACACAAAATGAGACTGTACAGTGTCAGAGGCCAAGCCAAACAGCGGTAAAAACAGTGACTGACTCTTTCTAACCTCAGCTGTAGGTGAAATAGCACCTTAGGTTTTCCCAACCACAAAGACATCTCTGTGTTTTTTGGTTGGGTTGTCTGTTTTGTTTTGTTTTGTTGTTTGGTGGTTTTGGTTTGTTTTTTTTTTTAGTATAGAAAATTCAGAAAAAGCATCAAGAATGGTTTGTAGTTTTCTACTTTGGTTTCGAAAATGAACACAACACTGAACTGAACTGTGAGCTGTTTAAATTCTGGTACTAAGAATAAAATGTCTTATACCAGAAGAAAAAGAAGGAAATCTGGTGTGATGAAAAAAATAATACACAAGGAATATTTCATATTTTAGGACATTATCTATGTCGGCACATGAACAACCTTTTAAGACCTCACAGGCAAATTTAGAGACCAAGATTAGGCACTGAAATCTTAGCAAATAATTCTTTGAGCACAAGTATTTTCCTTCCATTGATATCACGCAGCATTTTCCACAAGCCGATTGCATCGTCATAGGACCAAATGAATTAAAAAAGGCCCATTTATTATTTTTCTACTGAATACTGATTTTTGGGCTATGTACTATCCAAATTTTTTCATTATTCTTTGTGTTTTAGCCCACGTCCTAGCTGGAGCTTACTGTAGTTACGAGTTAGATGACTGGACTATGCGAACATTCTTTGTCTACTTCACTCATGTCTGTTTTTCAGCAAAAAGTCACCAGGACTCAAACTGTTATGGAAGAGACATTTTTAGGTACTTCATGTGGTGATGATGCAGTCATTGGGACCGTTAAATCCACCAGAGGAAAAATAACCAACTTTTTGGCATAGAGGGCAATGCCATCTTAACTACAGTACCCATTTCTGACTAGGTCTGATTTCCTATTTTCTTGTAAAAGAAACAGAGGTATTTCATCATATGTCTTTGCTGAACACAGCAGGGTGCTGTCAGGCAGTCAAATAATTTATAGCAGAAATAAATTGACATAATTTATAGAGACCAGCTGTGAAGAAGCAAAACGCACAGAGATCACCAATGGCTTTCACAGCTACTATCTGGCAACAGCAAAGGATGAGGTTTAGGAAGCTGGGTATACATTACAGGCTAAAAAAAGTATGTCATGACTCTCAACTTGTCACTTCATGTCTCACCTTCTCCAACATGTTTCTATGACTGCATTGATTATTCTGGGCTTCTTATTCCAAGTCATTAATCCAGGCCCAGTTCCCATCCTCCAGCAAAGATTTAAATCTTTGTACACTCATTTTCAGTGTCATTCCCTTCACTGGTCTGTCTTTGTCCCCTCTCCAGTTCTTGGTAGACCATTTCTCCTCTATGGTTCCTCACATGCAAGTTCATGTTTCAGCTGCATTTTTATTGTCTAGTTTCTGTACCAAAATATCTGTGTCCCAAGGAGGTGGGAATCTGGAAGAGACAGATGCCCTAATTCTCATTCTGAAAGACCAGCACTACAGGAGACATGAGAATCTTAAAACTGTTCTGTGAGGCCAGAATTGGTGCTATTTAGCATTTAAAACAGAAGCTGTTTCTGTTGAGCTCATTAAATCTATGATTTCATAAAATTTTATCTTGTAAAACTTTGTCTAGATTTGGTGGAAAGCAGTGAAACCATGTTTCATGTATGAAAACACCATTTTCACTGTATTTCCAGTATGCGTTGTAGCACAGGCTTCTAGCTTCTCCAAGAAAATGTCTCTGGACTTTTAACATTGCAAAAAATGTTTAATTTTCCTGGTTTTGTTCTTGAAGAATGCTGAACAGTTGCACAATTTTGGCTGATACTTGCCAGTAAAATTCAGCCTAAGGCTAAATTTTGTGAGCAACATGTAAAATTGCAGCCCAAACCATTCAGGTCTGGCAAAGCTACAAGCTGTTAAATACAGAGTCTTGTAAGTGGAAGTGTCAGTAATGTTTAATAGTAGGCAGTGCTACCAACTCCACCTATAAGATATCTTAAATCTACTATTAGTTCTATAAATTAGATCATGCTAAAAGTAATATCAAAACAGTAACAAACATGTTTTTATCAAACTTGAAATGTCATAAAAGGTTTTACAGCCTTAAACTGATATATAAATGTAGGTTCTGATCTTGCATTATATCCTAAGCAGAGGCAGAAGTCAGTGTTTTTCAGTTGTGGTGTCAGTATTCCCAAAACACTTTATTGGCGGAGCTTCCCTGCCTTGATCTGCTACATAAAATTTACGTGGGAGTTCCTGTGCTCTGCAGTTCATGGCCTGAAATCCCTGCTCAGTCATTCTACAGACCAACTCCCCCTGAAGTCAGGTTTCCCTAAGAGAGTGTTGAACAATAACTGGACAAGGATCTCTCTGTGTGTTGAAACATTTTTACTGTAATGCTACCCGTGTAGCATAGCTTTTGTGATGTTTTTATGATAAGGGAGAGCAGGATCAGGGTGTACATACGGAGGAGGGAGTTAACAAGCAGTTCAATAATTAACATCTAGCAGACCTAAATTCTTTCTCAGTTGCTGGAAAGCAGCTGTTAAAGGGATTAAAAGAAGGATGAAAAACCACAGTTGTTTCAGACAAGTAAGTCTACTAATATCTTCCAAAGTTTGTGTTGAATCTGTGGAGAGCAAGGAAATGGAGAATGGAATGAAATGTCAGGGATCAAAATGGATTTTAAATGTCCTGAAATGCCCATACTTTAGCCCAGCTCTCAGAGCTACCATGACTTCCTCTTTATAATTCGTGATCAGCCAAGATACCTTTCCATCTTGCATTGCCTCAGGCCTAAAGGAACTATGTAAAGGTTTTTCTTCTACCAAATTTAGCTAATCCAAAACCATCTCAGGAATTCCTAATGTCTCATGTACATTTTCCTTTCTACCTTATGTCCTTGTGTAATGGTTTTGGTTGCTTTATAAGAATTTATTTTGTCTGCCTGAGGCTCCTGTATTATTTCTGTTATCTTATTGCAGAGACAGCAGTAAGCACCAGCCATAAAGTCACAGCAGAAGCATCAGTTTATTAGATTAAAGTGTATCTGATGAGATTTTGTGCTCGAGATGCCCTGGAGTGAGATGAGAACTAGAGGTTAGCAATGGAGACTATTGCTCTTCTTTGCCTCTTGCCACTCTTGTGGGCTTATTCTGCAGAATCAGAGTTAGAAAATGAAAGAATTCTCCAGTGCCAACCTTTGCTGATAATTATTTTCCCTCCTGAAAAAGCTGAAAACTGTATTTTACATCACCTAAAAGACTGGCAGTGTGCTTATCCCCCACAACAATGCTCACAGAAGCTGAGGGAAGAAGGAATGAAGATTAACATTAAATAGGAGGTTTTCTAGATAATTTATTGTTACTTTTACTTATATTCCTTATTATCTTTAAAAAATTATAAGAGATTTTTAATTTGATAGATACAATTTCTACCACTGCATTGGTCTTCAGATGCTCTTCTGTGGCGTAATGGGTTGTTTGCCCCACTGCAGAGAAGGCCTTTCCTTATCAAGATTCAGAGTTCCTGCATGTATGAATCAGACTTTCAGTTGTCTCCACTCCTCTTATCAGCAAAGAGAAAGGTGAAAAGAAATTAAGCAGAGATGAATTTTCAGCAATGGGGAAGTTTAACTGCCTGTCTGCCTGATGTTTACAGAGTGAGCCTTCTGGGTGCAAACACTATTTTAAAAAAAAACTTTTGAAAAAGAGGAGGATTTAGTCCTTAGGGTACAATGGGGCTGCACTGAATACATCAAGGATGATCATACTAGACTAATTCCCCCTCAGAATGCCAACTTTCCTGAAGGTATTTAGAAGACAAATACCAATAGAAATGAACTATGCTTCTAATAATGTAGATGAATGGAGTCCAGGCTTATGAATTCTTGAGGAAAATGAGTAAAGACAATTTCACGCTGGCTCCTTGGCATAATGATAAAATAGAAGGTCTGTACTGCTGGACTGAAAAGGAATATGAATATTCCTGAAATCTACAGTCATATCTTCAACCTGTCAGGCCTATTTCACCTATTCTTGTTGTGCTGGGAATGCTGGTTCTTAACACTCCTTAGGCTTTGTGTTCTCCTGGAAGTGACGTCTCTGGTAGAATGGAGTGGCAGAATTAATACACAATAGGAATTCAGAATATTTGCTGAATCTGAAGTTTATAATAGCATGGCATGGAGTCTCATTTTAGAAATGAATTAAAAAGGAGTAGGATAACTACACTTTCAAGTAGGCTGGCAAGCAGAGATGGGACCATAAATCAGGGTTAATGATAATGGCAACATTCCAGTTTGGAAGGGAAGATGAACATAAGGAGTATTGCAAGAATTGGTGCTAGGCCCAGCTTTACTAAAAGCCATTATTTATTATATTAATGGAAACTAAAGAACACTGAAGTCAGAGCTGCTGCCAAAATATACGGAAGATGGAGAAGACATCGCGCCTGGCTTCAGCTATCTGAATCCTGCTTGCTAGAACATTTTAGTTTTCTAAATTCTCTTGAAATAAAAAAAAAAAAAAAAAGAAAAAATTAAGATAAAAAGGTACCTTAAAAAGTGACAGGGTAAGAGGAAGGATATACTGTCTAGAAGCATGTTTCTATATATTTGGGAAAAGTCCAGATGAGTATAGTAGTCACATCAATTAAGTACTTTCAGGATTAATAAATGCTATTAAATCTAGAAAAAGGGTTAAATTATGTTCCCCACTGGATTTTTCTTTGGACTGAGATACAGCTGGAGAAAGATATTTTGAAATCTTAGTGTTAATAGAGAAGTTTTAACAGAGATCAAGAAGTAAAAATCAGCTTTTAACATTAAATAGTCCCAGAATCAAGGGTTTTCATGCTTCATGTGTCAAGTTCAGATAGGTATCAAATAATTTGGTTACAATAAAGAAATACATGTTGAATTTGAAGAGTAACAATATTGAATGAGAAGTCAATGTTTAACAAATCGTTGAAAGTTAAAAAAATAATAATAATAAAAAAAAAAGTTTGGCCAAATTATGACTAAGAAAACCTGCTAAAAGTATTTATTTAAACATGAAAACAGCCAGGGGAGTGATAGCCCAAGGGGCATGAGTAAGGAGAATGAACTCAGTGTAACTTTAAGCTGAATATTAAAATTATTGCTTAACACTACATTTCTTCAGACTCAGAATTTTTTTGCCAGAAAGAAGATGGAAGTGCAATAACTTCACAGTTGTGCTTTTGAAGTTGTTCATTTGGATATTTTCAAGTAGTTTTACAAAACAATTATATTACCGATGGCATGGGCAAATCAGAAGTGAAGTGCAAATTTATGTGGCCCTCCAAAGACAGAAGAAAAGAGTGTCTATTGAAGGTATTGTAGGAAATTTTGATCACACCCAAGGAAAAATGAATGACAGAGAAGAAGTAATGAAGTCAACACACCAGTGGTTGGGTCCTTTCCCTGAAAGATGCAAATACGCTCTCCTAATTTTACTGAATTTAGCATCTGTGCATCCTATTTCTACAGTATCCATAGTAATTGGACAAGATACGTAAACAGGTCTTACAGAAAGCATTGTAGCACAAGTCTACTCTCATAAAGGAACACTTTAAATAAAGAAAAAAAAAAAAAAGGATAATCTCTTGGCCTAGTGAATCTTTTATAACTCCAGGGAAGCTGGCTGTCTAGAAGGGTGCATGAAGTCATCCTCCAACAGTTCAATGTTTAGATCCCATTCCTAAGACATGTGCATTTGATATTCCTTAGGCTAAGAAAACAATTTGAAATAGGTGTTTCACAGGCTGTTTCAGTGCTCTGCCCACTGCGTTAAGGGATGACAAACCAGCACTACAACTGCCAAAACCTTTGCTGGCACTTCCATGAAGAACCCTATTTAGTAGACATGCTATAAAAATCCTTAGTATATAAGAGAGATAGGAGAATAGTCACAGTTTTCTGAAGTAACTGATGTGCTGGACTTTTCTGCATTATCAGTGCTAAAGCCCACGTGGCTGGTGCTGATTGGGAATGGAAGTTACTGGTGAAAATGGAGACATTTGAGAGGCCACCATTTTGCAGTTACACAGCCTGTGTCACACATCTGACTTTATGCTGGGGTTTTTGAAAAACATATTGTGCTCACAGCAGCATCTGCCTGGGAATTCACTGGAAAGAATAGTCACACAGACAATAAAAGCTCCAGAGCTGATTTTCAGGAAGCAGGAGTGAAGGGTTGGTATCTCTGCAGGCTGCCTACTTGCACTACATCACCTGTCCTATTAATCCTGAACTAGTCATTGTCTGGAAACAATTTGCTTTAACTATATTCAGGAGTTCTGGACCCTATTTCTACCTGCCTGAAAGCAATTCCCTACACTGCAGGTAGTCCATAAAACAACAAAGAATTCCTGTTCAGGGCTTAAAAAAAAGAGGCTTTTGCTTTTTGCAGCCCTATTTGGATTTTTATTGACTGAATGTAGCAGACTATTATGTCACTTGTCCTGTAAAAATGCACAAGCCATGAATGACATCAGTGTCAGAGATAAAAAGGAAAGGCCAAGGTCTGCAAAGGAGCTTAAGGTACTTAAATCCAGAACATAGACCCTTGAACTTTTTTCATACCTTTCAAAGAAATGGTATTCCCATCAGTGCAGATTTCTAGATGTCTACATTTCTGGTGTTGGTAATATGAATTTCTTACAAAATCCTGATAGCAGATCAGTATCTATGTCCTCGCAGGGTTCTTAGGCTACACATGTTTTGTCAGGGATATCCCTATCCCTTGGGGTATGGTCTCAGGATGTGTTCCGGTTCTGCCTGGAGCAAAGCTGGGAGAAGGAGGCAAAATCTCTAAACTTTGACAGAGCAGTGATTAAGATATTCCATGGATGAAAATTTTTTCAGTGTCTGGTTTGGTTGAGATGTTTTTGCTGAGACCTGCATTTTCTCATACAGGTCAGTGAAGCCTCTTCTGTTTGTAGCTCCCCTCAGTCCCGGGTGAACACCTTCTGCAGAAGAAGAGCTGCATGTCTAAGTGCCTGCCAGTCTGTCAGGAGAGGAACCAAACCGTGGGGCTGTTGGCGAACAGACTTCTCTTTAGGTTTCTCAAAGGATTATTTCACTGTGCAGAAGCTGTTGAATAATGATTGGATTGTGGAGGAAAGTGGTGAACAGTCTGTCTGTTATCATCGGTAAGACACTGTGCCCAGTTTATGGGCAACCCAAACCTGACTCCCTTGGCCTAGATGAGTCTCATGACCATGTGGATATTTGGCAGTGAGGCAGATCTGCATCATTGTTAAAGGTGCTTTGCGAGAAAAGTGCTGGGCTGAGCTGGGGCCTCATTCTAGGCAAAAGTTGCCCTGGTTCCTAAGAAAGGGTTTCAAACCCATACATTTTCAGGGATGTGACAAGCAACCCCCAGGACAATGATGGAATGCAAAGCAGGAGATCTCATGTAGGTTCTCTAAAATTTGGGAAGTTTCAGACCATGGGACCAAGCAGAAGCCCCTAACCACGAGAACAGGGGCTATGCTAGGCCAAGTTAAAGTACTCACATAATCTCTTGCAATGCAGAACAACACTGAGTCTCTGAGAAGGCACAAGAAGGCCATAGCTTTTACTTATCAGGGAAAATAGATGGCTGGGTGGCAAACACATGAAAACAGTCGGGAACACCATGGGAACAGTTTTCTTGTTTCTGAACTAGGTATAGTCTTACCTACCTGCATCATAGGTCAGCCCAGGACAGAAGTTTAACAAACTCTCACACAGGCTTAGATAGCACTTGAGAGCTTCAAAACGCTGCAAGTAGCCCTGCCACTGTCTGCAGGGTGTGTTGAAAGTGAGGCTGAAGAAATGGGAATTGAAACAGCATTCTTGGTGTGGGTGGATCTGCTTGTCACCAGCTGTTGGTAAGGTGGGTGCCGTGTCAGGGCTGTGCCTGCCTGCAAGTCTGCATTTTGAGACAATGTTTTCTTGTCTCAGAACTTCACATATTCCTGATGCTTCAACTCATCACTAACTGTAAAAAATGCCTCTGTCTTTTTTTTTAATTTTTTTTTTTCCTATTTAAAGGCCTGCTGTCTAGCTCAAACCAGATCTTTAGTTTTCTGAACACTTGCTAGTATCTACCTGGACTACTGTTAAAATAAAAATCCATTTGCTTCTCTTTAAGTAACATCTCTCAAATATGGTCTCTGCAAAATGCAATTTCCATCTAATGCTTGAACTAGACCTCATGAAATAAGATGCTGAGAAAGATTTACGAGTCACTGAGGCTCAAGCTAATGTGCTGATAGCTGTGGAATTTCAGATGTTTAAATAGAAGTACTCACAGCTGCAGCAGGAATTTCCTAATTTGCCAAAAAACCTTTAGAAAATAACGCTCCGAAATGGTAAGTTAGGGTTTAAACTATATCTGTGCACTTGATTTTTATACAATTTTAAATATTCCTTACAAACAATAAGAAATAATTATGGAATCATCTTAATATGCAAAAATGCTTCTGAGCATGTAGCAAGCAAGTAAGAGAGAGATGGACCTTTCTGACTGCTCTGCCCCTGGGAATTCTCCTAGGTGCATACTCCTTATGGCACCTGATCTGCAGAGTAGCTGCTAAAACCTCCAAAGTCCTCTGGGAAGCCTCTTACTGACTTATATTTGATTGAGACTTTCCTAGGCTTCTAAGCACAGAATACAAAGTACAACAGACCAGCTCCTGCCTTGAATACTCATTTCAAAGATTCAGTGATGTTAAATGAATATTTTGCTTAGGTAAAGGCTGTAACACCGAGTTCATTATTAAAAATAGTGGAGCATTTGGTGCAATGGAAAGCTGATTTATGAATATGTCACATGCCAAATCTAACTTTCAGGCTTCTTGGTTCACTTAATGTTATTTCAAGATGTTAAATGGACCATACACTATGTTGTTTTTTGCAGGAAAGATAGAGTGCAATCCACTTTTTCATGTTCCATCCTTAAAGTAAGTGTTCAGAAGAAGAATAAAAAACTATTTGAGAAGACAGGCAGTGCTTACAATCATGTAGCGGGGATTGCTTAAGAGTATTATTATTTTTCCAGTGTATATATGCTGGCATAATGCTGCTTTGGATACAGTTATAAATGTATATTAATAAAAACTCTTTTACCAGTATAATTCCTTCCCTGGCCAAAATCAGCTATAGAAGTGTAAGCATATGCATGTAAGCACAACTATGTTTATATTGTTACCAGCCGCAGCTGAAGTCTTTTGTCTAGGCAAGTCCAAGCCCTTCAGCTCTTCAAAGTACACCAAAATGGCACCAACCTTAATGTTTAGAGATTTAACTCTTTTTTGTGAACAAATTATAGATCACTTTACTCCTCTGTGTTTGGGGAATAGTCCTTAAGCGAACATGTTTAAAGAGATTTCGTGCTTCCAACTGAGGCACTGGAAACATTTGATTTTTTTGCAGTGGCTTTCAAAAGACAATTGTGTTGAGCATGCCAAGTGTTTGATGTTGATATTCTGACAGGAGGGCTTAGAAACGTATTGTTTGTGCTGATTTTGGATAACACAAACATTTCCATGCTTTCCATGCTTTGATGAATCCTTGATGTTGTAGTTCTTGAGGGGAAAGACAACAACAACAGCAAGTCATTTCCATTATATTTCAGTTGCAGTCAGAAATCCAGCTGCAGGGTGAGTGTAGAATCCTAGAATGGTGTGGGTTGGAAGGCACCTCAAACACCCTCTAGTTTCAACCCCCCCTGCAGAGGGCAGGGACACCTTCCACTACATCAGGTTGCTCAGCCCCACACCCAACCTAGCCATGAACACTGCCAGCAATGAGGCATCCACAAGTTCTCTGGCAACCTCAACCTCACCATCCTCACAGTGAAGAATTTCTTCCCATTATCTAATCTAATCCAATCCCCTCTTTCAGTTTAAAGCCATTCTGTTTGTCCTATCATATGCCCCTGTCAGAGGTCCCTTTCCAGTTTTCTTTTACCTCCTTTAGGTACTGGAAGGCTGCTGTAAGGTCTGCCTGAAGCCTTCTTTTCTCCAGGCTGAACAGCCCCAACTCTGCCAGCTGGTCTTCGGAAGAGAGGTGCTTCAGCCCTCTGATCATAACCTGGATGTGGACTGGCTAGCTCACCCCTGGGCTATTGGTAAGTACTGTACTATGAGAGAGCATTATAAACCTAGTAGTACTTCTGTACCAATACATGGAGTTAATTTAGGACCAGAAGCAACAGTTTTGTGTCCATATTAGTAAAGATATGCAGTGAAGAGAAGCAACACAGAAACATTTCAGAATAATCTCTTGATTAAGCTGGTTGTCTATCCATCCATGGCATTATTTGCAACTCAGATGATCTGATAATGGTTAAGAGAAGTTGACTGTGAATGCATTTACTGGTGAAGAAATACATCTTCTAAAGTAGTGAAAATTTTACTCTTAATATAGCAAATTATCTTAATTCTATGCCCAGAAGTGAACATAAGTTATATGCAAATCCAAGTAATTGCTTTTCAATTTTTTTGGTCATTGGAGAAGACAAAAGGGTAGTGCTTTACAAGGCATGACCCAAAGTTCATTGAAGTCTGTAGATGCTTCTCTGTTATTTTTCATGGGTTCTTTCTTTGTAAGTCTGTATATGCAATGCCTCAGCTTCCATGATTCATTACATTGCTCAGATTTCACACTGAGATGGAATGAATGTGTGATATCAGTTTAGGAGACTAAAAATCATTAGAGAATTGTTCCAAGGATATTTGGGAGAACCTATCATAAAATGAGGTTATGTGTTTTCAGTTAATCCTACTGTAGCCACTCAGTATGTGTCATTCCAAGAAGACATAGTTGAGTTAGGATGATTTCCAGTTCACCGTATGTTTTGGGGAATTTGCTGCAACAAATGAATACTCAGTCTCTCCTAGGACGAGAAGGAGCCTACTAGACATCACTGGGTGTGTAAAACAAATATCTTCCAAGAGATCAGCAATGATCAGATGATGTTTGAACACCGATAAAACAAGGCACAGGCAGTTCAGAACAGGCCAGAGTGAATTTTATACTTTGCAAAACAAATGTCTTTGCAAGTGCAATTCAACATTCAGTCAAAGCTTGTGGTCACAAGAAAATTGTGAGTTTTGTTTTCCCTTGTTCCTTTTTTTTCTTGTGAGTTGCATTTATTAAAAGTATCTTCGATGTTTCCTAGAAGACTCTTTTCTTTTTCTTGCTATTTTTAAGAGGTATGCTGCTGCAAAAATATTGCTGTGCAAAGTGATCTCCTGCAGTGTCCAACTTTGCTTCATTTTCATTGTTTTAAAAATAGTTGTATATTTGAATATCCTCTAGCACTGAAGAGCTAAAGAATTCTTATTATGGTCCATATTGAACCATATGTATGTGACATAGTGCTATGTAAGACTTTATATTTTATTCATTAATTTGAGAGAGTAGCTGCTTGATGTGCATCCAATTCTGATTTCTAAAATCCTTCTAATCAAATGGGATAACCTTCTGATACAAATATTTAATTTTTAAAAATCCCCACACTTGCGATAATTTTTATTCAGCGTTGTAAATTTCAAATTATTTTACATGCATGAAGAAGCTGACATTACTCTCATATAAACACAGAGACATTAACATTTATCTTCTACCTCCTAGGCAGCTTGTGTAAACATGCTCCAGCGCAGTTGTTTAATGTTTAGAAGTGAGTTTGGATGTATTGACAATGCTGTGCCTGCTCCTGTCTGTAGATCTAATAGATTCAAGCCCATATTTAACAGAGTAGCTAAATTGTGGACTTTCTAATGAATTTATAAAACTTTGGCCATAACAGGGAGAGATGCATGGCATTGCCTGTCTCTTAGGGACTGGTGTCTAACCTCTGGGGACTGTGGCTGTGTAGGCATTGCTGTGTTGGTTCAAAACCCTTGTGTCCAGAACAGGGCTGGAGGTGCTGTGTGTTGGCCGCAGCCTTTCTTGGTTGCTGCACCAAGGCCACTGGAACTGGTTGTCATCCCATTCAGGTGCATCATCTGGACTTTTGTCCTGAGCACAGACACATTGCAAAGGCTCAACTCGGAGGTGACTTTTAAAGAATAGTTGGAGGGAGAGAAGGTTAAGCCAACACTGGTCTTTTAGGTCATATCCTAATGACTACAAACTGGGCTTTGAAATGAGAAAAGTGGGCTGATTTTCTTTTTTGCTTTTTTTTTTCCTTTTCTCTTTTTTAAATTGTCTGATGGTTTTCAATTATTCCTGCAGCATGAGAGGGCTCCTGGCTAGGCTTTGCCTCATGCTGTTGTGTTGATGCAAGCATGGATGTGCATGTGGGAGGCTTTACAGAGTAAGCAAGCTACCAGTAAAACTTAGCTGTTTCCAGGATTAACAGCATGTGAATGAGAGATTTCTACATCACACTTAAGAATTTAAATTACTAGTCAATTATAGCTGACTTTTTTGGAGCTAACCTCTAACCTCTCTGCCTGCCTTTTTCTCTCTGCTGAGGATATATACCTCCCTCCTTGTACCTCAAAGAGGGGTTTAATATCTATCTTATATTACCTCATCCCTTCCATTTTCCCACCAGTAGGTGATTGCTCCTGGGAGAAGTACTTAGGATTTTGTGTGGTCCAAGACTTTGGACACGAGAAACAGCCTCTTTCCTTATGGGACTACTTCACATCCTACTTCGTTTTAGTGGTAAAATTGTATTCCAGTTTAAATTTTCCTTTTTCCTAACTTCATCCTATGAGAGCCCGTTTAATTATACCAGGCAATGAACCAATTCTCGTTCAGCCAAATTGGCTTTAGCTAAGTTCAGGTTTGATGAGTCTAACTTCCCTTCTGGTTGGAAAAGCACCATGCACATGACAGAGTGGTAAAGTAAAGACATTCCCCTAATAGTGTTGAGTGGGTTTGCTGACACCTGAACACCTTCACACCTTGGCACTATCCTGAGGGAGAACAAACAGCCTGGGTCCATATCTCCACTGTCCATGCAGATTTCCCATCAATTTAATTTCTTTTTCTACAATCTCCTAAAAATGCTGATTTTTCTATGTAATATAAAGTAAAAACCTCTGTTTTTCAGCCCACTGTTATTTACCACAAGTGGGACTGAATCGTGTTTCTGCATTTCCCCTCCCTGTTTCACTTCCTGAGTCCAGGCTATAGGTAAATTTGAAATGCTCTGTGGCAGGGCACATGCAACATATGCTGAGCATTTTGAAGCAGTTCTGGAAAGAAGTTTAGAGTTTATTAGATGATGGAAACACTTTTGTTTCTAATGTGCAATTAGGGAATTGCAAACCTTTCATGAAAATCCAAATAGTCAGGATAAAAAATTCCAACAGCCTAATACCCTTAGTAACATCCAGGCCTGGCATTTAAATTAAACATCTCTCTCTTTCAAGGTGTGATCCTTTTTGCTCTCCTCTTCATGGCCACAAAGCAGCATGTAATGTGCTCGCTGAGACATCCCGCTCCTTCTGCTCTACCAAGGGTTCATGACACCTTCTCCCCTACCCTTCCCAAATGCAGGGACAGAGTTGCTTAAGATCTGACACTTGTCTTTGTAACAGAAGTTGTTTCACAGGAGTTGGGCAAGTTTGGATTTTTTCCAGAGCAATTCCTAATGCAGCAGCTGTGAGGGTCCTGTAAAAACACCACCCTGAATCATTTACTTGCTGTCCTTTGCCATTCCTTTATCTGTGAGCAAACTAAAAATAGAGATGAATTATGAGGCTCCAAGTAACTATGCTGAGTGGAGCATTTGAGATGATGGTGTATATTTAACAAGAAATGTTTTATAATTGAAACAGAAATAGTAGAAGCTAAACATAGACTTTTAAATTCATTTTGAATCTGGAGTTGGCAGTTTTGTCTTCATGGTATTTGTATGATTTCCTTATTTGAACCAACATGAAGTGCTATTTTTTTTTTTTTTTTTTTCAGACTGCAAGCACTTCAGTGATCCAATAATTTTTGGTACACATCAGCATGCAATATCTAGTAATTATAAGTCAAAATTTAAAATCAGATTTTTTTCCCCTTAGACAAAGTTCCTGTGAAGATGTCAAACTGGGCATTAGTGAACCATCAAAGGGTGACAGAGAGAAGCAACACATTTCTGCCAAATCTATTATTTGTGTTCAATTTTGATGAACAAATTCCCCCTTGAAAAGCTCTTGCAGAAATTGTTGCACCACACTTCCCAAGTCATTGTGGATGTTCTCTAAAGTCTCTTGGACAAATGGAAAGCAGTGTCCTTGTCTGTAGGACAGCATAGTCAACAAAAAGCAAAAGCACTTTGGGTTTGCATTACCCATGGATACCTGGTTATTATGGACAGTACAGGGTGTGGCAGAAAAGCAACCAGGGTAATAAAAAGCAAAACACCAGGGTTTCTTAGTCCTTAAACTGCCCATTAAATGGGAAGTAAGCCATCATGAGTAGTTGTCTCACATAACTGTAGCTGCCTATAAGTTAGGAATCTGGCCTCAGCTAATTGTCTCCATCTAGGATTAGGGAGAAAGAGGATTCATCCCATCATAACACATGATTAATACTGGCCATTGGAAGTGTGCTCCTCTACTGGCTACTGAAAAATCCTGGAGGCCAGTTCAGAGTCAGAGAATCCTATTCTAAGAATAGGATTACCCACAAAAATTAGAATTACCCACAAAAACTCAGAGATCAATGTGGGCCAATAATTAACTTGAAAGTGTCCCTTTAGGAGAAATTTTATACAACTTTTTCTTTCCAAAACAAATCATTTGGCTAAAAATAACAACACTGCTTTGATTCAATCTCAACAGAAACAAACAAACAAAGAAAATATTTTTCATTAAAAACAGCAATTACTGAATGACAGGATATAACTTTCTACCACATTCTATTTCTAGCTGCAGACTTTCTGAAAATGCACCAGCAGCCCAGTGGCAGAAGTGGCATTGTTGACTGAGCTCTCTGATGACAGAGCTTTCCAATGAGAGCAAGTCTCATCTTCACCAGGTCTGCCAGGGGGTGAGTTCAGAATTAAGTCAGGAGGGGCAAAGACATCACGGCATCATCTTTCAGCCCTTTGAAAAAAACAAAGAGCACATACTTGGCAGCACTGTAATTTCTATGGTTACTTATGAATAACAGCACAGCTGGGGAACTGTTGCTACAACCCACTAGCAGAGATCATTTAAGAGGTCACACTTCAGAAGACCCATTAAAAAAGCAATGTTTTTTTTTCAGGGACAGTAAAACTGAGGACTGTAGGTTGTACTCTTTACATCAGTTTCAAGTGGACTATCCTGCTAGTCATAAATTTGCCCTCGTTATGGTCATTGTTTAGAAAGCAATAAGAGGAAGGATGGCTCTTTAATTAAGGCACCAACCAGGACTGATGGTGTCTGGACAAAATGTTGATCAGGAACATGATTTATGTGGATTTTGTCAGTCTCAGATGCTGATGTCTCCCTTGCTAATGCAGGCCAATGCTCCATGCAGCTTGGAGAGACTTTTTGGCCAGGGAGACCTGCCTCAAGCCTTCTCTTTCTACCTAGGGAACAGTAATACAATTTTCCAGCAAAGACCGGAAAAAATAATTGAATAACCCTGAATCAGAATGGTTTGGGAGCTCTGACACAGACTTCCTGTATGACCTGGATGAAGCGGCTGGTTTACCTTTTCAGTTTTGGTCTGCATTTCCCTTCTTAACTACTAGGGCAGCAGTCATGAAGCCCTGGTAACTTCGTTGCAATACAATGTATCTTTAAATAATTGATGGAACAGACTTTAAAAGCCTTTTGGCCAAGGAAAGTCTGTTTCTTTGTTTTACACAGTGCCGTATTCAGGAGGGAAATGAAGGCAAAATTCACCCTTCTTTTTGCCTGCCATATACTAACTGTGGGCTCCCTTGAAGAAAATCCATTCCTGAAACAGCCAGGGACAACAAAGACTTTAAGAACTTATTTTACTTTTGCAAGTTCAAAAAAGTAGCATGTCATAAAGGGATGGAATAACTGTTATTTTATATGTTCACAGGTAGAATTGTAAAAGACACTGTTAAAAATACAAAATAATTACTAAGCATGGAATCACAGAATAATTGAATGGTTAGGCTTGGAAGGGACCTTACAGATCATCTAGTTCCTCTGCCATGGTCACGGATGTCACCCACTGGATCAGGTTGCTGAATTAATGCACTGAACCTGTGAGTCGACCCACAGAAATGCACGGCTGCGTCAATGCAAATGTTGCATTCTGACATTTTATTCAGTGGAAGGCAGGATTAGTAACAGAAAAGACAAACTGTAAGTCGTTTTGGAAGACCCTTCTTTCTGCATGCTGTCCCTACCCACACTGGAACAAGCACATCATCCCAAATAAAGCCACTGACATCAGTGGGCTTTCACCTGGGACAGATTTGGCCTACTTTTGCTAATTGCATCATTACCCTCAAGCTACGCTGAACAATTCATTAGTGGCAGACAGCTGAATTTCTAAAAGTGTATGTAACCTAACTTTAACCACCACGCAGTAGAAACTACTCTCAGTAGCTCCTCTGGGCAACCAAGGACACCACGAAATTGAATAAATAAATATAAACAAAGAATGTTTTTCAAATATCCATCTGGAGTGCTGGATGTTTTTCCAGCTCTGAAACTGAGGCATATTTGCACACTATTAAAGACAATTCTCTTTACCTTCTGCCATCTCTGATGATGCCAGTGAATTTAAGAGCATTTCTATAGATCAGAGATTTCCCTTTTCAACACTTTCAAAGAATGAGCCAATACGCCATGGGTTGCTTAATTTTGGAAAATTCCTGCTTAAATATTTTGTTGTTGTTGTTGTCTAAGGCACAGGTCAAAGTATGATTTTGATTTTTATTCTTTCTTTTTGAATGCCTATTTTCACCTACTGGTTGAATTCCTACCAATAATGAGGCAATTCCAGGCGTGGCTCCTGTCTGAGTGGGGCTGAGCTGCCGGAGCAGCGGCTGGGCTGGGGTGGCAGGCACAGCCAGCTCTCTGCCCTTGCTCCTGGGCCGTTCCCCAGGGGAGGTGTCCACATGCTGCTGGCCTGTCCCAGAGGAGAGGCGAGCTCTCTGGCAGGCAGGGCTTGCACTGTGCCAGCTGGCTGGACAGCCTGACAACCTTTCTCAACTTGCTTGATTTACCAGCAGAGGCTTAACCTCGGAGTCTGCCGAGGCACCCTTCACTGGCAGATACGTGCTGGCTTCCTTTTTTCACTTTTGTCTATTACACTGCTTAAGGAGGAATGGTGTTGCTTCATCCCTCCTGTTTTAGACTCTGGATAAACAGGATGTTTCCTACAGAACTTGCCATTTTATTGGTGTCTAATATCCACTGTAGGACTTAATTAAATATCCTGCCATCCAAACAATCTTAGTTGTTGGCTAAAGTTTCATTTCTTCAGAAACAAAAAATTACCTAATCTGAAATGTTGTTATCACTCTCATCTTCTTTCACTCTCTGACTCATGATCATATTTTTCCTCAGTAACAGTGTTTCAGTAACCATTGGGATACTCTTCCTTCTATCCATGACAGCTGGAAATGGCAAAAGCAGTAGGTAAATAATCACAGACTTGTTTCTGGAACTCACCAGGGCTGGTTGGGTGTAAGTGCAGCAGATCTGGGAACATGTGAATGTAGACTTACAGGTACCTGCCCTAAAAAATATTGCAGTCTGGAAACATATTTTTGATAGTGTCTGCAGAAAATGGGGTTCATCTCAACCCACCACAGACCTCTGAAATAGCTGTTATGAACTGTACCCTGCAAGTGCCTGTTTCTTTTCATATAAAGGCATTCAAGTTGATCACCTCAGCTGCACCATCCACTCGATGCCTAGGGCCAGGAGAGGCTGGTTCAGACACCAACCCCCTGGGCTGAGTGTAGGTCTAGATAGAGAAGTGCTCACCTCATAACTTGAAGTAAGTATCACAGATTGTGATTTCCTCACACAGGTACTATTCACAGAGCAAAAATCTGAGCTCAAACCTTCTGTTTCTCCTACATGTCCCTCTCCAGCCCAATGTATTCAGCGTCTTTTGGCCAATATTCAGCTTGCAGACTGAGCCCAAGTTTTCCTCCTGCCCTGCCTGACTTGTATTTGAGGAAGACCTACATGTTCCAGTCACAGAATCGGCATTTTCAAGTTTTTTGAGAGCTGATCTTGTGCCCAGAGAAGCACACTGGGGACTGCATTTGTGAATATTCCTGGTAGATGCTGACTAACATGCATCTGCTGCTCAAACAGCTCTCAGTCAACATACTGGTTGTGGTCTGGGTTTGCTGTTATCTCAGATGTGCTGATTCATCAGAGCCTCTCCTGTTGCATGGTGGGGCCATCCTCCCCTTTCTCCTGGAACTGAGTCCAGACCTTATCATGTCTAATAACACAGAGTTCCCAGGAAAACAAATCATCCTCCGTGAATCACCTCATAAGACAGGCATTTAATTGTCCTCCACCTCTGGTGATCTACAGAGGTTCTGTGTAAATGAAGGAGCTGAATCATCTTTTTCACAAATATTTGACTTGACCTAATCTATAAAGAAGAATAAGAGCAGAAAAAGATTTTTATAAACATACTGTACATGTCCAGTTTGTCCTGCTTTAGCAAAGTGTAGCCAAAGGCTAGAGAGGTCCTGATCAGTACATGGTAGAATATTTACATATATATATATATATATATATATAAACTTATATATATATATATCAGTGTGTTCCTTATGTATATCTGTGTGTTCATGCATTCTGCATATCTAAATTTGGAGGTAAGGAAAAGTCCATTAAAGCCTAAATTAAGAAGAAAACAATCTAAAATTTCAGCCATGAGCAAGTAAGTTTGAAGGCAGCTGCTGCACAGCCAAGTGCTGTAAATCCCTAACAACACTCCCCAGTGAAATTCCTGAGCAAACTCTCTGTAGTGTAACTTTATCATCAAATGTTACATCTTCATTTAATTAGTGGAATAAATTACAAGTAAAAGTTAATTTGACTCTTTGTTGCTTATCTTCTTTATCTCTCTTTCTTTATTTTACCTCTCCAAAGAATAAAATTGCTTGTGCAAAAGAAGCAACTGCAGTGGCACTTTCTCACTTGCTCTGGTTCCAGGAATAAAGACAAACAACCTGTGATTCTGTCTTTCACCTGCTGCCTCTCCATTCAAACCAGCTGCTGCAAGTCCAGCCATTTTAACTCTTCTCTGCCTTTAATACTACTTTGTTAATTTTTAAGCTCTCAAGAGGTGTATTACTTGCAAGGTGATTAATGAAATGAACAAACCAATATCAGACTGAGACTGTTCTAACGTTTAAACACAAAAAAACACCCAGTTTGGTGAATATAAACTGACAGCACTTTCAGTGCACTTTGCAGTAACTGGGGTAGAGCCTGGTCACTGAAGATGTGGTGCAATAGTGCAGTTGACCACATTCCTCCTGCTCAGCTTCAGCCCAGGAAATCATGAAAGGTTTTGTGCTGGGGGTTTGCAGAGCACAGGAGGACCTTGCATCCATATACCAAGCCTGAACTTCTACTGTTTGATCTGTAGCTTTGCTTCAGACAGCACGGGATGCATGCAGGCCTGCTTTCAACAGGAGGGACTAAACCTATTCAGAACCAAGAAGTGAAAACACTTGCCTGTGTCTTCTCAGACTTCTCGTGCTAAGAGGGAGCTGGATGTTGTCTTCACCTTCCCTGAATGTTACTACTGCAAGGGAGAGTGTCACTTCCTTGCTGGCAGCACGGTGATAAAGGTTCAGTCTCACCCACAGAGGGGGGCTGTGGACTCTGCAGTCTCCTGGGTTTCCATCCCCATCCTGAATTAGACTCTGCACCTCCAGAGAGCAGCAGGTGTTTGGATGTACCTGTCTGCAGGGTGGTCCCTTTCAGCAAGTCCTGCACCTCTTTTGTTCATAATATAACACCTGCTTATGTTTGTGCTCTCGCATATAAAACCTTTTTAACGCATAGCTATGCCATGCAGTTTTGAGTAATGTGATTACAGTAAGTTAGCTCAGCTCTTCAAAAATAAAGTAAAAATCAATATTGATATGTTTAAAAGGTGCATTGGACAATTTAGATTGGGACAGCAAATACTTGTGCCACCTAAAGCAGGATTTTTTCTATAACTATTTCAAGGAAATGTGTTTGTCTTGTGCAAAATGGCTAAGAGATTTTAGGGACCATTCTCTCTATTCTGCTCTATTCTGTATAGAGCAATTAAACAAGTAGAACTGAAACCAAGCTTTTCAAAACTCAAGGAATTGTAGCATGCAGCAATGGTAATTTGGCACAGAGCTTACACAATAGATTTCATTTTTTCTTAACAGAACAATAATTGAAAACTGACTTAGCCCCTTAAATAAACCAGTGACAGCTGGGAAAATCAGCAGATTGGCCCTTTGTGCCTGTTTATAGTAGATTTTGGCAGCAAGATAGTTGATGTAGTCTCTATAGGATGCAGCTATAATGTCTTCCAGATGTGCTTGACCTTTATCTTGGATAAAAAAGCATCTTGCCACAGAAAGGATCAATTTATATACTCTTAGCCCAAGTCATCAGCTCCTTTAAGATGCTGAAAAACTCCTCTTGTGGTGGTTATGCTTCCACTGCCATTCAGTACAGACATCTAACCTGTGAGTGCCTAATTTTTTCAAAAATGAGCACGTAATTTAGTTCACTGTGTCTGTAGAAATCCTACTATGAGGAAGATCTGTAATATAAGGGTTGCTCAGTACTTGCAGAGGGATGTTTAGGAGGTCCTTCCTTGGCTAGCTGCTCACAGTGGGTGGAAGTGGAAAGAAAAATGGCAATGACTTTTTCATGGGCTGCCTTATTGTTTATTTATGTGTACAGGATGATGCTACTGTTGTCTCTGGTTCTTTGGGGAAACCATATCTAAAACAGCATTTAGTGAAGAGTTAAGCTATAGACAGACTAATGCTCACATGCCAGGTATTTGAGAAGAGCACAGGCTACCTCATACCCACTGACTTTAGGGAACAATGGCACCCCTGTGTCAATGTAAATTGTTCCACTGGCAAAACCCCAGAGCCAGGAAAGAAAGAAAATGAGC
Source organism: Margarornis squamiger (assembly GCA_035222235.1). NCBI lineage: Eukaryota > Metazoa > Chordata > Aves > Passeriformes > Furnariidae > Margarornis > Margarornis squamiger. The sequence goes on from JAWWTY010000123.1 coordinate 63,766,532, forward strand.
CTCTGGCTATAGATGCACTCACTTCAAAGGAGGATTTGCAGTATGTTAATTTGATTGTGCCAAAAACTACAGTGGCATTTGGAGTCCCACAAGAACAGAGTGAATGTCATACCTCAGTGTTTAGGGGGAGGACTAAAGGGACACAGTGGAACAGAGGAAAATAGGGGAAACAGGTAAAGTGCTGTGGGATGAGAGGGGAGCTCTAGGCATCCTTGGCTTGGCTTGGAGGCACAGAGGACTCCAAGAGCATCACATCAGCTTGAAGATAGGACTTGTTTTTATGGAAAATAAAGCAAGACATCGTGTTCTGTACTTGCTGTCACATACTCAAGTCTCTGGACTAGTAGCTGAAGGCCCATGGTCACCTGACTCCCCATGGTTTTGTGGTATCTGTGGAGTTTGATTAACCTCATGGGGACTGAATTTCTTGTTTTTCTGGTTCATGTAGGTCAGACATGGAACTCCTGAGACAGAATACAGGTTCAGTACAGAAAAACAGGCTGACACACTAACTCAGAGAGCTGTGCATCCTTGTGAGTGAATCTCAGGCAACCTCAGCACAGCACTGCAGATCTTCTGTGACCTCTATACACTCCATTCACCATCACATGAACCAATACGTCTTGGTCCCCTGTAACCAGGGAGGCTCATAGGTGTGTGCTTGTCACCTTATCTGAGGCATAATGTTCCCACAGGACCACCTCGTTACCTGACTTTGTGTACAGATGCTTTGTGTTGGGAATTTAGAGGGTTGGAGTGGGGTGTGATGGGGTGGATTGAGGATACAGCAGAAGAAACCTGACTGCAAATAAAACTAGAGCCCAGCTGCATGAGCTGTTGGTCCCCTGACAATGATAGATATTACTTTGCCCTCTGCCTTGCAGTAGGACAGGAAGGTAAGCTTAAAGACAGGTGGGAGTATACAAACGATGAAGGGAAGAGACAAGAAAGTGGCTGAACAAAATTCTCTGATGTCCACATTTTCCCCCGATGTAAAGCGTTTGAGATCCTGTGACACAACAGTCAGCCAGTTCCAAAGGAGAAGGAGGATTCTGGAACACAGTTGCTGGAATAGTATGTAGCACTGTTTTTGCAGCTGATTTTATGAGGAATTGTTTGTGGGAAATTAAAAAAGAAACAAACCCACAGTAACTGTTCAAATTGGACCAAAATTGCCCACAAATAAAAAAAAATAAAAAAAATCTTGATTTTCAGCCTTTGTGTCTGTCTTCTGGTTCTTCTACTGAGACAAAAACGCCAGTTGACAACAGAAGGATGGTGCTTTCTGAGATGTTTCCTGGAGAAAGGACTATTTTTGAGAGAGGTGATAGGCAAGGAAGGACTTTTCTTCATCATCCTGAGTGACTGGTGTAATGTTGGTGTTGGAGGGCATTACTGAGTTTTGCAAAGTGCCAGCTCTAAACAGAGCTTTCTTCCTGTGTTCTGCAGAACTCCCTGAAAGGGATGAATTCTGTCTATAAATTCCTCTTTTATTCTCTGTTGAGGAAGATGTAATGATACACATGTCAATTTATCCATATTTGGGACTTTAATAATTTCACAGTATCTTTAGGTAAATCAAGGAATGCAGTAAAGCAATATGGTAAAATGTATTTCATTAAAATAACCAAAATGTTGAAATAGCAAAAAAAAAAATAAAAAATTGACAAGTGGGAGGAGGAAACAGCTGCATCAGTTGTTACTTTGCTGTGTAAACAGTTTAATACAATTATAAATCTGCTTCTGGTCATGCTGTGCTATAAATAAAAAGGTTTTTCACATGCACTGTTCCTCTGCTTTCATCGGAGGTCCTTCTCTTGAATCTCAAGCTGTTTGGTAATTTGGTAACACATGGTATGCTGTGTTTGTGGAGTGTCATGCAGATGTTTCAGCCTGAGCCTCTGCAGATGCTCTTCTTGTCTGGGCCGCTGGGAAGGGGCAGGTGCTGTCAAGCCCCATGGCCAGGGTGCTGGGTTCAGGCCGTGCCTTATGTTTTCTGCCAGGAGGAAGACCACAGCTTGTCTTCTTAGTACTCTCCTTGTGACTCTTACGAAATGCACACCATTGTTGCTCAGATTTAACCCATACCTGTGATCTCGGATGTGTTTAACCAGCTTTACACTCCATCACTCATATGCCTCATGAAGTTTGAAGACAAAGAAACAAGACATTTCCCAAATTGTTAGTCCAGCAGAAGATGAATGAATGTGGCCTGTCCCAGGCTACAGCTTAGCTAGAGGAGGATTTTAGGGCGCTGTTGTCCCAGGTCTTCTCCCACAGGGTTCCTCCATGAACAGGGTCAGTCAGTGCAGACCCCTGGTGATATGGAGGCAGCTTCCTACACATGGGGGCTGTCCACAGCTTCTTCTTCCAGCTTCTTAAACTGAAAACCTTTGGCTCAGATACCACTGTTTACTATAGACTATTCAGCATTGGGGTTTTTTTTGTGTGGTTTAAATGCTGACTTTCTTGCTCTGCCACACACAAGCACTGCAACCTGCATGAGGCACAGCACAGTTTGCATAGGTGTGCATGTGGGGAAATTCATAAGGAAAGGGTTTAGACAGAGTTTGCCTTTGAAGTTTGGGTACAGTACAATGCAATCATTTAAAATGCATTACTTCAGCAATCAGAGAGGGTGTATGCATCAAAATGGAGCTTGCACGAAACTTAAAGCTTTTCAAACATTTATAGTTTACATAGCTATATGTTAATCCACAGACAGTCTATGGTTCTGAATATTCTCATAGCAACCACAGATCAACAAATGATTTCCCTGGGTTCTTTAGGCATACCACTGCCATTAGGTCCTCTGGTTTTTAATTAAAAGGAAATACGTCTAAACATCTTGAGGTAATTAAAATGGTAATATCTTCTGTAGGATGCATTTGTTAAAATAACAGCAATTCCCCTACGTGACTTTATTACTCAAAAATATAAATGCAACTTCATTAGACAGATGAGATTAACCAAATTATTTTTACATAATCTTAAAATGTAAATTATGTTCCCAGTTCTGCTGTAATTCTTGAATGTAATAATTCCCTCTCCTACATTTTACAGTGTAACTCTTCATATAATGATCTTATTAACTTTTATTATAATTCTAAATAATATAGCATATCACAAATAGCTCCTTATTATCTCTTTGCCACTCATAATGCTTTCCTAAGGAGATGATTACTGCGATAATGTTATGACTCTGTGTTAAAAAAAGATATACACACATGCCTAGCTTTACACACTTATTTCTGGCTCATTTCTGGCACAAAGAAGTAGCAGAAGGAGAATGATTTGAATAAGTCTTCCTAAAAATTATTTAATTTGCATCTGAACACACATGCGTGGATTGAGTTTAGTAAGTGTGTGTGTCTGTGTGTATGAAATCTGTATAAGGAAATGTTGCAACATGTTGCAATGAACCACTGGATTTTAGAAGATTTTTAGAGAATAATATTATTCTGGGTGTTGCCTAGATACATATGGAAGCAAAAAAATAACTGAGCAAAAATTGCAACAGATGCAATTACTTAAAGTACCAGTTCAAGGAGAGACTTCCACTGTGGAGGAAAGTCAGTCAGTCTGATCCTTATGTTCAAACTATCTCTAAACTTTAAAACTCCTTCAAGGTTTCTGTAAAAACTATTGACTTCCCTCTAATACAGTAAAGCCTGCTGATAGAAGTATGTACCCATTATTTCCTTTTCTGTGTCCCTGGAAAATACACTTCTGTCCTTTTCATTTCCATGCCAAATACAAGAGATTATTTGCACTTTCTCTTAAAACGGGACCTTGGCACTGTCCCTTGCCTTCTGTGTCTCTCCACTGTCTTCATTATTAGATGCAATTCTTGGTCTTCACTCTCAAGACTCATCATAGCCTAATCCTAATTTTGAAATTTTTCATTCACTGATAGAATATATACTCCAGCCTCCATGATTCCATTCTGGATGCCAAGTACTGGCTACCATTTTTCTCATAAGCTTCCTTTCCAAATTAGGAAGGTCTCAGAAAATTTTGGCTAAAAATGGCAAATGAGACATTGAGTTTGCTGCACATGTTATCCAATACTGACATACTGATGTGTTCATAGTGCACTATTTCTTGTCTTTATTTAAATTGCAATAGTTTGGAGATATATTTGTGAGAATATATTTGTGCCCAGCATTTAGGATGGTGGGACCCTGGGGTGTGATTTCACGTCTCATGTATTATAAGCCCTCCCCCTCTCTCCACCAAGAATCTACAAAAATGTGATGAAAATATACTAGATTTCTAAAATAACAGCTATGCCTGCCTTTCCCAGTATGTTAATCATAGTTTAACCTGTATTGAAGAAAATGTGAGATTTAAGGACTAATACAGTTACAGTTATACTTGTCTTGAAGAACAGCATTTGACCAAATGACATCTTGAGTCACCTCAACTCCTATGAGATGGAACATCTATGAATGAGTCTGTGTAGTACTTCTTAATTGTTTTTTCTTGGTTACATCCCCTGAATGGGAATTTGAATACACAGGAGAGAATCATTCTGGTCATTCAGAGGTGACATGAAGGTTCTGAGAAATGGTGAGACACTACTAATGATGATGCTACCATATTTTCTCCCAACTAAAACAAGCTGTAATCAATCATGTTGCAGATTAAGCTTCTAAGGAATGTAAATTTTTGTAGCCGTTTTTTTACTATGTACCCTCAGCTGAAGGAAAATACAGCATGAGCTCTCTTAGGTCAAAATGAAAAAAGAAACAAAGGAAGAAAAGATTATTTTTTTTTCTTTAAACATCTAAAATTCTGTCTTGTGAGATTAGCTGGATAATATTATTACGGGAGAAGTCAAGCAAACAGAAAGATGACTCAAACAGTTTATTGCCAGGAGTATTTCTTAACACAGAGGAAAATCATATCTGGTTGCATATGGAATGAACAGGGAGCCTGGCAACAGGAATAAAACTACAAACGCTCCAACTTTTGTTGTTGAACTGGCCTCACAGTTGAAGTATAGTGCAAAGACACCAGAAATTTGGACACTGAGGTGGAGAAACCATAACATAGTTAAGTAATACTGTGCCTATTGCCTTACTGGTCAAAACAGAGAGTCTGGTAATTAGAAAGGTAAAATTTTCTTTAATTCTTCCTCCCCATCAAAAGAACCTGAATGAAACCCAAAGCAAAAAGTGAGCCAGAAACACAGAGGGAAATTCCCTGAACACATGCTCCCTCTGTAGCCGTGATGGACTGTGTGGACTAAGGATGTGTTTCTTCTGCTCAAGTAAAGTAGAGCAGGGCACCACTGCACCACCTCCAAAGTATCTCCTGGTGACTGTCATGGGGCCACCCTGGAACAGAGCCCACCAGTGAGAGCAGAGTGGCTCTGACAGCATCTGTGTCGATGGGTAACTGAGTGCTACAAAAAAAATCCATGGTTTTCATCTGCCGCAGAGCACAGCTCAGCCATGCAAATATTTATGTTTTGAGCAAAGAACTGGGCTGCTGCTTGCTGAGCTTCTGAGGCACTTTCTGTGTGTTTCTCCCACTGCCCCACACTTCTGGCTGTGGAACTCACCCACATTTAGGACTGGAACAGGATACGCAGTTCTGTGGAGCTGGAAGACATCCCTTTAATAAGAATTTGCAAAGACATCAAAACAAGCACAGAAACCCAATTCCACCCTATATGTGTCAAAAATAAATTTACAACTGGGAATACTCCCCAGGAGATATGTTTTTCCTGGCTTCTCCCTCACACTAGTGAAATACAGCCAGTGCTCAGTCCTGGACTTTACAAACACTCATCTCTGATAAACTAGATGGAAAAAGCCAAGTGTTTGTGTGGCCCTACCAAAAAAAAAATAAAAAATAAATCATTACTTAATGACGCTCAGAGAACTACGTTTTTGGAGGGCAGTTCATATGGCACCAGCTGTTCTGATTTAAAGGATCTTGGTACAACAAAACCATAGACTGTCATTTGGTCATCCCAAATAATGTGTATATGCACAAACATTCCTTCTAAGTAAACCATTTCCTTAAACCTCTCCCCAGTGATTGGACAAAAATTATATTTGTTTTGATGTACAACATTTTGCTCCACTTTAGACAAGCCAATAATACTGTAATTGCATCATATTTTAAGCTTCTCTTTGACATGCTAAACATTGAATTTGTTCAGTTTCCACTCGTACCACACTTTTCTCCAGCTCTGAAGTCAATTTTGTTGCTCCTTTTTGCTGGTTTGTGCCCGTAAGGAAGCAGGAATCTGGCATCTGGTTTCTGTGAGCATAGATAAATACTCATAGAAATTCCTTTTCCACAACACAGTTTCCATTTTCCAGGCAGGCTGGCATTTGGATACGGCCTTTTAACAACAGGAGTGTACAAGAAACAATTCTCTGATCATATAAAGGTTAAAAGGATCTCATGTTTTCTTACTTTTCCTGTGCTACTCCTGTAGCATTTAGAAAAATTGCAATTCCCTTCCAAATACATCAGTTGTTGATGAGAGCAACCATCAGTGTGGAGAGGAAAGCATTCACCTTCTGCCAGCAATGTCGGACTCAGGAGAACAAAAATCTCCCTTTATCCCTATATTTTTGAAGGTGCTGTTGCATACTTGGGTCAGCAATACCAGGCGGGTTTAAACTTATTAGGTATTTCAGATTCTCACCTTTATTTGCCAGTTCACCAATTCTGCACATTTTAATGAAAGAGATTTTAAAATTATTTCAATCTTGTTGTGGAAAATAATAAGCAGGGCAGGTCTAGGACTATCCTTAATAAGATTCCTAAATCACACATAAAGACTTCTCCACTGATGGCTTCCTGACATCTTGTAAGTAAGGAAGCTCCTAAACCAAATCAAGTGTGTTTGCCAATAGACAGAATGCTGATTTTTTTACTCAGTGTCATGTGACTCTAAATATAGTGTGTTAGAGATAAATGTCTATGTTGCATGTCATATATACTCAAAAAAGTTTGGAAATACCTGGGATGAAATCAGGTTTGTCTGACAAAACGTATTTTCTGTAAAATTTTAGATCGATATTTTTTTGTATTATTATATGCTAATTATTTTACTAGTTGAATCCCCCTTTGGGTTTTCCATTATTTTCCTTGTGATGGAATCAAGTTCACCACTTTCTTGTCCTTTCAAAAAATATTGGTATCATATTCAGCAAACTCTAATCTAGTGGAATTTCTTTGATACTCTTAAATATAAGAGAAATGAGTATGATTAGACCAGTCAAGTTTTCCTAGTAAAGCCTTCACCTTCTTTTGTTACATGGGTCTGCTGATTTTAAAGTGTTTACCATAGTATGTGTTGCTTAACATCCGTCTGGGTTACTAAGGGGCTGAAAAGTATTTCATCACATCCCAGTGATAAAAGCACATAAATATAGTGCAGAACCACTTCTTTTCTTTTTCTTCATTATAAAGTATTTTGCCATCACAGTCTGTCTATAGATTCTTGGTTTTGACTCTTATGTTTTACAAAAATAACATATCATAACTGTTAAAAGAGGTTTCCCTCTCAGCCAATGTTTGTTAGCCCATGGCTTATGGGCAGGGTGCCCCAAAAAGCCCCATGGAGGTGGTAAGGCCAGTGCAATCAGTATATGCTGTACAGCACACTGGCAGTGTGCTTGCTTTTCCCTGGATGCCTTAGAAGGTGACCTGGCCCATGGATCACCTGCTGAAAGAATGAGTCACATGTCTATCATAGTCACGGGTCTGCACAAACTCAGCTTCATGTTGGTCCTTCCATGGGTTGTTTTCCAATTCCTGGTTAACTCTCCATGGCAAATATGCTCCAGGCAACTGCCCTTCTAAACAAAATTGACATTATGACATGAGGCATTTCTTTTTATCAAAGTACAATTCAAAAATATTCTTTGCGAGAAGGAATAACAATGCACATTTTACGATTTGGCAAAAATGGGTATTTAGCAAAGCTATGAGGGTAGACAAGATCACAAGTGAAATGAGTCGGGGAGGGTGCGGTGAAGGAGGATGGAAGAACATGGGCATGTGAAGGCAGCTATTGCCCAATGACAATCTTTGACAGTCTTTGGAGACTGCTGCAAATCTCGGCAGATGCCGGCTACTAAAATGGACCATAGTTCCCAAATAAAAAAAAATGTAAAAAAATGTGTAAATTGTCTTCAGGAAATTCACTGTGAATTATTCTAGCCATACACTTACTGGTCTAGTTTTTGACACACACAGTGAAGAAATTCCTGATGAAATTTGCATTTATTCAAGAGAGATTCATGCTGTGGGAATACTGATCAAACACAACCAGGCTGTAAACATTTAAGGGAAAAACCAAGGCAAGGTAGTCAGTGGAACTGTTGTTCTAAGCAAAACTGTGCCCACCCCTCCCTATGCCTCTGAAAGGAACCGGCATGAAACGCTCTGCTTGCATTTGATAAACCTGTGATTTGACTTGCTTGGAGAAGAATGAAGCTTTCTGCTTCTGTTCCCACTGACAGTGTTCTGGGCTGCCCACTGTGACCACAGCTGACCTTCACTTGGCTGGATCGCCTGTCTCAGATTATACTATCACATGGATGTCTCATGCAGTGAGCTCCCCTCTGCTTATGGCGCTCCTTAGGCCAGTGAACCGAGCTAAAATGATCTGGAGCCTTACTCTGATCTCAGGCTAATGAGAACTGGGAATAACAAAACACAGTTGAGGCCCGTGAAGGTACAGTGCTACAAGAGGACACACAGCCCTCTGTGATGTCCATACGGCTGAGCCTGAGGGAGAGACCGGTCATGCTGGTAGCACGTGTTTGTATGAAATCACCACTCTGGTTGGAAAACACATTAAGTCAGTAAAGAAAATATATGAACAAAGGCAAACAGAAGAGGAGCTTGCAATCCTGGAGAACGCGTGATCAATCATTTATTACAGTGGGAAAAGAGCCTTTCAGACAGAAATAACAGTGTATGAGTCTACCTATCTCTGCAGAAAACAAGCATCTCCGGGAAACCTGCATCCGCAGAACTGCAGCTGTAAAGATGGTAGGGCTTCCACCTGACTCCCCAAGCATTTCTCCTGACATCATCACGCCGAGAAAGGTGATGTGAAATATCCATGTATTTATCTTGTCACATCAGCAAGGGAGGTGTGTGCACTCAGTGTTCAAATGCACATAAACAATTTAATGTTTTCTGTTAGCACCTTTTTGTTTTGAGTCACATCAGTGGAAATAGTTCATTGTAGAAGAAACCAGTTTGAAATAACCTTGGCAGTAATCCACTATCCAGGAGAGAAGCATGGCACAGGGCACGGGGGAAGAAGAATGTTAGGGCTCTTTCAGGCCTATTTGAATTCAACTTTCTGGTGCCTTCATGTGGCAGCTTAAAAGGACAGATTTCTGTGGCCAAATTGTTTTGGACTGAAGCTATTTGACAGCCTTTGACCCAGCTCCCCAACCAAGTTAGAATGACACATCCAACTTTATTTGGCATTTGAAGTGGAAGGAAAATGACTTTTTTGTTCCGCCAGAGGCCTCTCTTATTTTATGTTCTATAAAGAGGAAGAAACTGCATATAATAATGACATCTTGTGGTAGTTGTTGAATTATTGCCCTATGATTTAGTAGGTTATTGGATGCCAAATTTCATGACATCTCCCTCCATGCTGAAGCTCTGCAAATTCAGACTTAAAATTTCTGCTGCTCCAAGAAGCTGGATGTAGAAGGCTCCTAGAACCTTTGGCTTATTGTTGATTTCAGAGGAAAAGCAGATTTTGATCATTTGATTACACAGATCTGGCTAAACATACAGTTCAGAAATTCATAGTCGTAACTGAGGAAAGAATGGCTATCCAGCTATTCACACAGAAAAGACTTGTTTTGATAATGCTGAGCGCAGAGTGGCTCTGGCCCATAGAATGAACCCGCCTTTGCTGCACTGGGGCTTTGTACTGGGTGTGAGAGTGAACAGTGTCAGCCTCTGCTGGCAGCCTGTAAAGCCTGACAGCTGCTGAACACCTGCACTGGGCTCGCAAACAGTCTTGGTGAGCAGCCACCATCACCCCGTGGCTGGGGATGCAGAGATGTGTGATGTTTTAAACAGTGAATCCCCAAGGTCACACCCCATGTAACCCTGCTCTGCTTCTATTTACTTCAGCTTTGGAGTGCAAGTCTCTTAATTCCTGCCATTAACTGTGCGGGAATCCAGGGACCCCACGAAGCTCTAAACTTACTGCAAGCTGTGTGACAGTTCATCTTTAGGGTCCATAATCATGCTATTTAACTGAGTATCCCATTTTCTCTGCCCATAATCACGTTCTTGTTGTAGTCTCTGCAGCATTTGCTCTAGTTGAAGTTAGAAGCTTTTCAGAACAAACAGCACTTTTCCTGCCAGTTTGTACAGTCCTTATCAGCATAGAGGGGCTCAGCTTTTATCAGGGAGTTTAGCTGTTGACAAAATAGTCATAATAAATAAGATTTGTGAGAACAACTTCAGGATATATTTTTACAGGTGTCTGTTTATCCTGTCACAGGTTTTGGCTGCAACAGGTCTTCAGTACTGTGCTACTGTTACACAGTTTTGGTTTGGTTTTTTGGGGGGATGAAGGTGGCTTAAGTTATATGCCAAGCACCTTTGTGATTGCTTCTGGACTACCAAGGCCTCATAAATAGACTTATGGTTTATATGTAAGATTTACACACGACTCTGTTTACCAGCTGTGAGGAAGGAGGCAGGAAAAGACCTTTAAAAAGACACTTACAAAGAGCTCAAAGGAGATGGTGAAATAACACAGATGTAAGACAGTGAAATAATGCTGTGGACCAGCATTGATAGTACAGAATGTGGAGCTACTACATTTAAGGTAGCAGGGAATCTCTTTTCACACTGGATATTGGCCTGTTTCCTTCAGGTCTGCACAAATGCAAGGAGGAGACACTTTCTGGATTCCCTACTGATACAGAAAATTGCTAAAGATGATCATGAGACCCCATGATTCCATAATATCTAATGAAAGGTGTTCAGTTGTACTGATCTACCTTTTTTTTTTCCATGGAATGATGCCAACTATTGGACTTCATTAAAAGAGGCAAAAAGCTCAAAGAAAATAAATACTTTAAACTAGGCCATTCTTTTCAGCAAAGAAGGTTAAACTTTCCTGCAGTTCAATAGCAAGAAAAAGAACTTCTCTTGGGACATCCTGAATTATGATACCTCATTAGAAAAGAAGAAAGAATAGAGGCAGAAAAAACTCAGGCAATTTTGACTATCTCTGGAAAAGAAAAAGAAGTTTGGAAAAAAAATACAGGTAAGGTTTAACAAGACAGTTTTTATCCATTTTTCCAGTTTTGGGGTTTTGTTTGATTTATTTTTAGCAGAAGTATATGTTGAGAGTGATCATTTTTAATGGACCTTGACTGTATGGTGGTAAAAGTATCAATATTTAAGACTGAGAAATCTGGCTAATAAGTTATCTGAATTAAAAGAACATTCCTTTCAGCTAAAAGATAACAGTCTGTGATTGTTTCCAACTTCCCACTTCCGAGCTAAGATAAAATAGGGTGTGTCACTAATCAGAGCCATCTTTTCATATTGCTGTTATTTACTGTTTGATTCCTTAGAATTGGGGCAGTTAGCAAACTCCCTAAGGAGTCCCATGCCTCCAGGGATGGAAACCTGGCTTTAACATTGAAATGACTGCTTTTCCTTACCTCTTTTTTTTTTTTTCTCCCAACAATACATAGGTTGGTTCTCTGCATTCTGAGAATGAGGGAGCAGACGGGAAGACGCTCCCCGCGTATTCTCTCACTCTATTTATAGTTAATACAGCTTTTGTCTGACCTGTCCTAATTTTTTTTTTTTGCTTTTGACAGCTTATTCATAATCCCTGGTGGGAAATTTATTTTTTTTTAATTATTTCCCTTCTGTAATATGAAAGCAACGACAAGAGACTGATTGGAAAATTTCTTTTATATAAACTTTGCAAAGCAGCGATCATAATGAATCTTCATTTTTTTGGATTTAATTGAGTAAATATGTATAATGTGCAGATGTGTTGCTCTTGCTCCTGTCATTATTATATGTTAACAGTCCCTGAGACCAAGTTGGACTTGATTTCAAAGTTACTTTAAAACTTGGCACCTCTCAATGAAAATCTCTTCCATTTTCAGTGTTTGACATATGGTCTCATTTCCTCCTGATGTTTGAAATGAGGTATCCATCTCAGGCCCATCCAAACTCTTGTAAGTTGTTTGGTTTACAATCTTGACCTCAGCCTGCCTGCAACAGGTTTATTAATACAAAATTCTGCCCACCATGAAGGTCTGTTCAGAGCTTTGCTGCCTTGAAGGATCTCTCCCCACATATTTTTATATAACTGCAAAATAATAATAATAAAAAATGATTAATGCATACAGAAGAAACAAAGAAAACTTCTGCAAGATACATTATCTAAACTGTTGGTTGAAATGAGATTATGATTGAATTTCTAGATAATAAATGTGAGTAATTATGCAGAGGCAAGAATAAACACAAAGATAAAGCACAAAATTTTAAAATACTGTAAACATCACATTTCTGTGTAAATCATTTAGACCATCCTTGGCATAAGAACAAGAAACCAGCAATCTTCATTACTTCTTGTTTTCAACTTGACATGAGTCGTATTAGCAAAAATAGAAATTCAGAAACAAGCTAATCCTTGTTCTGTCCAAACCTGAAGACTGTGTCCAAAAGCACTTGTCCTTGTCTGTTGTTACCTTTGTTTCAACACACTGCTAGTAAGCAACAGAACTTCTCCCTTAGATGTGAACTAATGCTCAAGTTGAGCATAAGAAATTGTCTCATAAGCATATTGTTAATTTGTCATCAATTCGCAATTTTATGTGGAAGAGTTTAAGAAAAGTACGTGGGAAGTAAATTTTGCAAAAGTCTAATTTTAGCAATATTTATTTCATAATTAACTGAAGTTTAAAACTTTAAATAACATTCTAGAAAGATGAGGAAGGGAAGACCATACTTCTAGCAGTAAAATAGGCTACAATAAAATATTAATGTAGTATAAAAGAAGTCAGTGAGATACAGTGAAAAGCCGTTCTTCTACATTGAAAGATGGATTGGCCCTATATATTTGTGATGATTTAATAGTGAAATATATTTAATAATAAATACATTTTTACCCTGATTACATGGGCCAGTGTTAACTATTTATTCCATTTTATGTTTGATTTAACATAATTGTCTAACAATTTTTAATTATGTTGGAATAAATGTGGGAACAACCTCACATATTTAGGCAGGAATTGTTAAAACGTCTACGCAAAAATGATGTCCACACCATGAAAGATTGTTTAAAGAGAATTTGAATTCTTCTTTGGTGCTTAAAGCTGTCCACAACAAACTTTGAAACTTTTCTTCTGCTCTGACTATGATCTGTGGCTCATGATGCAAGGCCCTCCACTGCAGCACAACATAGCTTATCCTGAATTAAATTAATTTTCCTGTTATACTTGGATAATCTATTCTTTACCATACTGTAATTTTTACTAAAATGTTAGTATTGGTTTTTAGAAGCCAAAAAGATAGAAATGAATAGGAAATTAAATATAGACAGCCAGGAGACAAGGAGCTTTATTAAGTATTTTCTCTGAGTGAGGGATTGGCAGCCTTTTTCAAATTTCAGTTGAAAATATTTACACAAGTTGAAAACCACAGACTTAGAGGCAGTTCAGAAAACCTTCCTGAGTTCCACAAAACATGGGTTGGTTATCACTGATTGAAATTATTTTCTCAATATGATTCAATAAATTTATAAAAAAATAGTACACAAGGAAGTTAGTAGTATTTAGAGTCCCATGTGTATATTTCATATATTGTACTCAATATGAATAATATTAATAAACCTCTGTGCCTTGTGCATTTGCATGAGCCCAGAGCTAGCCAAATCCAGCACATGACAGCTTTATCAGCTAAGAAATCTTCATCTGACTGTTAGAAACAGGATAATATTCTAGGAATGGATCACTGTGTACTTGCACTGCATTTTATATTTCTGCCTATAGCATCTGTTCACAGCTTCTGTTAGAGACAGAATAATGTGTGAAAATGGGCTTTTGGCCAATACAGATATTTTTAACATTCTTATAAATTATGCTCCTTCTCTGAAGAGTTGCCTTTGGAGCTTCCCTCCCAAAAACCTACGAACATGGAAAAGGGTTTCCAGTGATGATTATAGCCCTCTGTTGAGAGGGATGGGTAGGTAGAGCTAGCCTTTCCTCCTGTATTTGTAAAGACTGTGTTAAAAAAGTAATTATTGTGTTAGCTCAGCCTCTTGTTAGAAACATCTGGGCTGCCTTCTATATTCCTTGATCACCATGGGAACGATGGACAACTTTAGACAAGAAGACACAGAGAATATTGGAAAGCATCGAGCACTTGACTCAGCAATCCTGACAAACATCCTGGCAAAGTCCCCCTGCTCTAGTGATTGTCTACAGTATCTATCCACCCTAAACCAAACTACTGTAACTGTGACACCAATCTCTATAAAACAGTTATCCCACAGCTTGGCCCTGCTGAGTAGGTTTGGCCAGTAAGCAAGAATTTTGGTTTGCTGAGACTTTGGAATGAAACACAGATCTTGAAATGCATCAAGAAAAATAGGCAGAGAGGGACCATGATCTGGGACAGCCAAGCCCATGGTGTACCCACATGCTGAATCTTGCCTGTAGGTCTGGTCATGACACCTCAGAAAGGATATAGCAGCAGCAAAAATTACACAGAAAAGGAAAACAAGGTATGTCAGAGGAATGAAAAGGCTCCCATAGATAGTAAATGTACACAGAGTAGAAGTATTTTTCCACAATACTCATAATTAAGTTGTAGAAATTATTGTGTGATGGAAGCCAAAAGACAGCTGAATTTGAAAAGGCATGAAAAAAATGGAGGATAGACACATCTGTGGCTATGAAACAGAATGATACAAATACAACCTACAGCATAAGATATGTCTTAAACCACCAGCTGCCAACAGTTGAGAGAGACACCAGGGGAAGAACAGCTTGATGTTTCATCTGTTCCATACAGTGTTCTCCTTGGCCATCCTTCTCCGTCAGTTACAGAGTATTCTCTGAACTCAATCCAGTATGGTCATACTTTTGCTCTTAAACTTTTGCCTTGTGTAACTATACCAAAAATTTCTCTCGGCCTTCTTATTTTTTATGTTCAGTGCATAGATGCCCACAAGAGCAAACCAGAGCAATACTTAAAAATTTCCCATTGAAACTTATCTTCAGCAAATGCAAAATGGCATTTTCTGCTGACAGCAATTTAACTCTGATAGCACCTTCCACTGAAAAAGTGCCTTTCTTTGCTTTTGTACCTGTGAAGTGCCTTGAATATGTTAAAGCTATTCACGGGTAATAATCTTCTTTATGATTAAACTTACAAATTCCACAATGAGTTTTCTTACCTCTCCACTAGCTTTACCAATGGGAGAATTGAGAATGAAGTCAGGAGGAGAAAAGACATCAACCAGGGCAACTGCATCATCTTTCAACTGTTGAAAAACAAAGACATACATTTGGCCACATCTCTAATTGTCTATGGCTACTTGTGAACTACAGAGCAGCATAAAATGTTTTCATAAAGTATCATCTATTGATAATTTAACATAAATACACAATAACTAGCCTAGTTTTATTCTGTTTTTTTCCACTCCCAGGGTAACTGACAAAATAGACTGTATTTTAAATGTTTTCCTTCTTTACTTATGGGGTTTAAAACACATTTTAACCAATCTGGTGCTGTTTACACACCTAAACACATATATTTAAAAGGTAATGTTCAGCTCCATCTTTGAAATTTTGCTTACCTAAAAAGAATGTATTCCAGTTTGGAAAGCTTTTGTGCTAAGAAAAAAAATTCACAGCCTAACACAATAATGAAATAAATAGAATTGGACTGAAATATTTTACTGTCCTAATAAAGACTGCGAAGTCACAAATGCTATGGTATTATTTTGTAGGACATATTGTTTTTGGTTTACTGGTAAATAAATTAGGATTAGATTCAGGGTCAATGAGTTGCTAAACTTTACAGAAAGTCATTCAGACTCAATTTAATATCCTGCTAAATTACCCCCTGAAGTACAGAATAACTGATATATCTCTTTTTTAGTATTTGTATATTATTTTATTATTTAATCACAACAAACAGGTTTACCCTGTAGCAGAGCTCCAGAATAGCATTCTGAATAAATCTACCAGGTTGTTCACCTGAAGCATAGCCACCTGCAAACACATTCACAGAGAAACTTATATCAGTTAAGATTACACTGATACAAACTTTTTACAAAGCTCTTCAGTTCAGTAGTCAAAAGACTAAATACATGCCACCATGTAATTGAATTGAAAGTCTTTCATTAATGAGTTGGCAGAAAAACTTTTAATCTAAGCTATGCAGAGCCTTTTGCAGTCACAAGCTCAACTACAGCATCTTGTATCTATCCCCCATCCTCTGCCCCAAGCACTGGATCACACCAGAACTTGTGATCCCTCCATCATCTCTGAGCTAAGAGTGAGCCTTTTGGGCTAATTAGTTGTTCCAGATTCCTGAAAATTTGGTCAAGAATAATTGCTCTATATTAGACAAGCATAAGAAAATGCTCTAACATAAACCCTAGTTAGAATTCCCTCCCCCTGCCAAGTAATGACTTTTCTGAAGTGGCATGCACGGTATATGCAGGGAGATGATCTCACCTTGGTAGAGTATGGCCAGGTGTTTACTTAAAGACCAGAGCCCATACAGAGCACTGAGATTCTTGAGCACGGGCTGCAGAGCAGGAGGAACGTTGGGGTCATGAGTGTAGTCATGGAACCGCTGTAGGACTGTTTGTTCAATAAAGGCAATGGCCAGTGATCGACAGTAGTACACCTGAGGAAACAAGAAAAAAAGACACTGAGTATCAAAATACAAAGAACCAACTCCCAGCTGGTGCAAAATGGAATTGCTCTGGTGAAATTAGTGGACTTCTGCTAATTCAGATCTGATGATTCAGCTTGAGACTAAAGAAATTCTAAGAAGCAGTGGTAGGAGAAAACACTTTCTGCAATGTCTATGCAAAGCTTACTCATGAAATACCTCATGAAACGACTCTTAGAAATAAGATTGCATGCCTATTACCAGTGTAATTTGGCAGTTGCACCCAGACTTTATAGGATCAAGTAGCTATATCAGAGAGAAGACAATGTAAAATCAGGTTTGCTGATTTTAGGATCATTAATAAACAAATATAACTCTTAAGAAGATAAAGGTAGATTTATATTTATTTAATATTATGCAGAGTTTTATAAAGAGTATAACATCTTTCTATTGAAACCTTATTGCAGTCACTTCAAATAATAAATAAAAATCTAATCATGTCAGCATGAGTGGATTCTGCTTATGGATTGCAATAGATTGCAACACATTTTCAAGGAACTATGCAGCTAATCCTTGTCGACTATCTCATGAGAAAGACAAGTCACCAGTTACTGTTAAAGCAGAGTATAAAAGCTCTAGTGATTGTACTCACATAGGAACACTTGTCTACATCTATATACTTCACCTTTGCTGTAATGTGGCATATGTTCTACCATGAAATAGACTGTTGACTGAAAATATTCTAGCTGGTGAACAGGAGGGGAATATGAAACTACTGCTGTTCTGGCTGATTTGTTGCAATGCTGTAATGTGCTTGGTTTTAGCCCATTTGTTAAGGGTTGTTTGGTTTTTTTTTTTGTTCATTTAGAATTAGTTGATTAGTTTTTCTTTCACATACTTACATTATCCTTGCATTTAAACCCACTGTGCAATTTAAAAAAGGCATATTCCAAAGATCACTGTCCTCCTCAACAGCTGTCCAGTGGCATACGCAGTGGCATTATGTCCAAGTGCAGATACAAGTAGGAACGACAAACTACACATCTATTCTCTGCAGGATTAGGGAGGACTTCCCCCTTACTACATGGACTTTTTTAGATAATAATGTTAATTCCCTAGTCAGAAGGAATCACAAATGAAGCATTAAAAATTATTCCTTTGTTATTCTCCGCTATAAGTTCATTTCCCTCTTTACCTTTGCTTGCACTTCTGTATTGTTTCTATCGAGCTACTCCCAAAACAAAATAACCTAGGGATAGGCTAGGAATTTCTTGCAGATCCCCCACAGCATGAACAAATATTATGTATTAGTCAGCCACTGGGCTGACAGAAAAGTGTTTCTTCATGCCCAGAAAATTTTAAATCAAATATGCACAAGTCTTCAAAACACAGCTTGTAAATCATTTTCAGATGTTTTTGAGGCATGCCATTTAAAATAAAAAATCCTGCTGTCCTGAGAAGGAGTTGTAGGGAGAAAAATGAAACCTAATGACCTAAAGTACATCAATGCCTATCTCAAAAGCGGTTGTGTGCCTGAGTATCTTTGGATTTTAGCACATCTGAACATAAAAGAGAAAAGAACCTTAATACTTCTGAACAAACCACGCTCTCTAATGCAATGGTCCCAGCACCAGCTCCTCCAAGACCTGGCCAACTGACAGGAAATTAGACTTGAATTTCTGGCAATTCCCATTCTGACTTTGACCCTGATGAGTATCTCTAAAAAGCTGCTTCTAGGGTAAAAACAGGAAAGATTTTCACCACTCTACCAATGGTTTCCCACAGACCATCCCCTGTTGAAGCTAGGCTGGCTCTTTCTAGGTGCCGAGTTGAATATTCTTTCCTGATGTTTTTTAATGAGCTTTGCAGATAAGGTGAATGACACTGACCATCTTCAGGGAACTGATCTTTCCAAGTGACAAATGACAAGTGCTCTTTCTTCGGATGAGAGCCAGTTTTTCTCATGGATTTAACAGAGGAATCTGGTGAACTTAGGGATATACACTGAAATTTGGAGTTAAGCCATTCCTAGCTGTTAAAAATTCTCTGGTGAGAGAGTGGATCTGCTATACGTAAATTGTCAATGTTTCCTTTTCAGGTTCCAATGCTGTCAGTCTGGTATCTTTCATGAGTACTTTGCCCTATAGGAATCGGAGCTGAAGAAGACCTATTAGGTCATCTAGTTTACCTACCTGCCAGAGCAAGATTCTTTCCTAGAGTATGTAGTTGGCTGTAAGAGCAGATGGAGGAGTAATAATCAGATGCTGCGGTAGATTTAATACTACTAGATTTAGTCTTCAGAAGTTGTGCTATCACAATTACAGACATCACCCAGTACATGCCTGCAACTTTTCTGAAGGGAAATATATCCTGGAACACTTCTGCTGAGGGTAACTGTCCTGCTATCATGTTTTATGCTATGCACATGGACAGGTATTAAGTTTCATTAGTTATCTCACTTGCAGCTTTATGGTTGAGGAAATTGTACTTCATAACACAAGCAGATAAAACTAACAGGAACTGACAAACTTGGATGAAAATAAATAGATAAAATAAGAAAGATTAGTAAGTATTACCTGACAGTTGTTTTTTGCCTCAAAATCACTTAGCCCAGCCTGCTTTTCCTTACTCAGTTTTAGGTCACTTTCTCGGAGCAGGTAGCAAACCAACCATTTATAAGCTGCTAAAGGAACTGTGAGAAAGAGAGAAGCAAAATTCTCAACATTCACATTCATAATGCAAGAAGTCACATGCAAATCCTACTGCAGTCCCAGTTTCCATTACTTGAGATGAAAAGTGAAAATTTTAATTAACCAGTGCATTGATATGACACATTGTCCATTACTGCAGATACAATAAATACCTGTGGACCACAGTCAAACTGTAACTGTACAGTGAAGACACACCACACCTGACCATACACTAGCTCAAACTGACCCCAAGCTACAAGACAAGGTATATCCACAGCTCAGTTTAGACTTTCAGTAAATTTTTTAGCTCGTTAATTTTTTTTTCAATTATGACTTAGGTCTGCAAGGTGCACTGTCTCTTATGAGAACACGAGAAGACAGTCCACATTAATGGAAGCTCATGACTTCCCACACTGCAAAGGTGGTGAATGTAATCGCATTTAAATTACTAGATTTGTACATAATTGTGTCATATTTTTAGAACAGCCTGGAACTAATAAGGTCAACAGTAGTTCAGCATAAAGTCCTTGCCTGAATCCTGCTTGCTTGTTTCTTAGTTTAAGATTTAACTGGGAGTGTTTATGTGTTCCATAAATTTAGGCAACTAAACTAACAGTCCAGTTTCTAACAGAAGAGATCACTAAAGAGATTCAGATTTTTTTTCCAACTATAATCTGGTTCAGTAGGTACTACAAGAGAGGAGAGAACACACATTTACGTATCAGTTTGTGCTCTGATGAATCTTGGAGACTTAAAACAAACAAGAAAGCAAGCAGTTGTTTTCAACTGGTCTTTTTCCTCCAAGCCTTTGTGTTTTGAATTTATTCAGATTTTGCCCCATAGCTATCATGATACTATTTTACTTGGTACTGTGCATCACTATCTGAAATTCAGGTTTTTTGTAATTATTTGAGCACTGCAGGGGTTATTGAATTATAGGAATTGACTTGATTGCCCCTTATATATTAAGGCTGCAGTTTCTTCCCCCAGTGTGTTCTCAGTTATACAGATTCACTTTTGCTCTATGCCCTGTCACTCTCATTAGCTGCTCACTTCCTTTAAATTTTTGCCTCCAAGGGCCAGTGTGGGCTCAGAGTGATACACAAATAGGAACAGCATCTAATGTCATACTTGATTTGATTATAATAAAGTAAACCAGAAAAACCTGCAGGGAATTTTCTTTTCACCATTACTCATTTTTTCCTATACAACCAAAAGCAATTGTCAAAAGCAGAGAAAATTAATGCCTTTTCAACAGATTTCTAAACCACTTCTGTGGTTTTCTAAAAGAAGATATTTTAGCGATAGGAGGTAGTGGCAATCAACTGCCTTAGATCTGGAAAACAGCAATACAGTGGCAGAAGCCCTAAATCACAAATGTCATTTCAGAAGAACAAAAATGGAAGTAAAGTATCTGATGCTATCCTCCATTCCAGAACTGAGGCTGGGGACAATAGAACCTATTTTGAAATGCAAACTATGTTCCTAGCAAATGGAAATGCATGTAATACAAAGAAAGTCAGAAAATATGACAAATATATAACAAATAGCAGAGACTGAATCTTAAACCTCTGGATCCTTTCCTTTGGAAATGAATTTAAGATTCTAGAATCAGTTTAAACACAGCAGACAGCTACCTGAGGAGTCCATGCAATCTTCAACACTAATGGCTGTGAATTTCCAGCCAAGGATATGATGGTAGTATTGCAAAACGTTTATTGTTCCCAAAGGGGATTCAAAAGGGGTTTTATCTGAAATACCAAAAGAAATAAAAATTATTTAGGAGAAGAGAAATCACACTTTTTGGAACTAAAAGCATATTACAAAGCCATGCATATGCTTGACAGGCCAGATGAAATTAGGCCATAATATTTATTTTATTATGGCCTAGTCCAGCCAAAAGAGGACTGGTGGACAAGTGTGGAAAAACCTGACATCACTGCCTATAATTATGCCCCATAAGATTCAACTCCAATTGCTGAGTTTTCCAGCTCTGTAAGACACCAGTGAAACTCATTGCTGGAAAACTGAAACAAAACCTAGAGAACTACAAAATGTAGTGATGGGTATTGCAACCAAGTTAGGCGATATGAGCTGTTTTAAGTACAATAACCAGACTTATGATGACTTTACCAACATAGAATCAGAGTCATAGAATGGGTTGGGTTTGAAGGGACCTTAAAGATCAGCTAGTTCCTATCCTGCCACCTGGACATCTTCCACTAGACCAACATGCTCAAAGCCCCATCCACCCTTGCCTTGAACACTTCCAGGGTTGGGGCATCCACAACTTCCCTGTGCAACACGTTCAAGGGTCTTACTATCCTCGCCGGGAAGAATTTCTTCCTAACATCTAATCTAAATCTCTCATCTTTTAGTTTAAAGCTGTTCCCCTTGGTCCTACTATCTGCCCATGTAAAAAGTAGCTCTCCCTGTTTTTTATAAGTACTGGAAGGCCACAATGGGGGCTCCCCAGAGGCTTCTCTTCTCTGGGCTTAACAAACCCAACTCTCTCAGCCCGTCTTCATAGCAGAGAGGCTCCAGTCCTCTTGAGCATCTTGGTGGCTTCCTCTGGATCCCCTCTAACAGGTCCAAATCCTTCTTGTGCTTAGGACCCCACACCTGGATGCAGTACTGAGGTAATTCTATCGAACTAAACTGCACTTCTCAGGGAGTAAGATACGACTTATCCTGATTAGGAATGGTGAAACATGCAGCTAGCTTCTGCAAGACTTAGGAGAAAGAATATTTATTGCAGCAAATATCTGTGTATTGTGAATGCACCATATCACACAGTCTGTAGCACATTATTTATGCTCTAAAAAATGATTAAAGAACCATCAACTGCTTTCAGTATGAAATTGCCTCCTAATTCCATTAGTTACACATTGTTGGTTCCAGCATAAGATTCCACAATGAAAACTTACCTCTTATGCCATTCATCCAGCTCATTAAGTAGTTGCTGGTTTGCTGAAGTAGGACGTTGTTATCTCCCTCATATGTGCAATTTGGATCATTGTCATTTCGGATTTCACCCAGACGATTCACTTAATAAGAACAAGTGCACTACTTAATACATTGCAATGCACTAGTGGAAGCTAAGAGAGATTAAATAATTATTCTGTGACAAAATGCAAGAGAGTTGTCTGTTCCTGTGGCGCTCATCTTATATGGGGAATCTTCATCTATAAATTCTGCATCTTTATTTTTGAAACTGATTCTGAATTACTTTTACAGTCTGTCCAAATGCTGGCACAGATCCTGAACAGGTTTAGGGTTGTTTATTTTTTGTGGTATCAGATAAGAAATAAACTTTAAAAATATGGATATGAGGATAAAATACTTTCTAAACATATTGCTAAAATTCAGACATCATGACAGAACAGCAGTTGAAGAACACAGCAGCATAACTGTTCTCTTTCTGACCACTGTATGCAGTGGTTTGTAACTTACTGGCAAGGTAACCATGTCCTCCACAAGCTTCTCGGCACTCCTGGGCTGCCTGCTGGGCAGTCCAAGATGCCAGAGGTTTGCTGGCAGCAGATAAAGCATGAATCTCACGTCCCAAATCAGCCTTTGTGAAAGACAAGTTATAAATGAGTCATAACTTTAACACAAAGTAAGTCTGAGACTAATTAAAGACATAGATACGTGCACTGCTTTATAGTGAACAGTAACTGGCAATACATGTGTAAAATTTTCTGAGATTTGCATAAGCACAAAGTGCATTTTTTGGTGCCACAGAAAAACCCTGAAGCAACTGAAGAACCTTCAGCACCAACTTTCTTACATGGGACAGGAACAATCTGTGCCAGGTAATGGGCACAATGGTACATCTTAGCTCAGCTGTGCCAGCTGGCATGGCATTGAATGAGATAGTTCACTGCTTGACAACCTTTCTCTCCCAAAAATGGAGAGGCAGGTGGCTGAAGGTAGCCCATCCAGAGAAAGCTTCTATGACCTCTGTGATATAAGCACTATCTCTCTCCCCAGTCAGCAAGGGGATATGTATAAAATTTATTGCCTTACACAGTTTTCACTGATCTTTTAAGCATCTGTTTTGCCAGGAGTAGGAAAACTTAAATGTACACCCTCAGTTTCCAGAGAATCAGTGGTCTGCATTTACACTAACTCTGCTGACACTCCTTTGAAAATGTGTTTGGAATTGTTTTCTGGATAGTGGCTTGATACAATCAAGGCCTGTTTAAGAGTAACTCCTTGATTGGTTTTTGTTTGTTTGTTTGTTTTAAGATCTCCTGTAGAACAAAGGGAATTCATAAGGATTGTACTCAACATTTTCAACAAACAATGAGGTTTTTTCCTATCATAATTTTTTTCCTGAGAGCCACTGTTTTGCCTCAGATTAACGACTGCACTGCAGACCTCCAGAATGGAGTATCAGATAAAAAAATGAAACAGACTCTTTTGTGGTCTGTACAAAGAGGAGAAATTAGTATACCCAGCGATTAATTAAAAAAAAAATCTTTCATGACCTTTATTTTAGCTGAAAAAAGCCCTGGGTGTTTAATTAAAATATGAGCAATACACAGCCAGTGTGTAGGCCCTAACAATTTGCATTGTCAAAATTTGTAAAAATAAATAAAGTTTATGTGCTATCAAAAAACCATACTGCAGTTATTTCAATTAAGAATCAGTCCTTGCACAGAGACAGATAGATCAAACTATTTCCTCTGTAAAGGGGTGACTTTCAATGGGAAGATTGTGGATGAGAAATTCAGCATTGACTCAAAAGTCTTAACTTTTTTCTCTAAAAATATTTATCCTAAAGTATGAATTTGAATTGCAAAGTCAAGACAGACTCAGAGTCTGTGCAGGAAGTAAGAGTAGTATGACTTCAGAAAAGTCTTTGATATGTGCTCCCTGCAGAATCATTTACAACAGTTATAAGCTGAATTTGCACCCTCATAATATATTTATGATAAAAAATTCTTCAAGACAACAAAACTTTTAATCCCACAGAAATCAATAGAACTATAATCACTTCATCAAAACTAATTTTAATGCTTTTCTAAATGCAACTTTAATCACTACTTTGTATGCCCCATATTTCTGAGACATTGCTCCATCATTCTTGATTGTAAGATAGCCTAAGAGTTCTAAGTAGGTCCTCCATTTAACAGTTTCCAGTTTATTATAATAAAAACTCAGTGAAGAAGAAATGTGTAAATATCTCACCTGTCTCTGACTCCTTTGCTTTGTCAATACACCTGCATAAAATTCTATAAAGTTCTCAAACAGGGACTTGGAGAAATAATCTAAGGCATATGCAGCAGCCAGGTAAGGCAAAAGACGCCATTGCTAGAAAAAAAATAAAATTGATTTGATCAGAAATTGATATATGTTTTTAATATTTATTGTACTGAAACAACCTATTGATTTTTACTGTGTTCAAACTGGAAAACTCTTTAATAGGAGAATTTAACAATAACCACCTATTAACATAATTAAGTGTAATTATATACAACTTATGCTTATGTTATTCTCCTTCTTGCATTTCATGACTTTGTGATAAGCATTCTGTTAAATCAGTGCAACAGTTCACTGAAGCTTTGGGGATCAATGACATATTTTTGCCCTGTGTTTATAAAATGCCTGGCATGCCAGGGCCAGTCATGATTTATGTGTTTCTTCAGTACCAACATGACAGAGGTTGCAACCATTTCACTTGCTTGTTCATTGCTGAATGAATATTAGTGCTGGTTGCATTCTGCGACAAACCAGAGCTGGGAAGTAGAGAAAAAAGCATCTTTGCTGTTCCATGCAATGCGGGGCTCATGAAGGAAAAGAGAAAACTGCTTAGAAAGCTTTTGTGGTAAAGGAAGAAGGGAATGAGATTTTCAGCATGCAGAACCCACAGAACAAGCTAAAACTGAGAAAAATTCAGGGACTCAACAAGTAGTGGGAAGCAGATCCTGGCTTATTCAGAAGTGGTGGAAAGAAGACAGCTTTCACCAGTTTGTAGAAACCCATGAAATCTTTCCACACTGCAAACCTGGAAAAAACACCCACATTGCAAGGACAAACTGGGCAGGTTTGTTTTCAGCACTTCTTATATATTAACTTTTGTCATTCAGCAGATCCGAGTTTTCTCTATTTCCCAGTTACTTTACTCTACATATTCCTGTTGTATTTTTTTCAAAGCAAAAAGTGGTTTTCTCCTGCCTAAACTGCAGACAAACATTGGTTATATTCCCCTCCAAATCAGCAGTAGCTGGAGACTTCTCTACAATGAATGTCATTGATTTGTATATTTTAAAAGTATAAAGACTAAAATAGAGAAAATTAGACTAGCAGCAAAAGAAGCCCTGATATTTTTAAAGAACTACTAGTTTCTACATCTGCAGTACTTTCACATGTGCATATAAGACAATTTTTCTCTGAAAAGGTTATTATTTAGAAGATAAATGTTTCTAGGTACTTCAGAAACGAGTATTTTTGATTTTGCTATTCCAAGAATTTACATCAAAAGACTGACCATGCCAGGAGGTCTTGAGTTGGAATGAACCCCCACAACTGCACTAGAATGATGCTTCAGATGACACAGACAACTTTAATTTTGCTAACTGCAGCGTCACTATTGTGATCTGCAGTAGTTTTTGAGTTTTGAGATTCATTATATAAAAGTCTCTAGATGTGAATTCCAAAGTATTTACCTGTGTTTGGTATTCAAGAACAGGGATTTCTTCATCCTCACTTGGTCCAAACTGACGGCGAGCTGCTGAGAAGCGAATGGCTATTGCCAAGGCAAGCTTTAAATTGGTCATGGAAAGTGCCGTGATAATAACCCTGCCAGTGGACAAGGATCCCAGAGCTGCACTAAAACGCTCTTTAACATCCTGAATGAACAGAAGGCACAGACTGAATGGTGAAGATAATATTCCACTTATACCCCCCACAAACATGCAGCTTTGGTAGATCAATCAGAAACACAGAGGATTGGCCAATTTTGTTTCTTGACTCATTCACATAAGGCTCAAACTCTAAACTCTTTGGGATCAGCAGGGTAGCACAAAGAGCACGAAGTTCAGTAAAGTCACTAAGGTGAGGTGAGAGATCTCTGAAATGCAATTGAAAAATGGCATCTCGTGAAATTGTCAACAGCCTTATTTAAGTTCATGTCTCTAGTACTTTCCAACATAAGAGGCCCATGCTCTGTCTTTTAATCTGCTTATACCTTTGTATATTTAATGAACTGTATAAATTAAAAAAAACTCGTTTCATACCTTAATTGAACTTGAGTACTTCCCCTCAGCTGTGACATCTCCAGCTATATTCAGTATATTTTCTCTAGGTATCCTGACATTGTGGAACATGGCAAATCTGTTTAAACAAATATACAGTGTAAAATCTATGGCTACATAGTCTGAGGTGCTTACATTACAGAACAAACGTCACAACAAACGATTGCACAATAACTTTAGACATGTCAGTGAACTGAAAACTGTGACCATCAAGCCAGATAGGTAATTTTAGGAGAGTATGCCTGGGACAACAAAGGCTTTCAGACTCAGAGCAGCACAAGAAATTCAAGAAGGGAAATTATTATAACTCTTCTGGTTTTTTTTTTTTGTTTTAAAAGGATGATGCTTACAAAACCAAAACACACACTTCATTGACTCTAGAAGACCATTTCAGCAGCTTCATAAACAAAGAATTAAAAAAGTAATGGAAGGATAAGTGATGTATTCTATGTGAGGGAAGGGACAAGTAAAGTGTCTTACTGAAAACCTTATACACAGGCAGTCTGACAGGTACTTTCACTGACACCTCAGAAACCTGCACTGAATTCTCAGGCTGCATGAGTTTAGGTAAGTTACTTAGCTGGCTATCTCAGCTGTCAGAAGGCTTGGGAATATGAACAACTTCCTTCTCCTGCCTAGAACCTGGCTGCACCATTCTGACTCCTAATAATTCCCTGCCATTAACAATTCTGCTGAACCATATGCTTTTCTGAAGCATGTTGTTTAGTCCAGTCTGGAGATTGCTTTGGAAAGGAGAAACTATATATTTTTATGAGTCTAAAATATAGATCTGGGAGGATCATTTGTGCTATTGCAATAGAAATGAAGACATAGCTGAAATAGTGCCCTGAGAAGGACCCAAATGGAAAATTCTCCTTTGTTTAAACTCAGATGAGGAATTCTGTTCCCTGGAATGTGGCATCTTAAAAAGAAGAGCACGATAACCTTTTCTAAATTGTGGCACCTTCGCAGCAATGAAGAAGGAAGTTGTTAGAATAGGGAGAATGTCCTGAGTGTTCACATTGTTCAGGAAGAAAGTGTCTGAACTGCTTCAGTCAAATGGTCAATACAATTTGGCAAAATAGCAGTAGTATCAACCCACTCACAAATATGTCACTATCTAATAGTACTTGAAAAGCTGTATTTGTAATCAAAGAAAATTCCTTTTTCCTGCCAATACAGGCTGATCTGTTTAATAAGGCTCACGAGAGCCAGGTCCTTCACATTAATAAATTACATAAGGGCTGCATTGCTGCATGTGCTTTTAAATTATGAGTTGTTTCCAAGGAAACGTATCTGCATATGGAATTTATTCAGCCTTCGAGATACACAGTATTTTCAGACTTAGAGACAAGAAAGACGTGCTATCCTAACCAAGAACCAGCTGCTTACTGGCCTTAACAATGCTCATAAGTGCTTTGATAGGTGCCAGTTTCAGAGAGACAACACTACTTGTCAGAAGCAAGTTCAGAATTTCCAAAAAGTTGATTTCCATCTTTGTTAATATTTTCTCATCTTGCTGAAAATAAAATTTAAAAAAAAAATCATTCAAGAAAGTTCTTTTGCTTAAATTCACATTCTCTGCTCCCTATATCCCAAACAGAATCACAACTAAAACTGTACAACAACAGTATTTTTTAAGCAATAGCATGCATCTTAGGCAGAACTTGAGCTTTTAAAATATTATTACTCATTACTTTAACTACAGGAGAGTGCAAGGTTTAGGTCCCTAAAGGTTTAGTCCTCTCTTTTCATAGTTGCTGTACATCCATAGAATTCCAAGAAGGTGTTTCCTCCTAGGACCTTGCAATCCAAGCAAAAGGCAGGAAGCTACAAATGTGCGCAGACACTGCAGCAGACAATAACTACTGAAGAATACTTTCTTGACAGGATACCTGCCAGTCACAGCACATTGGCAGCTATTCAACGGCATTTTTTTACAAGCCATTAGAGCAAATGAGAATTTTACAAAGGAGTCAGTGATCACAGTAAGGGTGTTTATAGAGGATATTTATAAAGGATACCTCCCAAGTAGGAAAAGATGCGTGGAAGAAAGTATATTATTTTTAAAAGCTATTGAATAGGTGATAAAAAATGGAATTATAAACAGACTAAAGGAAGAGTTGACCTAAAAGATAAATAATATCTTTGTGGCACAGATTAGGAAGAAATTTCAAAGGGCTCCAGTTGTCGAGTCTTCTCTTTACAAATACATATTTGGAACACGCTTAGCCTTTCATGTAATGAGCACTAAGATCCATGGTAGGAATCATAGAATCATTAAAGATGAAAAAGACCTCCAAGATTGAGTCCAACCACCAACCCAGCACCACCATGTTTACCACTAAACCAGGACCCCAGATGCCACATCCACATGCCTTTTGAACACTTCCAGGGATGGTGATTCCACAACTTTCCTGGGCAGCCTGTTCCAATGCCTGAACACCCTTTCAGTGAAGAAATTTTTCCCAATATCTAACCTAAAGCTCCCCTGGTGCAACTTGAGCCCATTTCATTTTGTACCATCAGTTGTTATCTGGGAGGTGATGACAATAAATAAGATAGCAAATTATCCAGCTGCATTTTACACTGTACTGATTTGTTCAATTCATTCAGCAAGTTGTGCAGTTGTAGAAAATTGTTTATATTGATATGTGTTTGAAACTCAGGAGTTCATAAAAAGGAGTTAATTCAAATCTACTATTATGTAAACTATATACCAATAACCTACTTTTAGGAAATTCAAGCCTACTCATATTGAACATAGACAGACATATGCCAGAAAAAACAGCTCCCAGAAACGACCTAAACAGTTTCACCCACTTTCACCTGTTGTGATACAATCCCAAAGTTAAATATAGAGGAAGTCTTCTGTTGGAAAGAGCAAAAAAACCTTCAAGAAAGTTTTATGGTAATCTGTCTGACATAAATATAATGAAGCTAATTCTGTACCATGTAAAAGATGACACAGAAATATTATGATTAAAAACTACATGTACATCCTTCTTTGATATTTTTGTTCACAGCTAGAGAATCAGAATACTGAATTTCCTATCATTATATAATAATCTATTTTCTTAAAATCAAAATGAATTTAAATAACAAGTTTTGAAAAATCAGAGTTTTCCCCTTGATACTATCCATTACAGATGTATTACTTACTTCTTTTCCTGTAAGTTGCTGTAAGATATGTGGATACACATGTAAGATGGCAAAGACTTTAAGAAGCAAAGGAGAGTGGCAGAACTAGCAACTAAAAATCACACCAAAAATTCCCATGTGTAAAGAAATAAGATATTTTGCCTATAAGCACCAGTGTTGAAAATAAAAGCAGAACCTTACAGAACTGGGGGGTTAGGCGACCTCATGAGATCACTGCCAACTGCTGCTATGCTCCTTCTCCAAGAACTTTGCTGTTGGGAATTGTTAGACACACTGGCCAATTTGAATTTGATATTGGAACATATTAAAAATAAATAGCAAGATTTAATGGAGTCAACGATCACATTTCTAATGGTTATTAGCCTAGAAAGCAGAGACTTGGCCCACATCTGTCAACTCATTTAGGGGGAAAATCTCCTTAAAGAATTGAAGAAATATCTTACAATAATGGAACTGTATACAGAGTCATGGGGATATCATGTACCAGCAAGTTTGGAAAATGGCTAAATTTCACACAGTGATGACAAGACCAGAGGTTTGAAAGCTGCCCTTCTTAGGGCCTCTTCAGCATAGCACATAGCATGACTGAGATTAAGACCTCTCAGCAAGACAGACAGATAGCTGTCACGTTAAATATATATGACAGGGTTCTACAGTGATGCATAATTTTGCACCATGTAACCACATTTTTTTACCACAGGCAAAAAACTGTAAAAAAACTGTATCACAGAGATTTCTACCTGGAGTAGCTGAGCAGAGTGATTTGCTATTCCAATAGCAGAATTCTTGTTTGGGTTCTTTGGCCCGTAGTTTAGGGAACATTTCAAGCTAAGTTAATCTTAGCGACTTTAAATCATGCAATAGTAATACAGCTGGTGTGCAGTAATGCTGATAAAAGAGGAGCAGCTGGAAAAGCTACGAGCTCCTTTTGCCAGTACTAAATTAATAAGCTGTTACCTATAGTACAAATAGCTCAAACATGCTTTGGTGAATTTCAGACTCACTAAAATGCCTTTTTTGTCAGCTTTTGTTACTGACTGTGTTAGACATGGTGCAAGGACACCCGACAGACTTTCAGTCAGAAACAAAGCAAGGGAATGGTATTGGAAGGCTGTGAGTCAATCGATCTCACGGCTGTTTATGGGATACAATAAACCTTGGGAAACATTTCAGAGGTTTGGTGAAACCTCAGAGGTTTGGTGAAAAACTTGCAAAGGAAAGAAAACAGTCACATATTTCAGACTGGAACTCACAGAAAGGTTAAAGTTGAAAGGAGTTACAGAGAAACTGATGAAAACTGCGTGGCAGTATTTTAGCTGGAGTTTTTAAAACCAAAGCTCTAATCTAAGAATGCAGCTCTGTACAGTAATGCTCAATAGCAATGATAAAACAACATAGCATTTTATAGGCCTCCTAATCCTACCTTAATGGACTTCATGGAAACACAAAGACCCACTCACTCTAAAGTTTTTATAGTCTAAGTGCCAGTCTTGCAAGGAGCTCTGGATGTGCAGACTCCTGCAATTGTGGAGAGCTGACAGAGCTCTACTAAAGAAGAAAAAAGTTTGCTTGAAGTTCACTGCAGATGTGAGGCTGTATTTCTGTGTGTGATAAAACAAATGTGTGACCAGATCTGAACCCACCTTTCCCCACTAGCACCATCACATGCCTTTCAGTGTGAACTAGTTATGGCTGTAAAGTTTTGAGGCACGTGAACATGACAAAAATGAGGGGATAAGGCAGCACTCTGCATCTATGTCACCACATCTTAGGAATGTGCATAGCACTTTATGTACCCATATAGTGTCTAACCTTGACTGCAGAAACTGAGGAGGGCAAAACAATTATTCCACTGCAAAAATCACTGTTTTGACTTAAACTGAAAACATGCAAGTTGTATTTGCAAGATGCCTGGCTTTAACTGTGAAAGTGGTACTTTTCACATGGATTGAAGCATTAATGGTATATTCAGATAATGTAAATACCGGCACAGGCATTTTTAACATCTATTTTTGCTTTTACAGCCATTTCATTGTTACTGCAATTGTTTGTGACTTAGGTCAGAGGGTGTAATCCAATAAAAAAATTGTTTATTTGTGAAGCAGGACTGATTTCCACACTTGATTTCTTATTCACATCTCTGTACTGTCCCTTTCCCCGTACTGAAACAGCCACTCCTGAGGCCTTTCAGTGAACCAGACCTGACAACTGATCTGGTTGAAGACAGCCAACACTGCTTGGTGTGTTTTTTTGGATTAGCTTTCAGGCAGTTCCAGTTGCCTAGCTGAGTCCACTACACAGCTACATAAATATTCATTCCACCACAAAGAAAAAAGCAGTGTAGGAGTAAACAACCAAAGAAGCTGATTATGGATGTTATCTTCACCAAACTACTGCTTCAGATTGCAAGATGAAGCTCCAAAGACTACTTAGACTTCAGCCAACTATTACAGCTCCTATCTTCCTAGTGAAGTAAATGCAACCATTGCAAAACCTAAATGAGAGTTAAGAGGATAAATACTAGGAGACAAAAACCTTTTGAAGGACTAGACCTTTATTTGTTCTGCCCTTAAACTAGCAGTAGCAGAATCACAATGTATTATTAGCACTGTTACCGAAATAATAACAAAGAAAAAAGAAAGAATTTCCATTTAAAAGTAATCTGTAAAGCCTTGTAGGTTATATGACGTATGCCATCTTTGTCAATATACAAGGAATTGTAGTGAGAGCCTTCCAAGCCTGCAACCTCTTTCTAGAAGGGGTTCTTTTACACCACTTACCGCTTTTCTGCCCAAAAAATCCCCTCTATCCATTTCCTCTTGGATGTTTTGTTTTCTTTTCAGTATGCAGAAAACTTTATCTGGCCTCATGGATTGCTAAAGAATAGGCTGAACATCTTAACATGTTGTATGTGTGCAGAGATTGATTGCATTTTAATTGTACGTGAAAGGTTGCTACACAGCTAATAAAATCCACATTTTCCAAAGCGCATCATTATAATTGGATCCAGCCAACAATTCTTCTTCCCCCAGAAAGACTGTTTTCACCCCTACAAAAAATTCAGCTAAAATGACAGCTTCATTTCACTAGTTCTTCCTTTATCATAGGTTTTGTATGCTCAGCAAACTGTATACACATCAGTGGATAGAGTTGCACGAGCTCAGAACACACTTTACAAAGACAGGCATGGTAAGCATCACTTCAGAAATACAACTATAGCTCATTTTCACTCTTCTCCAGGTGGATTCAGATGGGCATCATTTCCATCTCTGGAGAGGGGAATGCAGCAATTTGCTGCTAGTTACAATTGGACATGAAATTGGTTCACCACCAACCCAGTGTCATTTACTGATGTTCACTGCAGTAATGGGTAATTTTGGCAATGTTACATTGGCCAAGGCAGACATAAAATCCCAACCCTCCCCACACACACACACCAAAGGAAAGAAACAGAAATACACATCAGCACTTACCCAAGCTCTTGTTTTATGTGTGTGCCACACCCCCACCCGTTATGCCTTTTACTGAAAAGCTCCTGAAATCCCAAATACCCAGGTATTTTTTCAGTGTTTTTTTTTTTTCCTCAGCTACTTCCATTTTGGCTCCTCAGTGAACAGCATATTTCAAAGACTGCCAGAGCACTAGCAACAGGTGGACATTTTAATATTATAAAATAATGACTGAAGCACTTGCATCCCCTGGTGGCAGTCTGATTTAATTTTGGCAACAAAACACAAAACCAGTATAAACTCTCCATAAGAAAAACTGGAGTTCTATTTTTACCCATTTGCATTGATTACACAAATTGTTGCAAATTTGCAAGAGAAAGAAAAATATTTTAAAATATTTTACAGTGATTTTGCCTTTTTTGTCAGGGTAGCAAAGACCTGCAAAACCCATGTGATTTTTGGACATTCAAATTATGAAACTATGAGAATTATTTGGAAAGACAGACTGAGAAATGGATTTACACTGCAAGAATTCCCACATTAGTTATGAAATTTTTTCTGTTACTAAAAACATTATACTCTGCACTAGCAGGAAACCAGCTTTCAGCCAAACAACACAAGAGATTAATTCTTTTCCAAAGCCAGAAGGGACAACTACAATCTCTTATTCTGTTCTCTTACATAGCATAAATCAATGGCATTTTCCAAGGAGGCTCTGGAATTTCTTCCCCATGACCTTCATTAGTGTCCAGGAACTTAACTCTCTGTATTCATACAGAAAATTACTAGTATAAATTTCTTGAAGCACAGGACAAAATCAAACATCTCTGTCAGAAAGGTCAGACTCTGATCTTCACTCTTACCACATATCCTGAATGTAATTAGATGGAAATAGACCTGATTTACTAAGTGTTTATGGTAGTTGAACCAGACTTCAGACATATATTCAAAAAACCTGGCAATGCATGCAAGCAGAGATTAACACCTGTAGTCACAGCTTAAGGGAATGTCTTCTCATCTCTGCATACAACAAGCTTCTATATTGCAGGCTGTGCTTTTTCTGGGATAAGCTAGGATATAAGATTACTCAATGGCTAAGGAGAACACCTTGACAAGGCAGTGTCTGGTGAAATGTCTCTATGCACATCCTGGCATTGTACAGATCATGCAACCAACAGTCCATTTTCTAGGGTGGCAGAGCTTGCTGTCTCCACACAGAAACGAGGAAATCTGAAGCTACTCTCTTCTCCAGTCCCCCTCCAGACCTTTGTGTGCCTCTGAGAAGCAATGTCTGTGAGTCCTGACACTTTTGACAGCTCAGTGTCATCAGGAAGGCTGCAAAACAAAAACTAGTTCTCTAGTTTTTGTGAACAACGTTGGCCTCTTGCCTTAGATCTCTCCAAATAGCTGAGGTAGTTCAGAATCAGAGACTGCTGGAGTTTTTAGCTCAGTGAAGGGCATCTATTGGTAACCTTGGGCTCACTTGTCCTTCTGTCTTAATCTGCAGGTGCTGTCTTAAGCTTTCTAATGCAGAGACTGTCTTAATGCATACTTAAGAGACACAGATGCATGACTGGGGCTCTTCAGGCACTGCTGTTAGAAGATTATTTTTTTAAAGCAACATATGTGAAGGAAACAGGAAGAGTAGAATGCTCTATGACTCCTTTAAATGACATATGATATTGTAACTAAGATAAGGGATTCCATCTAAAATCAAGATAGAAAGTCACTGGTATCTGTTATTAACAGTGTGTTATGTGAATTATAACTTTAGATGATTTAGCCACCAATATTTTAAGAAATGCTCTATTTTTCCCAGTAGATCAAAGGATAAATGGATTTAAAACTATATAAATGTTGAATTAATGTAACAAGCACACACTTATTCCTCATGTTGCACATAAAACTATCTGCATATTAAGAATGAACAGCAGTATTTAAGCATTTCTACAGAAATATGGAGTATATTTAGATTACTTAGGCCCATGTTGCTCTGCCATCTGGTGGCTACTAGTTTGTAATGCAGAAGCAGGCAAAAATATGTACCAAAACCTGATCCTCCTTCTTCTCCAGGCCTTTTCTCACATTTGTCCTCTAAAAAACTTAAGGGGTTTTTTTATTTTTTACTTTTTTGTATTTATTTCTTCTGTGTCTTCAGGAATCAAGGAGACTGAGCTACATAAAATTCAGTGCTATTTTTGCCACTACAAGATATGAGGGACAAAAGGAGGCTGGTACAGGCAGAAAATTACAGAAGACCTGTGACCTTTTTGAAAGACAGCTAAAGCCATTACATTTGAAACCAGGATGAAACCATTTGAAACACTTTAGGATGTCTATACTTTACTGCAATGGTGTGTTATGGAGGGCAATACATGTATCTGTAACTAGATAAATCTACAGAAAGAGGTAAATTTGAAGCATAAAGCAGTGACATCCTTCTTTGCTATTTAAGGTTTCTGTCTTTACACAGACCTATGCAGCAACTAATGCACAAGTTTAAATAATAATTTTTACATATTGACATATTTACATATTTACATTTCTTTCAATGCAGAAATCTACCTCGATTTCCATTCCTTTGGTTAGTAAAGTAGAGGCACAATAAGGCCATTGAAGTCTATGACTAAGAAATGGAGCTCAGGTACTTTTTTATTTCAGCTGCACACAGAGAATACAGAAAAAAACCCACTAGCCTTCTCCTTCTCTTCTGCAGTGACTGGGATTAGTCCAGAAATCCCTTGGTTTAAACAAGATACAGAGTTTCTCTACTAGCCCTCAATAATCTTACATGTTTACTAACAATAAACCTTGTCTGTGGTCAACAATTAGCCTTCCTCTGGGCTGAAAGTCAACAGAGAAAATAATTTCGGGCCTTCACCCAGATATGTGCAAAGATTGATAAAGTTCCTTACTCAGAAATTAATGGACTGACTTTGTCGGGCTTTTTTTCATTATTACTGTTGTAGAGTGTATGACTTAAAGACTGCTTGGGGATATTCACAGAATACCAGGGACACTTTACCTTCCAAAAGTGAGAGAAGCTGAAAGACCATGTATATTCAGAAATAAAATACTGAAATTCAAGATATTTCAGTGTGGGTTTTTGTCTTTTTTTAGAAATACCAACAGTTTAAAACCACTAGCCCACACCTCAGAAGTAAAGACATAACTGACACAGGTATTTGCACCACTACATTGTGATATTAACCAAGAATGTTTCCTCCTTCATATGGATTGACTTACCCATTATCCAACCCATTCTGCCCAAGTTTCTTTCCTACATCACCTACCATCACACCTGGCATCGGTAGGAGAGTTTTTGTATCTCGAATCTAGAAGTGAAACAAAACATTATTTCAGTTGTGGAACAGTGAAAGTTATTGGCTGAACTCTTCAAACATTAAGAATATCCCCACCTTGTACTCTCTTATTAATGCTAAAGAAAGCTCTCTGTTTCTTCCAAACACGTAATCCTGGATACAGCTTGTACTTAACTATCCTCTCATCCAGGGTATAGATCCTTCAATGAAAATTGCTTTAGCATATGACACTAATTGCATCACTTTGTTAAATATGTCCTAATCCTAATGACTGCTGACATCAGACTAGCACTGAAACCTTTCTTAAGGTGTACACAGACATATTAGGAATCAATGGAACTTTTATGGAGCTATCAGCTCTGAGATATTCTCCAATTCTGTAGTGAATTCTGTTCAGTCTGCAACTGGTTCATTTTACTATGTACAAGTTGTCTATTGCATTGCCATATTTTTTGATGTCTTTAATCTTATAAACTGATTTTTGTGGCAGAAGCTTGCAGAGTTCACACAGATTAGCCTGCAGCATGGGCAGACCTTAAGCCCCATGGAAGACTTTCAGGACTTTATATAAAATAGGTGAGTTCTAACTATATAAACATCATGATTGTCTGGACAGTTTTGAGCTCTTTTGTATTTTTCAGAATTTTTTGCAGAAAACTGACAGCATAAAACTGGCTGTACAACTATCACAAAATCAGTGAACACTTAAAAACAGAACACTTTTTACAATTGCAATAAACTGTGAAGGCATTAAATAAAGAATCTGCTGGTCAGATACAAATAAAGCATAACAAAAAGCTTATCATTTGAACCCACAGAAGAGAAAATGATTAGCATATTTCCACCCTACCTGTACAAGAAAAGAATGCAATCCTTGGCACTGTCCATCAGGAGTATAGAGCTGGGCATACAAAACTGCATGAGTGGCATGTTTCCCCATATTACCAATCCAGAACTTTGCAGCTTCAAAGTCAGGTGTATTGATGATAAATTCCTGCAGCCAGGAAAGGAAAAGAAAATTACATAAATCATAAAAATCAGCACATAGCTATTTTCTTTTTTTTTTTCCCCATTACCTTGGTAATGCTTTGAAAACATTAACTGCCCTGATTTTTATTTTGTACTGTACTCCAGCAACTGAGATCTCTCTTATTGTGCTCAACTTTGCAGACAACACATGTAGTTAGGAAAAAAATTAAAATTTAGAAAGTTCATTCTCTCACTGTAAAGCCTGAAAGTCAGCCTTTTTAATTGCTCATTTAAGCACTTAAAAAAAAAAAAAAAAAAGGCAAAGCAGACTGATAGACTTGAAGCATTTCCTAGATCTCAGGTTAAACTGAGCTGTGAGCTCAAGTGAGGGACTACAAGGGCTGTTCCAGCTGTGAGGGCTGAAGCCTATGCAGGGACCGCCTCCTTCTTATGCAGTTTTGTATGGAAAGGAAGCCTGCTTGACACTGCAAAAGGCAGCACACTCCCCAGTTTGGGGGCCATGAGCAGTGGGAATTCTGAAGAAGACTTGTATCCTGAAATCTAGACACAGAATACTTTCGGGATGCATTCTCTGAACTCAGAGCTTCATGATCTTGTCAAAGATTCAGACACTTCTACTGCAGTGCACTCATAGCTAGCCTTAAGTTCTATTTAAATTGAACTTTTCATGCTGCCAGTTTCACAAGTTTTGTTTGGGTTTTTTCTTTTCTGCAAAAAGATCTAATTGTCCATGTTGCAAAAATGCTCACTGAATTGCTTGAATATAAAAAAACACAGACTGAAATGCTGTCCTACTGAAGAATATAAAATCTTATCTTTCAAACCTATGATTCTCATTTCTCATTACTTCGAAGTCACTTCATGATGTGCCATTGTTTTCTCACTGCAATAGCACTCAGTTCTGTATATTACAGTGGAATACTGCCACAGTCTTTGGGAGAGATGATGATCCTACCTTCTAGGGACACTAAATAATATATTTTAAATTCAACTTAACATAAACCAAGCGTGTAAATGACAAAGAGCAAAAAGAAGTTCTAAAAGCCTCCTCTCAACTTGTATTTTCTTCACCCTTAATGTAAAACTACAATGAATTCTAGGATGAGAAATTTACTTCTGCAATAGTGTTGATAGTAAGCACTATTCTAATGGAAAGAGCAGTTTATTCTTTCCTTCTTTGGGTCTATTTGATAGTCTTCTTGTATCTTTTTTTATCTTAGTCATCCTAGGAAATAAGCCTCATCTTTATACAAAACCCCTTAATATTTAAAGACAGAGGATAATTTCTGCTGCACATTCAACTATTCCTTAAGAGACACAACAAGGAGAGGGCTGCTATCCTTATTTTGTGTCACAACCAGAAGAGAAAGAAAGAAAACAGAAACTGCTGTTGATTGTTCAATAAACAATGATTTTAAGAATTTATAATAATTTAAATACTTTTTACACTTTTTTTACATTTGAAGATGAACTTGATTCTTTCTTGTCAATGAAAGAAATCCCTGAATCACTCTGTCCTGTTAGTAAATAACAGAGCTTGACATTATCAAACATTATTCCTGTATATTAAGGACTAACCTGAGTATTACGATCAAATGTGGCAGTAGTTCGTATGCCTTTGGTATTAGTTCCATGGCTCAGTTCAGTCAGAGCAAAACATCCAAAAATCTAAATAGGGAGATACAAGGCACAGTTCAAGACCACTTTACTGCAGTTATTAAAACTGCAAGAGTTTCAAAGGATTGCAATAAAGAGTAACAAAGGAAGCAAGAAGCTCAGTTTGGGTGCACTCAGCATATTTATTTTGCAAATCAATGAGGGTCTGGCCAGACAGTGAATGCTGCACACACAGCCCACATCCTCCATGCCCACATGGAGAAACTGTTTAGAACTGGCACCTTCTGTATCAGACAGGCTGCACTTATTCTGCAGGATACTTGGTCCTGAGTCTTCACTGGACTCCATGTGGTGTTTCTCTGGCATTACAACATTATTATTTTCCATTTTATAGCATCAGAACGGAATTTTCATGGCATCATAGTAAGGGTATGTACATCCTAGTAGGATACTCTTAAGTGACTGGACGGAGACTAAACTGGTGTAGTGTCATCTATGTTGCCATTTTGGAAGAAGTCCCCAAACTTTGTCTGCATGTTGACTTGGACAGTCTAAAACAGATCCAGAGAATGGTTTATTAGGCAATAGCGAGGATAGTCAGAGCTCAGTGCTTGAATATGCTCCATGGTCTTTTCTTTTGCTATCTAGAAGTACCCAGGGACATAAAGAGGTGCAAGTGATGACATGGTTCTGATGGTGCCTATTTCTCACAAGTTATGAAAAAAAATTACCTCCATGTTATAAACTTGTTTCACAATATGTGCAAACCTCTTAGAAGCACTCATAATTGCACCTGCAAATACCTGTAAAAAGAGAGAATTATGAATGAAATCAGTGCCCTGTGATGGAAAGCACAAATTGCACATGCACAATAACTTGTAATAGTGATGTCCACTAAAGAGACCAGGGAAAATGGGCTGCACAGTAAACTATGCTTAGACCATAGCTGGGGTGGTAAGTCGGGATTTGTCAAGGCCCTTTTACAAAGGACTAAACTTGTCACAGCTCTAACCCGTTCAAGCCTTCATTGAAAACGATTAAAAATGCTTTCCACTTGTCCTTAATGATGCCCCCTTGAGTAAAGCAAAACTTAAAAGACTATTCCAGTTCATTTTATTGCAAATGGATTAGGAACTGAAGGCAGTTGCTTCAAGATCAAACAAGAATGCTGTTTTTAAAGCTACCCTCAGTTTTCCTAAATGGATATTCACATAACAAAACAATAATTCCTAGACCCCTCCTGTCATGTGAATAGTGATAATTAATTAATTCAGCTGATGCTATTTCACCAGCTATGTTGAGTATTCTTTCTGAGAGA
Source organism: Margarornis squamiger (assembly GCA_035222235.1). NCBI lineage: Eukaryota > Metazoa > Chordata > Aves > Passeriformes > Furnariidae > Margarornis > Margarornis squamiger. The sequence continues at coordinate 63,807,248 of JAWWTY010000123.1, forward strand.
AAGCAGAAGCAACTGATTAATAGAATCCAGCCACTAATGTCAGTGAGAAACTTTACACTGGTTTCCATTCCTTCTGGATTCTGCCCTTAATCAAGGCACTGGAGTTTAGGCAAGGGAGTTTCTGATTCTTCTAAACAGCTAAAATTTAATTTCATTTCTGAAAATGAAGGACTAGGAAAAGATATACTTTTAATAAAACAGGCATAAAGCAACAGAACTATGATACTAGAAGTAACTGAAATACAAATATACACCTCTAAACCCCTTGAACTGTACTTACAACGCCATGTAAGAAAAACTGGAGACATGGAGACCAATCATACATCCCTATACAGAGCACCATATTAAAGATCTTTAATGGGTTCTCTAGGATCTCTTGCTGATTAAGAAAATCATACTCAAAGAGCCTTTTAGAGCGCAGAAATGTCAGCTCCTGGTATTTCTCACGGCCCAAATCTTCCCCGGGATGATGTGCAAAGAGAGGATCACTTTCCAGAGCAGAGAAGACTCTGTTCTTGAGGGGGGAAAAAAACTGATATAAGAATGGTAATTTAAAAGCATTATTCTACAATAATACTGCACCTCAAACTACAATCATTTGATAAAAGATGTAAATTTATAAAGGAAAAACTCCAGAGCATTAAAAAATATATTTAAATGTTCTGTCATTATATATACAGCTCATGCAACTAAATTTTATGAAAGCTCCTTCATCAGTAATAATGATTCACTGATTCACTCTGAATGTATGAGAACAGTATGGTAAAACCTGCTTGCTTTTTATAGCAGCTTCATCATTTCAATACATGCCAGGCTGCTGGCAGGATCTAAAGGGCAATGTCCCTCAATCTCAGGACAAAAGTAAAACTCCAGGGGCTTATATTCAGTCAGAAATATGTCATGATGGTAAAGCCATTAAGCTACCACAACTGCTCTGTTCCCATATGAAAGCAGAAATGTACTCCATTTGACAGAACCATCATATGCAGCCATTCAGTATGGGCATGTTCATCTTTTAATGTTTTAATTTGTATCTTTTTTTCCATTACATAATATACTATGGCACTTTTTTACCTCAGATCCATGTCTTCAAGATATATCCACACCTTAATTGTCTTTCACGTAATTTAGGAAAAAAATGCAGTGCCTTAGGTAAAATCTTTTAAAAATATTTTTAAAGTCCTTTCCTCCTCTCTGAAGAGAATGATACAGAAAGAAGGAAGAAAACCAGACTTCCTGTGCTTTCCTTTGAAAAGCTGGAAGTCCCTCTCTGGATGAACAACACTATATGCCCACACAGCTTTGAAACTCCCTCAGACACAGAGCACTTGTGCTCTTTCTATGCTCTCTTGCACATACCAGTGAGATACAGAACAAGGCCTTTTGGATTTCTCTGATCTACCTGCTATCATTTTAATAATTATGGTGAACATTTAAGATCAGCTTAAATCAATGTAAATCTACACCACCTTCAAAAAAGCTAGTTCTTTCTCCATCTCGATGTCATGCATTTCCACACCATCTCTTGTGCTGCCGTTAATCTCTTTTTTTGGTAGGGTTAGCTTTCAGCGAGGTAGACATGTTAATCTGCCCAACTGCAACATCACATAGGCACTAATGCAAGCACAGAAGATCATAGGAAATTATGTCAGGTCAAAGACAAATACTATGTTTGAAAGTGGCCTTGAAACACCATGGTATAAATTAACCAATGACAGGAAAGAAATATGGTAGAATATAGTTCTTTCTGCAGTTTGAAATGAACACTGGAGTTCTGCAACGTAGAGGTTCTGCATTGGTCTCCCCTGTACTGATGTTCAGTAATTAAATGAGCCATATGAGACAGCAAAGTAGGTTGCTTAGAAGTTCTGCTCTGTTGTGAAAATTGGATGTACAAACTCAAGTTCTTCATGCTCTGTATTTACAGAGTATTATTAACTACTCTCCCTTTGGAAATCACATACTTTCTTCTACTGATATCTCCAAAATTAAAACATGCTTACAATTCTTGCAAAGTTTACCTTAAACTGGATGATATCTTCACCGTCTAGGAACACTGCCATCTCCTTCCAGTTGAAGGAAGCTTTCTTACGGTATCTGCAAAGCGGGCCTTTAGGGAAATCTGGCAGCAAACTGTCCCATGAATTTTGGTTGCCAATGGCTTCTTTCTGATTCGGTGTGGATGCCATTGTTAGCTAAACTGCACCAAATGAGAAAAGATAAATCACAAACTGAAGCACCACAGATATCTTATTTTTAATAATAAAAAGAAATCAAAAGTGTTGTTAATTAAATCTGTAGACTTGTTTAAATGTATGAATACAGTAGTGCAGAGCCAACTAAAAGCTTGTCCTTCCCTTTTTCTAATTCAATTGGCTTGACACAAAGTTAGGAAAAATGCCTTTGATCAAATGGAATTGAATTACATGGTCTTTGTTACTAAAATATGACCTAAATATGAAACAGAAGCATGATTGGTTAGTATTGTGCAGTAAGAAAGGGGAAGATAAAACACCCAGGCAAGAAAATACCATGTGTTAAATAACAAAAGCAGTAAGGCCCCACAAAGTCTGCTGGCAACTTGTGTGCATCCACGGGTCATGCAAGAGCACAGCAAAACTGCACTGACCCTGCAGGATTTCATTACCAGTAAGTACAGCCGCACTGGTTTAGGAGAGAAGGAGAATCTTGGTTTTTGTTAGAACCTGGCCCAAAGGAGTAAAGGCTGATGCCTCTGCTGCTTCCAGAAGCTGGTGTCAGAGGGCCCTCTGCTGCTAAGAGCACACCCAGCAATTCCTGTCACCACGTAGACATCTCTGTTGTGAGGTGGAAAAATCATCAGGCAGGGGAGCAGAACTGACCACGTTTTAACAAAGGGCCTGGCTGGAAAGCAATTCAAAGGTATAGTTAGGACATCCAGGTCAGGGCTGGCCAAGGGCTCCATATGGACTTTGAACATAATAAAGCACAGAAACTACTCGTTCAGCAATGTGCTTTTTCCATCACATTTTTCCTCCCTCATCAACTTAACATATCTCTTTGCTATATTTCCTTTCTTTTAACCTTATCCTTTTATGGAGGGCATCCTCTACTTGTGGACATTACGAATATAGTAGAAGAAAACTGCAGGACAGTATTTCTGCAAGTGACTTCTGAATCAGTTCTAGGAAGCTGCAGCTCCAGTACTGAACAACAGGTTTGGAAAGAAATGAGGTCGGAGGGAGGGGAAGGCCTTGGGAAAGTGTGTTTCAATCTGCAGACAAATAAATAGATATTACACTTCTAACTGGAAAACACGTAAATCAGGCAGAAGTTCAAGGCTTCTGATTCGTAACAGAGAAAAAAAGTTACACTGCAATACTGCAGCTATTGCATCTAACTTTATTTACACTGCAAATCAGTGAGATTGCACAAATGAGAAAACCTAAGCGTTAATAAAAAAAGGATTCTGTATTTAAATCCGGCTTCACACAATGTTTTAGTATAATTTGGCTCTGAGAAACAGTTTCAAAACTAATTAGGAAACCAGAAAAGGCGGCTACAATAGGAAAGTAACAGGACTGCGCTGAAGAATAACCTCGGTGTTAATTTCAGCCTTGTCCCGGTATTTTGAAACGTGCGCGAAGCTTCAATTTGGCAAGAACTGCTGCGGTTTCACTGTGAAATGCTGAATTGGAAACCTTTTCTTGTGAAAAGTGCTCCTGCTAGTAATTCAAACCCATGACCGCACAGTGACAGCGGGTCACAAACCACGAGGGGAAAGGCAGGGTCCTATCGTCAGTCATCCTGTGCAACAAGGACACAGCCCGCACACCTGGCAGTCGTCAAGAACTGTACAGAACACTGTACCCTAGTTCTGTGAGGTGCCATCAGCAGTGTTTTGTTTTATTTTCCAGAGGCTCTGCAACCTGGTGTCAGTAAAGGGCAAACCTGGTGTCAGGGAAGGGCAAGCCGGGGCGGGCAAAGGCAGGGCGCGACCCCCGCCTGCGGGAGCCCTTTGAGGGTGCACTGCACCCCTGAATGCACGGCAGAATTCACCCCTGAATTCTGCCCTCAGGGAGCAAAAGGAGGCTGCGTAAGGTGCTGCTGTTTGCGGCAAGAAGCGTGCCGAGCCGCTTTCCCGAGGAGCCGGGCACTGCCCGGGGCCGGCGGCGCTCCCGGCCTGCCGCCCGCTCCCCGAGGGCTGTCACAGCCACAGCCACAGCCACACAGCCCCTCCCCACACAGAGCTACAACCCTGGCAGCCTCGCAGGGCTCCCGGCGTTCCCCACCGCGGCACAGCAGCGCTGTCTCCCCGCTCCCCCCTCCGGGCCCGCTGCACGGGGCAGAACGCACCTGCGGCCCCGCCGGCCCCGCCCGGGAACTGACGAGACCAGCCTGCGACGCGCTCCGCCTCCTCCTGCTCCTCCTCCTGCCGCTCCTGGTCCCTCTGCTCCCGGCCCCGCGGCGGGAATGGGCACGGCGGGCAGGGCTGCCGTGCGGGACGGCCGCTCCGCGCTGCCCCGCGGGTTCTGGTGGGCCGTGCGCGTGTGGCTGGAGCGGCCGCAGGTGGCCAACAGGCGGCTGTGCGGAGCCGCCCTGCGGGCCGAGGGCGCCCTGCCGCCCCCGCAGCCCGGGCAGCCTCCCCCGGCCCTCCCCGCCGCCGAGCAGGGCGAGGGGCTGGGCCGGCTGTGGAGGGAGGTGCAGGGCCAGCTGCCGGCCGCGCTGCCGCCGCCGCTCAGGCCGTGGGGCGGGCAGGGCGAGCTCCGCGGCCTGGTGAGGACGGTGCTGCCCCGCGGCCGCCCGGCCCGGCCCGCCGCCACGGAGCTGGTGCTGCAAGGTGAGCGCCGGGGTGCCCGCCGGGGAGCGGGTGGCCCGCGGCATACACCCTTTGCTGGGAAGAAGCAGAAATGCGAATACAGACGTCAAACACCTGTAGGGGCGCGGAGCTCCTGTCATGAGTAAGCTGCCCCCACACACACACAGTGCGGGTAGTGCAGGCCTGGTTGGGGCTTGTGCGGAGTGACCGCAGTGCCTGAAAATGCCCCTGCTGAAGAGAGCAGGCAGCTGTGGCACCTTCCTGGCCAAGCTGAGCTGCTTGCATCGGCTTTCTTACTGTTCGTATTGCTTAAAAATGAAGCTGGACTTGGTGTTTCTTTTCCTCTTTGATTTTCTCTTGTTTTTATGCTATATGACAGTATTGTCCTGCTGTAAATCCTACTAATGTAAACAAAGCTTTATAGGATAGAGTTTGACACCTTTTTTGTCAGATAAGTTTTGGAAAAAGTTGATGTGGATTAAATTCTAGTAGTAGTGTTTTGAAAAGAATCAGAACTCCAGAAACAGTTAAATTTACAATTCAGGAAGACCTATGGTCATATATGGGGGTCAGCTGATTTCAGATGCTCTTATGGCCTGTGAGTCTTAATCTGCTGCCTTAAAAAAAGTGGTAAATTAAAAAAAAGTCTATGTCACATTTTAAATTTATTTTTTCTTTTGGTGTTAAGATGTTCCTGAACTATGTCTGGAGAGCCTATCTGTAAGAAAAAGCCTAGGAAAATAATTTATTTTTAATTAATATACTTAAAATGAAGAAAATGTCAGGGATAGAATTACTAAAGATGGGACATGATATCAAGAGTTAATGGTTCCTCTGTTGCTGATTATTCTTTCTTGTCTCACTCAGAAAATTTTGGAGTCCACTGAAAGTTGATTATGTAGCCAGTATAGCATTTGTAGTTGCCAGAATGTTTGTTTTGATAGTAACTGAAAAACTATTTTCAAAACTGAGAACTTTGTAAGTTATACTGAACAAATCACCCTCGGTAAACAATAGCAAAAATGGTGTTTGCAACTAACTGATAAAGTAACAATGCATACACACAGTAAGACATATGGAATATAATGAATGCTTTTGGATTCACTCTTCCAGAATCTCTATGTTTGGAATCCATCACTGGTCATAAACATTTTATTCCACAGGTGATAGGTACTGTTCACATCAGTAGTGTGGTTGGTGAACATAACTCAGTGTAGCAACACCATACCTGCACCTTAACCTAACAGCAGGTCCTCCTGGGGAGTCTCCCTTCAGAGTTATGAGTTACTAATTTAGGCAGTGATAATGTGTTTTTTCACAGTGCTTAGTCTAGGAACTCAAATTGGGAAAACTGCATGATGCCAAAAGGGAAATGCAGCTATGCTTAATTATAATCATACAATAGATGCTGTGTCTGAACATGGCAAAATTGACATATTTATAGTATTATTGATTACTTTTTAATATGGCATCTGTTAACACTGGAGTGATATGCAAGTCTCTGTTTATTTGGAGTGTACTTCTCATGACTCCATATTTACTGTGGGGTATGGAAAAGCAGCAGTTTGCTGATAGAAAAATCTCATTGTCTAGCTTTTACTTTATTAAAATAGTTAGGTTTAAAAAAAATGAATACTCTTACTGGACAGCCTCAGATATTTTGAAAATATCATGCAAGAGAATGCTAAATTTTGAGAATTCAAACCATACAGTACTTTCGGATGGCAGGCACATCGAGAAACCAATTTGTTCTTAGCATTGTGGTTCTTCCTGTGTTGTCCTAGATTTCATTGGTTTGCACTTAACATAGCAAGAAGGTAGAAAGGTACTTTTCTGCTATCCCGGGTGTAAAAATATACCTCTGTTTGCATATCTTTTCAGATGTTTACAATGGAGCCGTGACCTTTCTGCCTTTGGAAGAAAACAGTGATGGAAAATACGGGATTAAAAAGTGCAATATTTATCAAATACAACTTACACACATAAAAGATGAGGAGTGGTAAGTGCTGGGAGTGAGAGAGGAAGCAAACAGTGAGTTATTGCAAGAGTCACACAATAGTTTAGTAATGGTTTATAGGCAATTTAGTTTGTATAACTTCCTGCTTGGTTAGTAAATTACAGTAGAGTTGTGATCTGCATGCATATTGTCCGGTAAAAAGGAACATGTACAATACCCCGGATAATACAAAGTTATTTCAACTTTGAATGTATACATTGACTGTACCTATGTGTGTGTGGTCTAGAAAAAAACATGCCTATTCTGATCACGAGGAACTAACTAGGCCTGTGAAAAAGGTCAAGTTCTGGAGGTTTTAGTAGGGTTGAGGGTTCAAGTGGAGTTGAGTGAACCCACTGAGCTTCATTCACTGAAACGCAGACCATTGCAGCTTGGTCCTGAGCATCTGAGGATGTAGCTCTAATGATATCTGGATAAAGTTAGAGAAGATGAAATAATCAGTTGTGCCAACAGATATATTTTTCTCCTAAATTTTCCAGTTGTCTTTTTTTTTATGAATTTCATAAATTGACTTTTGCTACTTAATGTTTGGTCATCTTGTTAATTGTTCATCATATGTGAGTCCTTGTTCATTGTGTTAAATGCAGCATGGACTCTCATGTACAGTGTTTGAATTGACAGATAATGAGCTAATAAAATTCAGGGGAGACTGTTCCATTATTCAAAAACTTCATTGTTTTATTTTCCTTTTTGTTTTGTATATTCATATTTCCATATTCTCCAGTCTAGTTTTATATCTCTTTTTGATCTGCTGATTTTCTCCACTTAATAATTTTTTCTCTCTTTTTGAGGGAGCTGAAATAATAGAATACACTGTATTTATTCAAAAATGTTTGTTTGTTTGTTTTAAAGGTCTCTGTCTGTTGTAGCTCCATTTCCAGAAGATTGGTTTTCAGATGGAATTGCATACCCCAAACTAGAGTGGCTTGGAAATGAACTTTTGTCCAAACTGGCCAAATGGTCTGTGGAGCAAAAGCCCAGTGAGTTTAAAAGTACACTCTCACTCATTTCTGTAGCAAAATACAGCAAGGTGTATCAAGACCTCAAAGAAAAATACAAAGAAATGGTAAAGGTAAATTTAGCAATAACTACAGTAATACTATCTTTCCATAACATATTTCATTGTTTGTTTAGTGATGCTACTTCTTTTACTATTTTTTTAATAAAAGAAGCAGTTGAAGTGTATGTTTTTTCGTTTCGTGTTTTGGGGCTTTTTTGGTGTATATGGACAAAAAATTCAGTATTTGGAAAAACTTCACTGGAAAAGATTTAGCGACAAATTCACAACATATATTTGGAAGGGTCAGGCATTTTTGAGAGTGTATTTCCTGTTATAAAAAGTAAGCAGTAGTTCAGTGGAATAAATACTAAGTCATCTCCATTAGAAGACACAAAGACAGCACTTCCTTCTACAAAACTTGCAAGACTGGAATCAGCATTGGTTAGCAAGCAGGTTAAGTTTCCTATTACTCTTCTAAAGTGTAGGTGCTATCTTAATATGTATTTGAGTTAGAGAAGCAGTGTTGTAATCTTTTTTTATCTGGAGGATCTTGGAGGGTGACAGAGATCACCTTAAGTGCTGTATGAAGTCATGTCTGTGTTATAAGTCACATTCTAGCTGCAAGCAAAAATATTCGTAAATAATTTTGTAAAACATATTGTGAAAATGTTGAAAGGTTTTGCTGTTGATATTCCTGTACTAACAGAAAGATATACATGAGAGAAGAATTGGTCTTTTGGATAAGGCAGTGGTTCAGTCTGCAGCAGAACTAGTATAGAGTTGAGCATTTTAGTCTTTCTTTCAAATCCTCATTTAGAAAATAATACTTGGGGATAATACTTGCACTTCTGACTTCCTCCTAAAGATTTTGATTCTTCGTGTTCTGTTGTGCCAGGATAATCCTAAGTCTGGTCCCTTGTGAAAAGAAATATATGAACATTCATGTTATCAGTGTTGCACAGGAATAATGTAAGCATTTTTCTTCTGAGAGAGTTAAAGAAAAGATACAGTGTCTGTTACAGAACAGATGCAGCAATATAATCATGACCTGCACATATGGAGCCATAGTGTTCTTGGAAGCTTTCTTGTTTGGAGATCAGACCTTCTTTACACCATCATTCTTTTGTGTGACTCACAAAATGAAACAATCTTTAATTATATTTTATGTATGTTTTTAATGAGGTTAAAATGCAGAATTTGTGAGGTGCAGAAACCTGTTGAAGTGGGTCAGTATCCAGATTGCTAGAACTGAGCACTTTTTGAAGTTATTTCGGGTCATGCAGAAAATAAATTTTTCTTTCTTTTTTTTCTCTGTTTTTTTTCATCGAGGTGTGGCCTGAAGTGACAGATCCTGAGAAGTTTGTTTATGAAGATGTTGCTATTGCCACTTACCTGCTGGTAGGGAACTGCTTTGCCTAATAATATTCTATGAGGTTCCATTTCCTAATAATAGAACATATCTAAAGAAAATCAATTTAGAAGGAAAAAAGAACTTCTTTGTAAAGATATGATGGAGATTTGCAGTATTATGTCACAGGAAATTGATGATCTACACAGGCAAGATGTGTTTAAGTGATAAACCAAAAAGCACTGATGTAGAAGGTGGACCAATTGGAGATCCACAGTGATTGTTTTATATGTTTTTCTATGACTTGTTAATTTTGTGCTAAAGGTTTATCACTGCCATGCCTTTCCCTGATAAAATTTCAACTCAAATCCCATCTTCAAATGTAGTAAGGCCAGCTGTAAATGCTAGGAATGCTTGGTGCAGTTTTCTAAGACACCTGCACACTTAGATTCTGTGTAAATTCTGCCACCTGCAATCACTAGAAACTTCAGTTTTTAAAAAAGCATCAAAATTTGTCACTATGTAGGCACATAAATATTTTTGACTGCCATCCTGAGTGTGGTAAGAGGATATCTACCTTGAACCTCTGATGTTTTATCTAAATCAGTATTTGTAAGTTATCTCATTTACTGAACTTACTGGAGACTCAATTATTCTGATAATTGACTGTTTTAAGCCCTTAGAACCTTAGATACTGGCTCGTGGAAAGCTGTGTCATAGACTTATCTTTACCATTTTTACCACTGTGTTAATATTAGATGTTGACAATTAGGAATTTAGTTGTAGCCACAAGAAAATTCTGTAGCAATAGCATTTTTATGCACGTGAATGTTGCTTTACAGTGATAATATATGTTAGCTGATGTAGCAGTACTTTTCAAAAAGTTACTAAAGTCATCCAATATACAGCTTCCGTAAGTGAAAACTTAAACTATGGTATTTGTAACCTAACCTCCTTGCAAAATGTTCAGGTATCTATATGATGCTACAGAATAACATATTATTTAGAAGTACATTAAACAGGTGGTTAAGAGAAAGTAAGTCCAGTGTTAAATTGTTATGGATTTATGGCATCTACATGTGACCTCATTTTACTCTGCACTCATATGAAGGTCGCCTTCTCTCTAGAGGCATGACCACAGCAGTGGCTGTTCAACTTGTATTGTGAAAAACTCTGCAGGAATTGGAGGATGGGTATGATCTGTGTAGGAGATGATTAGGGGTTTCTGGGATACTGCCTGAAGTGCCAAAGTGCAATGACTGGTAAATTTAAAAACATAAACATAGCCTGATAATCCCATGGGTTATCTTCAGCTTCTTTCCCTCTGGCAACTCTGATACATTTGCAAGTGACAATGTTACAAATACTAATTTTCATAGTTAATTGTTAGTCATAGTGAATAATGAGAGTGCAGAATTGATGAATGTGTGCTCTGTAACTTCTCATTGAAGGAAAAAGTTTGACAGTGATAGAGATTAACCCATGTTCTGCCAGAGAAACATCCAATTATTAATTATGAATTACATACCTATGTAGAAGTATTTACATATGTAGCAGGGACTAGAATTTGGCTGAGAGCTTTGGCGTCCCATTGACTGCTGTAGAATTTGGGGTAGCTACCTCCTTCTTTCAGTGGAAAGGGGTGTTACATGGGCCAGTGTATCACCAACTAATTAGAAAGAACATTTTGGGTTTTATTTTCACCTCTAACACCAATTCTTTAATAGAGTGGCTATCAATGCCTTCATGGTATTACTTGCAGAGGCGCAGTTGAAGTTTACTTGATACGTTCTTTGCTTTCCACTGTTCTTCACTTGCACCCATTTAAAACAATTTTACATTTATGCTCATTTTAGTGCAGAGTTGTATACCCCTGATCAATTTCAACTTCCAGTGACTCAAAATGGAGTGAAGGATGTGCTTAGCACATAGAAACTGATTGATATTTTGCAACATAATTCTTTCTCCTTTCCATAAACAGTTTTAGTGTTTTTCTTTTTTTTTTTAACCTGAAGTTATTTTATCAGTGTGTATAGTGAATGTTTTCTGTCACATCTGCATTACCAGCTTTCTCCTTTAATTTCCAATAACATTTGCTGCTTTCTTACAGGGGAACTTCAGAGCAGAAATCTAAAATGTTTTGTTTTCTTGTTTTAGATTCTTTGGGAAGAAGAGAGAAAGGAAAAAGGGCTGACCAAGAAACAGTCATTTGTAGATCTTGGATGTGGAAATGGTCTACTGGTTCATATTCTGAACAATGAAGGGGTAAATAGAATGCTTTTTAAAATAATATTCAAAAGCTAGAGATAGTCAATATTCTTTTTATGCTTTCCTTTTATCTGGCATGCAAACAGCTAAAATACGATTAATTCATGTCACTAAAATAGGATTTTGTCACTCTAGTTACCAAGAGAAAATCCTAGCAGAGCTCTAGAAACCTTTCTTATTTATCATTTCATTTCAATTCAAGACTATTTTTTCCAAGGTAAGAAACTAAGGGGGGAAATTAAAAATAATAATGTAATTTAGTTATGCTGTAGAAAAAGCAAAAAGGAATATGGAATCTTGACATGGATATGGATTCTCTCTCACAAGATGGTGTTCATGAACTTATTTTTATCCAAATTGAATTCTACTTGTGATGTTCTGAAAATCTTTGTCTATATCTTTAAAAACAATCCTGAGATTTGTTAATAGACAATGTCTAACAACATACTGTGCTTTTGGGAGTGAAAATGTGGCAACAGCATAATTCAGTTTCTTGAGGCATAGTTTATAAAACAACAACAAAAAAAGGTTAGTGAGACTAAACAAAACGCAGGGAAGTTATGTCTGTCTCTTTCAGGAAGTTGCATTTTCCACTTTTGGGAGAATGTGGTAAAATTTGTAGGAGAAATTAATATCTTCTATTAGATCAATAGATGCCATTTGGAGGGGAAACAAGTGTTCCAAGTTCTCCTAATACAAGCTTTCTATTCTTTTGTGGCCAGAAAAATTTTGTCAAATACGAGATCCTATTTTACCTGTAGGCGTTTCTTTCAGTCATCGTTAGGTCATCACTGCTGACAGACATTGACTGCCAAAAAAATCATGTGTGAGAGTTTTATGAGAGTTTTTTTAGGAAACGATTTTGTTTAGTTCTGCACAAGGTTCTTGAAGTTCAAATACTTACATATTCTTCATTTCTTGATTTAGTTTCCAGTCTGTTTCCACTTCCCTTCAATTTACATAGGGAAAAATGTGTTTGTACTTTGATAGTTGAAAGGTGGTTCTCCACTAAGGACTCCTTAGAGTAGCACTCTTCTCTGAGTCCTGTGGGAGCTACTCACCTCAGGAAAGGTTTTGATATTTTAAAAACAAACAAAAACAATACTTCTGCTTTTACATTTGTAGAGATCCAGATTTTCAAGAGCAGTCTCAGTAGGTGTGTTTAGGTAAAATTTTTAACCAGACATATTCTTAAGGTTTCCAAGTAATTCCCTTCATATTTTGAAGGGAAAGAAGGGATTAAAAATATTCAACTTCTGCCTGAAATAATGAAGCTGTGTTTCACTGTCTTAAATTTTATCATGAATGAAATAATCAATGTTAATATGTACCTTGAGTGAGCCCGTTTGACAATTTCTGCTAAAAGTAGTACTTAAAATGGCACTTTTTGTTGTTCAAATATTTCAGCATTCAGGCAGAGGAATTGATGTGAGGAGAAGAAAAATATGGGACATGTATGGACCAGAAACTCATTTAGAGGTATTATGCAAATGTATGTCAGTCTTACAGTTTTGTAAATTTATTCTTTTGTTCATTGCTTCAGGTTGCATTTATGCAAATGTAATGAAGCATATTGGGTTGCAGACAGTTGTCTAAAGTGACCCAATGGTTTGGTATGATGCCATCCATATACACTGGGTCTGTAAAGTAGGTTGTAAAGGGAATTATGAGAGCAATACTGTGTCCTACCCTTGCATATTTTTCAGCCAAGAAAACTAACATGATTTCTTACTGCATATACAGACATGCACACTATGAAACAAGCTTCGATTTTACTGGAAAGTCAATATTAAGCAACTTTATTTGCACCACTGTAGCTCATAAAAGAAAATATCCAAAATTATGAGCGGGTTTTTCTTGAAAGTGATTCTGACCTTCCAGTGCTATGTGCTGTTTTGGCGACAAAATTGTTGGTGAACCTCAAAGGGGCTAATCTAAATAATAGCCTTCAAAAATGGACTGGAAAATGAGTCTGAAAGAGGGATTATATTTCAAGTTCCATATTAGCATTTTTATGAGACAGGAACAATTTGAGCACAGGAACAACATTCACTTTGATTCCAAGCATTCTTGATCTGATACTCATTAAAGTGTGGTGCCAATGAACGATTTCCCTCTGGAGGTGAGGTGTTCCTGATTTCTTGTTATCTAGACTTAAATTTATCACTGTGTTCCTTCAAAAACTGTCAGCTTCCAATATAGTAAAATAATTCCCCACCTGTAGTTATTCTCTAACAGTTTTGTTTAAAGTTAATTTGACATAACTTTAGTTGCTGACAACTTAGACTAAATCAACAAAAGAGCAGCAGTTTTCACAGATGGGAGGTGAAGCTTTGACAGTGTTGTGCAGCTTACTCTTTGCCACCCTGCCATTTTGGGTACAGATTGCCAAAACTGCCGTATTCTTTTGCTGCAGTCTGCAAACAGATCTTACTGAAAAGTTTCAAGTAACAATCCATCAAGCTGTGGTGCTCCTTCGTTCCTGTTGTACTATATTAAGTCACATCTGATCATGCCAAACAGCATCTTCTCTTTTCCTTTGTGTTACATGTTCCTTTTTCTGCCCAGGCAGAAACAATAAAAATATAAAAAAATATGAATATGAGGAAAGTGCTGATTTGTGCTGGCAGGATTTATACAATGAAGAGGAACGTGAAATGATTTTGCAAGGCTCCTGTAGCCATTGGAGCCGCAGAAGGAGAAAGCACCTGTTCACAGGCTGCTCTTACCCTTGAAGCTAATTTTGTTTTGATCTTTACTTAAAGCATGAGTTGCAGGATGGATATTGCCATCTGTGACATTTAGTACAAAACTACCATTAAAAATGAATATAACAGGTGTCACTCTGTATTGCCAAACTGCTGTCAGACATGGTGAATACAAATTTGATTATGGGTGACTGTCAAAATGCGGAGTAAAGCACTGATAATTCATGCTATGCCTAAATTGAATGATCAAAACTGAAATATAAAGTATGAGTAACTTGCTCAATCAGCCTTAAGAAAACATTTACCAAAAACTTGGTAAACATCTAGTAACCTGCCAAAAAGAATTTGTTACATTCATTATCTAGAAGTGTATGTACATAACTAAAAATGGTCAGAGATGGAGTATTTAAAATGAACAATAATCATCATATTGATCCTTAAGGGGGAGTTGAAATGTAACTGAGATAGTCTGAAATTTCTGAAATTCCCTTATAAGAGGTTGGAGTTTGGGGTTTTTTGTTTGTTTTTCTTTAAATTCCTATACAGGTAGTGCTTTGCATATACATATGAATTTTAAGTTTATAAAACATACATTTTCTGTATAAAAAGAGAGTATGGGCATAATTTCCAGAATTTTTACAGAAGTCTGTGGAAATTCAAATCTGCCTAATAATTGTTTTAAGATTCATACACATTTTCAGGGAAGAGTATGTACTTCCATGGTGTTAATAAGTCTAAGTACTTTCTTTGCTGAACTTCAAGGTCAGAAAACATGTTTATGATTCACAAACATTCAAGGCACTCTAGAACTTTTGAAATTTAACCTGTATGAAGAATTCCTCTTGATTGTTTTATTTGGGTGGGGTTTTTTGTTATTGTTTGTGGGGGTTTTTGTTGCTTGTTTGGCATTTGTTTAAGAATGCCAGGATAGGATATTCTTGAGACTGTTCTGTGGGTCAGTACTGTGGTGGGAATACTTCTTTGCTGTTGTCTTCTCAATTCACATATATCAAATTTTCATGAGGCAAAATACTATTTCAAAGGTCGCCCAAAGAAGCCTTTCCGTAACCTGGTCTTTTTTCCTGGTCTTGCTCCTGCTTTAGCATGTATCATAAGGTGGCCTTGACACGATTTCGAAGGGGATGGAGTGGCAACACAGACCATAGGGGGAAATGTTGGGCTGAATTAGGTTTATTGTATGTGAAAGTGTGTGAACAGTGGTGTTCTGTATGTTAGGAATTGATTTGGGAAGCATCTATGAAAGAGAAGATAAAAGTGAATCTATGTTCTGATTAATGGCTGTGTGAGACCATTTGTTTATAGATGTTTAGGCTGCCAGTTATCTTAATCAGAATTGTTGTTTCACTCCTTGTCTGACCAATGTTTTGTGGGTATTTGTTGTGAAATTACTTCTATGTAGCTATAAAAAATTACTACCTGGCAAAAATCGATATTGACGAAGACATTGTTGGTGTTTGTGGTTTTCACTCACCTTGTGTTTTATGTGGTTGCTTAGTGCTGTACTAAAAAATAAAATGCCTTAGGGAAACCTGTAATAGAATTGTATTGTTTTGGTTTTTAGGAATCTACAATCGTGCCAGGTGACAGTCATCTCTTTCCAGACACTGACTGGCTCATAGGAAACCATTCAGATGAATTAACACCATGGATACCTGTAATTGCAGCTAGGTATTTGTGGAGGGAGGGGAGTGAGAGAGAAGAAATTAAAAAAACTCAAACAAGCAAAAGAAAACAAACCAACCCCCATAATTACCTATGTGGGCTTGGTAAAAACTGTCCCTTTTGCTGCTACACCTGTTGTCCTTGTGAGACTTGCTTCTTTTGATGCCAATTGATTATTTTTACAAAGGGTTTCTCTTCCTGTGGAGAAGCACAGATGCAATATTTACTTTCTCATAGAATTCAGTGCAGCATTCAAAAACTTCATATATGTGAATCTTTTGCTTTAGTTGTTTTTGTTTTGGCTTGGGGTTTTTTGTTTTGTTTTTGTTTTGCTTTGCAAATAAAAGCTTATGGTTTTGCCTTCCCCTGAGCTGTTGTCCTTTTTACAACCAGTAGCAGTAGTTTACTATCTAGAGATTTAGTTCTGCAAACCAAGTTGGCACAGTATTTGCTACAGCAAATACTTTGTGGACTAGCATTTTTGATTAAACTAGTAGATCTACTGAAAGAGAAAGTTACAAGTATTATTGCATGAAGCTGAATGGAAAAACTGCATATTGCATAAATGATAAAATTTCCATTATTGCTTTTATCTGATAGATTATTTATTAAAGTTTTGTGTTTTCTGAAATAATTTATCAGAAGTTTTTTATCCTCCTTGAAGGTCTTCCTATTCATGTCGCTACTTTGTGCTGCCATGTTGCTTCTTTGATTTCCATGGAAAATACAGCCGAAGACAAAGCAAGAAAACTCAGTACAGAGAGTATCTAGATTTTATTGCCCAAGTGGGATTTGTATGTGGCTTTCATGTAGAAGAAGATTGCCTTAGAATTCCATCAACAAAAAGGGTAATTTTGGACTGTAGAGCTTTTTTCCTTTTTTTTTTTTTTTTATCTGCTGGATGTTTGAAGTATATGGATGTTTGTTCATTGTTATTGTAAGATCAGACTATAGTCAGTTGCATTATTTGGTACAATATAGTCTGAAGAGAGACTAAAAATACTGTTTTCTTGGGTATTCTGTTCTTAATGTCATAGGTGCAGTCCTAAAAAGAAGAAGGAATGAAAGGTTTCATGATTTTTTCTTATGCCGCTATATAGGATTGAAAACTTAAAACCCCTCCGTTTTTGCCATAATTTTTCAAGCTGCCTGTCTTGCTTATTTGTTCTTAATTTTGCTGTTTTTCACATCCAGTGAAATTCAAAGTGAAATGTTCTCACTCAGAGGTGTCCAGCCTTAACTTTGTAAATAATCTGAGGGGCAGGAACATTACTTTTGCTCTGTGATTGTATAGCATAATGGATTTTGATTTGTTTACTGTACTTCTTCTGTGGCACCAATATGCAAAAACTAGAATTAAAGACCCCTTAGATATTAATGAGCATTGAGTTTGTATTGGCATTTCCTGTAGGCAGTGAGAACCCTGCATAAACATGAGGCAGTTGAGGGGCTGTGTGTAAGTATAAGTGTAAATAGTGGTTTACTTTTTTTCTCTTAAAATAGGTAAGCCTTATTGGAAAAAATAGGACCTATCCATCTACAGACTCTGCTCTGGTTGACAAGCAGATAACACAGTTTATTAATAATCGTCGGACCTGTGCTGTGATCACGTGTGACAGAAAAGTTGGATTTAATCATAAGGGTCACTGTGATGGTGTATGTGAAGAAACAGGCTCAGAACTTCTTGAAGATGAGACTGAGACAGCTGGTACAACTTGGATGCCTGGATTTCAACCCAGAGAAAAAGTACAACAAATCAGAAATTGTGCTTCCCTCCCTCGGGAGTTTGTAGATGATGTGGTTCTCAATGTGGCAAACTTGCTGTTAAATGCAACCCCCCAAAAGTCATGCTCTAATATGCAGAGTGAGAATACAAATACCTGGAATCAAGGAGGTGAGGTTGTATTTTCTTTACGCTATCATTTGCTCATAGAACATGTCTTTTCCCATAAATTCATATGTCTGTAAATTCAGTAAAGGAAATAGATTTTAGGAAATACCAAGAACAGTACAGTAGCAATCAAAGATGCTTTTTTCTGCTATGTTTGATTGCACATAGAAGAAAATTTTGAAATTGGTGTGAGGGGTTTTTTCTGGTTTACACTTAAATATTATTATAGAATCCATTTTTATTGGAACACCAAAATAAACCCCAGAACTCTTCTCCATTTACCAGTACAAAACACTGCATCTGTTTGGGGAGAATATTAAGTTTTTGAATATGCACATAATAATTAGCTGTAATGCTGTAAGAATTGTGTAAGAAGTGCTTTGAAGTGCCATTTGGTTACAATATGATTAGGCATTTTTAATTTAGTCTTACAAATAGAAAGAATAGAAGTTGCTGTTAATTTTATGAGCATTCACTTTGTTCACACTGTTACCATATTCCATTTTCCTCAGTTTGTTTTTATTATTTACTTGCTGTAGTTTTTCATATGTTAATGTTGCAGGAGGTCCTTTGAGTCCTTCTCTTGTCTAACTACATGCCTGTAAACAGTGCTTATTGCAATAAGGGCTACATGCTACTGTAAAAAAAGCAGGGCAAATAATAAGTATGTCTTACTATGAGAATTCTGTCTTGAGTCCTGTAGAATGAAAGCTGCTGTTTTACGGGCAATATAAATGTAAAATATATATAATACATGATATTGCCAGAACAAAGTTGCTGCAGTACTGGTAGATAATTCTTCCATTCTGCTCATAGTCATTACCTTATATGTAAGTAAAATTTTCTTAAGGTTTTATATATGTAAATTTTTAATGCCTACACCATTTTTTATTACAGAAAGCCTTTCCTTGAAAGAAGTGGCAGAACACTTAAATAAAGAGACATTAAAAAAGCTAAAGAGTGAATATGGAGGCCTGCAGACACTACTCAAGAACAATCATCAAGTATTTGAAGGTAAAGAAGTTTCAGTTTTTGTTTTGTTTAATCATTTATTTTATCTCCTCTTTATGCACCTAAACTTAACTGAAAAATTACTATGGTGGTGGCTTTTTAATTGCTTTCTCTACCTCTTTGGAAAACTGGATATTCTTCATGTGCCCATTGCTCTGAGATACCATTAGTAAAAGTGTTTTGAGTGAGATTGGTAAGACAACTATCAGCAAGTTGTTCTTCTAGACCAACTGTATCTGAAAAGATAGCCCTTTTGTTAAAGTGGCTAATTTGATGCTATTCTCTGACTTGGAGCATTTTTATTTTTTCCTATGAAATATTGATGATTTAGGGGCTGTCAAATGCAGAACATATTCACTGAAGCATTTCACTGAGACAGCCTGGCCTTACCAAGGCCCACAGTGTAAATGCTGACATGAATTAAAAACAGTCTCCATGAGAACCTGTAGCTGTGAGGCTTGATGTGTTTGTATAGCCTGTGGTGGCATGGCAGAAAGAACTCGGCTGCAAGTCTCTGGTTGGCTGCGTTTGTTGGTAGCAGGATTTTTTGTTGGGTTTTCTTTTTTTCTTTTTCTTGCTGTAATATGATGTTGGTGTGTTTCCTGCAGTTGTTTTGTGTTTTTCTTGTCAGTGTGAAGTTTTGCAGAAGTACAGGTGCAGCTTTGCTTTCAAGGTTTTATCAGTATTAAAGCTGCTTCAAATTTCAAAGTGCATTATGTCCCAACAGTTCTACATGGAATAAACATTTAAATTTGCATGGATCCTTTTGCACATTTAGCTCTGAAGAAAGACTAGGATTAAGGCCAGATCTTTTTTAGTAATTTACATCACATGGATACTCCCCAGGGCTTCAGCAGAGACTATTTGATTCTTTCCCTCAGTAGCATGTCACCTTAACAAGAGACTTTTATCAGCAGGTGGTCTGGAAGGATATTGCTCATACCCAAGAGGACAAAGAAGAACAGGGATACAGCTCTTGTTTGGTCTTTACAGAATTCTTTTTCTTTTAAAACATGGAAGACAGATACACACATACACACACATGAAAGGGACTTAGAGTAACTGATCTATGACAGTTTCTTTTGATCAGGCATTTTGTCCAATGCAGGATTGATTTTCTAGGGAAAAATTATGCTTGATCATAAATAGCACTATATCTGCTCGTTTTTCTTCTGTTGAGAGAGGTTTTAAAGCATTTCTGCTTCTCAGTTGGCTTTGTGTGGGTTCACATCTCTCTTTGTATCACAAGGAGACCTGGAGGGATGAATTCATCCAGGCCTGAATGTGTGATATTCAGCTTTAACTTTGTTATCTTTTGAACAGCAATTATCAGAATGCAGAATGATATTGGTTAACTATTCCAAGCTAAAAGTGTGTGATACAGAAGGTGTAATTGAAGCAGAATATAAAAATAGAGCATGGCAACTTAGAAGTGGCAGATTGTCCCCTCCTCATCTTCACTGTTGTTTTTCATCTGCTTTTTTCTTCCTCCCTTCCTAACTTCCTTTTGTTCTGTTTTGTTTACACACACAAGGAGTTAACAGAGGTTCACAAGTGTGTGTGTGTGTGTGTGCAGTTTATGGTCCTAACAAAGCAAATGATTTAAAAAAACCCCAAAGTGCTGAATCTTTATTAGCCAATGATAACTTGCTATTGATTCATATGAAGGATTGGACTTGTCTTCTCTTTGGTACAGCATTTTTGGGTCAGTGAACTGCATAGTGAAATTAGAAGATTCTTGCTGGTAGTCACATTTTAAATGTAGAGTCATAAAGTTTTGAACACAGGAAGACTATAGTTCTTGAAGTTGAAACTTCTTTTGTGAGGGCTTGTAATCTGAATTCAGAGGATTGCAGTCTAAATAATTCTGCTATATTTAAAGTGAACAAACTTTTACAAAGACAATACAAAGGTGCCTTAAACTATTAAGCATCACAGTAAAACGTCTCTCAGGGAAATCAATCAATTCTTCTTTATCCTGTGCCTATATTGTCTTGGTTTGTTGTGCACTTTCTGTTTCTGTACAAATGGCTCCTCTGGTTTTGCCTAAGTGTAGGCAAATGTTGTAGAATATATATTTCATTCACAGAATGTCACTGCAGTTTTTTCCAGTGTAATTCCTATGGCTGTCTATTAACAGCTGCATTTTTGTTTGTTTTTAAATCTTAGTTCTAAATGGGAGAGTTCACATTCGTGACTGGAGAAAAGAGAAACCATCAAGTAAAACTAAACCTGAAGCGAAGCGCCGCCTTTCAGCTGAAGCATTTAAAACACGTCTCTGTTGGTTTTTCATTCATCATCCTGATGGTTGTTCTTTGCCTTCTGAATCTTGCCCATATGCTCATGGAACTGAGGAGCTAAGGCAGTCTCAGATAATTAAAAAGAAGAAACATATACAGTAATCAAATGTTGCCACTTTTATTCCAGCTTGTACAGTACATCATTGAATCTAGGATTGACTTTGGGACTTTCTGGTGCATGAAGATCTGTACAATATGGAGGGGGAACTGTACAATATGGAGAGGTTTTCCACATTCCTGTGCGTCTTATTTTGCAGTTGGTTTACAAGTTCTCCTGTATTTCTAATTCTTTATTTTTTTATGGAAAAGGTATAGTAAAGTATGTCTCCACATTTGGATTTGTCATGGCTTGTCTAGCGTATGTTTATACAAGTAGAAAACTTAAACTTAATTTCCTAGGAAACTCTTTTTGATCCTCAGTCAGATCAAAAGTACATGATGCAGCATTTTCAGACCGTGAAAATTAGCTAGTTTGTTCCACATTTTCAAGGAGTGTTAAGGAAACTTTTCTCTCTGAGTATCCAGCAGCCATTCTGGCAGGCACACCCACATCACCTGAGCTGGGCCCAGGGCCCAAAGACTGGAGCCTGTGGGTGCCCCCCTCACTCCCTACACACCCCACACTCACACAGCGAGAGCAGGTTTTCTCACTGTCTCGACCTCAGGCTTCCCAGAGCGGAGCCTCAAATGTCACAATCCTTAAAAGAGTTTAATCATCACAGTCGAAGCTAAGGAAGTTTGGCAGTCCTCAGCTCCTGCCGTGTCTTGGAGTATCCAGTCCCTTTGCTGGTGCCACAGCTCCCTCTGCCCTTTGTTATGCCAAGGGTTGGCAGTCCATGGCCTTTTGCCTGGAGGTCCTTCCACCCAGAGCTCAACATGCAGCTGCACATCGAGCTACCTGTGCTCAATGTATTCCTCAACAGGAGGGTTTAGGGTTTCTTATGAGTCATTGTGGCTCTTGGGAGTTACAATTAGAGAGATTTCACGCTTTCCTGACTTAATGGCTTCCTTTCCATGTCACTATGCAGTAATACAATATAATACACTTGCTTTCTTGGTCAGGCCCTGGTCCTTTCCTTGCTTTTTATATTGATTCAAAGTGCTTGTTGGTTTGAAGAACAACTTTCTGTGAAATTATTGTGGAAGACTTCAGAAGTAGGTGTAGGCCACACTGTCACAGATTCATAGACTGGTTTGTGTTGGAAGGAACCTTAAAGACCATCCAGTTCCAACCCCCCTGCTAGGGGCAGGAACACCTTCCACTAGTCCAGACTGCACAGAGCCTCATCCAACCTGGCCTTTTACTACTTTTTATAGCAAGGAGTAACAGTAGAAAATGTATTTAATAATATTGGAATGGTGGGGTTTCTGTTTGTCAGATAACAAGAATGTCTTAGCACCTTGAGCAGATTATAATTTTCTTTGCTAGACTTAAAAGATTTTTTTTTTTTTAAGATAAATGCACATCCAAAGAAGGATAATGAAGCTGATGAAGGGTCTAGAGAACAAGCACCTATGAGGAGCAGCTGAGGGAGCTGGGATTTTTTAGCCTGGATAAAGGGAGACTCAGAGGGACCTTATAACTCTTTACAACTACCTGAAAGAAGTTTGTAGCCAGGTGGGGATCAGTCTCCTAAGCAAAAAGTAATGGGATAAATTCCTCAAGAATTTTTATTTATTGTAGAGAAGGCCCCTGTAAAATTTTCATGCTATCTCCAGAAAGAAATTTCCAGATGGAAATTGTTTCCAGATGGTGCAAAGTGGAAAAAGAGACTTTCAATTCTTTTTCAGTCATTGGTATGTTCCCTGATAATTCACCTTGGGGTAAGATGTGTCTGATTTGAAATGGGTGGTTTCCTCAGTTCCCCTGCGGGAGCTCTCAGGTGGGCTTGGAGGAAGTCAGGACTGAGAAGCTGGAAGAAGGTTGTCTTTGGGCTTTTTTACCCTCCTTTCCAATAAAGGGGAATGAAATATGTGCTTGACTCCTTGAAGTTGCAAATATACACGATAAGACAAGTGAAATAGTTTTAAAACTACCTTTTTTATTATTTGTGCAATGCTATGATAACTAGCATAGCTATTGTTACTGTAGCAAACTGTGTCCTCTATATAGCCTTTGTTTCTGAACTCACCAGCATGCAGCTCTGTCACAGATGTGTGCTGGCTGTTCCCCTTCATTTGCTCATCCAAATGCCAACCTTATGTAATTCTGCATTTAAATGTGAAGTGTAAAATAGCTCTATTTTATGTAAATTCTGTATCTTGTTGCTTTTTGTGTGATCCACAGAAACTGAATGCCTTAAAACGGCATGAATAAAATATTCAGTTTTGGCAACGGGTGAAATACTATATGGAGTAAGAATAAGTTTAGCTCTTGATGAAAAAGCTCTTGATCCACAAGGAATTCAAACATAAGGTCTAAATAGTTCAGGTGACGGTGTCATTTTACTCCTCAGTTTTTTACCATCACTACCCATTTGTTAATTCTGTTTTATTTGAAGGCTGTTTTATAGAGGGTAAATACTTGCTGTGTAGATATCTCACAAGAGTGAGAGTAGATAGAGAAGTCAGATTGCAATCAGAAATGCTAGGACTAAAGATTTTGCATTTCAATCTCAAGATGAGCTACAATTTCACTAAAGCTATAGAAATATTCTGAATTAAATAAGGAAGAAATCCGTGTTTAGTTTCTCCTTTAAACCTCAGTAAAGGACTGAATTTATTTGCTCTTAAGATCCCTAAAACTGAAAACAAATCGCAAGACTATATTGTTACTTGTGGAATATCTATATATAGCCTGAGAACAGTTGATTTGTTTGGATGCATTTCTAACCAGAAAGTTTTCTTGGTGTGTATAATTTGGATTGTCTGTTTACCATGCTACTGTCAGTATTTCAATTACTAACTCAGAGCAATTTCTAGAGGAAGTCTTTCAACTTGCTGACAGTAAATACAGGTTTCCAGGTATGCTTTGTAATAAAATTAGACTTTTGAGTTTTAGGCTTGTTCCTTCAGATTTAAAGTTTTAAGTGATAATTAAACATAGTTTGTGCTTATTGAACTTCTTGAGGTTTGGAGGGCCCTACCTTTCAAGCCTGATAAGGTTCATCTCCCTTAACTCTTGATCTTTGGAGAGCTTGCCATGTTTTTATGAGCTGGAATCTAGCTTTATTTACATAAAGTAGACAAGAGTGAGCAATGAATAGCTTTGCTTAGGACTTCGTAGGCAAATATTTCACAATCAACAGTGATGAAATATAAAATCTGTATTAGTCCTACCAAGTGACAGCTAAAACAAATCCTGAGGTGTACACTGAAGTGTCTAAACATTTGGCAGCAACTGAAGTCAGGCATTATGTTTTGTTATTGCTGGTAACTTCTGTTTGTATCACTGAAAGTGTTATTTTCATACAAAAATTGCAATGAATTGAGAATTCCCATAGAGTGTAATGCCAAGATGGTACCACAAGGAATACCTTTCACAGTCAACATTTTCTGCTATTGTATTGTGCTGGACCTGTGAGTAGCGTCTTAGATTTTTCTCCCAGGTGTTGGAACATTACTCATGTGGAATCCCAGTGCAGCAGCACTGTATATATGTGGCAGTGGTTTCATGACTGGGCTTAGTGTGCTCTGAGCAGATTTTAGTGAACACTGTTATTTGGACCTTCTGAGTGTATGTGTTAGTGCCCATTTACCACCTCATAAACACTGCCCTAAGCTGCTTCTAACCAGGTGCTACTACAAACACTAGATGAAAACTGTTCAACGTTTGCAATCCACCTCCTTTGTTCCATCTGCAATTTTATTGTAACAGGTTGTAACTGTGCAGCTTTGGATTCGTTTGTGGCAGGAGCATCATGGCAAATTTTTGTTCAGTGATCAATAGATCTATCTGCATCAGTTTCTCGGTGAGCCACCCTGTGCTTCGCTCACAGCTGTGTATCCAGCTTTTGCCATGTATGTGGTGCTGTGGATGGATGCTCAGGGGGCAGCATTGACTGCTGAAGCTGAGTGCACCTGCCACGCTGTGAGAACACCCTCGTTCAAGCTGCCAGTCAGTCTTGTTGTCTGACAGCAAGCCAGACATTGTATACAAAATCCATTCTTCTCCTGGAAAGCCTGCCCTGAATTTTGAATAGTTTGGTTCGCTGGGGTAGCAATAAGGAAACTGCCCACACTGCTAATTGATACTATGAGTGGGATGTATACAGAGATACAACCACTGTGAAATTAGAGCCTTTTTGCTTTGCTTTGCCTCTTTGTTTCATGTTAGTAGTTTTTAATCCAGTGAAAAAAACACTGAACTGGGAGAGGAAGGGTAAATTGTTTGCCCTTCTCTTGGGTACAAAATACAGAGAGAGTGGAGATTTTTCAAGTAGTCTGTCTTTTTCCAGTACATCGTGCTGTTTTCATTTCCTTTGAATGGGTAGCCTTCCTAGGGCATAGCTTTTACTCTGCAAAACCATGGTGTATCTTCACTGGCTTTTGGTGCATTGTGAGGAAATCTATCCAGTACATTGCTATCCTTATTTCTGTTATGCTGTGGAACAGTATAGACATAATAATTTTTTTCTTGTCTTTTTTATTTAATGTTTGTTTTGGCAGATTATTTCAGAGACTTTAAATCCCATAGTGAACACATCACCTGTTAGTAATGATTTGATAGTGCTGTGAGCATAATCATAAGTTTACCTGGCAGTCATATTCTTTCTTGTATTTTCAATCTAGGCAGATAGGGAATGCTTTTAAGCAAGAGAGATGTTCTCTTTTCTGCAAAACTTTAATGTTCAGTTATTTTGCACTTTTTTTTCATTGTTGTTTTCCTGGAATGTCTTATCAAACCTCACTTCTAACAGTAAAACCACTGCAGAACAAATTTACCAAAGGCCTGTGGAAGTACTTTGGTGTGAGGGCAGAATCACTTGAGTTGGGTATTTTGGGTATGTGAGTGCTGTGCTGCTTTTCAGCATGGCCAGCAGGTGGGGAAAGGGACAAGGCAGCAGAGAGAAAACTCAGCAGCAGCTGCGAATGCCCGAGTTCAGCGTGTCCCGGGGCTGCTTCTCCAGCTGGGGAGAGTGGGCTGGCTGCCTGACTTCTGTTTCATCAGGGGTTGTAGGCATTTGGTTCTCACGATTGTCTTCCAGGGCATTCCTGTATTTTTTCCCTTTAGAAGATAACCTGCATTTACTTCTCTCTAGGATCTTCCTCCTGCATAAACATGAGTAACTGAAGCGTATTACTAAGTGAAGTAACTGAAGCACGCCACAAGTAAGTGTGTTATTTTGATAATTGCCCTGATTAGATGAAAGAGACTAGATTATTTCAAGACATTTCTTGGCAAGCTGAAACACAAGTTATTAATAAAAAGCTGGGTATTTAATGTTGCCTTTTTTTTTTTTTTTCTGCCCCTGAAACATTGCTTTACTTTTTAAAAATGCCTGTGCTGTTCTAGCTCTTTCAGTAGATGGGAAAAGAATGGTGCATTTTGCCAACTCTTCTCTTCTGGTAAGTTCGTAGGTCCTGAATTGTCCTGATGTCTCCTGTCACAATCTTTATTTTTAAAACCTTCTTGGAATCTCTGTACCTGTACTGACCAAAACAACAAAGCAGGAAAATGCTGCAGTGGAACAAATTAGTATCCCCAGGAGTCCCTATGTGTAGAAGTGCCTTTATGGTGCAATTAAGTGCCTTTCTGAACTCCTTCTATTTTTCTTTTCCTTGCTTTTGTCAACTTTTGGAGGTAAAATTACCATTATGACAGGAAAAGGTGTTTTAAAGATATTTACGAAACTTTGTGTCATCAAAAGAGTAGTATAACACTAAATGAGGAACTAACTCTGAGTGTCTCAATAAAAATAAATAGATGTGCCAGTTAGGGGTGTTCAACAAGAAAGGGTGATCAGCAAGATGCTGGCTGAGCACAGCCAGTTACCTTCTTAAAGTGTGTCTCAAGCATGTAATTACATGGAAAAAAGAGCTTGTCATCTTTCTTGCTCTTTGCCACCAGATATTTAACACCGATTTGCATCTGACACAGAGCTTGCACAGCTGATTTGAGTGATGTCTCAGTGACTGAAACACTCTCTCTGTTTAAACACTGATGCTTTCGTCCAAAAATATTTATTCTTTGGATTTATATAGGGACATCCTTCAGTTTGTACTACCACGGTTTGTTTATTTCTTTGATGATACTTTGTTGTATTGTAATGCTGCTAAGGCTTCGGAAAGGTCCACAGAGAGACTAAGAAGCCATTAGTGTGATGGTGAAAGTGAAAGAAAATAGGTGGTGATGATGTTGGCTACCATAAGAACAGCCAGCCAAGCCCCTTTCCTGGGCAGCTGGAGAGGGAATTTACATGAACAGCAATTTAGAAAAAGAGAGACTTCTGGGTAGAGAGACTTTGATAATCAGAAGAAATAGTTTTAGTCAGTATAAATGGCACTTAGTGGTCATGAACGAAAGTTCCAGTGTTCATCTATCACATCACTGTCAACTTGGAGGCAAGTCCATGGAGCCATACTCTAGTCCATCTTGGTTGGAATCTGCCCCTCAGTCATCACTTTGACCACAAGGCAGAGGTATCTCTGCAGCTGGACAGGAATCCCCACACTCCCATGCCTCATTTATTTACAAACAGATTATTTTCTCCTCTGGTTCAAATAGGAAAAAAAAAAAAAAAAGAAAAAAAAAAAGGCCCTTTATTAGGACTCTGCAAAGGCCATGAGTTTTTTTCTGTTAACTTCTTTGAGATACAGGATCAAGCCTTGCTGCAGGTTCAGGTTCCTTTGAACACCTTTGCTGCCATTACTCAACTATCACAGCACTCCACTTCTGTACTTCAGTAGATTATGGGCTTAATTTTGGAAAATCCAGATGTATTTTGTGATTTTGTCAACAGACAATCAGCTATGGCTGCAAATACTGTTCTTGAATGTGTGCACTTAAGGGGAAATGGCTTTTTATGTGTATTTCCTCCACAAATTATGATTGTTACAGTTTAATCACTGGTGGAAGAAAGTCTGGCAGCTTCTCACCATTCTGATGAATAGGGGACTGATGTTTCTGGTGAAAGTAACAGGTTATGGCCCCGCTGCTTCTTTCCTCTCTGGATCATTTCTGACTTTCTGTAGAGTCAGGAGAAGTTTTCTGCTCTTTGCACAGGAACTACTTTCTGCCAAGCACTGTGACATTTCATGGATAGCAGTGTCTACGTCTGTGGAGTCAAATGAGGAATCAGCTGTACATTCTTGACAGAGAAACCTATAGGTTGCATTTCCTTCTCCAAGTGGGTGTTGAATTGAAAGGGAAGTAAGATAAATCTCAGTAGGTGAGCATAACCAAAGGTTTTTAAAGAGAATGAAAAACAGGATTTCACTTGTATTCCTTGGATCTTTCTGAAAGAAATAATTACTGCCTACATTGCACAGTATATGTCCGCACAAGTAGTTCTGATTGCCGGCTGGCTGACACTGAAAATAGACTGCACCTTTTGTTACTGAATATGCCAACATTTTCTGCATTTTCCCAGAACAAGTGGAAGGTGTTTAGGCAGATATGAGATCTCTGTGTGCTCAGTTCTTTTTAAGATTGTATTTTTTAGCATAAGTCAAGGAGCTTTCAACAATTCTCCTTTGACTCATTAACTATCAAAAGGAAATGTAGATGGGAAGCATAAAACTGTTTTTTTAGAAAAGAGAAGTATAACTGCAATATAATCTTTCTCCATGTGGCAATATCCTTCACATGAATACAGGCTTATATGTAAGCAAGCACTGACACATTACATGTCATATTTGTAGTATTACAGAGAAATACATAAAGACCAATTCAGTTCAACTGAAATGCCATTTGAGATATCATTGTCTCATCTCCTGGTATCTTACCAAGTCTTCAGCTTCTGGCCCAGGGGAATATAGGGCCTCCATTAGGTTCTTTCTCATGTCTTGTGTATCACCTGGCCTTGCATATCTCAAATGACACAAGATACTTATGCTTAGACTAATGAATTAAGACCATGTAGATGAAAATAGCATGAAGTTTGTTCCTAGCAGGTTAAAGTGCAACTTCTAGAGACAGATTAAGCCTGTAGGTTACATTGAGATTTCTTATGCACAAGGTGCTAGTTGTAGAATCCTAATCTGTAATTTTCTATAAAACGTGGATAACGGAATAAAGATTATGCTTATTACATTTTCAGACTAGGCCACATGGAAGATACTGTGAGGATTTTAGTGTAGATGGTGGTAAATAAGTGTTTAAAATGGAGAAAGTAAGGGCTTTTAATGTCAATTTTGACAACTGTATTAATAACAAGAATGAATAATGATCGGTAGGGACCAGTGAAAATGGGTGAATGTCTAATTAAATGTGTGCTTTTTCATGAGATGGTTGGAATTACTGTGTGTGTGAATTCTCAGGTCAGAAGCAGGATTAATACATAGAAACACAGAATTATTTAGGTTGGAAAAGACATTTAAGATCATTGACTCCAACCATGTTCAATAATAAAGCATATTATGTAGTAGGCTTATAATACACAGTGCAGTGGCATGTATAGTATGAAAGAAGAAAGTAAATCTTAAAATCTTTGGTTTGATCTTTGGTATAGTGAGTCCTAAGGTAGCTGTATAGGCAGCTGTATGCCAGTGTTGTGCTACCTGTTACATTCCTTGAATGAAACTATTTTGATGCAGAACTGAGTTTGGAACTAAAAAGGACAATCCCTGGCTGGCAGGAGGCAGTTCCTGGAGGAAGAATGAAAGGGAGAGACACAATTATAATTAAAAATTGTCTTGATTAATGGCATAAGTGATTTGAAATCAGTGAGATGACATTTAGTAAATTCAGGTGGTAAATGCATGGGGGAGATGTGTGTTTGTAGTCAGGGAGGGAGCATTAGTAATGCAACATGAGGAGGTACTGACAGGGTGATGATCTTTTAATGTATCACAAACTGAATAGGGATCTGCAAAAGAGGGATAAATTTAATTCTGGGATTTATGATCATAATGATGATGCTTAGGAAGCAGGAGATGAGACCGCAGGTGAAGTAGAAGGTTTGGTTCTGTACACTATGATTTAAAAAAGAAGGCTGCAGGAGATCCATAAAAATTATTAGATATTTAAAGATCAAAGGGCATGGTCTTCAGGTGATATATATCACTTCAGGCTCAATAACTCCCAAAGAACTAAGGTGATTGAAACCAGCTGAGGAGCTGATTAAAAGACTTATTTTTCAAATTTTCTTTCTAATCTAACCTTAACAGTGGCAATTTACCTTAACTTCTCAGTGACATCAAGTTTTCCCCAGGGCTTACTGAAGAGAATTATTTGAGTGTCATAATTTAACTCTCTCTCTCTTCTTCATTTTTTTTTAAACTGTGCTGTAGATTTTTCAGTTTCTATTTTAGCATTATTTAAAAATGAACACAGATAAAATGGGAAAAAGGAAGTACTTTTTAAATACAAGGCACAGTTAACCTCTGAACCCTACTGTCACTTGTTATCATTGCTGCCAGAAGCTTAATAGGATCAAAAAAGGGTAACAGATAATGAGAAAATCTCATGATGTATCAGAGGAGGTTAAAATAAAAAAGACTTCAGGGGAAAAAAGGGACCAAAATCTACATACATCAGGACATGAGACAGCATGAGACAGCCTTCATGCGTCTGGATGGAGGAAACTTGTTTCTCAAAGAGCATGTTGTCTTGTTGAAGTCCTTAGTGGGCTTCTCTGTCTTTGAAACATCTTCTGTTACCCCTTGTCAGATGGAGGATATGGAAGCACATGGACTTAACTTTCAGTGGGTCTGGCAATCATGCTTTTTCGTGATTTGAATTCTGTGCTATGGCAGCTAACCCTATAAGGGTGACTTGAAAGGGGTATTTAAAAAATAATAAAAAAAAAAAAAAAGAAAAAAAAAAACAAACAACAAAAAAAAAACCATCAAAAGCAAGTTTCTTATTTTGTCTGTGTATTCATGTCTGTGTGCTGAACATGGGTTGCTGTTTCAACATCCTTTATGTACCTATGTGTTTAATTTTCATTGGAGGCTGGATCAGTGAGTTGAAGAAAGGTTTCTCCAAGGTTTGATCTGGAAAAGTTGGACAGCAATAAAGAAAAGCAACAAAGGAAGAATGTAAAATCATTCTTTGGGTACTTAGGGACAAAATTATAAATGACAAAGTTCAACTCCACCTAAAACTGGCAGGGAACATTGAAGATGGCAAGAATGTATTCCAAAAATATGCCAGCTACCAGAGGAAATTTTAGGAAAAACAATGTTGGTAAACAAGAGCCTAGTGATAGACAGTGGGGAGAAAACTGGAATTCTCAAGACCTTTCTTTCCTGACTGTTCCCAGGCAAGCTTGCTCCCAGGCTTCTCCATGTGCTGCCACAGTTTGGGAAGGAGATGGCAACCAACAGGTGGGAGCAACGGGTTAGAGACTACTCAGAAAGGCTGATTTTCTTGAAATCTGTGAAGGTGGTTGGAATTCACCCGAGGGTGCTGGTGTGGCAACTATGAGGCCGCTGTCTGTCATTTACCAAAACTCAGGACAGTCTGGGAAGCAAGATTGGGTTCTGCTGCCCTGCATTCCTAATGGATGGCTTTCTCAGCAAGGTTTTGCACTAGTCTGCTTGTGTGGATCCTCAGCCGAGCTGATTTAATACCATGATTAAATTTTTGTTGTTCTTTTCTTCCCCTAAGCCTGTATATTGCTCTTTGGAATTGTCGGTGACTCATGTCTAATAGCCTAATGCTTTTGGAGCTGTGTTCTAGTGACAAGATATGTGAGCTTTGGTTGATTTCTCCTAACATTTGATAAGTCTAGGAAATGTTATCTTTCAAAGGGAGAGACTGACTTTTCACCCTTACTGGCTCTTTATAATGATCCTCCTTAGAACCTTCCTTGGAATAAACAAATTACTGTAAGAATTCAGTAGCCCAAAATGGGATGCTGAGAAGAGATTTTACTCCTGCACTTTTTAACGTGCAAGTTAGACATCAGTGTTTGTGATGTAATCTGAGCCTTATGGAAGAAAAAAGCGATAAACTGAATTGGATTATTTGGTTGAATTAATAGATCCTCTGCACATTTTAAAACTTTTTGTAGCTTCTTTCCCACTTTCTTACCTGGAAAGCCTTTCCAAGCCACTTGAACAGCTTAACAAAATATTTTTGTATCATCTTGCAACTATTTGAGCAATATGTTCATGCTTCTTATAGATTGTGTGAAAATCATGTCTGTCAAAAACCCTGCTTTTGGGAATTTCCTCTTTCTTGTGAGACTGAGCCAAAATGATGTGACTCCAGTGATTTATGTTGGTAGAAGATCTGGCCTAATCTGTCTATTTTTTTATACACAAAGTTTATGCTCTGGCCTGACTGTTGTCTTTGCTTAAAACTCTTTGGAAATAAATGCCCCAAACCATGAAAAAGAATGGGCTGAGCTGAAGAAAGGGAACCTTCTGTTTCAATGTCAAGCGCTACTTTAAATGTCTAAAAACTTTGTAAACGGTACAGGTTTCTTTTTGTGGTCCTTGGCTTAATGGGGAAAGTCTTGAGATTGCAATGAACTTCAAGCTGGTTTCCTATTACTTTTGATGGCTTATTCATTAAGCTATAACAAATTGATGGAACTAAGGGCTGTAAAAGGTCTGTGACTTTCTTCCAAAGATGTACTCTGTCTTGATTTGAAGGTCTTGGTGTTTAATCATTCTTGCAGTTGAAAATTAGTCATGTTTCCAATTAGAATTTGACCTGTCTACCACTGCTTCTTGGTTTTCCTGCACTGACTCAGCATCCTTGTAGGTCTCTTCTTGAAAAGGTAGGCAGTATAACTTGAATTCTTTCATGGTTGTCTCTTCAGTTTTGTGCCATGACTTCTCAACTGTGGGCACCAGAACTGGAAGCAGCATTTCCATTTCAGTGCTATCAAAAAGTGCACTGAAGAAAAATCTTACTTTTCCCAGGTTCATATACTGAAGGAACATATTAACCTTCCACTGAGACTAATGATAAATAATTCTGTTTATCATCTGTTTGTCCATTTTAGCTCTTGATTCATTTTAAGTCACTGCTTTGCCAATACACCCTCTACTTTGTAGGCATGATTTGCACATTTCTTTCAGGATGTATGATGTGAATGTGATTTTATTAAAATACTTTGTGGGCTTAATTGTTTCATATGCTGAATTACTTCAGATCATTCTATATAACTTTTCCATCTTTGCTCTTCATCATCCCGCCTGTTTTTGTCAGCTGTAATTGTTCTAAGATTGCATTAACCTTATTTCAAAATCATTTATGAAAATTTTATATATTCCAAAATCCAGTGCCAACCCTTAGGGACCATATTAAAATTGCTTCGGTTCCATGGTGTTTTCCCTTTTGTGACTATTTCTAGAAGTTTGTGGGCCATTTTTTAATTCACTTAATATGTTCTGTATTAATAATGTATGGTGTTAATTTTTAGTTTGGATGATCATATGCTTATGCATAAGTCAAATGTCTTATAAAAGTCTAAATATATCCTCACAGATACCTTTTTTAAAAATAAAAAAAAATTAATTGACCTAATCAAATAATTAAATAAGATTTTTTCAATAAAATCTACTTTCTGTAAAATCATCCTCACTGGCTGTAATTATATTCCAGCATTTATATATTCGTTGAGAAAGTCTAATCTTGAGAAATTATTTTTGTCACATGACACCTTTTTTTACTTTCATACTATTTTCAATGGTAGAAAAAAGTAAACAAAGTACTATTAATTAATAATTCATATGTTGTTTAATATGAGCTTAACCAAAGCATCTCCTCCTCTAAATGAAATCCCCTGTCT
The DNA here is from genome assembly GCA_035222235.1 of Margarornis squamiger. Lineage (NCBI taxonomy): Eukaryota > Metazoa > Chordata > Aves > Passeriformes > Furnariidae > Margarornis > Margarornis squamiger. The sequence goes on from JAWWTY010000123.1 coordinate 63,841,123, forward strand.
TGTGTAAATAAAGAAAATTAAATACAGTTTACACAAATCACTGGTTAAAGCAAGATGACAAAATATACAGCAGGAGGAGGATGATATAATTATTGGTTTTGTCCACATTTTCATGCCCCTTGGAAGTTAAATCAACCTACATATAATTGAAATTCAGAGCACGTGTCCTTGGTTCAAGGATAGATTGAGCATCTGGTAAGAGCGGCAACCTCAGTCTTTGTATTGGCAGAAAATACAGCTGAATCTCCTTTAACCAGAAAGGGGCAGAGAAATTCAACAGCTTATGGCTGACAACTACGGAGACAGCAGAGAGAAGTTAAAATATGAGCCTTTCTGAGGCATTGTCAGAGGCAGGCGAGAGGCAGCCTGGAACTGAGGGGAAATGGGCAGTCCCGAGACAGCCAGATTGGAGCTGCAGCTGTAACACAGGTGGACTGGGAGTTACCAAAGCCAAGAGATTTAGTGCTTTATCAAGGGAAAAAGAGCACCAAAGGGAAATCCTTAAACAAACACTAGGAAAGGCAACGGGAGAGCATGGCAGAAGCAAGCGTTAGCAAGATGAACCCAGAGCTCTTGCAGATCTGGAAAGGGAAAATGACACCATGAGTAGAGTATTGAAACCACAGGCTTCATTTTATGGTAACATAAAAGTAATCTGGCTAAAACTCTTGATGGAGGCTTCCCATCAGGAAGAGAACCAACCACAACCTAGGCCACCTACCAGAACAAGAAGAAAGCCCTGATGGTGGTAGGCTGTGTACTCTGAATGCCAGGATATGTGCATGTGTACATAACTGCCCTGCTGCTATCAGGAAATAGTGTTGTCCAAGACAGACAACCCGTAGCATCCCGATCCTAAGAAGAATCTCCAGCAAAGAAAAGGAGGAACGATCAAGGTCAGCACTATGTAATATCACTGCACATTTTACTTTACCTTCTGTGTTGCTCTATGGTCTAGGAGTAAGCAGACATATTTCTGTATGCCAGGAATTATGATGTTTATTTTCTCATTATTGATGCAGGAACAAGGTCTTTGAAGTATGTTGATACCTAATTCCCTAGTATATTGAGGGGCTTATGAAGGGATTTAGCTATCTACATACCTTTAAAAGTCTCTTCTTTCAGCTAAAAATGTTTGAAGCCTGTTTTTGTTTACTTCAGCAAACTGTGAATTGGGCCTAAATTCACCTTCTTGATAATCTATTTTATCAATTTTGCTATGCATGGCTTTTATTGAAAAGGCAAATCACAAAAATAGCATTTCATTCTATTCAGTGCTCAAGGTAATTGATGACAGATAACACCACTGTTTCGAACTGACATGTACCTACTCCTCCTTTGAAGAAAAGAACCTGTGCAACTCTTCAAAGTTGCTAGGACAACATGAGGGAACCTCTGAGTTATTTTCCTCGAGGAGCAGCACTTTTCTTGCTGCTGCATTAATCACATTGTATTTATTGCACTTCTCTGGAGCATTACCATTTTATTTAGAGACAGAATGAAGTTGGGGGTACATAATCAAACTGAAATAGAGACCCTTACACACCATACTGTCAATTATACTTCAGAAAAAGAGATTTTCCATCAATGCCCAATTTAGGAATTAATGTAGCTTTTGCTTTTGAAATGATAGGAGCTTTTGCTTTTGAAATGATAGGAGAAGTTTTGGCAATAAAAGTTTGGTTTTGAACAGAGCACGCGAATCAGAATTAGTTATTTGGATTGTATGCTTGTGCAGGGAAATGTAGGATAAGGTCCTGCTACCAGGAATACCTGTAAATGTTCTTTGAACTTCTCTTCCCGTCATAAAGTGCCAGTTTCATCACAACTGTGATTGTTCAACAGCCTTTTTCAGCTTGCAAAATACATACACCTTTTCATGATTTATCAAAATACCGTGTTAAAGTCACTTGATGTCTGAAATAATCTCCTTAATTTATTTCATTCTTTTGTTAAAAAATTATTAATTTCACCTTGGTCATTTTTATGACAATGTTTTGGATAGAACAAATATGTAATATTCTGAATGTCTCAAAAGATATTTCAGGTAATTAGTTAGAGAAAATGTGTAGATCCTTAACTTTTTGCCCAATGTGGAAAGGAGGAAAAAATCCTGAGGGTGGGCAAACTCACTTCTTGGACAACCTTGCCCCTCTTAACTACAAACAGTCCTGTCTGAACTCAGGAGTCGTGCTGTTTGAGTACTGAACATCATCCCCAAGGTTCACAGGTGGTGCTGTATAATACACTTAACTGAAGGTTATATATGCACCTGCTTGCTCTCTTTCTGGAGCAGCGTGGTGGAGGAGCAATCTTCGAAACTGTTGTGATAGTAGGGGGTGCCTTAATTTATTGCTGGGCTAGGCTGGCAGATAACTCCATCTTCACAGGTAGCAAGGGGAAAACAGGGAAGGATGTGCATTTAGATGCTTCCAGGGCTAATCTTCTAAAACTTGAAGCATTAAAGCAATTAACTCACTTTTATCTTGCTTGATCATTATTGAAATAGCGGTGAAATAATTAATGTGGGGTTTTGTGGGTTTTTTTTAGCCTGAAGCATTGATAATCCAGTACTTAAAAAAGAAAGGGCATCAAGCAGAGAGCATGAGCAGCAGTATCAGAGTCAGAACAAGGTATTTTTTTCTCAGAATCTTGCTCTATTTTCTCTACACTTTTTATTAGATAGCACTGAATATATTATAAGGGTTATCATGGTATCCCTGTGCCCTATTACTTTTTAAATGTTTGATCTTATTTATTTGCCATCATATGATATTGTATCTAAAAGTGCCTCTGTTCAGTGTGTAGAGGGAGATGATAGGATGTCACAAATATCTGGAAAGGTCAAACACACACACAATCTACAAAGATCAGTACAGCTCTATGAGCAGATACTAATTTACATTTTTGTATTATTATTTCATTGCAAAATGAGCCCAATTACTATATTTACTATACTTACTATATTTACTATTATTTCTATATTTACTATATTTATTATATTTGCTATTTGTGTATTTACTATGTTTACCCAGTTAACAACAGGAGAAAAAAAATCAGCACTAGGCAATATATTTGTGCAACTAAGGTAGTCCTGTGGAAAAGGAAGCAAAACAATCTTTGTCTTCAATTTACTTTGAGCTAAAATTGATTTTGTTTCCTTATGTTTTTAACTTGCACTGTGAATTCAAATGACAACACAAATTATACATGAACAATACATTTCATGAATCAGAAATCTAAGATAATATTTTGAGGTCGTATGTGAAGTTTCATACAAACATTGGAAACTAGTTTTGTTTTGTGCTCTTAGTTCTGCCTTACCAATTTGGGACACAAGACAGAGGCCCTTCAAAGTCCATTTCAAAATACGATTTTTGCATAGTTTGGTATTGAAGGGTCATAGGCTTTGGTAGAAGATGATTCACTAAATAAAACTGCTTTCAATATTTACAAAATGTCTGTCCTTAAATTCTTTGAACATGTGTGCCGATAAATTTAATGCATTACTCCTTAGAAGCTTTGCATATTCTGATGTCATGAAATCATTTCAACAGATGGTTAATATACAACCCTAGAATTTCAGTGGATATCCGCCAGATGTGCTAGACTAGGTTTAGGTTTATCCTTGGCTTACATCTGCTGAATCAGATTTTACCAGGTAAGAAATAGATCTGTGTAATCTACCTGATTCTAGTGTTCCTGTAACAATTTATGTATGTCCAGTATTCCTATGCAGTATCACAAATACTATGAGTAATTAATGTTTTGCAAATTTATTTTTTTCACTGGAAGTTATTATATATTCTTCTTCAAAGACATGAACTACTATTCTGCATATTTTACAAATGAAAAGAAGATCTGTGATCTGTGACATTAATGACATTTGCAGATAACATGAAATTTGAAACAGACAAAGAAATATTCAAACAGGAAAATGAAACCAATTCAGAATACCTGTAGAAGACAGGCAAGAGTTGATTCCATATTGTCAAATGCAAGAGGAAAAAATAAATAGACCAAACAATGGAAAAGGCAGTGGTAGGGAGAAATTTTATACTAAACAGTGAATGGCAGAGTAACAATTTTAGGTATTTTATGATTAGATTTCTGTAATGATTTTCATGTAAGAACTCATGCAGCTCCAAGACAGGAGAAAAATTATCCTCACAATGCATTATGTTATAACCCCATGTCATTATTGTATAGATTTTACAGCTGAGAAGCTGGCACACATGTAGATGTATACTAAAGAGAGCAGAGGCTTCTCAAGAGAAGCAATTTTCTGGCTTAAAGCAGACAAGCTGTTCTAAGAGGCATTCATCAAGTGAAGCCATGGCAGTTCTTCCAGAATGAAGCATAGAGAGGTCCTTTCTGGCACATCAGGAAAAGAATTTGTGCTCCTTTAGTCCTGATATGAATTGTCACCATAAAACTGTTCAAACTCTCTCCAAAAAGTATAAATGGAGTGTACAGTGAATTATGGGAAGATCTTTTTATATGTCTCCAGTAGTAAAACATGAGGACATCTAACCTTGTTGGACTGGGAAGATAAAAACTTCTACATCACAATATCAAAAATAGGCAATCTGTTTTTCAGTATCTAAAACAAAAAATAAAATAAAAAAATCTGGAATTAGCAGAAGAAATGAAAAATATTTATGCTAAGGAGGTTTTATGATACTTGAAGCCTAAACTAAACATACATTTCAAATTGCTAAACACCCAGTGTCTGCTATTCGTAAGGCTAATGTAATGTTAGTTTACATGTGTCAAATAGCACTCTCGCTGTTGTTACTCAGTTTCAGTAGAAGGATTGCCACAGACTTCGAGGTAGCCAAGACTTCTGCTGCAAAGTTAGGAAAAGACATTTACCCATGGAGAAGGCAGCGGCTTTCTGGCTAGAGCACTTTTTGGAGTTCATAGGTGTGACCTGAACTGGTATGCCCAGTTTGGAGCAGAAACTTGATTTGAAATCTGCTTTGTTCAGGAAGTGGGGTGTCTGAGTCATCTTTCTACTGGTATTTTTTCAGTCTTTCTTCTTGGCATTTTTTTTTACTTTGTATTAAAAATGTACAGTTACTTTTCAATATTGTTTTACCTCTGAGGAATTTGAAAGAAAATCACCTGTTCTTCTCCACAAGAACTAAATTTGATTTGCTCTATTTTAGATCTGCTGGTAAGAAAGCTCACCAAAAAAAAAAAGTCTTTAAAACTTAAAAAAAAACAAACAAAAAAAGGTGTTTTCACTGCTGAATAATGTTCATTCCCACTTTCTTCTTTCTGGGATAATTTTGTTGCTGCAGAGAACAGGATGTACTACTATAACTGACATGCTGTGCTCTCCCTTGCTCCATCCCCTTTCCAAGAGCGTTCAGCAGAACTTCAGCTTGTGGTTTAAGACTAGACTATCATTGTGCCTCATAGTGATATGCAGAAAAACTTGTGAAACAAGGGCAGCCTGATGCCCCCAGGCACTGCTCAGGAACACGAATTGGACTATCCTAGAGACAGCCCAGAGCATCCCCAGAGAGTATCTTTCCTCTCCAGAAAGTGGTCCGTCACCTCCTCACCTCTCTCAGCAAGGGGAGTCCTGGGCAGTCCTGCTGCAAGCACTGCTTGCATTGTGCAGTGCTGGTGATTATTGTCTGTTTGCTGTATCAGTCAGCATTTCAAAATCTTTTGTTGCTTTAAAGAAAGGCAGAGGAATGGGATAAAAATTTTCACCAGATGGCAGCCTCACAGATGAGAAGGTGCAGCCTTTTCTCACTTTGTGATTTGTTGAAAGCTTCCTACTCTTGCTGTTTTAATTTCATCTTGTTGGCGTGTTCCCAGTGAACCTGTTTTCCCCATATGTGAATATTCTCTTTTCTAAACCAAGGTAACACTGTTGGCAAATGTCCTTGGATGTAGAGGGCTTATTTTGTTTTCTCTCGTGATCAATAGTACTTGTTTTTTCTATCAGATATATTTTTATATGCAGTCCTTCAAAAGGCTAACATAAAAACATCGTGTTATTTGACTGGTTTGTTCTTGTGTGTAAACACATGCTCAAGGATTTTTCTTTGTATCTAGGTCAAATGTTAGGTGTAGGTCACACCTCTTGTCTTTCCAAAACTTCAAGTCAATTAAATATATTCCCAGAATCCTGAGATTAATTTTTCACCTGTTTTTCTGCATAACTGGGCTGCTGCCAGATGGTGGATATTCATCGCAGTATCTAGTCTGCTTATTTACACAAATAAAGGGAAAAAGAGCTGAAGTTTATCCCATTGTGCATAGAAAAAGGAAAGAGACAGAAAGTAAAGACTGGTTTGCCACAAATACTTATCTTTTGCAGGACTGAACTTCTAGTTTGCCTCTTGCCTAGTAAAGAGGCACTGGTACAATGTAAAATACCCAAGGGAAGACAGGCTGGCTATGCTTGTTCTAGTAAGAAAGTGTGCAAGGGCCTGGGTTGTGGCTTTGATGGCAAATTACATGGCACTGTTTGCATCCAGCTTTTCCCCCTCCACAGAGTGGCCTCATCTGTTTCACAACCTGGACATTTTCTGAGAGATTAGTAGTTAGCATAGGAAAAAGCTGTACTCTAGAAGCCAAAGGTTTAGCAATATGAGCAGTCGTGGCAACCTTGGTCTGTCTTTTGTTTTTTATTATTATAGGTGTATCCTCAAACCCAAGTGGTTTAACTTAGACCAGATGGAGTGTGGTTTAAAAAACACTTAAGATGTCTGGACAGAAACCAATAGATTCATTCACATTTTAACTTGGCTAGAGTCCTGCTTAAGTTCTTCTGTTTAAGTCTTATTTCTCCTTTCATAAGGAGAAAAGGAAATGCTTCTTAGAATAGCTATTAACCCTCCCCTTAGAGAAATTCCCAGAAGTATGGTATGGCTGGGTCCAGTTTCTTCGTGGACTGACTAATTTGAAAGAAACATTTGGACCCACATCCACTTCCAATTTGGAGGAAGGAGATGAAGAATTATTTGTCTGAAGGTCATAGTTGGAGCTATTCTACTTTGTATTAAACAATTATCTACTGACTCAGAGAAGATGAGAAAATAAGAGAACAGACAGGTAGTATTTGGAAACAGAGTGGTGAGCCATGATGACTGATCCTGTCTGTCTTTGTAGTCATTTGTGATACACAGAATCAGTACTAAAGCTCCTTTTTATGCTCCTCCTTCGGCAGTACAATCCTAAAAGGTGTGAATTTGACAGCTCACAGCTGGGCGATTGTGTAGCTGATTGTCAACATAAATGTTTGTCTCTTTTTCAATAGAAGTGGATGCAGGAAGCAGGACCATTATTGAAGCCATGTTCTGATAATACTGATGACTTGTGATCAGGAGTTTATTTTTCTGGATCACTGTACACATTTGTCTGAATTCTCATCCAGAGAAGTATATGTTTGAGTTACATATAAATAATCATGGAATTGATTTTCTGACTTCCCTTTAGGCCTCAGCACATTAACCAATATCTCTAAAAAGATTCTGTCTTTTATTTCATTTAAACAAGTTCTGTAGACAGTTAATGTAGAGAAAATAAAGAGGCTGAGAGTTATATTTTCTTTTTCTCATTAATTCTGTTAGACACATAAAGACTGTAGAGTAATTAACATATTGATTTAGAGTAAATATAAATTAGCTTCATCATTTCTTACATGAAAGCTTGGGGAATAAAAGCCTGATAATAGTGCTAGAAAAATGTTCTGATTTTCCATAGATATAAATTCTGTGGTCAAGGGATGGGGAAGAGAAGGAGGGTTATACATCAAGCACTGACATTCTCTTTCATCTAACAAGTTTCATCTCTCCAGCTTTCAACATCAAGAGCTAAAGACAGACCGTAATGACCTAAGGACCATGATTAAGATACGCCACCTTATATCAGGGCTGAAAGTAGTGTCTGGTTATTTGAAGGGGAATAATAAAAACCACATAACTGTATTTTACTTGGCTAGATTTCTCCTAGTGTTAACCAACATACTGCAGAAAAATTATGGGGTAATGAAATTTTATATGAGGGCTTTTAAACATAAAGCGAGTGTAAATTACTGAAAATTTATGGGTCATTTATTCAACTACCATAGTGTTATTCTGGCCAGATCAAACATTTGGCTAGTGGATAGAACTATTTTTTTTTTTTTTTAGAGGACAAAAGAAATCAATAAGAAATAGTGTTGTTCTCAGGGCTGTAGTCAGCATGACCTTTGTCTCTTGTAGATTCTTCTGTTCAGCTATAAAAGAGTCATGGGGCTTGGTTCTGAGCCTACAGAAAATCTATTTGCTTCAGTGGAATCAAGAAGGAGCCGTAATTTTGCTAGCATATTCAAGCATGGCGTGTTAATGAAAATGGAACTCAAAGGCACCTATACCTGGAAGATTAGACCATAAAGTCTAGGCTCTTAAGTATTTAAAATATCTCAGAGTTGCAGTTAGGATGGGATTCACTTGCAGAAAAAATGGTCAGCCTTGCTCATTGGTGATTTCCAGCATCTAAGTATCTTCTCAAGATGTAAGTCTGAGAACATAACAGTGTTAATTAATTAGTAGATCTTTTGATTAGAATTTAAGAGTGACAAACTGAATATCAGACTAAAGAATTGTCTAGCTCAGACTGTATTTCTAATGTATGCTTGGGGAAGGAGAGCACTTAGCAGGTGTTTCCCTGTTCTATTTTGTGTCTTGCATATATCCTAATCTGTCCCAAAGCCATGAATTTTTAGCAGCTAGTAGATTTATCCACTAACTATAGTGGATACAGAGCTTATGGAGATTACAACCCTTTGTCTGGATTGGATGCAAAAAACAGCACTGTGTTTGTTTTGAATTCTCATCCTTCAAGGAAAGATAATCTATTTTGTTTCCTTGCTTCAGTTTCTAAGCACCTGATACCTTCATCATTAGATATGCAGGTGAAAGTTATGGGAAAGATTTTGGCTTAGATTTTCCTGCTTCCTTCTGCCAGGAAGAAATTCACTGAATCACATCCCAGATCAGTTTGAATTGGAATATCACCCGTAACAGACAGATCCACAAAGCCTTATCACAACACTTTCTCCTGACTGTAGTGGTGATGAGGTGATAGGACTATGACAGTAAATCTTCTGGAACTGGATTATCCAGGTGTGGAGCATCCGTGTATTCTAAGTGCTGAAGTGTGATGGAACGAAAACTTGAGAGGGAATCTGTAATGCTGATTGCCTAAATTGGCAATTCCAAGGCCAGAAAAAATAAAATTATCTATGGTACAGCACTTTGAGACTTGGGTACAGCTTGTGCCTATCCATTCTGAAACTTCTCATGTACTTCAGAGAGTCAACAAAGTGAATACGCTCGAGTGCATGCAGATGCAGCCACTAAATCTCTGCCCTCAAAAACAAAACTGCAGTCCTGCAGTCCAAGCTGAAGCCATATATCTAAAATAAGGGAAGGTACTCTTCCTGTCCTAGCTCTTTGCCTGATATACTTCAGTGAAGTTAAATACAGCTCCATAGCCAAATGAAATAAATTTTTGGCAAGCCTGAATAAGGATGTATGGAGAGAAAAATATTTTTATTTGTCTACTCAAGTCTTGTATAAACTCTCCTAAAAATTGAATTTGATTAAATGTCAAAGCCAATTCACATGGGATCAGAAGCTCCACATTTTAAGGGAAGTTCATGTCAGGATAAACCTCCTTTCAAAATATTGTTACAAACCTAGCACAAAGGTTCAAGTTGATTCCCCTTCCCCTCGACTTATGCTGGCTTGATTAGACAGGACCTGATGGCTGTTCTCTAACTACTTCTGGGCAGTGTTTCCTAGCAAGGGAGCACTGTGAAAATGTCACAGGTAATCATAATATTTGAAATCGCTGGCACTATTAAACATAGAGCATTTATTAAGGAACATTAAAGAACAGCAATAAATGGCTTTTGTGCAATTTGGATCTGGCTTTAACAGAAACAAAATATCACATCAAGAGATTTTAATGACTGGATGTATACTAGAAGTAAACATGCCTTATGCTAATAATTTGTTGGCCAGGTATTAACTGGTCCTAGCCTTAGATCTATTCACTGCTGGAAAACAGTAGCTTTCAGTGCTTCTTTGCTTTTTCCTCCCCACTCAGACTCTTATCCAACCTGTTTTCATGAGGTCTGCCAGAGCAGCCCTCATCTGTGTGCTTGTAAAAGGCCTTTTGTCCATCTTTTCTGTTGGATTCATCCCCAGACAGTAACACAATGAAAATATTGTTGAAGCTACGTTGTGTAACAGTGGCTCTCTCAGCACATCCTGTGGAGCACGTGATAGAGCTCAGTGGCAAGCTGGCTGCCCTGATGGTGCTGGCTCCTTGGTTCTACTCACTACCAAGATGCTGAAAAGCAGTGTAGAGTAGGTTGCTAGGAGTAGTTTTCTATTGTTTCACAAGAACCTAATGAAAATGGGGAACCAGGTTCATTAAGCTGGAGCATGGAGCTAGGGATTCACCATGGTTAATTGTCGATTGTAATGATTAACGTATGAGCTAGGTCCCCTAAATTCCTTTTGTAATGAATGGAGAGCAGTAAACACTTCAAAGCAGGTGTTCTGCAATCTGGTTAAGCTGTCTGTTATGAGATGAAAGGAAATACATGCCAGAAATGCTAGATTTTCTGCATTAACTCTGAATGAATAATATGGTGCCTGGCTCAGGTGTAGCTGTCCCTATCACAGGGGATAGCAGACCCTGTCTCTATAACTTCTTTGGAGAAAGAACTAATACAAATTTCTTTACTATAGGTACACTAAAGGAATAGGAAGAAGATAAAAATCACTTAAGACGAAAGAGTGATGTTCTCATGCAATGAAAATGCTTGCAAAACTCTCTACAGGCTCACTATTATCCAGGGTACTTCTATTCAGGTTAATTTATGTAAATAAAAAAACTGAATCTAACAAAAAAAAATAGTACTGTTTTGTTTCTTGATATGAATGCTATAGAAGTTGCAGTAGTTTTAGAATCCAAACAATTTTTTTTATGAAAATACAGTTTCAAACCCACTGGCACATGATTTATTCCTGCATAGTGTATGCATTTCATCATGAGACGCTGTAGAGAAAGGATTGCTAGTTTTTTCAAATTTAAGCAAGCTACCCACTAATGTGATCTGTGACTAGGCTAGAATTCATTTTGAATTAGGAGATAATACTGGGATCCATTTTCAGGAGTTACCTGCATTTTTCCATGCAGCAGGAGACATGGCTTTTTGAGTATCCTTTTTCCTGTGAGCAACTCAAAACACACAGAGGCACTATCAAGCTCATGAGAAGTGCTGAGTTCTTTCTTTTCAACAGCATAAATATTTGTAGAAAGTTTTGCTCCCTGCTTATTATAAATACTGATCAATAAATCAGTGTTTATAAGTCTGATAATCCTACAAATAAAGGTCTCAAAGGAAAACAATACAGGCATTATGCACTTACTGATTATTATCTCTGTGTAATTTTTTCCAGTTGGTATCTGAAACCAGGTTACTTTGTTACATAGGCTGTTTCTAATGTGTAGTTTTCTTGGCATTTTATATGTATGTGTGTGAATACGTATATGTATAGGTATAGGTAGTTTACTTAGAAATGCATTGTAAATTATTTATTCTTAACTTCTCTGTAGCTACTGGCTGACTTTCAAACAATCACAGGACAATTCATCATAACAATTCTTGATTTATATTCTGATTATAGGAACATCTATGCTATTTGAATGCATTTGCTGTATGCATTATGTATACAGATGTATGAATATTATGAAATACATTTATCTGTTTTCTCTACTTGAGATATTTTTTGCATACTAATCCAGGTTTCTGTAAGCAGCTTTTCACAGAGAAGTTTCAAGCACCCAGATGAAAGGGATAAAATTAACCTGATTTCAGCTTTTAATTTGTGCTAAGCAGAGTACAAGGTATTTGCAGTATTGCTCATCAGATGTCTTTTTGGCAGACTAAAGATTAGCCAGTATTAAACTATTAAAGCTGTCCAGGAACAAACTCAAGTTATTAGCTGCCACCCATTATCTGCTGCACCAGAAGTAAAGCTTTTTGGGAAGCTACAGAATTTCTGCAGTGGGGCCATTCTGCCACAGGCAGTGACTGTGAAGGTTTGTGTGGGCTGTTCACACAGAACAGGGAGCCCCTCACCCTCTCGGGGTTTTGCTAAGGCATGGACAAACCAACATGGATATTGAAGTGAAACAGTTGCCCTCTCTTCCCTTCCTTCACACTGGCACAAAAACATGAAACACAAACAGTTTGAGCATATTGTGCTCAGCACCTCTTACACTGTTCGCACAAGCACAAAGTTTCTGTAAAATTCTGTCTTCTGCAGTGGAAGAGCTTGGCACGTGTTTGCACTGTTTCACTGGCCTGTGATGTCAGGCCAGGAACGATCAGACTCCAAAATGTAGTTGAGCAGCGTGAACCACCTCCTGCCTCACATAATAGAGAGCCCTGCACACAGGCAGAAACTAGGAACACTTTGTCTGTGCGGTAGAAGCAGTCTGAACAGAAGAAAACCAGTTGTAAATACGATCTTTTATCAGCTGCAGGCTGTTGTCATGAGTGACAAAAGCAAATATGCCTAGCTCCTGTGTCTGGCTGGGAGCGAACAACACTCCAGCCTGTCAGAAACATTAAGAATTGCTGTTTCCCTCAGCATGGGAAGGATGTGGCTGGTATTGATGTGGACTGGTACTCGCAGCCTGAACTGAAGAGCTTGGGAAGTTCCTGCAAGTTACATGCAGTGCTGGTGGGACCTCAGAGCAGGGATGTGTTACAGCTACAGAGAAAAAAAAAGTTGTGCACATATAGGGAGAAAATCTGTTCATCTGCCTTCAAAAATGCACTGAAGAGGTGAGATTGAACCAGTTATCTACTGGCACTGATGGAGGGAGCACAGCCTTGCCACTTAATTTTCATCTTTTCAGTCCTATAGCACTGAGAAATGTAAGCTGACAGCACAATACAGAGAGTTCTTAGACACTTAATGTGTTAGTGTCAAATGAAACAAAACCTGAGATTAGCTTTTTAAAGGATTTTGTATGCTACAGATAGAAGCTGAAAGGCTTTGATAGATCAGCTCTGTTGCTTTGGGGAAGGAAAGAGGGAGATGAGCATTAAGGAGGAATAGTGATGGAGCAATCAAATGGATTAATGGATAGTAACCATAAAATGGTGCATTTGCCTAGCTAATTAGTACCTGCTTGGATTACAGAAACTCAAGGTAATTGACTAAGGCTACAGAACATGCTGTAAACTGAGAAGGATAAAAAATGTGAAAATAATTACTAAATTCTAGGTTTGCTTGTCCTTTTTTTCCACTTCTTGAAGTGTCTCTTAATGTTATGCAACTAAATAGTTGTTTAGCCAGAAAAAGTATATTGTCATATAGAAGAAGTTTTTCAGTTGGTGTGAAGGAGGGGGACTGAGGGTTGATGACTATGCCTATTAATTAAAAGAGTTCCTGTAAGAAGGCTTAGGAAAAAGCTCATGCAGAGGAGCTGGGTGACTGGGATTGCATCCTTGGCCACAAGAGGTGGCAGCTCTGCCTCAGTCTGCATTGGAGGTCTTGGCTGTTGCTGGTAACCTTCAGCTGAGTGCTGCTGGTGCCTCAAGTCTCTTGCCCAAGATATTTTTGATGTTGCTGCCTTTTAAATTTTAATGAAAGAGAAGAAAATTATTTAAATAGCAGTTAGTTTTGAGTGACCCCATCACACAAGTGGCTCAGCTGGCAGAGGTGAGCAGCCAGCTTCCTGGAGTGGCAAGGCAGACCAAGGAGAAAACTGATTTCCACCACCTCTTGGTGAGGATGGTGATGCCTCAATCAAGGCAGAAACTCAGAAGAGCAGGGAAAAATTTGTCTGTTCAGACTTGAGATGGGTCTCCATGTCACAGGACTATTCATGAGCCATTCTAGAGCAATGGAAATGTATCATGGTAATGCCATTCCTGTTTAACTGACATTTATGTTTCAGTAGGTAGATTGGCTTTTGACAAGCAGACTTCTTCCAAGCCAAAACTGTTTTGTTAGAAAATCCCCAGGCACTGATAGTAATGACAGCACACACTGCATTGCTTACTCTGGATATCTTCTGTGCCATGCTGTAGCAATCTTCTCATGAGCAGCTGGTGGTTTCACCAAGGCGTGTGTGCCCTGGCGCGGGTTTCACAAGTCACCCTGTGGGGAAACTGAGATTTCATGAAGGCTTCTACATCTTGGTGCCTGACTATACACAGTGCGAGCCTGTGCTGAGCAGATGGCTTTCCAGACATCTTTGATTTGAAGAGCTGAGCCTGTCTTTCTGGAGGATGGACTCTTCGGTAGTATTTATACGGTTTGAGAAAACTGTTTTCAATTATACTATTGCTTGTAGAGTAGCTATGTGCTTCCAAAAATGCCAGCTGCGCTGGTAACCTCCACCTAAGTCTGTTTCTCTGGCTGTGTGCAGATAAGGAAGGGATGCATTTACTCCCATGTGGGAGAACAATTCCATTTCATTTTAGTATCTCCTAATTTTTCATAGTTCTTCTGCTAAAATTGGAATGTTTTGTAGAGGTTGCTATCTGGCTTAAGTAGTTAACAGATGATGCCATTTATAAAATTCATAAAAGCTTAACCTGGGAAAATACCACAATAAATTAAAATAACCTTTATTGCATTCAATTTTCATTTGCTATTTAATTTTCTTTCTTTAACCTTTATTTATCCTGAAGTCCAGAGCTTCATAGCTAGTTTACACTTAATTAAATACTTAAGCAGAAATCAGTATGAGGGTGTCTCACAAATCTGGTTCTTAGATAACTTTGTTAACTGTCAAACAAGGTGATATGTTTTAATAGGAAGCCATAATTTAGCAGATAACATGAGGGAGCTAAGTTAGCACATGCAGCTTGCTTGTTCTTCCAAGTACTTGCATGTGATGATTTCTGAGGGCTTGTCTGCAGCAGACCCCCAGCCTCCACTGGCACTTAATACTGATTTAATTAAAAAGCATTTAGTCCTTCTGTGAACACTTCAATTCAGAATTAAACTGGCCCTTGGTCAGCTTATCATGAATGTTAATTATGCTAGATTGAAATAACATTTTAATCCCAATTAAAATACAGAGTTCCTGCCACAGGAGTTTAATGTGCGATCACTTTCCTGCTGTAGTTGTGTGCTGTATCCAACACATGGAGGGATGCATGAGTTACTGCTGGGAGAATTAAACAGAACTGGAAAAGCAGAACTAACCAGAGGCAACTGCCTGTGTGCACACCCTGGGAGATAAACAGTGGGGAAGAGCGGTAAATTATCTTCTGTTTTCTGGGTGGCAAAAAGATGCACAAACACAGATAAAAGAGTTGTTAAAGTTCAGCTCTAAATTCAGGCACCTTGTACCTCACCTCTGTGTTGAGAGCCTTCACTAATTTAGACTGACTTTTTTTACTGCTCCCAAATAGATGAGCTTTCAATCTTACCACTCTCATTGTCTGTTAATTGTTTGTTTTCTTTGTAAGAAAATGTTATTTCAAATACCTTCTTTTGGTTATTTCCCCTAACAAGAAATTGTCAGTCAGATGCTAGTTGAAATGGACAGGCTCTCCCAGGAGAACACTGCTCCCCTTGAATTTCTGCATTCAAACTTCTGTCTGTGCTGTCACTGAGGGAGCCTGGAATTGCCTGGGAGATGAATTTGAAGAGAAGAAGTCCCAAAACAGAGCAGTGGAACTGACACCCAGCTCTAATGATAACACTTGAACTACCAGTTCCTTTTTTTAGCATAGCAGAAGCCCCATTTGTTTCCAAAAGTAAAGTATGCTCAGATAAAATGCTGCTCTAGCAAATTTGATGTAAGGGTGGTATAACCATGAAAATTCGGCTTTCAAATATGCATTTCTTTAGCAAGACTGACAAAAACTGTATTTTGAAGTATAAGCACTCCACAAGTCCTTATTTTAATTCTGAAACTTCGTGTTGCTGTATGTCACGGTCAGTTTTTATTTGAGTCCCCATATATGTCATGGTAACTGTGAAACAAACAGGAATCTGATTCTTTCAAGGTTGTTCAGTTGGTACAGGAAAACCTTCCAAGCCTCTTTAGTAAGTAGATTTTTGAAAGACCATCTGTGTAAGTTATGTCTTTTATTATGAAACATCAAATTATTTTAACTCCATGGCAACATGCAAGGGGTAGCCACAGCTGGTTTCTGATGTCACCACAAAACGAGATCAATGGCAATGTCTTCTGCTAAAACTAGAGACCATTTCATCCCCATTCCTCCATTCCCATGCAGAATAAATCAGTGCTACCTTAAATAAAAGTAGTGGAGTTCCAGTAGCAGAAAACAATTTGAAGGTGGTGATAGTGGAGTCCAAAATGTATAGTTTGTGTTTTGTTTGAGAGATGCAATGGAGAAAGGCAGTAACCCACCCAGTTGTCTTATCCATCCATAGCTGAAAACTGTTTCCATAAACCAGCTCCTTTTGGTGTTTCCTTAAACAGTCTTTTGATGTTTCAAGCTTTCCATCTTTCACTCTAGAACAGAAGGACTGCGTATAGTTTGAGCTACTCAGGCTTTATCTGGAGAAACAAACACAACTATTTTTCAGAAGATTCTTACATTATAAAGCACCTGACTTGCACAGAACATAGTTATTCACTGGCAACTGGTAAAAAAATATACAGAATATTGGAAAGCTGACAGATAAAAAAATGACAACAGAAATGATAAAAGTAGAATGAGCCAGCATTATCCAAGCAGTTAAATGAACAAAATAACATAAAGAAACAGAAAGGATCCAAAACATCCCAGAAACAGTCTGGAGAATCTGGAATCCCAGACTCTGGAGAGACAGATAAGACATTAGTAAGCTGTAAATGGCTTGAAAAATGGGATGAATTTTACGAGAGCGTTTGAAAATAACTTTTAGTGATCTGTTCTTGTCTTTCTTTCTTTAGGCAACACTTCCACTAGATGCATTGAATAATACCTTGTCTTTACCAGTTAGTATATTTGTCTAGCATGATATATAGACATCCCATGTAAAATATAACTCCAAAGTTTTGCAGCTGCTTGGATCATTGCACTGTCCATCACTGGGACTTCACATTCAAGGACTCAGAAAGCACTAGAACTAACTTCCCTACTGTTTTATTCTCTTCAGATGACCTGCTTGTAGTGTGGTTTAACTCAATCATCTTCATTCCACTGATCTTGTTTTGAGGAGTCTGGGCTGCTTTGGAGGTGGTGAGACTCCAGCCAGGGAAAGGTGCAAGCTCTGAGAATGCTTTTTGTCCTTGAGGAAGACAAAGGTGAACAATCAGCACTGGCATAATCTGGTTTTCCTGTTCAGATATGAAGTCCACTGTGCTTTGGATCAGCTCTAGAAATCGATCTCAGGAAGGGAATAATTTTTCTACTGCACGATACTAAATTTCAGGTTTAAACTCCAGTAATAAATGTTTTATTTTCTGCCTCCCACCCCCCCTCTTTTTTCTTTTCTTGACAGTCTCATGAGGGATCTCCGTCTTCTGTATCTCAGTCTCACAATGCAAGAAACACCAAGGACTTTCTGGGGTGTTAGAGCATAATGAAAAGGATTATTATGGGCTGCTGCTGTTGTTTCGCTGTTAATAAAGAATTAGCTATTTGAAGCAGAGGACATTGTCTGGAGTTTCACTATGCAACAAAGTTATCAAGGAGAAATAATGTAGTAGACAATGATTATTTCATAACTCATACAGAAGGCTATGATTAAATCTCATGATATGATTTATTGAATTCTGAGAAGAAGAAAAAAAACTAAAGCAAGATACTAGAATAAGAAGTACTGAATGGGTCATGATTTTCAGACAATAAGAAACTGCATCTGTGCTTCTGCCTCAGGTGTCAGACTCAGTCATCTCACAGATATACACTCTTCAGTGTCATTAAAGAGAAAATTAAAAGTCATTTCCAGTTTTTTCAGTATGGCGGCATTGCATTTAAAGAAGCTTATGACTCACACTCTGTTTACTTCATCAGGGAGCCTGACATTTAGAAGGATGTATTTAGTAAGAGTGGTTGTATAGAGGAAGAAAATTCATTTCTCTTAACTACACTTATCTTATATGTTAAGTACCAGCAATGTGTTTAGATCCACATTATAGATGAGGCATAATTTTCTTCTCAGTCGTGCCTCTGTTAATTAGCAGTAATTCTAGTGCAGCAGCAAAGTGACTTGGTAAAGTGACAGGGAGTATGAGCTTTCTCTTCATATATTGTTGCTTCTATTTGCAACAGCCAAATTTTGATACATTTATTTACATTAAACAGAAGCTTAATGTGTTAGACATACCAATGAAATGTTTTATTTAGCATTGGAGAACTAGCTTTTGCCTTAATTTTTAATTTATTATAAAACTAAAGTAAACATCTGTGGAGACAGTAATTAGAAAACACAATTTCAGTCATTTTTTGTGGCTTGGCAATAAGCCCTGTTAGCCTTGACTCTTTCAGTCGCGCATCAGGCTCACAACAAAGGGGACATTTCCTTCTCCTTTTAAAGATTTAACTTGTACTTTTCTCAGGAATTCTTTTATTATTACAATAAGCAGCAAGGACTGCAGGACCATTTTGTTTCAGAAGCTTAAAATCCCTGTTTATGCAGCAGAGACACATCTTTTCAGCAGCAGAGAAGGGAGATGAATGCCAAAGTTGAGATGGACAAAGGGACGGACTTTTCTGAGGGTATCGTGTTTTCCCATTTCTCATGTCTTGCAAGAGGAAGCAACCATTTTTCCATTGACTTAGCTGTGTGATTTATTGCACTTTCAGCTCTTGTAGCAGTTTTCTGGCTGGTCTTTTTAGTGATCCTGAAATGGTCTTTACTGATTCAGGGGAAGGAAATCTCTGGAATGCCTTCTGGAAGTAAAACCAAACTTGCTAAGAAGGGCTGTAGCTCTGGGATCTCTAAATGTAAGTGCAGGTTTTGATGCTGCAGTGAGACCCAGGGCTAAGCAGTCTCCATAACAGAGCCACATGTTAAGTTTGTTGTAAATGTTTTCCTTTTTTTTTCCTAAATTTTTCTACTTTTTACAGAAAATGTGGAGGTTTTTCCCCCATAACGTAAAAGAAACCATATACTTTAACCAGCTTAGGTTTAATCTACTGGTAAATCAAAATATATCCAGCACACTAGGGAGAAACACAGGCACTGTTGGAAAGATGATGCAAAATAATATCCATGTCAAAAGAAACAGTATAACCTCTTGCAGCACTATTTGCTTTCATTTCATGCAGCCACATCTTCTGGAAACCCAGCTCTGAGAAGACTTCTTGGTGGTACCTGCCCCCACAGCCTCTGAAAACCTGCCTGCCTCTTTCAAGCTCACTTATCTTCAGGCCTCAGAAACTATCTTCAGCAAAACTACACAGTCCTACACAAATTGTTGGCTCCTAATGGATTTATTGGCTCAGAAGACAGGAGACATCCTCCAACTTATTCTCAAGAACTGTTTTGAGTGACCTAGTTAAACAAAAACAAACAATGCTCTGAGGTGCTACTTCTTTGCTGGAACCCTTGATGACCATCTCACTTTACCCCATATTTAACTCTGTTTTGTGCAAAGACTTATTAAATTATGTAAGAACCAGTCTGCAGTCTGTATAAATTTCCACAACAGTCACTTTGATTTTGGACTCCCTAGTGATGTTCCTTTACGTTATGAGATCAGTTTCTGCACGCTCCGTTGTGTGTAAGTTTGAAATTTCTTACTATGCATAGAGGTAGTGGAGTCCCTTCTCATTTGGATAAATTGAAAAAAAAAAAAAAAAAAGGATGTTTCATACTATCTCTACTGTACTGAGATTGCTGATCTGCTGATCTAGGAGTGACTTGAAGCTGGGGACAGTCTTCAGTGCAGCCCCATGTAGCTGTGTTGACTTTGTAAGCCTGAACCTGATTGCTCTTTAGGTTCTGTCTGGATTAATATTTAGGCAAGAAAAAACCCGTTGTCACTTGAGGTATAACAAAGAAACTGTAAAGAAATAATCAAAGTCTGGAAAACTTCCTGGAGTGGAGTTGGGGACTTAATACAGCTGGGAGAGCTACGTGTGAGAGTGGGTGAATTAGTTTGATGCTAAACATTTAACACTGAAATTAAGACTGGAGGAGGATGGAGTTTTAAACTAGCTGGAAACTGCCTCATTACATCAAGACATATTTTAGAAATTGAGAGCAGACTGAGGTTTGTGTGCTTGTGACAGCTTGTGAATCTGACTGCACGCCTGCTTTTCCTACACGGTGTAGATGAAGCCATGGTGTCTGCGCTAGAGGTTGTTCCAGGATAACTATTCAGAGAACCAGATCCTCTAGTGAAATGCCTCCATATATTTATTCTATGCGGATCAAACTTTGGAAGTATTTCTTGCTTTAACTATATTTTTCAGGATTTTTTTTTCCAGTGGAATGTATTCTGCCTGCTCAGTGTTGGCAGCGTTGCTTGGTTTTTAGCTCTGCCATATCGTGGTTTCAGCAGAAGAAAAAAACACTACAAAAGTTAGTAATAACAAAACAGCTCAGTAGTGGAATGGCAAGTATGAGAGCTATTCCCTTTTGGCTGTCAACCACAGAACAAGGATCACATAGCTAAGCATTTGTTATTTTTTATACCTGTTTTACAGTGTAGAGCAGAGAATCACATGTTTGCCTGGTTAAATTCATGCTTTAATTAGAAAAGCATGCCCCTTTGGTATTTTGGTTTAACTTGCAAGGTAACCTATAATAAAGATTTAAGTCTGACTCTTCTTTTCTAGGGCAAGCAGCTAAATAAATACAGCCTAGCCTGACAATATTTAGGAGTAAAAGTGAATATCTAAGATACAGAGAAAATAACCCAGGCTGAACAAATTTTGTTGGGTAATAGTGGAAGGACACAGCTGTTGGACACTGCCTTTGGATGTGCTGTGGTTTTTTTTCAATGGGAATGCAACATCAGATCAGTCTGCAAATACAGAAGATGCAAATTAAAAAATACATTTGTCTAAATAAAATATAACTAATGACAGGGACCGCAAAAACAGGGAAAAGCACAAAGTCATAACTCTTCTTAAATAGCTTTCACTTTTAGAGATTTAGGGATATCTTATTTTGTCCTTGAATTTCAGGGAGGCAATTCATTCCCTTTCTTCTGGGACTGCACAATAACTATGGTCCCTTCTTTTTTTGCCACCTCAACATACCAGTTACCTTACAGACAGAAATATCTGTTAAAGTTTTGACCTGGTTGTCTTATAGTTACTGCATCTTCAATATTAGCCTTTAAAATCCTTTCTTATGGGTGAAGTGAAAAAAACAAACAACAAAACACCTTATATGGAAAGAATGTATTGCTTGTATTCTTAAAATCTGAACAGTCTAATCAAAGAGTTATTACTAGCCCAGATCTAATTATCATAGAACCATAGGATGGATCAGGTTGGAAGGAACCTTAAAGATCATTTAGTTCCAACCTTCTTGCCATGAATCGTTATAGGTTGAGTGAGAAAATAAGACATAAATTTTACTACAGGAAAAATCTAATTAATAATACAGATGGAATTGTTATAGTTGCTAGTCTCTACCCGTTCTCTGCTGTTGCACCTCACCTCTGTGCTCCCTCTGGGCCTGAGGCTGATGGCTTCAGTCCCAGGAGGTGGTGGTGCTGTGCTTAGTTATCGTCTTGGGTCATTTCTGGGGGCAGTGAGCCCCTGGTGGTGGGAATTTCTTCCTCAGCTTTGCCAACAGGACCACAGTGTTGCCAGTTTGTTCTGCCTCGCTGCAGAGCCTGCATGGTGTATCTATAAGAACAGGTTTATAAATCTTCTACCATGCTTAATCCCTTTTTGGTGCCTTCATGACTGCAATTTCATGTTGTAGTCAGTATCCCTTATGTCTAGTATTGTGCAGTGCTGGATACTTGCTCTTTGTTTGCTTAGTTATAGCTGAAACACATTTTGCACAGTTCCCAATTCTTCCTGCCTTCCACAGACCACCAAGTGTGGCTCATCCTGCAGTGCCCAGGACTGGTCTGTGTTCACTCTGTTGTCATGTCCCACTTGTACTGCTCTGCACCCAATCCTGATCCCACTTGGATCACATTGTGCCACATTCCTCTACACAACATCATCCTGGCTGACCATATTACAGCTCTCCAGTACCTAAAGGGGGCTACAAGAGAGCTGGAGAGGGACTTTTGACAAGGGCACAGAGTGATGAGACATGGGGGAATGGCTTTAAAGTGAAGGAGGGTAGGTTTAAATTATACTGAAGGATGGTAGGTTTAAATTATACCTTAGGAAGAAATTCATCACTACGAAAGTGGTGACATAATGGAACAGGAACAGAGAAGCTGTGGATGCCCCATCCCTGGATGTGTTCAAGACCTGGTTGGATGGGGCTCTGAACAACATATTCTAGTGGAATAGATGATCTTTAAGGTCCTTTCCAAACCAAACCATTCTATGATTCTATTATCGTCATGTCAGGGGTCATGAATATTTCACTCTACACCAGATAGCTACTTCTTGCTCCTAGCCATATGAAAATTACAATTTTATTCAATGATATACAAGGAGATTATTCAAACAAGTTAACATTTAGCCGCCTGCTCATTAGAGAAATATGCCGTTAAACAATTTAAAACAAAGTTCCAGGCAGGCCAAGCCAAGCTTGGGCAAAGCTTGACAGGCCTCAGTCCTGTGACCTTGCAAAGTTTATGTGATGTCTGTGGCCTGTTAATAGCAATGCCAATAGAGTAATTATTGAGCTGCAAGCTTACCTTATGTCTGTAAGTCAGTATTATTAGTTCTTACGATTTTCTCTCTTTTTCCCAGCAAACTGTCTTATTGAAAGGTTCATCTAAGAGCTCTTAAATAATTAAAGAATTAAGGTGACTGCTTTGTTAAAAATATACATATGCAAATTGATTTTAAAAGCATCTGCTTGCTCTGATGGCTGAGTTCTGTCATTATTAAAATCCAGTTACCATTGTGTTGGAGGAGGGTTGTTCCACAAGAGGAGGGTAATGTTGCTTCTGTGGAGGCAACTTTAAAACCTTTCAAATTTCTCCTTGGGGGGGCTGTGTTCAGACAATTCAGGATGTGGAATTACCCTGAACACCAACCCACAGGAAGGCTCCCTGAGAGCAATCTGGATTAGAAGAGGAACTGTAACTCTGCTGAAGCAATGGCAGGTTTGGGTGAAGTGCTCCAGCTGCCACCCATCTTTGCCCACATAGATGCTTGTTCCAACCCTTGCCCAGTCAGCCTTCCCCCTTCCTTTTGGGCCAGTTTCTTTCTTTCACTGTAGTGCATTAAAAAACCCTGTGCAAGTATTGGTGTTAAAAACAGAACAAAGCCCAGGAGCTGAAATGGGAGCTGTGAGGAGATGCCAACCTCTGGTAGGAAGGTGGGGTGAGAGCAATGAAAGGGGGTGGGGATGGCAACTCCCTGGCCTGGGTGGGCGCTTTTGCTTTTGGCTTAACTGAACCCGATGGGTTTGACTGAATCAGGTTAGGGAGCTGTCAGCTGAGTAGTTGGAAGCAAACGATTTGAGAGGGTGCCAGTTTTTCCCAGGGAGGTGGTGGTGGTGAGAAGCTACTGCTGAACTGGAGGGCGTAACCTTTTCAGCCAGCTGAGCTCCAGCCAGGGCAGGGTGTAACTAGATCCTTCACCTGAAATAAAAATTCCTAGACATCATGGACGGAGAGCTGTGAAGAAGAGAGGGTGAGAAAACACAGATTTACTATGAAATGCTAAAATTTCAGCATAATGGGAATTTTATAGGACAAAGATTTTTGTACCAGTATGTCTCTGGGAATGATTGAAAACATTTTCTTTTTTTTTTTTTTTTTTTTTTTTTTTTTTAATTCCATCATCTCTAAACAAGTGCTGGGCAGGCTTCCAGCCAGAATCCTCTTCTCTCTGCATTTTACTTCATTTAGTTGCTGGGTGCTCCAGCACCACTCGACACCACTTGTCAGCCACCGGTGCTGGAGGCAGCAGGGCATCATTTCTTTGTCAGTGGTTGTTCTGCTCCTTCACCGTGAAGAGGCCATAGCACAGCAAGGGTTAAACTGCAGTCTCTGTCGTCCACTCAGGTGGACTGAGACCAATGCATATGAAAAATTCAGTCAGAAAGGAATCTGAAGAGCAAGAAGTGTGTTCATATAGTCTCTTCTTTTAAGACGTTCACTCATTTTTCTAGGGCTGATTTATTGCTTTCGAACCCATTGAACCATGCTGGAACCTAAATTCAGCATGAATTTGTGAGGATGGGAACATGCTTTCTTCAGTTCTCAGGTTTTTAAATGTCAATACCTCAGTATCTTAAAATATAAATGCACTATATAATATAGTATTGTATCTAAGTATAATGTAACTGTATAACATAATTTAAATATATTCTACTTTTTAATCTAATGCTTTAAAAATTATTTTTTAATCTTATGGCAGAAAATTAATTTCATAGATGTCCAAACTGAGATATTTGCTTCAAATTATTCATTTTAGTCTTCAAGAAGTGAACTTTTATTTACGTTTTCATCATAATTCCATTAAAGTGTCAACATGAACTACTCTGAATAAAAACATTTAGATCATTATTTAAGTAATATTTTTCCTTATTTTTTAGAGAAAGCTCTCCCAATAAGAGGTAATATATGTTACCTCAACATGGAACAAGAAGTGAGAACCACATTTCAGATGTATTTACTAGATTAAAAAAAAAAAACCCTCAAGTTGATTTCTTATTTTGATTGCAAATATTCTAGATATTACCTGGAAAAGCCACATGACGAAAATTGCACTTAAAGGAAGATGCTGTCGCATTAGTTTGTAAAATAAGTCATGGTACTCTTGAACAGCTTTTATAGTTACACTGACAATATAAAATACACATTTAAATGCATTTCCATTAAACACGAGTAGAGCCATAATCTGAGTCCTCTGTAATTTACCACTTCTAATTAATAAAGCCAGGAAACTTTCTCTGCTTCTTGACCACCCTTTGCTATAGTGGGGATCTCCTGTTGTCTTTATGGCAGAGGTAATAGGCTGTGACTGCCAGGATAATGCACAGCTAAACTGTATTTCCCAGATCCTGATAAAGTGCATGTTTGATGAGTATATGAGAAGTCAGGAAAACCAGCTCTGTCTGGCACTGCAAGCGGCACTTGTTAGCGTTACCAGCCTGGCTAATTATCTGCATTTAAGGCACACCTGCCCTACTTCTGCCTGTGAGCCAGTGCCTGTCTGGTGCCCTCACAGGCAGGAGCAGTCCGGGCAGCCTGGGCAGCCACAGCCCTCGCCACTGCACCGTGCAGGGCTGGTGGTTCACACTGAATGTGTCACAGCAGAGCTGAACTGGTGTTTCTGCTCTGACGAGTTGTTAAAAGCATTTAATTTACACACATATAGTCACATGCATGCTTTAGAGAACTGCATGGACAGTTTGGGATTTAGTAGCTGATGAATGAAGGGACAAGAGATAATTGGAGTCCCTGTTCACAGACTCTGGGACGCACTGCTAGCGTGCTCTTTTTTCCCAATATTACGCTCTGGTTGGCTTTGTGGTAGTTATTTTTAATTGTAAGTTATCTAAAGTGTAAGATATTTTTGAACCACAAAATAATACCAGCTGCACCCCTAACAAACTGAACTGGTGATACATTATCTTGCTTTTATTTTCCCCTGAGCCCAATTCTGCAGTGTTATCTCAGCAGTCCTGAGTCAGGCTTGTCTTTTTTTTTTTTTTTTCTTTAAGTGCCTTTCTGATATTGTGACAAGCAATCTGTGGAAAATGTGGAAGTAATAAAAGAAAAAGAAATTGTTTACAGATAAGCCTGTTTCATCGTTGCTGTTTTACCAGAACAAACAAAATTGCTTTGTGAGTTTGAGCAAGAATGTATGTTTTTTTGTGCCTGAAAAGTAGACAGAACAGAGTAGGAATCACTACAATAAGCACACATTACTATAAGAGAAATGGGTCCTGTACTATGCTATTATGCAGCTCTTTGTTAGCAGCAACTGTTAATTAATCCCTAAGAGCCAAGGAGTCTGATGAAGACTTTTGGATTTGGCATGTTGCTAATAAGGATGGCAAAACACATATCTGTATTCCATGGTTTGGTTCCAGATTGTCTGTCCTGGTCTGTTGCCTGGATAGCTTCCCAAATCTTCCTTTTTCAGCCAAATTTAGGAAAAAGTAGTTAACAAGCAGCATTCACATCATCTAAATTTTCAAATGTTCAGATATTTCCAATCCATCTGCTAATCCAAGTCCTCTCAGAGAAGTAGTGTGAACAGTTTTAAGGAAAACTGTCCTTAACTCCTACATTATGGAGGTAACTGTCTCAAGGCTGAGCCACATGGAGAGGTCATGTACTTTTTCCTCACCTACTTACATGCAAAGACAGCCCAGCTAAAATAGCCCTGAAATGGTTTGGATTAGCTCAGCTCCCTGTGCTCTACAGGAGATGAATAGCAATTAAAGGATCCATTAATAGATTTCAATTGCAATTAGAAGCACACTTGACTATGACTATGTGGCTGTGTCTTAAGAACTAACTCACACAGCTTAGCTTAAGTAGCTGAACCCTAAAATGCTTTGGTGGTGAAGTGGCTTTCTGGATCTGGTAGTCATTAGTGTTGCTGCTGGACACTGGAAAAGCTGTCATTTCTTGTTGAGTTGTGTCCCACCCATCGCAGCCTTCTGGGTTCTCCCCTTTCTAAGGACATCTTGGACAAAAATTCTAGTTTATGGTACTGTCTTCCTAGGACAGTGGAAGTTACAATCTATTTATTAGAACTGTTGTCTATAGAGCATGACAGGCTTATACAGAGTGGGAAGAAGCACTGACTCTAATAATACACTGATGCTCATGTGTCGTTGGTGGCAGCGTTTCTTCCAGCTTTGTATCATACCCCGTGACTTCCCACCACAAACATATATCATCCTTTGTTAACGATGAAAGAAGCTCCCAGAATTTCAAAGACCATTGACTTCTTGTTTTCATTTTATCTGCTGCTTTGTACTTCTGAAGCTCCCCAGGGACTGATGTGAGTTGTCACAGCAAAGGCCACCCTGTTTTTGATTTTCTGCTGCGTGAAATGTCAGTGTGGAGAACCCGTGCTTCACGGGGTCTGTGGGGCAATTTAGCAGGGGTCTGCAGTGAGGAGCCTGCTGTGAGCTGGAGCGCTGGCCCATGGGAGGACCTGGCAAAGGATCATTGCCAGACACGGTGTCGTGGGTTTCTCTGATTAGGAGTTTTTTTTTTGTTTTCTCCTAAGAGGAAGATTGGCTTCTGTTGCAGGCTCTGGAAGTTTCCCTCCATCCTATAGAGCAGAGCCAATGAGGGCCAGCTCCGAGGAAAACTTCCTGCTTTTGAACC